>CAWUFW010010086.1:0-655000 GCA_963921515.1 Calotriton arnoldi | reverse complement strand
AATTTGAAATATAAGTGTAGGGAGGACAAATAGCCTAAGGACCAAAGCTGCCAACTTTGGAACTGGGTAACCAAGTTCGATTCCCGGCGCTCCGCTCGTTCAACATCCTGTGATTTTGGGCAAGTTATTTAATATCCCTGTGCCTAAAAGAAAACTCTGACCTTGTGTAATGTAACCGGTGTTCATGTAAAGCATCCCAGTGTAATTCGACAGAATTTGTGCTATATAAAACTCCCCCCCCAAAAATGTATGCTGATGTTTACAGGGTGCAGAGTCGAAATATCGCCGCAAAAATATCGCGGGACAGAAATATCGCCGTAAAAATATCGTGGAGAAGAAATATCGAGAACAAAAATATAGTTGACAAGAATATCGACTGACAGGTAAGTAATATCGATTACATAAATATCTTTGTAATAAATATCGTTTACAAAATATAGTTTACAAAAATATCGATTTATTAATAATTTTATGTATTTTAGTGTTTTTAATGAGAATTGTTTGTTATTTTATTATATGTTTTAGAGTTTTACTAGTTATTAATTTATTTTAAGTTTAATTCTGCGTTTTTAGTTCCGTAGCGGGTTGTGGGTTTATAGGGGATTAGGGTGGGAAGTAATTTAATTTTATAAGATTTATTGAATAATTAATGTGTTAATTGATTAATTAATAATAGTTTAATAATTAGTTGTTAATTAATTTCAATTAGTCAATTAATAAATAATTAGGTTAATTGCTTAATTAATTTTAGGTGTGTGTTGTGGTGTTTATATGTGTAAATTGTGTGAAGGGTGGTAAGTAATTAATTTTTTTAATTGATTAATTATTAAATACTTTTAAGTTAATTACCATCAATTAATTAGTAATTATTAATTGTAATTGTGTAATTAATTTTAGGTGTGGGTTTTGGTGTTAATATGTGTAAATGGTGTGAAAGGTGGTAAGTAATTAATTTTTTATTGATTAATTAATAAATAATAAATTAATTTTCATTAATTAATTAGTAATTATTAAATTTAATTATGTAATTAATTGTAGGTGTGTGTTGTGGATTTAATAGTGTTAAATAATGGGTAATTATTTTTTTTATTATCTTTGTTAATAATAATATATTTAAATTTATATATTAATTATGTTAATATTGGAAATTAAATTTAATAAAAATGTTGATGGTTTTATTTTTTATTGTTTTGGGATCCAGCGCTTTCCCTACTGTTGCACTCACTGGAGTGGGAATAGTAATCTTTACCCCTCCGCTATCCAGCGCTTTCCCTACTGTTGCACTCACTGGAGTGGGAATAGTAATTTTTACCCCTACGCTATCCAACGCTTCCCTACTGTTGCACTCTCTGGAGTGGGAATAGTAATTTTTACCCCTACGCTATCCAGCGCTTTCCCTACTGTTGCACTCACTGGAGTGGGAATAGTAAATTTTACCCCTCCGCTATCCAGCGCTTTCCCTACTGTTGCACTCACTGGAGTGGGAATAGTAATTTTTACCCCTCCGCTATCCAGCGCTTTCCCTACTGTTGCACTCACTGGAGTGAGAATAGTAAATTTTACCCCTACGCTATCCAACGTGTTCCCTACTGTTGCACTCTCTGGAGTGGGAATAGTAATTTTTACCCCTACGCTATCCAACACTTTCCCTACTGTTGCACTCGCTGGAGTGGGAATAGTAATTTTTACCCCTCCGCTAACCAACACTTTCCCTACTGTTGCACTCGCTGGTGTGGGAATAGTAATTTTTACCCCTACGCTATTCAACGCTTTCCCTACTGTTGCACTCTCCGGAGTGGGAATAGTAATTTTTACCCCTACGCTATCCAGCGCTTTCCCTACTGTTGCACTCACTGGAGTGGGAATAGTAATTTTTACCCCTACGCTATCCAACGCTTTCCCTACTGTTGCACTCTCTGGAGTGGGAATAGTAATTTTTACCCCTCCGCTATCCAGCGCGTTCCCTACTGTTGCACTCACTGGAGTGGGAATAGTAATTTTTACCCCTCCGCTATCCAGCGCTTTCCCTACTGTTGCACTCACTGGAGTGGGAATAGTAATTTTTACCCCTACGCTATCCTGCGCTTTCCCTACTGTTGCACTCACTGGAGTGGGAATAGTAAATTTTACCCCTCCGCTATCCAGCGCTTTCCCTACTGTTGCACTCACTGGAGTGGGAATAGTAATTTTTACCCCTTCGCTATCCAGCGCTTTTTCTACTAATGTTTTTATTTTGTTATTAAATGTATGTATTCTTTTTTTTAAATAGTTTAATATGTTAATTAAATATAGAATATTTTATTTTAAATTATTTATATATGTGTTTATTTTATTTTTATATAATTAAAAGTTTATAAATTAAAAAAGATAATAGTTAATAAAATGTATTTAAGTAAATATATGTATATGTAAATATTTTTTTGTGTTTATATTTAATAAATTAAGTTTATTTGTTATAATTAGTTTAAATATATATTAAATTTAATTTATTTTGTTAATAATTTTAATATTTTTAAATTAATTTATTTTAATTTATGTTATTTTTTAAAATCGATATTTTTTACATCTATATTTTTTACATCTATATTTTTGAGTCGATATTATTGTACTTACCTGTTTAAGTATAGCAATTCGATATTTTTGTAATCGATATTTTTACATCGATATTTTTGTCAACTATATTTTTGTAATCGATATTTTAACATGGAACCGTTTACAGAGCTCTCCTGTAGACTCATGCATACGTTATGTATGTCGTAGTCTAATTGCAGGGTCTTCACGAGGGCAGGCTGTTTGTCGATTCCAGAGGCGTCAGGGAATCTTTGGATATGGTACACACATAAAGAGAAGACCACCTTCAAAAAAAGCTCTGTCCCAGACCCTCCTTACTACACAAGCTCTGTTTGGTGCACTACTCCCTGCGCTGCTAATGTCTGGTTGAATTTGGCTGTACATTTATGTACTATAAGAACATCAGAAGTGTTGTTGCCCTCCTCAAATTTACTACTTTATGGGCCATATTATCAAGAACGGGCGATAACATTATCGCCGCTTTAGCGGCGGGAAACTGCCGCTAAAGCGGCGATAAGGGGCTTGATAATATGCCCTATAGAATTCCAATGGAATCCCAGGTTTGATGTCCTTCACACCAGAACCTGGGCTTCACCCTAAGACTATTAGAAAATGGTTTACCAGCCATGGGTGGCATGGTAGTTTTCGTGATTGAGGCACACGAATCAAACAAAACAGAGGTGTTCTATTCATGGGTTACACTCCCAGCAGCAAATGCCATAACAAAGACATTTCACTACTATTTGAGAGGAAATGCACCAAGTGAATATGCCCCGTTTGAGGACATAGAGATTCCACTCACTTACCAGGAACATTATTACTGGTTTAATGTCGCCCTACCCCACGTACGAGAAAGAGTAAGATTAGGCCCGCTCGGAGGAGACGGGGCCACATGGCCAATACAAGCGGCTTACACACCGCACCCTAACATTGACACAATGCCACAGCCAGACTTACTCATACAACACACAGATTTAATTAAAATCTACAGAAACCTGACACAATTCGTCATGAGGACTTTAACAATCCAACCTGCATCAGGTGCAGCAAATAGTACTCCGACTCAGGGTACAGGAAATAAAATCACTCCTCAAACATTACAAGCGGTAATGGGCAAAATGCCGGCAAAACGCGAACAAATACCATTCTGGATAGCTCAGAAAATAACTCGGCTTGAGGCAGTATTCCCGAATACTACCACCTATGAAAAACACAGAATTCTAACAATCTGCTTGCCCATGGGGATCACACCACAAGTAGAGGACTGCACCTCTTGGGGTTCAGTCTTTGCTGCCATATATACCAGAACACATGGTATCCCGTCACTAGCAGTAGTACCTGATGTATTGAGACAGATACAAAATGAGTACGGAGCAGAGCCTGCCCTTAACTTAGGGATGAAGTTACTAGATAACTTTGACCAGGTATCAGCCATAATACTAGCTAACATTAAGGGGGAAGCAGCTTCAGTGGCGATCCGCCAACGCCTAAGGGAGTTCAGTCCAATAGATCAACAACACGAACTACCCAAAATAATTGAAACTGCATATGCAGAACTAGGCAGAGACAGTCTAGGTGGGAAAGCATTAAAACCACAACTGGTGGGCAGTCCTGAAAAGGACACTACAAAGCAGACACCTGCTTCTTCTAAAAAGAAGTGGGAAAATAAAAACAACAAAAGTCTAAAGACAGCAGATCTCAATCCAGAGGCAGGTCTCTTCAACAGGAGCCCTCTGAAAGGAGGTATAACCTCAGGAATAGGGATAATATTAAAAAACCTGACAGGTATCAGGATACTGATACTTGTTCCTCTCTTTCCTTTCAGGGTTCATCAAAAAACTCCGAGAGGGAAGGACGGTCAGAGGAGCGTACAAAGTCCAGAGACACGCAACGCGCTGCGGACTACGCACCTAAAAAAGAAGATAAACAAAAACAGAAACCTTAGTTCAAAAAGAAGAAGGTAGCAGGTCTCAAGATCAGACATGCCCAGAATTCTGAGGACACAGCTTCTGATACGGAATGGGCTCTGACGATGCTAGACAGCGCGGCAGAAGTAACAATAGCTCGCCAGAACCTGAAGGAATTTCTGGTGACAGCGGAGTTGAGTGAGTATATCTCGGTTGAAACACCTGATACTCGGGTAAGTGTCCCACATAAGTTACATGAAATAACACTCCGGATGGAGGGGGACAAACCCAGAAAAATTAAAGGTCTATTTTGGAAAAATCTGTCATCTGGTTATGACATTCTATTAGCAGAACAAGACTGGCCGCCAGCATTCGTCATGGAGTGCCCTAGGGGAGAAACGATAATTTTTCCAGCCTTTTCCGACCTCGTTCCCATACATTTAAAACATGCATATGCGCAGGAGTGGGCGGTTGCCCTAGCTCCAGCATTGTACAAAAATCATGTTCGTTGTGATGAGGATTCAACCCACCACGTGATCCCGTTAAAAGTTTCCCCAAATGCTCTAAGGCAATACCCTATAAAGCAGGAAGCTAAAAAATAAGTCAGGGAGATCCTAGATCAACTTGAATACCAGGGGGTGATAGAAAATTGCACTTCACCTATGAATAATCCTTTGTTTCCCGTAGCAAAACCTGACAACACATATCGTCTAGTCTTAGATTACAGACATTTAAACACTTGCACAAAGACATTTGCAGTTCAAAACACACACAGTGCCGCATTAATGAATAACATTGTGCAGAAAAAATACAAAACAACACTTGATATCTCAAATGGATTTTTCTGCCAAAATATAGCACCTGAAAGCAGGTATCTGACTGCATTCAGTGCGTTAGGGTTCCAGCGACAATTTTGTCGACTAGTCCAAGGGTATAAAAATAGCCCCGGGGTATTTTCAGCAAGGGTAACAGAGTTACTCCAAAATTTGGATGAAGAAGCATTGTCCTATGTGGATGATATTTATCTGACAGACAATGACTTACCGAGGCACTTGACCAGGGTGAGCACCATTATTATGGGATTCGCCTCTGAGGGCTATAAATTTAATTTAAAAAAATCAAAAATTGCCCACCTCAATGTCCTGTTCTTAGGGTATGAGCTGTCAAGTGAGGGGAAAAGCCTAGCAGCAAACTTTTTAGAAAAGTGTGCGCTGCTCCAACCTCCAAAATCATTAAAGAATTTACAATCAATTCTGGGATTCCTAAATTTTGGTCGGACATACATTTTGGATTATGCAGAAAGAGTAAAACCTTTCTACGACTTAATAAAACCTGATTTTTCAGTCAGACAATGGACACAGGAACATACAAACATCCTACGTTCACTACAGGAAGACATGATAGCTTCTAAACATTTACAGACACGCGTAAACGCACGCAACTTAGTGATCCGAGCAATAGCCGGTCAATGCGGGTACACTTATTTAACTTTCAATGAAGGCGAAACGGTACCAATCGCATACAAATCACACCTGTATACAAACGCAGAGATGCGTTTCACTTCAACAGAAAAAATCCTGACAGCAGTGCAGACAGCTGTAGCAAGAGAAAGAGCTCTGGCTCAGGGAAGGCGCATAATAGTCGTGACCCCAGTACCAGCCTTAGAGGCTGTTACAAAAGCTAGCATTCCAAATGCGAAAGCCTTACATCCCAGATGGATACAATGGGCTAATTCTCTTACTGCAACGGATGTTGAATACAGATTTGATCCAAGTTTAAAAACACAGGCATTCCTGCAATACGAACAAGAATATCCTCTACCAAATGAGATTTTGCCTCTAGATCAGTATGAATGCATTATTTACACTGACTGATATGCTCAACCCGGCCATAGGGAGTAAGCAAGCTTACAGCGCAGCGTGTGCAATCGTTAAAGGTTGCATGCGCGATGGAAAGTTCCATCCAAGTTGCACTAAAATGCAATCTCTAGGAGACTGCACCGCTCAGTGGCAAAATTAAAAGCACTGATACAGGCACTTGTAAACACGGAACACGAATTCCCCACACTGATTGTGTGTGATTCCTTTTACTGTATACAGTCGTACAATGAATATTTACATCATTGGGAACAAAACGGGTTTAAAGATGCAAAAGGTGGCACAATTAAGCATAAAATGCTATGGGAACAGGTAGTGGAGTTGAGAAACTAACTACCAAGGGCTCACATGATACATACACTGAGTCATCAGCGTGATGGCGTTCACGTTGAAGGGAATTCATTGGCTGATGAAGCCGCAAAGGGGGCTGTACGCACAGCCGCCGTAGCTGCAGTTACTCGTTCAAAAACGAGAATAGACGGCGAGATTATGGTAGCTGTCAATGCTTCACGCAAAGGCAGCACAGCAGTACCAAAGAAAATTCCACTCAAGTACTCCTACAAGTTAGATGCACAAAACATTCCATATGCTCAGACTCCTGGAGTGGGGGATAGAGTAATACCAAATATGGATCGTAGGCAAGGCTTAATTCTAGCAGCACACGAGGGTTTGGGTTCTGCGCACACAGGCGTCACAGCGACTATTTCTTTACTGAAATAGCGCTACTGGTGGCCAGGGTTAACAAAGCAGACCAAAGACTATGGGGCCGATTCCGATTCGGGCCGGAAATCTCTCCGACCGAGCCGGACCCGGAGAGATTTCCGACCGAATCGGACCCGTGCAGCCCGACCGAACGAGTACGATGCGTCCGTATGTTATCGTACTCGAAGTCGGTCGGACTCCCATTGAGGTCAATGGGAGCCGGTCGTACAACGCGTACGGGGCTCCCATTGCCTCAATGGGTGCGAGGCGAACAAGGGCGCCCCTACAGCGGGTACGCGGCGAAGCGACTCGTGCCGTACACGCACAGGTAGGGGGACCCATGGGTCCCCCTGTGTGCGACTCGCGCGGCTACGCGCGACAGGGGGTCCAACACGGACCCTCGGAGCACGGCTCCGACTGCTCTTTCGAGCCGGACGGCGCGTGTCGGTCGGACTGCTCGCGGCGTGCATCGTACTTACCCGGCCGGGGAACGTCTCCATTGCACGGTGCGAGTCGTGTCCGAGCGAGTCGGTCGGTGCGGTTAGACCCGGGAACGAGTCGGTCGGAGCGGTTGGGACGTCCGAACGAGTCGGTCGGCGAATTCGCATCGTACTCGCTCGTCCGGACGCGCGTACGAATCGGTCGGGAAATAGGGCTCCGAATCGGATCCGGTTATGCCGAATCCGATTCAGAGCCCTACCGGCCGAGATCGGAATCGGCCCCTATGTCTTAAAGTGCAACATCTGCCAGCAGATGAAAGGCTCCACCATAGCACGCCCAGCACAGACACCATTACTAAAATCAGACAAACCTCTCGCATGTGTTTATTTGGACCACTGCGGACCCCTACAGTCTGATGGGGCCAAGAAATATATCATGGTTGCAGTGGATTCCTGCTCTAGATTCCTATGGGTTTGGCCTCAGCGCTGTGCTGACGCTCGAACTGTTATAAAAGATTTGCGAGTCTTTATCGGCACATACGCAGTTGGCACGTTACATTCTGACTGTGGCCCGGCGTTTAGCTCTCGGGCTTACAAAGAGGCCATGGAAGGAATGGGTGTCGCGATGTGGTACTCCACTCCGTACCATCCTGAGGGAAATTCGGTTGTGGAGAGGAAAAACCGGGACTTAAAGCAATCTTTAACAGCTTGGGTATTTGGCAAGGGCGGTAGATGGGTCGATCACCTTTATGGGGTCCAACGAGCAATAAACAATCAGCCAAGAGGCTCTCTAGGGGGTGTCACTCCTTACGAGGTCCTATTTGGGACAAGAATGTGGGTACCTGATCTTGATTGTGAAGGCACAGTGGCGAATGAGAAACCATTTGATATCCATGATCGTTTGGCTGTTTTACAGGATCTAAATTAATCCAGGGCACAACAAAGCAACGTCCACTTAAAACAGACCGCCACTGAGGAAGTCAAGGCAGTAACGGCAAGACATGTCTGGATCCCAAAAGTCGGGGATCTGGTCAGAGAGAAGATTGCAGACAAGAAAGAATTCGGACCATCCTACAGAAAGCCTATACCGGTCCTAGCAATCCAAGGCACAAGAACTGTGCTTCTGCCGCCTCTTGCCGGGAAAAAGGAGAAAAGATTTGTCTCAATCGACTTAATCAAACCACACTATGTGGCTGATACTAAACAGTAGGCCTCGTGGTCTCCACAGTAGCAGACGCCCTCCTCTCGCTACAATCCAAGAAGTTCAAACAGAAAGACTCATCACGTTTGAAGAGCCTCCTGTACGGAATGAAGGACTAAGCAACAATGCTATGGAACTAATTCCACTTCAACAAGAAATTAATCTTCAAAATGAAAATCAACTTAACACCCAAGTTGCAATCAGACCGACTACAGACATCTACGTCAACATGCTTCGTCAAGAGCAAAATCCGATTTTAACAAATCCTGATGCAATTCCAACAATTGATCGAACTGCTTCTGGCTATTTCATGAACTTTGATACGTTTTCACTGGATCCAAGCGAGCCGGAAACGACGCCAGCCAAAAAATCACACAAACAGAAACTCACTGACTTTTTGAACTTTTTTAGAAAGACTTACCTGGTGTCACCTTGGATTGAACTATGGTATATCACTGGGATTTTATTTTTTATTTTCTGGCTAGGTTTAATAATACATTTTAGTATGCTTATTAATGGACGATATCTCCAGCAGAGCTCTACAGCCCAAAGAGTCAATTTGATTTTAAAACCACACCAGTCTTCACATCTTGAACCAAGAGACTTGTCTTCAGTGAACATCACAGCAGTTCCTATACCAGACAGTATAGTATGGGACAAGATTGATTATGATATATTCGGTCCGACTGAACTTTTAAAGCTTAAACATGTATTTAAAATTTCTTTAAGTGATATCATTATCTCCAGTACATTTTCGGATGATTGGGACACTGAAACTGTAAATGCTATGATGTCTGATTTAGAAAAACTGCTGCATTTCCGAACAATGAAATGTTAGAAGGTACTTCAGACTATGATACATTGTACTGTTACCAACATTATGGTCATCATTTCTTGCACAAATCTATAACACCTAGAAATGTATTTGAATACCACCAGTGGGAACACTGCCCAACTCCTCCAAAAGGTAGTTCGCAAACCTTTGTACAGAAGTTTACATACTTTTCAGTGTTTAATACATCAGACCCAAATTCATTTTATTACAAAGTGGCAAAAACATCAGCACAGAAAATTATGTTAACTAACACCAAACAGATTTACTCTGCTTCCTTTATGGCCCAGTTGTCTACACAGGGTTTTGACCTATGGAAGGACACTCTAGATTTAAAATCAATCTGGGGTTCGAGGGACTGGCAAGTCCAGGGAACAGAAGCGCTTTTTAGAGCATGCCTCATTCCACAGCAGATGATATTTCTAAATGACACTGTGCAACAGACATCTTGTCTTGGACTAGCCAAGAACAAGGAAATAAACTCACTCGGGTTTCCTACACCATCACAGATGGGTGGGGGGGGCAGAATTCAACTACACAAGGGGTAGGATTAGATGACATTCTCCAGTACAACAGATCAGATCCTGATTGGACGAAATGGCTGATTTGGCCCATTGACACAAACACCTGTCAACAGAGATTTATGAATACAACCGAAGGGTTTAGTATCCATAGGCCAGATACACGCTATGTACAGAGACAACACCCAGGGGTAGTGACATCGTATAGTGTTGGGAAGTTGTGCCTTGATTGGCTAGAGACCTCAACACTCACAGAAGTAAAACATCATTTGACCTTACTCACACCTGATGTAGACCTTAGGGATTTCTTGTCAGGCCCAAGGAAAACACGTCAGAAATGTTTCATATATGCTGGCATTTATGCCTATTATAAAGAAAACTGGAAAATATCCCAACAAGAGGCCGCAGAAAGAATACGGTAAATAGACTGTATTAACCTAGAGAAGGCATTAGCTGTAGTGGATAATGGGTTAACAACTTTGACCTCCAGGATTTACTCCTTAGGCAAAATTGTGTCTTCGGCAATCGACATATTAGAACAAGATCTGGCCTTGTTACAACACGGGCAATCTCAGCTACGTTCTATTATGATGCTAAGCTGGACGCTACAATCTTTGCGTGCAGGCTATGTGCCCTGGCATTTTATAAACACCACGTCTCTGTTTTCAGAATACAATCTAACTGATAAACAGACAGAAATGGCACAAAGGGGAGCCAAATATACAATGCTGCGTATTGAGAAACTGGAAAGGTTACCATTTACTGTAGCCGAATTACCATCAACTGAATGGCTAATTCATGGCCAGATCACTCTGCCGGTCACTATGTTTCAGTTTCAATATTGCCTTGAGCAAAGGCAGGCAGGCAAATATGAAAAAATGGGTAAGGGATACATTAAGGAATCTTGGGAGTTACCATATAGATATCGATGCCGGAATGGGGATCGAGAAGTATTTCTGAGCGGTGCAAACTGCAAGAACGCTTTAAGCGGTTCTCTCATGTGTCAGGATATTTCTCTACATGGAGCCTGTAGCGGTTCAGTAGCAAACCTATCTTGTCACATGACTGGGACCCCAGCTGCAGTGATCACGCCGGTTTTCGAGCTACTCTCGAATGGGAGTTACTTGATGCTAAATGATCAAGGTTGCTGTGGGATGCTTCCGGGCGTCGCATATCTGGTCACCGTTAACTCCAGGGTTACTTGCTGTATGCAAGTATTGTTTCCACCACTGAACACAGTCAGGGAGGCGCCGCTATGGCCTTCACTGAACGTTTCTTTCATACAATTTGATACTCTGAGCAGACTGCAAGCCATGCTTTTACAGCAACCCGTGCCCTTAACCTCCGCTCGAGAAACCTATGAACTTCAAGTTGCAAGGACCTCGAGTGAGATACAGGCGCTCATATGTACAAACTGCCCCATTCATTTCACAGAAATGGTGGGTCGTATATTCAATATGTCTGATATGAGCGGTATTGTACACCTATTTAAGACCATAGGGTCAGGACTGTTAAGCACCTTTCAGACAGTCCTCGGAGTAATCCCAAATTTTATACACTCCGTATTGGGAAGCGTATTTGGAGGACTCCCGCTTATCCTATTGCTGATTGCAGGGGTCCTATTCATAATACTACTGCTACGCAATGGACGGCCCAATTCCCGAGGGAATGGCGAACATGCTCCTGGAGCGGAAATACCGTGAACGCATGGTACAACTTCTGGGCGTTTCTTGCCTGCGAGAACTCAATGCCTCCTGGTTTCTATCCTTTCAACCAGTCTGGATAGACTGCATCTTACCTGTTCTTTGATGCCTGCTTTGCGGAGAAGAATGCACCTTGGATCTTTGTCTAACATTTCCATCAGATGCGCCTCCGGACACGGATGCAATGCTGGACCCCATAAAGGCCCATGCTCTGCGTTGTCCCCAGCGGCTTCCGATTCTGATGAATGCATTCCTGGAGAATCCACAGGTGCCGTTTGCTCCTGCTGGGTTAGGCGACTCCTCCTCAGGCACTCAGGTAACAACTGCCGCACAAGCTGCCACAGCACCGACTGTTGGCAGTACTACATACCATCTATGTGCGATTGACGTTCTCTGTGAGGTGTTCGATTTATCGTCTGCAGAAGCTCACACTGATAATGTTCTGCTTCCCAGCCAGGACACTTAATCTCAAATTGGCTCATCGCGTCCTGGGAAAGAATTTGGCTTCTCCACTTGTTTTCATAATAAACGAGCAAATTTGGAACATTTCCTAAATTGACACTTTCGCTTGAGAAAAGCATGGCCTTCTTCCGCTTTGAGTGAAGCAACATATATAGAGAAACAAAATAGATTTTTTTTTTTTGTGGCAATTGGAAAAAGCTGAATTGTAACATTTTTGAATTTTTTTTAACAATTTTAAAGCCATGTTTTTACTTGCTTTTAAAATGTTTCTAAATTGTCCAGATTTTAAGTATGGTCATTGTCATCCTGTTCGGAAGAGGAGTGGGTGTTATGTCCCGTATAGAGGCCCTAATGTAGACCCGTTCATACATGCCCTAAAATGGACGTATTCGTATTTGCCCTAATACGGTCATATTCGTACTTGCCCTATTATGGTCAAAGCCGCATATGCCCTATTACGGTCATAACTGTACATGTCCTATTATAGTCATGATTCCTTATATAGGCATGATCTTTCACCTACATTGGTCCTCACTAGTACACAACGAGCTCTGAGGGCTGAACGTTATCTAGCCTGTGGTTTTGAATACAGCAGGGTTTTTCCCAAACACAGGCCCACACTGTACTCATCAATTATGCATGACTCACTAGGAATACTCCACCTGCATAATATGTATGTACAAAGTTCACCCCTGACGTCTTCCTCAAGTCTAACAAGGCCCAATACAAACCATACGAAGCAACTAGAGTCTCCAGAGTATAAATACACCACATCTTACCCCGGTAAGACAGAGGGAACCGAGACTTCCATGCTGACACACTGACCAGAGACGCTGAGGCTCCTGTGTAGGAAGGTGGAATCTGACTATATGGTTGCCCCCACTTTTTTTATGGTGTTTTGCTGGTTTATGACTTAGTTGGAATGGGATCCTGCTATTCAGGGCCCCAGTCTATCTGCTTTCTCTGTAAAATGGATTCCATGTGCCTTAGGCACATCTCTGATTGGGATCTGGAGTGCCCTTGTAAGTCCCTAGTATATGGTATACTATGTACCAAGGGCATAGGTACCTCAGAGGCCTGCCAGGGGCTGCAGCATATATTATGCCACCCCTGGTAGGCCATCCAAACTGACACCACAGGTCTGCTACAGCAGCCTGGGTAAGGTGGTGCATGCACCCCTTACTGTGGTATAGGTTACCTATATCACTAAATGCATACACACATATAAACCTATAAGTCACTCCTAAGGCAGGCCTTATCAATCCTAAAGGCAGAGTGCGTGGTTCCTATGTGAGAGGGTGCCCCTGCATGAGCAGGGCCCCTCTGCAGCGTTCGGAGACCATCTCTGATGCTGTTTGTAGTGCAGCCTGACCATATACTCTTAAACGCATTATATCCTCGCGGTAAAATGCTAACTATGGAATGGCTGCACCGAAACATGTCGTGTTTGGTGTCAAACATCTTGGAATACTACCCCCCGCCAATCCTGGCGGCGGGGGTAGCATTCCACCCTTCTAGAGGGAAAGGCATGTTAACTCTGACGAGTCCGGTAACTTCTTTCCAGAGCCCTGGCATCACAAAATGGATGCTGCTGCCACAGACACGAGTCTGGCCTCCTGCTGCTGGACGAAACTCCGGCAGGGGAGGCCTGGACAATAGGTTTCCTGTCCCAGGGAGGTGTGACCACCTCCCCAGACAGGATAATGTGTATTGGGGCTGGGCGGGAGCACTTTCGGGTGCTTTGAGGTCCTGCACTGGGGGCACATTTGGTGTCCCTGTGCATACCCCAGTTCAAACCGGATCAGGGGCTTGCAGCCCCTGCTTTGGCGCGAACTGGACAAAGGGAAAGGGGTGTAGCCACCCCTCTGCCCTGACCCACCCATAGGTGGGGCCACAGAGTAGTCCATCCCCTATTTTTAGAATAAAGGTAGGAACCCAGTCCTTAGGACTTTAGATATCCCTGGACTAAACTTTGAAACTGAATCCTGGACCTTCGACGCTCTACGACAAGATTAGAGGACTGAAGAATCTCCCTTGGGGTCAAGGAGTGACTCCCTGCTTGGCAGGCACCAAAGAAGCATCTGTCCGGTTCGCATCACTGAAGCTCCCGTCGGACGCCGAAGTCATCGCATCACCAGAGGTGGATTCTCAGACTTCCCCGAGGCTACCCTGAGTCCCCAGCAAAGCTGAGGCCCGTGGCTATCGTGGGTGACTTGAGACCGTGACCCCTGGACACCGAGCACATTTGCAAGTGCACCATCTTCTGGGTCTCCCAAGAAGTCGTGCTTTGGGCTCCGAGTAGCCCTAGCCTCCAGCACCACCTGCACCGAAGATCACTGGCCCCCACTCCACGAGTGTCCTGTAAGCCAGCTCCACGTGCGGCGTCACGAGGCTCCTTCGCGGTCGCTAGCCCGTTGGCTAGTAGCCCTTACCGAAGGCCAATCTTTTCTTTACTTGGCAGTCTGGTTGCTCCAGGCCTGCCCTCACTTACCCTTGCTGGGTGAGTTCCCCAGACCTTGCTGGTCTGCATCATCGACGATCTACATCTTACTCGAGACTTGCCGTTGCCAAGGCCTGTTGGGTCCAATCTGGTCGCCGACACCTCTGCACTCGACAGACATCGAGCAACAGCCCGAATCCTGCTCCTGGTTGCCGACAACGCCTCCCGGACCTCGTGGCTGAAGAGTCAAGACGACCGTCAACGAACTTGAAGCACTCGACATCGGTGGGCATCTGTCCATCGCCCTCCTGGTCACTGGCTAGTGACCCAGACTCTGTCCCCTCTGCTTTCAGGTTCTTCAGAACTCCGATCCACTCTTGGATCCACCCGGACACTTTTCTCCTGGTCGCCAGCAGCACTTTGCAGCAGATCGCCATAAGAAACGACGACGAAACCCGACCCCGAAAGGCACCTATGCACCCGGCTTCCCTGGGTGAGGTAACACGAGTACTCCGGTGCTCCCGTGGGTAGAGACTCTTCAAAGTCCTAGATCTCAAAGGGTTTTGTCCTAGTCCTTTTTAAAGTGTCCCTTTCCTCTATTTTCCCGATCCCGACTTTCTCCATAGAAGTAAACGGCGTATCGCGGTTGTGTATTTACACTGCACGCGTCTCCCGTGGGTCCCCTGTGTCACTACCTTGGGTGGTTCCTTGTGGTCCAAGCACTTCTAGAGGCTCTAGGCCTAGTGTCTAGTTCAGTCGTGGTTCGCCTACCACTTTATTGGTATATGGTTTGGTACGCCCCTAGGGCCCAAACGTGTATTTGTGCTATTACTGTGATTTAAGATCTTATAACCTATGTACTTCGAACTCTAGCCTCATAAAGAGACTAGAGGGGTGTGTTTAGTAATAAATACATATATTTTGAATATATACCTGGTGTGGTGCTCTTTCATTTGATCACTCAAGAGATTATAGACTGGTAAAACAAGCTGCTTTACATTCCTTCAAGACTTAGCCTGAAGGCTGCTCTCCACAGCTACCACTAGGATAGCTTTCTATAAGGTTGTCTTTAACCTACCTACCATAAGAGTCGATTTGGACTGGTGCAAGGTGCCCACTACAATTAGTGGACAGCATATGCCAGGCCAACTTCTCACATTGGTGTGCAGCGTGTGGGATTCCAGCTTGCTATTGTTTTACCAGATAATCTCAATTGAATTGATCAACTGAAAACCACTAAAGGTACCTAAGGTACATATAATTTAAGCTTAGAATATCAGTAAGTTCTACTGAACTTAGAGTTGTGTGTTAAGGGATAGCACAACCCTTTCTACAACTCAAGAGAGTTTAGTAGGCCACACTAGAGTAGGTAGTGCATACACCACACCACACTAGTAATGTCTTTAAAAGCAGGATCCAAAGATGCCCTGCAGGAAGCCATTGAGCTTCCCCCTCCAAGTATGACACACTCCCATTCTTGGAACTGAGAGCTTTGTGTAACGTGAGGAAATTAAGGACAGGCCAAAGTCCCACCACCCAACACCTCCAGGAGATGTTGGTGGCTTATGATCTTAGTAAGTCCTCAGAGACTGAAGGGGTAGGAGCAGAGGGTGGGCCAGCAGATGAGGAAGGGGCCAGGGGTACTACTACCCCCAGCCCCCCTCTGAAACTGACCAGGAGGGTGACAATGACCCTGACCTGGAAAACCCAATCCCTTCTGGGGAAGATGAAGATGAGGATCTAGAGAACCACACCTTTGTCCCCCAGGAAGGATTATGAGTGTGCTCAGAAAGTCTAGGTCTCCTTCTCAGGAGTCTAACCACTCTGGCACCTCCATAGGGAGCTCTGTTTCTTCTCACAGGAGGGAATCCTCTCATGAGAGAAGAAAGAGGCTGGTCCAGTATGAGGAAACTCAACTGGAGATCAGGAAGAAGCAATTGGCTTTAGATAGAGAATCCCTAGATCTCCTTAAAGAGAGAAGAAAGTTGGGACTAGAGTCCCATGGTGGCAGCAATATCCCTAGAGATAGGGACAGGTCTTATGACCATAGAAACCTAAACAAGATTGTCCCTCCCTACCAGAGTGGGGATGACATCCACAAATGGATAACTGCACTGGAGAGGGCCTGTAAAGTTCAGAAGGTCCCCCAGAGGCAGTGGGCAGCAATCTTGTGGCTCTCCTTTGCAGACAAAGGTAGAGACAAGCTCCTCACTGTAAGAGAAGAGGATGCTGACAATTACACAGTCTTGAAGAGTGCTCTGATAGATGGGTTTGGCCTAACCACTGAACAGTATAGGTTGAAGTTCAGAGACACCCAAAAAGCTCAGACTCAAGACTGGGTTGATTTTGTAGATTGTGCTACAAAGGCTCTGGAAGGTTGGATACATGGCAACAAAGTGCATGACTTTTTAGGATTGTACAATTTGATTATGAGGGAGCAGATCCTTAATAATTGTCAAAACCAGCTTTTGCACCAGTATCTGGTGGACTCTGATCTGACCTCTCCCCAAGAATTGGGAAAGAAGGCAGACAAATGGGTCAGAACCAGAGTAAAAACTAGAAATCAGGGTGGTGACCAGAAGAAAGATTCTACTAAGTCCCAAGAGAAAGGTGGGGATAAATCTAAGGATAAGTCCCCTACAGGGCCCCAAAATTCCTCTTCTGGGGGTGGGTCCCAAACTCCTTCCTCTCCTGAAAAGAAACCATATTGCCATGTCTGTAAAAAGCCTGGGCACTGGAAAACTGATCCCAGTTGCCCCAGGATTGGCAATAAAGAAAATGTTCCTCCCACAACTACTACCACCCCTCCTGGTACTACCAGTAGTAATCCTCCAGTTGGGAGTAGTGCACCCAAAAAGTTGGGTGCTTTTGCAAGAGGAACAGAGGTGGGCCCTAGTTTAGACAGGGACCCCTCAACAGACTCCTCTGACTCTGATGGTGGTATAGGATTTGCCACCTTTACCATGGGTCCCATAGCATTGGGCAGGTACAGACTGGAGCCAATGATTAATGGTCAGAAAGCTGTGGCATTTAGGGACACAGGGGCTAGTGTCACCATGGTGGCAGGGAAACTAGTCCCCCCTCACCAGCTTTTACCTGAGTTTAAATACCAGGTGACCAACATTGATGGTGTCAGAACAGATCACCCCATGGCCATAGTCAATCTCAGCTGGGAGGGGGTCACAGGCCCAAAAGAGTGGCAGTGTCCCCAACCCTACCTGTAGATTGCCTGATGGGCAATGATTTGGAAATTTCAGCCTGGGCTGAAGTTGAACACCAAACCCATCTTAGGATGTTGGGCGTCCCTGCAAAGGTTAGTGGGGCTGTGATGGCCACAGCCCCAGCCCAAGACTTTGGAGAGATGGAGCCTGAAAGAATGGCCCACTCTCCCCCAAAAGAGAGCAAAAGGGTTGAAGAAAAGTCTTCTTCCCCCAGACAGTAGGTAAGGGTCAGCCTCCTCAGGGAACTGACCCTACCCCTAGTGAAGGAACTGCCACAGAGGTAGTCAGGCCTGGCCTGGCCACACCCCTGATGGCAGAGGACCCTTCCACGGTGGTACCCAGTCTGGAGCAGGTAACCTGCCCCTCTCTACCCTGCCTCAGTCAGCCCAGGGCTGCAGAGGTCAGGAGGTCAGTGGACCCCCCGGGCCCCCTGTCCAGAGGAAGCCCCCATCAGCAGATTAGGGGCAGCCAGTCTAGTAGCCCTAGCCAGGTGAAAATTCCTCTACACACTGAGGGATCCCCCATACCTTTATGTAGGGACCTCCCCCAGAAGGTCTCTGGTAGGCAAGGGCAAACCTGGGACCAGAAGGTTCCAAACCTGCCATGTCCCTCCAGTGTTCCATCCAAAGGGACCCAACCCCCAGCTGTAGGCAGCCAAAGGTTGACCCTTAGAGCAAAGTGCAACTCAGTCATGGAAAGACAGGCATACATGGTGACCAGTGATCTGAGGAAACTGAGGCCAACATTCCTAGGGCCTCACTTCCCTACTCAGACACCTCACCAGCCTTGTACTTTACCTAAGCACACCAGAGGTAGTGATTCCCCATGGTGGAGACCCTCTCATACCCTTAGGGTGAGGGATTGCTTAGTGGACCATAACATAGGGGGCAACCATGCTAGTGCAGGTGCTTCCTTATATGGCCACTTAGTCAATATAGGCTCAACTGGCCAAGGTTAGCCTTATCTCCTTTCGTTTGGGGGGGGGTTATGTAGGAAGGTGGAATCTGACTATATGGTTGCCCCCACTTTTTTTATGGTGTTTTGGTGGTTTATGACTTAGTTGGAATGGGATCCTGCTATTCAGGGCCCCAGTCTATCTGCTTTCTCTGTAAAATGGATTCCATGTGCCTTAGGCACATCTCTGATTGGGATCTGGAGTGCCCTTGTAAGTCCCTAGTATATGGTATACTATGTACCAAGGGCATAGGTACCTCAGAGGCCTGCCAGGGGCTGCAGCATATATTATGCCACCCCTGGTAGGCCATCCAAACTGACACCACAGGTCTGCTACAGCAGCCTGGGTAAGGTGGTGCATGCACCCCTTACTGTGGTATAGGTTACCTATATCACTAAATGCATACACACATATAAACCTATAAGCCACTCCTAAAGCAGGCCTTATCAATCCTAAAGGCAGAGTGCGTGGTTCCTATGTGAGAGGGTGCCCCTGCATGAGCAGGGCCCCTCTGCAGCGTTCGGAGACCATCTCTGATGCTGTTTGTAGTGCAGCCTGACCATATACTCTTAAACGCATTATATCCTCGCGGTAAAATGCTAACTATGGAATGGCTGCACCGAAACATGTCGTGTTTGGTGTCAAACATCTTGGAATACTACCCCCCCGCCAATTCTGGCGGCGGGGGTAGCATTCCACCCTTCTAGAGGGAAAGGCATGTTAACTCTGACGAGTCCGGTAACTTCTTTCCAGAGCCCTGGCATCACAAAATGGATGCTGCTGCCACAGACACGAGTCTGGCCTCCTGCTGCTGGACGAAACTCCGGCAGGGGAGGCCTGGACAATAGGTTTCCTGTCCCAGGGAGGTGTGACCACCTCCCCAGACAGGACAATGTGTATTGGGGCTGGGCGGGAGCACTTTCGGGTGCTTTGAAGTCCTGCACTGGGGGCACATTTGGTGTCCCTGTGCATACCCCAGTTCAAACCGGATCAGGGGCTTGCAGCCCCTGCTTTGGCGCGAACTGGACAAAGGAAAGGGGTGTAGCCACCCCTCTGCCCTGACCCACCCATAGGTGGGGCCACAGAGTAGTCCATCCCCTATTTTTAGAATAAAGGTAGGAACCCAGTCCTTAGGACTTTAGATATCCCTGGACTAAACTTTGAAACTGAATCCTGGACCTTCGACGCTCTATGACAAGATTAGAGGACTGAAGAATCTCCCTTGGGGTCAAGGAGTGACTCCCCTGCTTGGCAGGCACCAAAGAAGCATCTGTCCGGTTCGCATCACTGAAGCTCCCGTCGGACGCCGAAGTCATCGCATCACCAGAGGTGGATTCTCAGACTTCCCCGAGGCTACCCTGAGTCCCCAGCAAAGCTGAGGCCCGTGGCTATCGTGGGTGACTTGAGACCGTGACCCCTGGACACCGAGCACATTTGCAAGTGCACCATCTTCTGGGTCTCCCAAGAAGTCGTGCTTTGGGCTCCGAGTAGCCCTAGCCTCCAGCACCACCTGCACCGAAGATCACTGGCCCCCACTCCACGAGTGTCCTGTAAGCCAGCTCCACGTGCGGCGTCACGAGGCTCCTTCGCGGTCGCTAGCCCGTTGGCTAGTAGCCCTTACCGAAGGCCAATCTTTTCTTTACTTGGCAGTCTGGTTGCTCCAGGCCTGCCCTCACTTACCCTTGCTGGGTGAGTTCCCCAGACCTTGCTGGTCTGCATCATCGACGATCTACATCTTACTCAAGACTTGCCGTTGCCAAGGCCTGTTGGGTCCAATCTGGTCGCCGACACCTCTGCACTCGACAGACCTCGAGCAACAGCCCGAATCCTGCTCCTGGTCGCCGACAACGCCTCCCGGACCTCGTGGCTGAAGAGTCAAGACGACCGTCAACGAACTTGAAGCACTCGACATCGGTGGGCATCTGTCCATCGCCCTCCTGGTCACTGGCTAGTGACCCAGACTCTGTCCCCTCTGCTTTCAGGTTCTTCAGAACTCCGATCCACTCTTGGATCCACCCGGACACTTTTCTCCTGGTCGCCAGCAGCACTTTGCAGCAGATCGCCATAAGAAACGACGACGAAACCCGACCCCGAAAGGCACCTATGCACCCGGCTTCCCTGGGTGAGGTAACACGAGTACTCCGGTGCTCCCGTGGGTAGAGACTCTTCAAAGTCCTAGATCTCAAAGGGTTTTGTCCTAGTCCTTTTTAAAGTGTCCCTTTCCTCTATTTTCCCGATCCCGACTTTCTCCATAGAAGTAAACGGCGTATCGCGGTTGTGTATTTACACTGCACGCGTCTCCCGTGGGTCCCCTGTGTCACTACCTTGGGTGGTTCCTTGTGGTCCAAGCACTTCTAGAGGCTCTAGGCCTAGTGTCTAGTTCAGTCGTGGTTCGCCTACCACTTTATTGGTATATGGTTTGGTACGCCCCTAGGGCCCAAACGTGTATTTGTGCTATTACTGTGATTTAAGATCTTATAACCTATGTACTTCGAACTCTAGCCTCATAAAGAGACTAGAGGGGTGTGTTTAGTAATAAATACATATATTTTGAATATATACCTGGTGTGGTGCTCTTTCATTTGATCACTCAAGAGATTATAGACTGGTAAAACAAGCTGCTTTACATTCCTTCAAGACTTAGCCTGAAGGCTGCTCTCCACAGCTACCACTAGGATAGCTTTCTTTAAAGGTTGTCTTTAACCTACCTACCATAAGAGTCGATTTGGACTGGTGCAAGGTGCCCACTACAATTAGTGGACAGCATATGCCAGGCCAACTTCTCACATCCTGCATGCAGTCGCTCCAGCTGACAGCGATCTAACACAGCCCTTGCGGGGTGTCCAACTCGAGACCAGGACGGGGTCCCACACTCTCTCTATTCAGGTATGGGGGTTCGACTAAATCCTAGAAGGATTCTTGGCTCTTAGGCTTTTAGACCTACACATATGCTAGGTACACTCAGGTACATCTAGTTAGGCATCGTAGGAGTACGCACACTTTTCATAATGCTTTTTATATTCATGTATGTATTCATGATTATTGCAATATGGTAGAACTGTTCTATCCCTTTGCTTTTATCGTACTGCTGATAATATATCTCTGCTGTAGTGTAGCTCCTATTTCCCTAATAGGCTCTGCGCATTGGAATAATATCCCCTATAGGTTTGACATAGGACTAAGGTCAGTATGTCCCTATCGGGTATATTAATCTTAATTACTTGTGCCAGCTAGCTCAGAGGCCACTAGAAACTCCTTGACAACAAGAAGGGAGTAGTTTCTGGCAGCCGCAAAACATGACAACTTTGTTTCCCTTTAGAATCAGAACGTGTCCCAGAGTCGTGGAAACAATAGATAACTATTTCACTCAGCTCAATCGTGCATGCTTAGTTTTCCTCAAAGTTACACAGAAAGAATAGACGGGCGTTTCAATAAAGGATTTATTGAACAGTCTTGTTTCTCGTGTAAGTTAAATGTGCTGTTACGATCACAAGACAGTATGCCAGATAAATAATGTACAGCGTAAGCAGTAGAAATAAATAATACTGCGCTAGCATGATCTTTAGTAGATATTCATTTGCATAAATAACACAGACTAAAAATGCGAGTACTCATACGATGCGTTGCTAAGCTAGTTCTACCCCAATGAACCTAACCTAACCTAGGTGTAGGGAGAGGTATGAAGTAGGTGAAGTATTCCTTACTATGGTATACTAAAAGTATGTTAAGTCTAGTATGCCTAGTATGTCTAGTATGCCAAGAGTCCCTCTAGGTTCTAGTCAGCTCCATACCTTAAGAATGAGAGAGGTAGGAATCTCTTTCCAGATTCGAACTCCAACACCCCGCAAGGGAAGTAAGATCACTGGAAGCTAGACTCTCTGCGTGCAGGGATGACAGCGTCTTCTCAGTGCGTAAGGCCGGGAAACGGGCTCCTCTGAAGTCGAGGTCTCCTCTAGTTTAAAAGGGCTAGGGAAGGTATATTTATACCTGAGAGGTACCTCAGAATGTTAGCATTGACGTGAATCGGGCAGCGGAAGACGTCATGAATGAACCCCTAAGGTATAATGGTTCATGCATAATAGATGAGTCCTTGAAGAAATCAATAGTCCTGTGCTAGGGAAACTCCCGAAGCCTAAGGGTCTGTTCTTCAAGAACTCGTTGTGACATTAGGGTGGACGGATGTCGGTGACCATGCCTGTATTTGGAGTGCACGGTTTAATGCCTAAATAAGGACTGTGATTTTATGCCTATATAAGGGCAGGGCGAATTGTGCCTATATAAGGACATGATACAGGAAAGCCCGTGTATGGACACCCTAAGAGGAATACAACACTGCTATTGTCTGCTGGTTACTGCAGCACATATATTTTACACTAGAATAACAACTGTTCAATAAATGCTTATTGAAACGCCCAGACTGTTTATTCTGTGTAACTCTCTGAGACAAACCGAATAAGTAAGCACGAGTGACTGAGCGAAAAGTGGTACATTGTTTCCACGATTCTGAGGAACCAGGGTTGTCATGGTCTAAGGTTGCCAGGAACTAATCTCGCCCCGATAAGAGGAGATTCTAGTGGCACTGTGAGCTAGCTAATGCAAATCCGGCTAACATACGCGGCGGGGGTGCACAGAGCCAGTCTAACACCAAGCCCACAGTTTATGTTATCCAAACGCGCAGGTCCTGCATGGGTACCATAGGAACTACACGACAACAAGGGATACGTAACATATCCATACGTCGTTTCAATTCAGTTTTGTTCGCCTCTTGAAATGACACACACTCCTCAAAAACATACAATTCCTCTATATTTTTAAACGAGGAGCCCAGCGCAGACACAATAGACCCAAACCCTGATTCACTTAAGACCCCTCCCGCCACCGCGCTTTATTAGCAGCCTCTTTTCAGCCACAAAGCTGTTAAAAAGAGAGGAAATTAAAGTTATAAAAAAATGTAAATAAAAAAAAAAAACAGGCCCGGGTGAAAGCATGTTAATCTACACCTTGGTAATTTGGTTCTGCCGGAGAGGACAGAAGCCCCGCTGCTGCGGCCTGCACTCCATAAATCACGTCTTTACGTGGACAGGGTCAGGGCAGCACAGACTAGGGCCTGTGCGGCGCTCCCGAGCCCGGCATGTGTATCCCCCGCACAGATCTCCGCCGAGCTCCAGCACGCTTCTAATTACCCAGGATTATGTTCATGTGCTGGGGTCAGGCAGCAGTGTGAGGGGAGAGGGCTGCTGGTGGTGTCCGACAAAGGGATTCTGGGAACTGGCTCCATGAACATATCTGTCTGTGAAACGGCTGCTGTGAGCTAGCTGCCTGGAGATATCCGTGTGAGATGCTTCTGGTCCTAGCTACCTGGACCCATCCTTGTCTGCTGAATTTAGCAACCTCAGCAGAACAGTGTCTGTGACAGGGCTTCTAGGAGCGTGCGAGAGTGCTGCCAGCTAGCTACTTTGACTCATCCTTGTACATGATGGCTACTGTTGTAGGAAGGTGGAATCTGACTATATGGTTGCCCCCACTTTTTTTATGGTGTTTTGCTGGTTTATGACTTAGTTGGACTGGGATCCTGCTATTCAGGGCCCCAGTCTATCTGCTTTCTCTGTAAAATGGTTTCCATGTGCCTTAGGCACATCACTGATTGGAATCTGGAGTGCCCTTATAAGTCCCTAGTATATGGTATACTATGTACCAAGGGCATAGGTACCTCAGAGGCCTGCCAGGGGCTGCAGCATGTATTATGCCACCCCTGGAAGGCCATCCAAACTGACACCACAGGTCTGCTACTGCAGCCTGGGTAAGGTGGTGCCTGCACCCCTTACTGTGATATAGGTTACCTATATCACTAAATACATACACACATATAAAACTATAAGTCACTCCTAAGGCAGGCCTTATCAATCCTAAAGGCAGAGTGCATGGTTCCTATGTGAGAGGGTGCCCCTGCATGAGCAGGGCCCCTCTGCAGCGTTCGGAGACCATCTCTGATGCTGTTTGTAGGGCAGCCTGACCATATACTCTTAAGCGTATTACAACCTCGCGGTAAAATGCTAACTTTGGAATGGCTGCACCTAAACATGTCGTGTTTGGTGTCAAACATCTTGGAATACTACCCCCCCGCCAATTCTGGCGGCGGGGGTAGCATTCCACCCTTCTAGAGGGAAAGACATGTTAACTCTGACTAACCCGGTAACTTCTTTCCAAAGCCCTGGCATCACAAAATGGATGCTGCTGCCACAGACACGAGTCTGGCCTCCTGCTGCTGGACGAAACTCCGGCAGGGGAGGCCTGGACAATAGGTTTCCTGTCCCAGGGAGGTGTGACCACCTCCCCAGACAGGATAATGTGTATTGGGGCTGGGCGGGAGCACCATCTGTGTGCTTTGAAGTCCTGCACTGGGGGCACACTTGGTGTCCCTGTGCATACCCCAGTTCAAACCGGATCAGGGGCTTGCAGCCCCTGCTTTGGCGCGAACTGGACAAAGGGAAAGGGGTGTAGCCACCCCTCTGCCCTGACCCACCCATAGGTGGGGCCACAGAGTAGTCCAACCCCTATCTTTAGTATAAAGATAGGAACCCAGTCCTTAGGACTTTAGATTATCCCTGGACGAAACTCTGAAACTGAATCCTGGACCTTCGACGCTCTACTAACGATTAGAGGACAGAAGAATCTCCCTTGGGGTCAAGGAGTGACTCCCCTGCTTGGCAGGCACCAAAGAAGCATCTGTCCGGTTCGCATTTCTGAAGCTCCCGTCGGACGCCGAAGTCATCGCATCACCAGAGGTGGATTCTCAGACTTCCCCGAGGCTACCCTGAGTCCCCAGCAAAGTTGAGGCCCGTGGCTATCGTGGGTGACTTGAGACCGTGACCCCTGGACACCGAGCACATTTGCAAGTGCATCCTCTTCTGGGTCTCCCAAGAAGTCGTGCTTTGGGCTCCGAGTAGCCCTAGCCTCCAGCACCACCTGCACCGAAGATCACTGGCCCCCACTCCACGAGTGTCCTGTAAGCCAGCTCCACGTGCGGCGTCACGAGGCTCCTTCGCGGTCGCTAGCCCGTTGGCTAGTAGCCCTTAACGAAGGCCAATCTTTTCCTAACTTGGCATCCTGGTTGCTCCAGGCCTGCCCTCACTGACCCTTGCTGGGTGAGTTCCCCAGACCTTGCTGGTCTGCACCATTGACGATCTTCCTCCGCATCGAGACTTGCCGTTGCCAAGGCTTGTTGGGTCCAATCCGGTCGCCGACACCTCAGCACTCGACAGACATCATGTACCAGCCCGAATCCTGCTCCTGGTTGCCGACAACGCCTCCTGGACCTCGTGGCTGAAGAGTCAAGATGACCGTCAACGCACCTGAAGCACTCGACATCGGTGGGCATCTGTCCATCGCCTTCCTGGTCACTGGCTAGTGACCCAGACTCTGTCCCCTCTGCTTTCAGGTTCTTCAGAACTCCGATCCACTCTTGGATCCACCCGGACACTTTTCTCTTGGCCGCCAGCAGCACTTTGCAGCAGATCGCCATTCGAATCGACGACGAAACCCGACCCCGAAAGGCACCTATGCACCCGGCTTCCTGGGTGAGGTAACACGAGTACTCCGGTGCTCCCGTGGGTAGAGACTCTTCAAAGTCCTAGATCTCAAAGGGTTTTGTCCTAGTCCTCTTTTAAGTGTCCCTTTTCTCTAATTTCCCGATCCCGACTTTCTCCATAGAAGTCAACGGCGTATCGCGGTTGTGTGTTTACACTGCACGCGTCTCCCGTGGGTCCCCTGTGTCACTACCTTGGGTGGTTCCTTGTGGTCCAAGCACTTCTAGAGGCTCTAGGCCTAGTGTCTAGTTCAGTCGTGGTTCGCATACCACTTTATTGGTATATGGTTTGGTACGCCCCTAGGGCCCAAACGTGTATTTGTGCTATTACTGTGATTTAATAACTTCTAACTTATGTACTTCGAACTCTAGCCTCATAAAGAGACTAGAGGGGTGTGTTTAGCAATAAATACATATATTTTGAATATATACCTGGTGTGGTGCTCTTTCATTTGGTCACTCAAGAGATTATAGACTGGTAAAACAAGCTGCTTTACATTCCTTCAAGACTTAGCCTGAAGGCTGCTCTCCATAGCTACCACTAGGATAGCTTTCAATAAGGTTGTCTTTAACCTATCTCCAATAAGGGTTGTTTGGACTGGTGCAAGGTGCCCACTATAATTAGTGGACAGCATATGCCAGGCCAACTTCTCACATTGGTGTGCAGCGTGTGGGATTCCAGCTTGCTATTGTTTTACCAGATAATCTCAATTGAATTGATCAACTGAAAACCACTAAAGGTACCTAAGGTACATATAATTTAAGCTTAGAATACAGTAAGTTCTACTGAACTTAGAGTTGTGTGTTAAGGGATAGCACAACCCTTTCTACAACTCAAGAGAGTTTAGTAGGCCACACTAGAGTAGGTAGTGCATACACCACACCACACTAGTAATGTCTTTAAGGGTAGGATCCAAAGAATCCTTGCAGGAAGCCATTGAGCTTCCACCCTCCAAGTATGATACACTCCCATTCTTGGAATTGAGAGCTTTATGCAACTTGAGAAAAATAAGGACAGGCCAAAGCCCCACCACCCAACACCTCAAGGAGTTGTTGGTGGCTTATGACCTTAGTAGGCCCTTGGGGACTGAAGGGGCAGGAGCTGAGGGTGGGGCAGATGATGAGGATGGGACCAGGGGTACCAGTACCCCCAGCCCCCCCTCTGAAACTGGCCAGGAGGGCGACAATGGCCCTGAACTGGATAATCCAACCCCTCCTGAGGAAGAGGAAGAGGAGGATCAGAATGATGCTCCCTTTGTCCCCCAGGAAGGATTGTGAGTGTGCCCAGAAGGTCTAGATCTTCTTCTCAGGAGTCTAACCACTCTGGCACCTCAATAGGGAGCTCTGTCTCATCTCATAGGAGGGAATCCTCTCGTGAGAGAAGAAAGAGGCTGATTCAATATGAGGAAGCTCAGCTTGAACTCAGAAGGAAGCAAGTAGCCTTAGACAGGGAGTCCCTGGATCTCCTTAGAGAGAAAAGAAAGTTGGGACTAGAGTCCCATGGTGGCAGCCATGTCCCTAGAGATAGGGAAAGGTCCTATGACCATAGAAACCTAAGTAAGATTGTCCCTCCCTACCAGAGTGGGGATGACATCCACAAATGGATAACTGCACTGGAAAGCGCCTGTAAAGTTCAGAAGGTCCCCCAGAGGCAGTGGGCAGCAATCTTGTGGCTCTCCTTTGCAGACAAAGGTAGAGACAAGCTCCTCACTGTAAGAGAAGAGGATGCTGACCATTACACAGTCTTGAAGAGTGCTCTGATAGATGGGTTTGGCCTAACCACTGAACAGTATAGGTTGAAGTTCAGAGACACCCAAAAAGCTCAGACTCAAGACTGGGTTGATTTTGTAGATTGTGCTACAAAGGCTCTGGAAGGTTGGATACATGGCAACAAAGTGCATGACTTTTTAGGATTGTACAATTTGATTATGAGGGAGCAGATCCTTAATAATTGTCAAAACCAGCTTTTGCACCAGTATCTGGTGGACTCTGATCTGACCTCTCCCCAAGAATTGGGAAAGAAGGCAGACAAATGGGTCAGAACCCGAGTAAAAACTAGAAATCAGGGTGGTGACCAGAAGAAAGATTCTACTAAGTCCCAAGAGAAAGGTGGGGATAAATCTAAGGATAAGTCCCCTACAGGGCCCCAAAATTCCTCTTCTGGGGGTGGGTCCCAAACTCCTTCCTCTCCTGAAAAGAAACCATATTGCCATGTCTGTAAAAAGCCTGGGCACTGGAAAACTGATCCCAGTTGCCCCAGGATTGGCAATAAAGAAAATGTTCCTCCCACAACTACTACCACCCCTCCTGGTACTACCAGTAGTAATCCTCCAGTTGGGAGTAGTGCACCCAAAAAGTTGGGTGCTTTTGTAAGAGGAACAGAGGCGAGCCCTAGTTTAGACAGGGACCCCTCAACAGACTCCTCTGACTCTGATGGTGATATAGGATTTGCCACCTTTACCATGGGTCCCACAGCGTTGGGCAGGTACAGATTGGAGCCAATAATTAATGGTCAGAAAGCTGTGGCATTTAGGGACACAGGGGCTAGTGTCACCATGGTGGCAGGGAAACTAGTCCCCCCTCACCAGTTTTTACCTGAGTTTAAGTACCAGGTGACCAACATTGATGGTGTCAGAACAGATCACCCCATGGCCATAGTCAATCTCAGCTGGGAGGGGGTCACAGGCCCAAAGAGAGTAGCATTGTCCCCCACCTTACCTGTAGATTGCCTGATGGGCAATGATTTGGAAATTTCAGCCTGGGCTGAAGTTGAACACCAAACCCATCTTAGGATGTTGGGCGTCCCTGTAAAGGTTAGTGGGGCTGTGATGGCCACAGCCCCAGCCCAAGAATTTGGAGAGATGGAGCCTGAAAGAATGGCCCACTCTCCCCCAAAAGAGAGCACAAGGGTTGAAGAAAAGTCTTCTTCCCCCAGGCAGTAGGTAAGGGTCAGCCTCCTCAGGGAACTGACCCTACCCCTACTGAAGGAACTGCCACAGAGGTAGTCAGGCCTGGCCTGGCCACACCCCTGATGGCAGAGGACCCTTCCAAGGTGGTACCCAGTCTGGAGCAGGTAACCTGCCCCTCTCTACCCTGCCTCAGTCAGCCCAGGGCTGCAGAGGTCAGGGAGGTCAGTGGACCCCCAGGGCCCCCTGCCCAGAGGAAGCCCCCATCAGCAGATTAGGGGCACCCAGTCTAGTAGCCCTAGCCAGGTGAAAATTCCTCTACACACTGAGGGATCCCCCATACCTTTATGTAGGGACCTCCCCCAGAAGGACTCTGGTAGGCAAGGGCAAACCTGGGACCAGAAGGTTCCAAACCTGCCATGTCCCTCCAGTAGTCCATCCAAAGGGACCCAACCCCCAGCTGTAGGCAGCCAAAGGTTGACCCTTAGAGCAAAGTGCAACTCAGTCATGGAAAGACAGGCATACATGGTGACCAGTGATCTGAAGAAGCTGAGGCCAACATTCCTAGGGCCTCACTTCCCTACTCAGACACCTCACCAGCCTTGTACTTTACCTAAGCACACCACAGGTAGTGATTCCCCATGGTGGAGACCCTCTCATACCCTTAGGGTGAGGGATTGCTTAGTGGACCATAAGACAGGGGGCAACCATGCTAGTGCAGGTGCTTCCTTATATGACCACTTAGTCAATGAAGGCTCAACTGGCCAAGGTTAGCCTTATCTCCTTTCGTTTGGGGGGTTATGTAGGAAGGTGGAATCTGACTATATGGTTGCCCCCACTTTTTTATGGTGTTTTGCTGGTTTATGACTTAGTTGGACTGGGATCCTGCTATTCAGGGCCCCAGTCTATCTGCTTTCTCTGTAAAATGGTTTCCATGTGCCTTAGGCACATCACTGATTGGAATCTGGAGTGCCCTTATAAGTCCCTAGTATATGGTATACTATGTACCAAGGGCATAGGTACCTCAGAGGCCTGCCAGGGGCTGCAGCATGTATTATGCCACCCCTGGAAGGCCATCCAAACTGACACCACAGGTCTGCTACTGCAGCCTGGGTAAGGTGGTGCCTGCACCCCTTACTGTGATATAGGTTACCTATATCACTAAATACATACACACATATAAAACTATAAGTCACTCCTAAGGCAGGCCTTATCAATCCTAAAGGCAGAGTGCATGGTTCCTATGTGAGAGGGTGCCCCTGCATGAGCAGGGCCCCTCTGCAGCGTTCGGAGACCATCTCTGATGCTGTTTGTAGTGCAGCCTGACCATATACTCTTAAGCGTATTACAACCTCGCAGTAAAATGCTAACTTTGGAATGGCTGCACCTAAACATGTCGTGTTTGGTGTCAAACATCTTGGAATACTACCCCCCGCCAATTCTGGCGGCGGGGGTAGCATTCCACCCTTCTAGAGGGAAAGACATGTTAACTCTGACTAACCCGGTAACTTCTTTCCAAAGCCCTGGCATCACAAAATGGATGCTGCTGCCACAGACACGAGTCTGGCCTCCTGCTGCTGGACGAAACTCCGGCAGGGGAGGCCTGGACAATAGGTTTCCTGTCCCAGGGAGGTGTGACCACCTCCCCAGACAGGATAATGTGTATTGGGGCTGGGCGGGTGCACCATCTGTGTGCTTTGAAGTCCTGCACTGGGGGCACACTTGGTGTCCCTGTGCATACCCCAGTTCAAACCGGATCAGGGGCTTGCAGCCCCTGCTTTGGCACGAACTGGACAAAGGGAAAGGGGTGTAGCCACCCCTCTGCCCTGACCCACCCATAGGTGGGGCCACAGAGTAGTCCAACCCCTATCTTTAGTATAAAGATAGGAACCCAGTCCTTAGGACTTTAGATTATCCCTGGACGAAACTCTGAAACTGAATCCTGGACCTTCGACGCTCTACTAACGATTAGAGGACAGAAGAATCTCCCTTGGGGTCAAGGAGTGACTCCCCTGCTTGGCAGGCACCAAAGAAGCATCTGTCCGGTTCGCATTTCTGAAGCTCCCGTCGGACGCCGAAGTCATCGCATCACCAGAGGTGGATTCTCAGACTTCCCGAGGCTACCCTGAGTCCCCAGCAAAGTTGAGGCCCGTGGCTATTGTGGGTGACTTGAGACCGTGACCCCTGGACACCGAGCACATTTGCAAGTGCATCCTCTTCTGGGTCTCCCAAGAAGTCGTGCTTTGGGCTCCGAGTAGCCCTAGCCTCCAGCACCACCTGCACCGAAGATCACTGGGCCCCACTCCACGAGTGTCCTGTAAGCCAGCTCCACGTGCGGCGTCACGAGGCTCCTTCGCGGTTGCTAGCCCGTTGGCTAGTAGCCCTTAACGAAGGCCAATATTTTCCTAACTTGGCATCCTGGTTGCTCCAGGCCTGCCCTCAGTGACCCTTGCTGGGTGAGTTCCCCAGACCTTGCTGGTCTGCACCATCGACGATCTTCCTCCGCATCGAGACTTGCTGTTGCCAAGGCTTGTTGGGTCCAATCCGGTCGCCGACACCTCAGCACTCGACAGACATCATGTACCAGCCCGAATCCTGCTCCTGGTTGCCGACAACGCCTCCTGGACCTCGTGGCTGAAGAGTCAAGATGACCGTCAACGCACCTGAAGCACTCGACATCGGTGGGCATCTGTCCATCGCCTTCCTGGTCACTGGCTAGTGACCCAGACTCTGTCCCCTCTGCTTTCAGGTTCTTCAGAACTCCGATCCACTCTTGGATCCACCCGGACACTTTTCTCTTGGCCGCCAGCAGCACTTTGCAGCAGATCGCCATTCGAATCGACGACGAAACCCGACCCCGAAAGGCACCTATGCACCCGGCTTCCCTGGACGAGGTAACACGAGTACTCCGGTGCTCCCGTGGGTAGAGACTCTTCAAAGTCCTAGATCTCAAAGGGTTTTGTCCTAGTCCTCTTTTAAGTGTCCCTTTTCTCTAATTTCCCGATCCCGACTTTCTCCATAGAAGTCACTGGCGTATCGCGGTTGTGTGTTTACACTGCACGCGTCTCCCGTGGGTCCCCTGTGTCACTACCTTGGGTGGTTCCTTGTGGTCCAAGCACTTCTAGAGGCTCTAGGCCTAGTGTCTAGTTCAGTCGTGGTTCGCATACCACTTTATTGGTATATGGTTTGGTACGCCCCTAGGGCCCAAACGTGTATTTGTGCTATTACTGTGATTTAATAACTTCTAACTTATGTACTTCGAACTCTAGCCTCATAAAGAGACTAGAGGGGTGTGTTTAGCAACAAATACATATATTTTGAATATATACCTGGTGTGGTGCTCTTTCATTTGGTCACTCAAGAGATTATAGACTGGTAAAACAAGCTGCTTTACATTCCTTCAAGACTTAGCCTGAAGGCTGCTCTCCATAGCTACCACTAGGATAGCTTTCAATAAGGTTGTCTTTAACCTATCTCCAATAAGGGGTTGTTTGGACTGGTGCAAGGTGCCCACTATAATTAGTGGACAGCATATGCCAGGCCAACTTCTCACATTGGTGTGCAGCGTGTGGGATTCCAGCTTGCTATTGTTTTACCAGATAATCTCAATTGAATTGATCAACTGAAAACCACTAAAGGTACCTAAGGTACATATAATTTAAGCTTAGAATACAGTAAGTTCTACTGAACTTAGAGTTGTGTGTTAAGGGATAGCACAACCCTTTCTACAACTCAAGAGAGTTTAGTAGGCCACACTAGAGTAGGTAGTGCATACACCACACCACACTAGTAATGTCTTTAAGGGTAGGATCCAAAGAATCCTTGCAGGAAGCCATTGAGCTTCCACCCTCCAAGTATGATACACTCCCATTCTTGGAATTGAGAGCTTTATGCAACTTGAGAAAAATAAGGACAGGCCAAAGCCCCACCACCCAACACCTCAAGGAGTTGTTGGTGGCTTATGACCTTAGTAGGCCCTTGGGGACCGAAGGGGCAGGAGCTGAGGGTGGGGCAGATGATGAGGATGGGACCAGGGGTACCAGTACCCCCAGCCCCCCCTCTGAAACTGGCCAGGAGGGCGACAATGGCCCTGACCTGGATAATCCAACCCCTCCTGAGGAAGAGGAAGAGGAGGATCAGAATGATGCTCCCTTTGTCCCCCCAGGAAGGATTGTGAGTGTGCCCAGAAGGTCTAGATCTTCTTCTCAGGAGTCTAACCACTCTGGCACCTCAATAGGGAGCTCTGGCTCATCTCATAGGAGGGAATCCTCTCATGAGAGAAGAAAGAGGCTGATTCAATATGAGGAAGCTCAGCTTGAACTCAGAAGGAAGTAAGTAGCCTTAGACAGGGAGTCCCTGGATCTCCTTAGAGAGAAAAGAAAGTTGGGACTAGAGTCCCATGGTGGCAGCCATGTCCCTAGAGATAGGGAAAGGTCCTATGACCATAGAAACCTAAGCAAGATTGTCCCTCCCTACCAGAGTGGGGATGACATCCACAAATGGATAACTGCACTGGAAAGCGCCTGTAAAGTTCAGAAGGTCCCCCAGAGGCAGTGGGCAGCAATCTTGTGGCTCTCCTTTGCAGACAAAGGTAGAGACAAGCTCCTCACTGTAAGAGAAGAGGATGCTGACCATTACACAGTCTTGAAGAGTGCTCTGATAGATGGGTTTGGCCTAACCACTGAACAGTATAGGTTGAAGTTCAGAGACACCCAAAAGCTCAGACTCAAGACTGGGTTGATTTTGTAGATTGTGCTACAAAGGCTCTGGAAGGTTGGATACATGGCAACAAAGTGCATGACTTTTTAGGATTGTACAATTTGATTATGAGGGAGCAGATCCTTAATAATTGTCAAAACCAGCTTTTGCGCCAGTATCTGGTGGACTCTGATCTGACCTCTCCCCAAGAATTGGGAAAGAAGGCAGACAAATGGGTCAGAACCCGAGTAAAAACTAGAAATCAGGGTGGTGACCAGAAGAAAGATTCTACTAAGTCCCAAGAGAAAGGTGGGGATAAATCTAAGGATAAGTCCCCTACAGGGCCCCAAAATTCCTCTTCTGGGGGTGGGTCCCAAACTCCTTCCTCTCCTGAAAAGAAACCATATTGCCATGTCTGTAAAAAGCCTGGGCACTGGAAAACTGATCCCAGTTGCCCCAGGATTGGCAATAAAGAAAATGTTCCTCCCACAACTACTACCACCCCTCCTGGTACTACCAGTAGTAATCCTCCAGTTGGGAGTAGTGCACCCAAAAGTTGGGTGCTTTTGCAAGAGGAACAGAGGTGAGCCCTAGTTTAGACAGGGACCCCTCAACAGACTCCTCTGACTCTGATGGTGGTATAGGATTTGCCACCTTTACCATGGGTCCCACAGCGTTGGGCAGGTACAGATTGGAGCCAATAATTAATGGTCAGAAAGCTGTGGCATTTAGGGACACAGGGGCTAGTGTCACCATGGTGGCAGGAAAACTAGTCCCCCTCACCAGTTTTTACCTGAGTTTAAGTACCAGGTGACCAACATTGATGGTGTCAGAACAGATCACCCCATGGCCATAGTCAATCTCAGCTGGGAGGGGGTCACAGGCCCAAAGAGAGTGGCAGTGTCCCCCACCTTACCTGTAGATTGCCTGATGGGCAATGATTTGGAAATTTCAGCCTGGGCTGAAGTTGAACACCAAACCCATCTTAGGATGTTGGGCGTCCCTGTAAAGGTTAGTGGGGCTGTGATGGCCACAGCCCCAGCCCAAGAATTTGGAGAGATGGAGCCTGAAAGAATGGCCCACTCTCCCCCAAAAGAGAGCACAAGGGTTGAAGAAAAGTCTTCTTCCCCCAGGCAGTAGGTAAGGGTCAGCCTCCTCAGGGAACTGACCCTACCCCTACTGAAGGAACTGCCACAGAGGTAGTCAGGCCTGGCCTGGCCACACCCCTGATGGCAGAGGACCCTTCCAAGGTGGTACCCAGTCTGGAGCAGGTAACCTGCCCCTCTCTACCCTGCCTCAGTCAGCCCAGGGCTGCAGAGGTCAGGGAGGTCAGTGGACCCCCCAGGGCCCCCTGCCCAGAGGAAGCCCCCCATCAGCAGATTAGGGGCACCCAGTCTAGTAGCCCCTGCCAGGTGAAAATTCCTCTACACACTGAGGGATCCCCCATACCTTTATGTAGGGACCTCCCCCAGAAGGACTCTGGTAGGCAAGGGCAAACCTGGGACCAGAAGGTTCCAAACCTGCCATGTCCCTCCAGTAGTCCATCCAAAGGGACCCAACCCCCAGCTGTAGGCAGCCAAAGGTTGACCCTTAGAGCAAAGTGCAACTCAGTCATGGAAAGACAGGCATACATGGTGACCAGTGATCTGAAGAAGCTGAGGCCAACATTCCTAGGGCCTCACTTCCCTACTCAGACACCTCACCAGCCTTGTACTTTACCTAAGCACACCACAGGTAGTGATTCCCCATGGTGGAGACCCTCTCATACCCTTAGGGTGAGGGATTGCTTAGTGGACCATAAGACAGGGGGCAACCATGCTAGTGCAGGTGCTTCCTTATATGACCACTTAGTCAATGAAGGCTCAACTGGCCAAGGTTAGCCTTATCTCCTTTCGTTTGGGGGGGTTATGTAGGAAGGTGGAATCTGACTATATGGTTGCCCCCACTTTTTTATGGTGTTTTGCTGGTTTATGACTTAGTTGGACTGGGATCCTGCTATTCAGGGCCCCAGTCTATCTGCTTTCTCTGTAAAATGGTTTCCATGTGCCTTAGGCACATTACTGATTGGAATCTGGAGTGCCCTTATAAGTCCCTAGTATATGGTATACTATGTACCAAGGGCATAGGTACCTCAGAGGCCTGCCAGGGGCTGCAGCATGTATTATGCCACCCCTGGAAGGCCATCCAAACTGACACCACAGGTCTGCTACTGCAGCCTGGGTAAGGTGGTGCCTGCACCCCTTACTGTGATATAGGTTACCTATATCACTAAATACATACACACATATAAAACTATAAGTCACTCCTAAGGCAGGCCTTATCAATCCTAAAGGCAGAGTGCATGGTTCCTATGTGAGAGGGTGCCCCTGCATGAGCAGGGCCCCTCTGCAGCGTTCGGAGACCATCTCTGATGCTATTTGTAGTGCAGCCTGACCATATACTCTTAAGCGCATTACAACCTCGCGGTAAAATGCTAACTTTGGAATGGCTGCACCTAAACATGTCGTGTTTGGTGTCAAACATCTTGGAATACTACCCCCCACCAATTCTGGCGGCGGGGGTAGCATTCCACCCTTCTAGAGGGAAAGACATGTTAACTCTGACTAACCCGGTAACTTCTTTCCAAAGCCCTGGCATCACAAAATGGATGCTGCTGCCACAGACACGAGTCTGGCCTCCTGCTGCTGGACGAAACTCCGGCAGGGGAGGCCTGGACAATAGGTTTCCTGTCCCAGGGAGGTGTGACCACCTCCCCAGACAGGATAATGTGTATTGGGGCTGGGCGGGAGCACCATCTGTGTGCTTTGAAGTCCTGCACTGGGGGCACACTTGGTGTCCCTGTGCATACCCCAGTTCAAACCGGATCAGGGGCTTGCAGCCCCTGCTTTGGCGCGAACTGGACAAAGGGAAAGGGGTGTAGCCACCCCTCTGCCCTGACCCACCCATAGGTGGGGCCACAGAGTAGTCCAACCCCTATCTTTAGTATAAATATAGGAACCCAGTCCTTAGGACTTTAGATTATCCCTGGACGAAACTCTGAAACTGAATCCTGGACCTTCGACGCTCTACTAACGATTAGAGGACAGAAGAATCTCCCTTGGGGTCAAGGAGTGACTCCCCTGCTTGGCAGGCACCAAAGAAGCATCTGTCCGGTTCGCATTTCTGAAGCTCCCGTCGGACGCCGAAGTCATCGCATCACCAGAGGTGGATTCTCAGACTTCCCCGAGGCTACCCTGAGTCCCCAGCAAAGCTGAGGCCCGTGGCTATCGTGGGTGACTTGAAACCGTGACCCCTGGACACCGAGCACATTTGCAAGTGCATCCTCTTCTGGGTCTCCCAAGAAGTCATGCTTTGGGCTCCGAGTAGCCCTAGCCTCCAGCACCACCTGCACCAAAGATCACTGGCCCCCACTCCATGAGTGTCCTGTAAGCCAGCTCCACGTGTGGCATCACGAGTCTCCTTCGCGGTCGCTAGCCCGTTGGCTAGTAGCCCTTAATGAAGGCCAATCTTTTCCTAACTTGGCATCCTGGTTGCTCCAGGCCTGCCCTCACTTACCCTCGCTGGGTGAGTTCCCCAGACCTTGCTGGTCTGCACCATCGACGATCTTCCTCCGCATCGAGACTTGCCGTTGCCAAGGCTTGTTGGGTCCAATCCGGTCGCCGACACCTCAGCACTCGACAAACATTGTGTACCAGCCCGAATCCTGCTCCTGGTCGCCGACAACGCCTCCTGGACCTCGTGGCTGAAGAGTCAAGACGACCGTCAATGCACCTGAAGCACTCGACATCGGTGGGCATCTGTCCATCGCCTTCCTGGTCACTGGCTAGTGACCCAGACTCTGTCCCCTCTGCTTTCAGGTTCTTCAGAACTCCGATCCACTCTTGGATCCACCCGGACACTTTTCTCTTGGCCGCCAGCAGCACTTTGCAGCAGATCGCCATTCGAATCGACGACGAAACCCGACCCCGAAAGGCACCTATGCACCCGGCTTCCCTGGGTGAGGTAACACGAGTACTCCGGTGCTCCCGTGGGTAGAGACTCTTCAAAGTCCTAGATCTCAAAGGGTTTTGTCCTAGTCCTCTTTTAAGTGTCCCTTTTCTCTAATTTCCCGATCCCGACTTTCTCCATAGAAGTCAACGTCGTATCGCGGTTGTGTGTTTACACTGCACGCGTCTCCCGTGGGTCCCCTGTGTCACTACCTTGGGTGGTTCCTTGTGGTCCAAGCACTTCTAGAGGCTCTAGGCCTAGTGTCTAGTTCAGTCGTGGTTCGCATACCACTTTATTGGTATATGGTTTGGTACGCCCCTAGGGCCCAAACGTGTATTTGTGCTATTACTGTGATTTAATAACTTCTAACTTATGTACTTCGAACTCTAGCCTCATAAAGAGACTAGAGGGGTGTGTTTAGCAATAAATACATATATTTTGAATATATACCTGGTGTGGTGCTCTTTCATTTGGTCACTCAAGAGATTATAGACTGGTAAAACAAGCTGCTTTACATTCCTTCAAGACTTAGCCTGAAGGCTGCTCTCCATAGCTACCACTAGGATAGCTTTCAATAAGGTTGTCTTTAACCTATCTCCAATAAGGGGTTGTTTGGACTGGTGCAAGGTGCCCACTATAATTAGTGGACAGCATATGCCAGGCCAACTTCTCACAAATGTGAGCTAGCTGCCTGGAGATATCCGTATGAGATGCTTGTAGGTCCTAGCTACCTGGACTCATCCTTGTCTGCTGAATTTAGCTACCTGGGCATAACAGTGTCTGTGACAGGGCTTCTAGGACCGTATGGGTGCTGTTAATGGCTAGCTACTTTGACACATCCTTGTACATGATGGCTGCTGGGAGCTAGCTGCCTGGACACATCCTTGTGTGATAGCCGCAGCAGCTAGCCAAGCTACGTGGACCACCCTTGCCTGTGATAGGTCCGCAGAAAGTAGCTGCCTAGAACTATCCTTATCTGTGACAGGGTTTCTAGGAGCGCAGCACATATCTGTGTCTGTGCGAGTGCTGCTAAGGGCTAGCTACTTTGACACATCCTTGTACATGATGGCTGCTGGGAGCTAGCTGCCTGGACACATCCTTGTGAGATGGCTGTAGGAGCTAGCTACCTGGACCTATTCTTGTGTGGGACAGGGCTTCTAGGAGCTGGATACCTGGACACGCCTGCTTCAATGAGAGTGCTGCTGGGCCTTGCTACCTCGACATAACATTGTCTTTGAGGAACTGTTAACAGCTTCCTTTTTTGGACATATATGTCTGTGGAGGCAGATTCTAGGGGCTGGCTATCGGACATGTCTGTGTCAGTGGAAGGGCTTTTGGGAGCTGGTATCCTGTATATATCTATCGTTGTAAGAATGCAGTTGGGAGCTGGGTCCTGCACATAGCTGTGCCTGTTACAGGGCAATCTGCTGCCTACTTATTGCCCTTGTCTGGGAGAGTGCTGGCCATCACATATCTGTTTCTGTGACAGGATGGCTCACAGCTGGGTAAAAGGACATCTCCCGGTCTGTCACAGGGCATCTGCGACCTGGGTTCTTGGACATATGTAGGTATGTGATAGAGCTGCTGGACACTGTCTTCCTGTGCATGTCTGTGATGGGGTTGCTGGAAGATGGATGTCCTCACATATCCCAGTCTGCGAGAACCCTTCTATGGGTTGGTTACCTGGACGTACTCCTGTCTTTGAAAGGGATGCTGGGAGCCACCTACCTGGGATATATATATAAATATATATATTCACTGAAAAAACCATAGGTTTCAGGGACATTATAGTTAGAAATTAGCATTTAAAAAACCTTAGAAATTCACTGAAAAAACCACAGGTTTCAGGGACATTATAGTTAGTTGGACATTTCACTCGTACAAAACCAGAGAAATTCAGCCGTTATAGTTAGTAGAGCTAACTCTAACTCGCGCCCCGCAATGCACTGCTGATGACGTCACATATTATATCACTCATGACATGGTCAGTGACATCACTGATGACATCCCTAATGACATCTCAAATGACATCACTGATGACATCACTGATGACATCATCCACTTAATATCTGATGCACCTCCTCACACCCTAATATAACCTTTCATACACCCACTTTAAAATACAGACTACCATTCTCGAAACCATAGACACACCAATACCAGTTAGTACATACCCACTCACTGATTCATAGGTCTACATACATCCACTCACTCACCGATACAGTCACTCATACATGCAGTCACTCAACAATACAGCCTCTGATATATGCACTCATACACCCATACAGACACTGACATACTGCCACTGATCCACAGAGATACTCACACACCTAGTCAGTCATCCAAAGACTCAATCAGACTGCCATTTACTCACCAATACAGTTATGCACACACCACCTCACTTATTCATACAGATACTAACACATACTTACTCTCTTATACAATCATTGACACAAGCACACCCTCATCCATACAGCCACTCTACCAATCACTCACTCTCACATATAGTCACTTATATACTCCAACATTCACATATACTGCCCTTCACATATGTAGTTACTCACACATATACCACTGAGATAACCATTCACTCACCAACACAGCCATATGCACACTCACTCACCCATTCAGTCCCTTGCAGATGCACTCATGAACCCATACACCCACTGAATCACCCACTCACACATCCAAGTAGGGAGTCACCCCCCACCTCCCACCCACACAGACACTCAGGCACCCATACAGGTAATCAGACAACCAATCATTAACCCATATAGACACTCATGAAGCTACTCACCAACCCATGTAGCCACTTACACACCAACTGACAAACTGATACAGACATTCACACAGATTAGTCATTCACCCATGCATTCACTAAGACACGTTTAATCTCTCACTTAAACAGTCAGTCATGCACCCACTAAATCATCCAGTCAGACACTCATACACCCATTCATTCTTCAATACACCTTTCCGTATCTATAATTAACATTCTTAAACTTTTAAAATTCACCCAGTCTCCCTAATCTGCAGATTTGAACAAAAAAAGCCTTGTTTCTAGCTCAGATGTTACCAAAACTGCAGCAACAGGTGTTACAGCGTGGTGGAAGGCCCTTTGCAATCCTAGAACGTATTGCTAAATGTGGGTGTTAAATTGGTACTAATGGTGTGCAAGCCACTCTTGCTTCCTTCTGCGCCTCTCTTGCCTCTTTCTGCATTTCTGTTGCTTCTTTCTGCACATTTCTTTCTTTTTCTGCACTTCTCTTGCCTATTTCTGCAAATCTCTTCTACTTTCTGCACCTCACTTGCTTCTTTCTGTACCCCTCTTTCCTCTTTCTGCACCCTTCTTCCCTCTTTCTGCGCCCCTCTTGCCTCTTTCTGTACATCTCTTGCCTCATTGTGCACCTCTCCTACCCCTTTCTGCACTCCTCTTGCCTCTTTTTCCACCTCTGTTGGTTCTTTCTGCACCTCTTTTACTTCGTTCTGCACTTCACTTGCCTCTTTCTGTACCCCTCTTGCCTCTTTCTGCATCTCTGTTGGTTCTTTCTGCACTGCTCTTGCTTCTTTTTGCACCTCTGTTGCAAATTTCTGCATCCCTCTTGCTGTACCCCTCTTCCCTCTTTCTGCACCTCTCTTGCCTCTGTCTGCACACCTGTTCCCTCTTTCTGCACCCCTTTTGCCTGTTTCTGCAACTCTCTTGCCTCTTTCTGCAGTTCTCTTGCCTCCTTCTGCTTCTCACTTGCCTCTTTCTGCACTTCTCTTGCTTCTTTCTGCACCCTTCTTCCTTTTTCTGCACATCTCTTGCCTCTTTCTGCAACTTTCTTGCCTCATTCTGCACCTCTCTTGCTTCTTTCTGCACTTCCCTTGCCTCTTTCTGCACCTCTCTTGCTTCTTTCTGCACCCTTCTTCCCTTTTTTGCATCCCTCTTGCCTCTTTCTGCTGTTCTCTTGCCATTTTCTGCACCTCTCTTGTCTCTTTCTGTACCTCACTTGCCCCTTTCTGCACTTCTCTTGCTTCTTTCCACACCTCTGTTGATTTTTTCTGCACTTTTCTTCCTTCTTTCTGCACCCCTCCTGCCTGTTTCTGTACCTCTCTTGCCTCTTTGTGCACCTCTCCTACCTTTTTCTGCACCCCTCTTGCCTCTTTTTGTATCTCTGTTGGTTCCTTCTGCACTGCTCTTGCTTCTTTCTGCACCTCACTTGCCTCTTTCTGTACTTCTCTTGCTTCTTTCTACACCTCTGTTGCTTCTTTCAGCAATTCTCTTGCCTCTTTCAGCACTTCTCTTCCTTCTTCCTGCACCCCTCCTGCCTCTTTCTGTACCTCTCTTGCCTCTTTGTGCTCCTCCCTTACCTCTTTCTGCACCCCTCTTGCCTCTTTTTGCACCTCTGTTGGTTCTTTCTGCACTGCTCTTGCTTCTTTCTGTACCTCACTTGCCTCTTTCTGCACTTCTCTTGCTTCTTTCTACACCTCTGTTGCTTCTTTCAGCAATTCTCTTGCCTCTTTCTACACTTCTCTTCCTCCTTTCTGCACCCCTCCTGACTTTCTGTAACTCTCTTGCCTCTTTGTGCACCTCTCCTACCTCTTTCTGTACCCCTCTTGCCTCTTTTTGTACCTCTGTTAGTTCTTTCTGCACGTCTCTTGCTTCTTTCTACACCTCTGTTGCTTCTTTCAGCAATTCTCTTGCCTCTTTCTGCACATCTCTTGCTTGTTTCTGCACCTCTCTTGTGTCTTTCTGCACCTCTGTTGCCTCTTTCTGCACTTCACTTGCTTCTTTCTGCACCTCTCTTGCCTCTTTCGGCACCTCTGTTGCATTTTTCTGTACTTCTCTTCCCTCTTTCTGCACCTCTGACTTAGAGAGAGTTTTAATCCCCCTGCCCTATTATGTACTAGGGCCTTACAGGGGAGGTCATGGCAATCACAGGGGTACTCCAACCCATAGTGGACCCTAGTGTATGTAGGTGTTTTAACTGTATTCTAAGTGTCTTTCAGCATAGCACTGGCTCCGGGCCTGGTTAGTCAGAGTCAGTTACCACCAGTACCAGTCAGCAAAAAGTTGGGTGCACAGGATGACTTTGCCACAAGGCCTCTTTCTGCGCCTCTGTTGGTTCTTTCTGTATATCTCTTGCTTCTTTTTGCACCTTTCTTTGTCTTTCTGGACTTCTGTTGCCTCTTTCTGCATTTCTCTTGCTTCTTTCTGCGCCTTTCTTCCTCTTTCTGCACATGTCCTACCTATGTAGGCATAGTTAGAAATTAGCATTTAAAAACCCTTTGAAATTCACTGAAAAAACCATAGGATTCAGGGACGTTATAGTTAGAAATTAGCATTTAAAAAACCTTTGAAATTAACTGAAAAAACCATAGGTTTCAGGGTCGTTATAGTTAGAAATTAGCATTTAAAAAACCTTAGAAATTCACTGAAAAAACCACAGGTTTCAGGGACGTTATAATTAGTTGGACATTTTACTCGTAGAAAACCAGAGAAATTCGCCGTTATAGTTAGTTGAGCTAACTATAACTCGCGCCCCCGCAATGCACTGCTGATGACGTCACATATTACATCATTCATGACATGGTCAGTGACATCACTGATGACATCACTGATGACATCTCAAATGACATCACTGATGACATCATCCTCGTAATAATCTGATGCACCTCCTCACACCCTAATATAACCTTTGATACACCCACTCTAAAATACAGACTACCATTTTTTAAACCATAGACACACCAATACCAGTTACTACATACCCACTCACTGATTCCTAGGTCTACACACACATCCACTCATTCACCCATACAGTCACTCATACACGCAGTCACTAATCAATACAGCACTATCATATGCACTCATACACCTATACAGACACTCACACACCACCACTCATCCATAGAGTTACTCACACACCTAGTCAGTCATGCAAAGAATCAATCACACTCCCATTTACTCACCTATACAGTTATACACACACCACCACACTTATTCATACAGATACTAACACATACTTACTCTCTTATACAATCACTGATACAAGCACACACTCATCCATACAGCCACTCTCACAATCACTCACTCTCACATATAGTCATTTGTATACTCCAACACTCACATATACTGCCTTTCACATATGTAGTTGCTCACACATGTACCACTGAGACATCCATTCACTCACCAACACACCCATACACACACTCACCCACCCATACAGCCCTTCACAGATGCACTCTTGAACCCATACACCCAGTGAATCATCTACTCACACATCTATGGACAGAGTCACACCCCCCCACCCACCCACAGAGACACTCAGGCACCCATACAGATACTCAGACAACCAATCACAGACAGGTGCAGAAAGGAGCAAGTGAGGTGCAGAAGGAGCCAACAGAGGTGCAAAAAGAGGCAAGAGAGGTGCAGAAACAGGCAAGAGAAGTGCACAAAGAGGCAAGAGAATTGCTGAAAGAAGCAACAGAGGTGTACAAAGATGCAAGAAAAGTGCAGAAAGAGGCAAGTGAGATGCAAAAACAGGCAGGAAAGGTACAGAAAGACGGAAGACGAGTGCAGAAAGAGACAACAGGGGTGCAGAAAGAAGCAAATGAGGTGCAGAAAGAGGCAACAGACGTGCAGAAAGAGGGAAGAGAGGTGCAGAAAAAGGCAAGAAAAGTGCAGAAAGAGCTAAAAGAGGTACATAAAGAGACAACAGGGGTGCAGAAAGAAGCAAGACAGGTGCAGAAAGAAGCATGGGAAGTGCAGAATGAAGCGACAGGGGTGCAGAAAGAGGCAAGAGAAGTGTAGAAAGGTGCAAGTGAGGTGCAGAAAGAGCCAACAGAGGTGCAAAAAGAGGCAAGAGAGGTGCAGAAACAGGCAAGAGAAGTGCACAAAGAGGCAAGAGAATTGCTGAAAGAAGCAACAGAGGTGTAGAAAGAAGCAAGAAAAGTGCAGAAAGAGGCAAGTGAGATGCAAAAACAGGCAGGAAAGGTACAGAAAGAGGGAAGACGAGTGCATAAAGAGACAACAGGGGTGCATAAAGAAGCAAATGAGGTGCAGAAAGAGGCAACAGACGTGCAGAAAGAGGGAAGAGAACTGCAGAAAAAGGCAACTAGCCCACCGGCTACCTCCAGTAAGCGCCACAGAGCTGCGTTGCAGAGTGGTGTAAAAAGGGGGCGTGGCCTTGGACCACCTCTCTGCAACCAGCTCCCTGGCGCTTACTGGAGGTGCGTGGTGGGCTAGTTGGCCCCCAGGGACCCTCAGGATTCAAGGGGACTTAATCCCCCAACTTAAAACCCGCCAGAGGGCGCGTTTGCGCAGTGGTGAAGGGAGGGGGTGGGGCCTGATGTGACATGGGTGTACTTATCCAATCACTCCGCCAAAACCCAAGCACTTATAAATTCACCATGCACTCTCCTTGCAGCACTCTAATCATCCAGTCACTACCCATGCACTCATGCAATGACCCATGCACTAACTCATGCACTGCTACAATACCCTGAGCACTACCCATGGAGTCCAGCCATCTCCTTGTCACTACCCATGCACTCCTCCAATCACCCAGCGAGCACCATGTACTTATCCAATCACTCCGCCAAAACCCAAGCACTTATAAATTCACCATGCACTCTCCTTGCAGTACTCTAATCATCCAGTCAGTACCCATGTACTTATGCAATGACCCAGGCACTAACACATGCACTGCTACAATCCCCTGAGCACTACTGATGCAGTCCAGCTATCTCCTTGTCACTACCCATGCACTCCTCCAATCACCCAGCCAGTTCCATGTCCTTATCTAATCACTGTGCCAAAACACAAGCACTTATAAATTCACCATGCACTCTCCTTGCAGTACTGTAATCATCCAGTCACTACCCATGTACTCATGCAATGACCCAGGCACTAACACATGCACTGCTACAATCCCCTGAGCACTACTGATGCAGTCCAGCCATCTCCTTGTCACTACCCATGCACTCCTCCAATCACCCAGCCAGTTCCATGTCCTTATCCAATCACTGCGCCAAAACACAAGCACTTATAAATTCACCATGCACACTCCTTGCAGTACTCTAATCATCCAGTCACTACCCATGTACTCATGCAATGACCCAGGCACTAACACATGCACTGCTACAATCCCCTGAGCACTACTGATGCAGTCCAGCCATCTCCTTCTCACTACCCATGCACTCCTCCAATCACCCAGCCAGTTCCATGTCCTTATCTAATCACTGCGCCAAAACACAAGCACTTATAAATTCACCATGCACTCTCCTTGCAGTACTCTAATCATCCAGTCACTACCCATGTACTCATGCAATGACCCAGGCACTAACACGTGCACTGCTACAATCTCCTGAGCACTACTGATGCAGTCCAGCCATCTCCTTGTCACTACCCATGCACTCCTCCAATCACCCAGCCAGTTCCATGTCCTTATCTAATCACTGCGCCAAAACACAAGCACTTATAAATTCACCATGCACTCTCCTTGCAGTACTGTAATCATCCAGTCACTACCCATGTGCTCATGCAATGACCCAGGCGCTAACACATGCACTGCTACAATCCCCTGAGCACTACTGATGCAGTCCAGCCATCTCCTTGTCACTACCCATGCACTCCTCCAATCACCCAGCCAGTTCCATGTCCTTATCCAATCACTGCGCCAAAACACAAGCACTTATAAATTCACCATGCACTCTCCTTGCAGTACTCTAATCATCCAGTCACTACCCATGTACTCATGCAATGACCCAGGCACTAACACATGCACTGCTACAATCCCCTGAGCACTACTGATGCAGTCCAGCCATCTCCTTCTCACTACCCATGCACTCCTCCAATCACCCAGCCAGTTCCATGTCCTTATCTAATCACTGCGCCAAAACACAAGCACTTATAAATTCACCATGCACTCTCCTTGCAGTACTCTAATCATCCAGTCACTACCCATGTACTCATGCAATGACCCAGGCACTAACACATGCACTGCTACAATCCCCTGGGCACTACTGATGCAGTCCAGCCATCTCCTTGTCACTACCCATGCACTCCTCCAATCACCCAGCCAGTTCCATATCCTTATCTAATCACTGCGCCAAAACACAAGCACTTATACATTCACCATGCACTCTCCTTGCAGTACTCTAATCATCCAGTCAGTACCCATGTACTCATGCAATGACCCAGGCACTAACACATGCACTGCTACAATCCCCTGAGCACTATTGATGCAGTCTAGCCATCTACTTGTCACTACCCATGCACTCTGTGAGAAGTTGGCCTGGTATATGCTGTCCACTAATTATAGTGGGCACCTTGCACCAGTCCAAACAACCCCTTATTGGAGATAGGTTAAAGACAACCTTTATTGAAAGCTATCCTAGTGGTAGCTATGGAGAGCAGCCTTCAGGCTAAGTCTTGAAGGAATGTAAAGCAGCTTGTTTTACCAGTCTGTAATCTCTTGAGTGACCAAATGAAAGAGGACCACACCAGGTATATATATAAAATATATGTATTTAGTCTTAAACACACCCCTCTAGTCTCTTTATGAGGCTAGAGTTCGAAGTACATAAGTTACAAGTCATTATCAACAGTAATAGCACAAATACACGTTTGAGCCCTAGGGGCGTACCAAACCATATACCAAAAAAGTGATATAAGAACCACGACTGAGCTAGACACAAGGCCTAGAGCATGTAGAAGTGCTTGGACCCCAAGGAACCACCCAAGGTAGTGACACAGGGGACCCACGAGGGACGCGTGCAGTGTGAGAACACAGCCGCGAGCCACCGTTAACTTCTATGGGGAAAGTCGCGGTTGGATTTTTAAAAGGAAAGGACACTTAGGGGAGGACTTGGAGCAAATCCCTTTAGAACTAGGCAGTTCTAGAGTCAATACCCACGGGAGCACCGGAGTACTCGAGTTACCTCACCCAGGGAAGCGGGTGCATAGGTGTCTTTTGGCGTCGGGTTTCATCGTCGTTTTCAATGGCGATCTGCTGCAGTAGGCTGCTGGCGACCAAGTCGAAAGTATCCGGGTGGATCCAAGGGTGGATCGAAGATCTGAAGAACCTGAAATCAGAGGGGACAGAGTCTGGGTCACTAGTCAGTGACCAGGAAGGCGATGAGCAGATGCCCACCGATGTCGGGTGCTTCATGTAGGTTGACGGTCATCTTGACTCTTCAGCCACGAGGTCCAGGAGGCGTCAACGATGACCAGGAGCTGGATTCGAGCTGTCCCACGACGTCTGTCGATTGCTGAGGTGTTCGCGACCGGATTGGACCCAACAAACCTTGGCAACGGCAAGTCACGAGGAAACAAGGAAAGGACGTTGATGCAGACCAGCAAGGTCTGAGGGACTCACCCAGCAAAGGTAAATCAGGGCACGTCTGGAGCAACCAGGAAAGCCCAAGCAGAAGAAGAGTTGCCTTCGGGAGGGCCCACTAGCCAACGGACTAGCGACTGCAAAGGAGCCTCGAGTGGACGCACTTGGAGCTGGCTCACAGGACACTCGTGGAGTGGAGGCCAGTGATCTTCGGTGCAGTCAGTGCTGGAGGCGGGGGCTACTCGGAGCCCAAAGCACAACTTTGTGGAAGACCAGTAAGAGGATGCACTTGCAAAAGTTCTCTGTGTCCAGGGGTCACGGTTCCACATTACCCACGACAGCTATGGGCCTCAGCTTCGCTGGGAACTCAGGACAGCCTCGGGGAAGTCTGGAATTCCACCTCTGGTGTTGCAAAGACTTCGGCGACCAGTGGGAGCTTCAGCGATGCAGACCGGAAAATTGCTTCTTAGGTGCCTGCCAAGCAGTGGAGTCACCCCTTGACCCCAAGGGAGATTCTTCAGTCCTCTAATCTTGAAGTAGAGCGTCGAAGGTCCAGGATTCAGTTTCAGAGTTTCATCCAGGGATATCTAAAGTCCTAAGGACTGGGGTCCCATACTTATACTAAGCTAGGGGGTTGGACATACTCTGGGGACCCACCTATGGGAGGGTCAGGGAAGAGGGGTGGTTACACCCATTCCCTTTGTCCAGTTTCGCGCCAGAGCAGGGGCAGGTAGCCCCTGCAACCGGTTTGAACTGGCATATGCACAGGGACACCAAGTGTGCCCCCAGTGCAGGACTTCTGAGCACCAGAGAGTGCTCCCGCCCAGCCCCAATACACATTATCCTGTCTGGGGAGGTGGTTACACCTCCCTGCGACAGGAAACCTATTGTCCAGGCCTCCCCTGCCGGAGTTTCAGTCAGCAGCAGGAGGCCGGACCCGTGTCTGTGGCAGCGGCATCCATTTTGTGATGCCAGGGCCCTCGCCCTGAGCCCACCCGCCGAACCCTCCGACCCCGATACCGCCGCCCGCAACCTCAGACAGTGGATCGACGACTGCGCCAACACCCTCGCCCCGCTCAAGAATCCGCCCAACAGCCACACCAGCAAGAAAGCCACCTGGTTCACCGAAGACCTCCAGGCCTCCAAACGAACATGCCGAAAACTGGAGAAGATCTGGCTCCACGAACGGACAGCGGACAGCTACGCCGCCCACAAGAGCGCCACCCGCAGTCACCATCACCTCATCAGATCCGCCAAAAGGGCCTCACTCAAAGACCGCCTAGACAACAACGCACACAACAGCAAAGAGCTCTTCAACATCGTGAAGGATCTCTCCAACCCCAGCTCCAACACCAACGACATCCAGCCGTCGCGAGACCTGTGCGACTCACTGGCCACCTTCTTCCACCGCAAAATCGCCGACATCCACGACAACTTCAACACCACGACCGCCCCGGCAACCACCGAGACCACTGCCCCCACAACCACCAACCGCCTGCTCTCCTGGACCAACATCAACGATGAGGACACCAGCGAGATCATGAACACCATCCACTCCGGTTCACCGCTAGACCCGTGCCCTCACCACATCTTCAACAAAGCCAGTACAGCCATCGCGCCCCATCTCCGGAAAATAATCAACATCTCCTTCGAGACAGCAACCTTCCCGGAAAGCTGGAAGCACGCCAAGATCACCGCCTTACTCAAGAAACCCAAGGCAGACCCCAAGGACCTCAAGAACTTCCGACCCATCTCTCTGCTCCCGTTCCCTGCGAAGGTCACCGAGAAAATCGTCAACAAACAACTGACCCGCTACCTCGAGGAGAACAACATCCTGGACCCTTCCCAGTCCGGCTTCCGCAGCAACCACAGCACCGAAACCGCCCTCATCGCCGCCACCGATGACATCAGGACCCTGCTAGACAACGGAGAAACAGCAGCCCTCATCCTCCTGGACCTATCAGCCGCCTTCGACACGGTCTGCCACCACACACTACGAACACGCGTTCACGACGCCGGGATCCAAGAGAAGGCCCTGGACTGGACCACATCCTTCCTTTCCGGCAGAACACAAAGCGTCCGCCTCGCCCCCTTCCGATCCAAGGCCACCAAGATCATCTGCGGCGTACCCCAAGGCTCCTCCCTCAGCCCAACGCTGTTCAACATCTACATGGCACCCCTCGCCCACGTCGCCCGACAGCACAACCTCAACATCATCTCCTACGCCCGACGACACCCAGCTGGTCCTCTCCCTCACCAAAGACCCTCACACCGCCAAAGCCCACCTCCACGAAGGAATGAAGGCCGTCGCCGAATGGATGAGGACCAGCCGCCTGAAGCTGAACTCGGACAAGACGGAGGTCCTCATCCTTGGTTCCAACCCTTCAGCCTGGGATGACTCCTGGTGGCCAACATCACTGGGAACAGCCCCGCCACCCACCGACCACATACGCAACCTAGGGGTCATCCTCGACCCCACCCTCTCCATGACTAAGCAGGTCAACGCCGTTTCCTCATCCTGCTTCAACATCCTCCGAATGCTCCGCAGGATCTTCAAGTGGATCCCCACCGAAACAAGAAAAACAGTCACCCAGGCCCTCGTCACCAGCAGGCTGGACTACGGAAACGCCCTCTACGCAGGAACGACGGCTAAGCTCCTGAGACGGCTGCAACGCATCCAGAACGCCTCTGCACGTCTTATCCTCGACATCCCCGACGCAGCCACATCACACCCCACCTGAGAGACCTGCACTGGCTCCCTGTCAACAAGAGGATAACCTTCAAGCTCCTCACCCACGCACACAAAGCACTCCACAACTCCGGACCAGCCTACCTCAACAGACGACTCAGCTTCTACACCCCCACCCGCCAGCTCCGCTCGACCAGCCTCGCCCTCGCCACAGTCCCCCGCATCCGGAAAACGACCGCCGGCGGCAGATCCTTCTCCCACCTCGCCGCCAAGACCTGGAACACCCTCCCCACCAACCTCCGACAGACCCAAGACCTACTGGCCTTCAGAAGACTCCTCAAGACCTGGCTCTTCGATCAGTAGCAGCACCACCCCTCTCTTCCCCCAGCGCCTTGAGACCCTCGCGGGTATGTAGTGCGCTTTATAAGTGACATGATTGATTGATTGATTGTAAAGAAGTTACCGGGTAGGCCGGTGGGTACATGTCTCTCCCTCTAGAAGGGTGGAATGCTACCCCCGCCACCAGGACTGGCGGGGGGGTAGTATTCCAAGATGTTTGACACCAAACACGACATGTTTTGGTGCAGCCAGTCCAAAGTTAGCATTGTACCGCGAGGATATAATGCACTTAAGAGTATATGGTCAGGCTGTACCACAAACAGCATCAGAGGAGGGACTCCGAACGCTGTAGAGGGGCTCTGCTCATGCAGGGGCACCCTCTCACATAAAAACCAAGCACTCTGCCTTCAGGATTGGTAAGGCCTGCCATAGGAGTGACTTATAGGTTTATATGTGTGTGCAATGGTAGTGATATAGGTAGCCTATATCACAGTAAGGGGTGCATGCACCACCTTACCCAGGCTGCAGTAGTAGACCTGTGGTGTCATTTTGGCTGACTTTCCAGGGGTGGCATAATACATGCTTCAGCCCCTGGTAGGCCTCTGGGGTACCTATGCCCCGGGTACATAGTATACCATATACTAGGGACTTATAAGGGCACTCCAGATTCCAATCAAAGATGTACCTAAGGTACATGGAAACCATTTTAGGGAGGAAGCAGCTATGCTGGGGTTCTGATTAGCAGGGCCCCAGCCAGACTAAAGTCGAAAAACAGTGAAGCATCAGCAAAAAGTGGGGGTACCCATGTGAAGCAGATCCTACTCTCCTACACAACCCCCCCCAAACGCAGGGACATTAAACTAACCTTGTCCAGTTGAGTCTTCATGTTCTAAGTGGAAGTACCTAGAGAGTCCATCTGCATTGGCATGGTTACTCCCAGGTCTATGTTCCACTGTAAAGTCCATCCCCTGTAGGGAAATGGACCACCTAAGCAGTTTGGGGTTTTCACCCTTCATTTGTTTTTGCCATAAGAGGGGCTTATGGTCTGTTTGAACAAGGAAGTGAGTACCAAACAAGTATGGCCTCAACTTCTTCAGAGCTCAGACCACAGCAAAGGCCTCCCTCTCAATGGCTGACCAACGTTTCTCTCTAGGGGTCAGCCTTCTGCTAATGAAAGCTACTGGCTGATCCTGACCTTCTTCATTCAATTGTGACAGTACAGCCCCTACCCCCAATTCAGATGCATCTGTTTGGACAATGAACTTCTTGGAGTAATCAGGACTCTGGAGAATGGGAGCAGTGCACATGGCCTGCTTCAGGTCATCAAATGCCTTTTGACAGTTAGCTGTCCACTGAAACTTTTTGGGCATTTTCTTGGAAGTTAAGTCATTCAGGGGTGTCACTATTGATCCATACACCTTGACAAATCTCCTATAGTACCCAGTCAGGCCTAAGAAGGCTCTCACCTGAGTCTGGGTAGTTGGAGCAACCCAGTCCATGATGGTCTGGATTTTGCTCTGCAGTGGTTGAATCAGGCCTCCACCTACAAGGTGGCCCAGGTACACAACCTGACTATGCCCTATCTGGCACTTGGTGGCCTTGATAGTGAGGCCTGCCTTTTGCAGGGCCTCCAAAACATTTCTGAGGTGGACCACGTGATCCTCCCAGGTGGAGCTAAAGACAGCAATATCATCTAGATATGCTGCACTATAGGCTTCCAGACCTGTAAGGACTGTATTCACCAACCTCTGAAAAGTGGCAGGTGTATTCTTCAAACCAAAGGGCATTACCACAAATTGATAATGCCCACTAGGGGTTGAGAATGCTGTTTTTGGCTTTGCATCATCAGCTAGCCTGATCTGCCAGTAGCCAGCTGTTAGGTCAAATGTGCTTAGATACTTGGCGGAGGCCAAAGTGTCTATTAGCTCATCTGCACTAGGTATTGGATGGGCATCAGTCCTAGTGACTGCATTGAGACCCCTCTAGTCCACACAAAACCTCATCTCTCTTTTCCCACCACTGGTGTGAGGTTTTGGCACAAGGACCACTGGACTAGCCCAAGGGCTATCTGAGGGTTCAATAACTCCCAAATCCAACATCTTCTGGACTTCTGTCCTGATACAGTCCCTGACATGGTCAGTGTGAGAAGTTGGCCTGGTATATGCTGTCCACTAATTATAGTGGGCACCTTGCACCAGTCCAAACAACCCCTTATTGGAGATAGGTTAAAGACAACCTTTATTGAAAGCTATCCTAGTGGTAGCTATGGAGAGCAGCCTTCAGGCTAAGTCTTGAAGGAATGTAAAGCAGCTTGTTTTACCAGTCTATAATCTCTTGAGTGACCAAATGAAAGAGGACCACACCAGGTATATATATAAAATATATGTATTTAGTCTTAAACACACCCCTCTAGTCTCTTTATGAGGCTAGAGTTCGAAGTACATAAGTTACAAGTCAGTTATCAACAGTAATAGCACAAATACACATTTGAGCCCTAGGGGCGTACCACACCATATACCAATAAAGTGGTATAAGAACCACGACTGAGCTAGACACAAGGCCTAGAGCCTGTAGAAGTGCTTGCACCCAAAGGAACCACCCAAGGTAGTGACACAGGGGACCCACGGGGGACGCGTGCAGTGTGAGAACACAGCCGCGAGCCACCGTTAACTTCTATGGGGAAAGTCGCGGTTGGATTTTTAAAAGGAAAGGACACTTAGAAGAGGACTTGGAGCAAATCCCTTTAGAACTAGGCAGTTCTAGAGTCAATACCCACGGGAGCACCGGAGTACTCGAGTTACCTCATCCAGGGAAGCCGGGTGCATAGGTGTCTTTTGGCGTCGGGTTTCGTCGTCGTTTTCAATGGCGATCTGCTGCAGCAGGCTGCTGGCGACCAAGTCGAAAGGGTCCGGGTGGATCCAAGGGTGGATCGAAGATCTGAAGAACCTGAAAGCAGAGGGGACAGAGTCTGGGTCACTAGCCAGTGACCAGGAAGACGATGAGCAAATGCCCACCGATGTCGGGTGCTTCAGGTAGGTTGACGGTAGTCTTGACTCTTCAGCCACGATGACCAGGAGCTGGATTCGAGCTGTCCCACGACGTCTGTCAATTGCTGAGGTGTCGGCGACCGGATTGGACCCAACAAGCCTTGGCAACGGCATGTCACGTGGAAGCAAAGAAAGGACGTTGATGCAGACCAGCAAGGTCTGAGGGACTCACCCAGCAAGGGTAAGTCAGGGCACGTCTGGAGCAACCAGAGAAGCCCAAGCAGAAGAAGAGTTGCCTTCAGAAGGGCCCACTAGCCAACGGACTAGCGACTATGAAGGAGCCTCAAGTGGACGCACTTGGAGCTGGCTCACAGGACACTCGTGGAGTGGAGGCCAGTGATCTTCGGTGCAGTCGGTGCTGGAGGCGGGGGCTACTCGGAGCCCAAAGCACAACTTCGTGGGAGACCAGGAAGAGGGTGCACTTGCAAAAGTTCTCGGTGTCCAGGGGTCACGGTTCCACGTTACCCACGACAGCTACGGGCCTCAGCTTCGCTGGGGACTCAGGGCAGCCTCGGGGAAGTCTGGAAATCCACCTCTGGTGTTGCAAAGTCTTCGGCGTCCGGCGGGTGCTTCAGCGATGCAGACCGGACAATTGCTTCTTAGGTGCCTGCCAAGCAGGGGAGTCACTCCTTGACCCCAAGGGAGATTCTTCAGTCCTCTAATCTTGAAGTAGAGCGTCGAAGGTCCAGGATTCGGCTTCAGAGTTTCGTCCAGGGTAATCTAAAGTCCTAAGGACTGGGGTCCCATACTTATACTAAGTTAGGTGGTTGGACATACCCTCGGGACCCACCTATGGGAGGGTCAGGGAAGAGGGGTGGTTACACCCATTCCCTTTGTCCAGTTTCGCACCAGAGCAGGGGCAGGTAGCCCCTGCAACCGGTTTGAACTGGCATATGCACAGGGACACCAAATGTGCCCCCAGTGCAGGACTTCAAAGCACCAGAGAGTGCTCCCGCCCAGCCCCAATACACACTATCCTGTCTGGGGAGGTGGTTACACCTCCCTTGACAGGAAACCTATTGTTCAGGCCTCCCCTGCCGGAGTTTCAGTCAGCAGCAGGAGGCCAGACCCGTGTCTGTGGCAGCGGCATCCATTTTGTGATGCCAGGGCTCTGTAAAGAAGTTACCGGGTAGGCCGGTGGGTACATGTCTCTCCCTCTAGAAGGGTGGAATGCTACCCCCGCCGCCAGGACTGGTGGGGGGGTAGTATTCCAAGATGTTTGACACCAAACACGACATGTTTTGGTGCAGCCAGTCCAAAGTTAGCATTCTACCGCGAGGATATAATGCACTTAAGAGTATATGGTCGGGCTGTACCACAAACAGCATCAGAGGAGGGACTCCGAACACTACAGAGGGGCTCTGCTCATGCAGGGGCACCCTCTCACATACAAACCAAGCACTCTGCCTTCAGGATTGTAAAGGCCTGCCATAGGAGTGACTTATAGGTTTATATGTGTGTGCAATGGTAGTGATACAGGTAGCCTATATCACAGTAAGGGGTGCATGCACCACCTTACCCAGGCTGCAGTAGCAGACCTGTGGTGTCATTTTGGCTGGCCTTCCAGGGGTGGCATAATACATGCCTCTGCCCCTGGCAGGCCTCTGGGGTACCTAGGCCCTGGGTACATAGTATACCATATACTAGGGACTTATAAGGGCACTCCAGATTCCAATCAAAGATGTACCTACGGTACATGGAAACCATTTTAGAGAGGAAGCAGCTAGGCTGGGGTTCTGATTAGCAGGGCCCCAGCCAGACTAAAGTCGAACAACAGTGAAGCATCAGCAAAAAGTGGGGGTACCCATGTGAAGCAGATCCTACTCTCCTACACAAACCCTCCCCAAACGCAGGGACATTAAACTAACCTTGTCCAGTTGAGTCTTCATGTTCTAAGTGGAAGTACCTAGAGAGTCCATCTGCATTGGCATGGTTACTCCCAGGTCTATGTTCCACTGTAAAGTCCATCCCCTGTAGGGAAATGGACCACCTAAGCAGTTTGGGGTTTTCACCCTTCATTTGTTTTAGCCATAAGAGGGGCTTATGGTCTGTTTGAACAAGGAAGTGAGTACCAAACAAGTATGGCCTCAACTTCTTCAGAGCCCAGACCACAGCAAAGGCCTCCCTCTCAATGGCTGACCAACGTTTCTCTCTAGGGGTCAGCCTTCTGCTAATGAAAGCTACTGGCTGATCCTGACCTTCTTCATTCAATTGTGACAGTACAGCCCCTACCCCCAATTCAGATGCATCTGTTTGGACAATGAACTTCTTGGAGTAATCAGGACTCTGTAGAATGGGAGCAGTGCACATGGCCTGCTTCAGGTCATCAAATGCCTTTTGACAGTTAGCTGTCCATTTAACCTTTTTGGGCATTTTCTTGGAAGTTAAGTCATTCAGGGGTGTCACTATTGATCCATTCCCCTTGACAAATCTCCTATAGTACCCAGTCAGGCCTAAGAAGGCTCTCACCTGAGTCTGGGTAGTTGGAGCAACCCAGTCCATGATGGTCTGGATTTTGCTCTGCAGTGGTTGAACCAGGCCTCCACCTACAAGGTGGCCCAGGTACACAACCTGACTATGCCCTATCTGGCACTTGGTGGCCTTGATAGTGAGGCCTGCCTTTTGCAGGGCCTCCAAAACATTTCTGAGGCGGACCAGGTGATCCTCCCAGGTGGAGCTAAAGACAGCAATATCATCTAGATATGCTGCACTATAGGCTTCCAAACCTGTAAGGACTGTATTCACCAACCTCTGAAAAGTGGCAGGTGCATTCTTCAAACCAAAGGGCATTACCACAAATTGATAATGCCCACTAGGGGTTGAGAATGCTGTTTTTGGCTTTGCATCATCAGCTAGCCTGATCTGCCAGTAGCCAGCTGTTAGGTCAAATGTGCTTAGGTACTTGGCTGAGGCCAAAGTGTCTATTAGCTCATCTGCCCTGGGTATTGGATGGGCATCAGTCCTAGTGACTGCATTGAGACCTCTGTAGTCCACACAAAACCTCATCTCTCTTTTCCCACCACTGGTGTGAGGTTTTGGCACAAGGACCACTGGACTAGCCCAAGGGCTATCTGAGGGTTCAATAACTCCCAAATCCAACATCTTCTGGACTTCTGTCCTGATACAGTCCCTGACATGGTCAGGTTGCCTATATATCTTATTTTTAATAGGCAGACTGTCCCCAGTGTCCACTTCATGAGTGCACCAGGTGGTCTGACTGGGTGTCAGAGAGAACATATGCCTGAACTGATTGAGCACCTGTCTGCAATCAGTTTGCTGCTGAGCAGTGAGGCTGCCTGCCAAGGCTACACCATCCACTGACCCATCATCAGGGTTCTGTGAGAGCAGGTCAGGGAGTGGGTCACTCTCTTCCTCCTGTCCCTCATCAGTAGCCATGAGCAAGCCCATGTCTGCCCTGTCCACATATGGTTTCAATCTGTTGACATGGAGAACCCTGTGGGGACTCCTGGGTGTTCCTAGGTCTACTAAATAGGTAACCTCACCCTTCTGTTCAACAATGGTAGGGGGTCCACTCCATTTGTCTTGGAGAGCTGCTGGGGCCACTGGCTCTAACACCCATACCTTCTGTCCTGGCTGGTAAACAGTCAGTACAGCCTTTTGGTCATGCCAGTCTTTTTGGAGTTCCTGGCTAGCCTCAAGGTTTTTAGTTGCCTTTTTCATGTACTCAGCCATCCTGGAGCGGAGACCAAGTACATAGTCCACTATGTCCTGCTTTGGGGGCTTGAGAGGTAACTCCCATCCTTCCTTCACCAGGCACAATGGACCCCTGACAGGGTGACCAAACAAAGGGTTCAAAAGGGCTGTAGCCAACCCCCTTTTGAGGCACCTCCCTGTATGCAAATAAAAGGCAGGGCAAGAGTATGTCCCATCTTCGCCTAAGCTTCTCTGGGAGCCCTTTAAACATGCCCTTCAAAGTTTTGTTGAATCTCTCAACTAAACCATTGCATTGTGGGTGATAGGGTGTGGTGAACTTGTAAGTCACTCCACACTCCTTCCACATTGCCTTCAAGTATCCAGACATAAAGTTTCCAAGATGTTTGACATCAAACACGACATGTTTTGGTGCAGCCAGTCCAAAGTTAGCATTTTACCGCGAGGATATAATGCACTTAAGAGTATATGGTCAGGCTGTACCACAAACAGCATCAGAGGAGGGACTCTGAACACTGCAGAGCGGCTCTGCTCATGCAGGGGCACCCTCTCACATAAAAACCAAGCACTCTGCCTTCAGAATTGTAAAGGCCTGCCAAAGGAGTGACTTATAGGTTTATATGTGTGTGCAATGGTAGTGATATAGGTAGCCTATATCACAGTAAGGGGTGCATGCACCACCTTACCCAGGCTGCAGTAGCAGACCTGTGGTGTCATTTTGGCTGGCCTTCCCTGGGGTGGCATAATACATGCTTCAGCCCCTGGTAGGCCTCTGGGGTACCTATGCCCTGGGTACATAGTATACCATATACTAGGGACTTATGAGGGCACTCCAGATTCCAATCAAAGATGTACCTAAGGTACATGGTGTGAGAAGTTGGCCTGGTATATGCTGTCCACTAATTATAGTGGGCACCTTGCACCAGTCCAAACAACCCCTTATTGGAGATAGGTTAAAGACAACCTTTATTGAAAGCTATCCTAGTGGTAGCTATGGAGAGCAGCCTTCAGGCTAAGTCTTGAAGGAATGTAAAGCAGCCTGTTTTACCAGTCTATAATCTCTTGAGTGACCAAATGAAAGAGGACCACACCAGGTATATATTTAAAATATATGTATTTAGTCTTAAACACACCCCTCTAGTCTCTTTATGAGGCTAGAGTTCGAAGTACATAAGTCACAAGTCGAATATCAACAGTAATAGCACAAATACACGTTTGAGCCCTAGGGGCGTTCCAAACCATATACCAATAAAGTGGTATAAGAACCTAGAGCCTGTAGAAGTGCTTGGCCCTCAAGGAACCACCCAAGGTAGTGACACAGGGGACCCACGGGGGACGCGTGCCGTGTGAGAACACAGCCGCGGGCTGCCGTTGACTTCTATGGGGAATGTCGCGGTTCGAGTTTTAAACAAAAAGGACACTTAGAGGAGGACTTGGAGCAAACCCCTTTAGAACTAGGTCGTTCTAGAGTCAATACCCATGGGAGCACCGGAGTACTCGAGTTACCTCACCCAGGGAAGCCGGGTGCATAGGTGTCTTTCGGGGTCGGGTTTCGTCGTCGTTTTCAATGGCGATCTGCTGCAAAGTGCTGCTGGCGGCCAAGTCGAAAGTGTTCGGGTGGATCCAAGGTTGGATCGAAGATCTGAAGAACCTGAAATCAGAGGGGACAGAGTCTGGGTCACTAGTCAGTGACCAGGAAGGCGATGAGCAGATGCCCACCGATGTCGGGTGCTTCAGGTAGGTTGACGGTCGTCTTGACTCTTCAGCCACGAGGTCCAGGAGGCATCGACGACGACCAGGAGCTGGATTCGAGCTGTACCTCGACGTCTGTCGATTGCTGAGGTGTCGGCGACCGGATTGGACCCAACAAGCCTTGGCAATGGCAAGTCTTGTGGAAATAGAAGAAGGACAGTGGTACAGACCAACAAGGTCTGAGGGACTCACCCAGCGAGGGTAAGTCAGGGCACGTCTGGAGCAACCAGGGAAGCCCAAGCAGAAGAAGAGTTGCCTTCGGGAGGGCCCACTAGCCAACGGACTAGCGACTGCGAAGGAGCCTCAAGTGGACGCACTTGGAGCTGGCTCACAGGACACTCGTGGAGTGGAGGCCAGTGATCTTCGGTGCAGTCGGTGCAGGAGGCGGGGGCTACTCGGAGACCAAAGCACAACTTCATGGGAGACCAGGAAGAGGATGCACTTGTAAAAGTTCTCGGTGTCCAGGGGTCATGGTTCCACGTTACCCACGACAGCTACGGGCCTCAGCTTCACTGGGGACTCAGGGCAGCCTCGGTGAAGTCTGGAAATCTACCTCTGGTGTTGCAAAGACTTCGGCGTCCAGCGGGAGCTTCAGTAATGCAGACTGGACAATTGCTTCTTAGGTGCCTGCCAAGCAGGGGAGTCACTCCTTGACCCCAAGGGAGATTCTTCAGTCCCCTAGTCTTCAAGTAGAGCGTTGAAGGTCCAGGATTCAGTGTCAGAGTTTCGTCCAGGTTAATCTAAAGTCCTAAGGACTGGGGTCCCATACTTATACTAAGTTAGGGGGTTGGACATACTCTGGGGACCCACCTATGGGAGGGTCAGGGAAGAGGGGTGGTTACACCCATTCCCTTTGTCCAGTTTTGCGCCAGAGTAGGGGCTGGAAGCCCCTGACCCGGTTTGAACTGGGGTATGCACAGGGACACCAAATGTGCCCCCAGTGCAGGACTTCAAAGCACCAGAGAGTGCTCCCGCCCAGCCCCAATACACATCATCCTGTCTGGGGAGGTGGTTACACCTCCCTTGGACAGGAAACCTATTGTGCAGGCCTCCCCTGCCGGAGTTTCAGTCAGCAGCAGGAGGTCAGACCCGTGTCTGTGGCAGTGGCATCCATTTTGTGATGCCAGGGCTCTGTAAAGAAGTTACCGGGTAGGCCGGTGTGTACATGTCTCTCCCTCTAGAAGGGTGGAATGCTACCCCCGCCACCAGAACTGGCGGGGGGTAGTATTCCAAGATGTTTGACACCAAACACGACATGTTTCCGTGCAGCCATCTCAAAGTTAGCATTCTACCGCGAGGTTATAATGCACTTAAGAGTATATGGTCAGGCTGCACTACAAACAGCATCAGAGCAGGGTCTCCGAACGCTGCAGAGGGGCTCTGCTCATGCAGGGGCACCCTCTCACATAAGAACCAAGCACTCTGCCTTCAGGATTGATAAGGCCTGCCATAGGAGTGACTTATAGGTTTATATGTGTGCATATATGTAGTGATATAGGTAGCCTATATCACAGTAAGGGGTGCATGCACCACCTTACCCAGGCTTCAGTAGCAGACCTGTGGTGTCATTTTGGCTGGCCTTCCAGGGGTGGCATAATACATGCTTCAGCCCCTGGCAGGCCTCTGTGGTACCTATGCCCTGGGTACATAGTATACCATATACTAGGGACTAATAAGGGCACTCCAGATTCCAATCAGAGATGTACCTAAGGTACATGGAAACCATTTTAGAGAGGAAGCAGCTAGGCTGGGGTTCTGATTAGCAGGGCCCCAGCCAGACTAAGGTCGAAAAACAGTGAAGCATTAGCAAAAAGTAGGGGTACCCATGTGAAGCAGATCCTACTCTCCTACACAACCCCCCCCCAAACGTAGGGACATTAAACAAAACTTGTCCAGTTGAGTCTTCATGTTCTAAGTGGAAGTACCTAGAGAGTCCATCTGCATTGGCATGGTTACTCCCAGGTCTATGTTCCACTGTAAAGTCCATCCCCTGTAGGGAAATGGACCACCTAAGCAGTTTGGGGTTTTCACCCTTCATTTGTTTTAGCCATAAGAGGGGCTTATGGTCGGTTTGAACAAGGAAGTGAGTACCAAACAAGTATGGCCTCAACTTCTTCAGAGCCCAGACCACAGCAAAGGCCTCCCTCTCAATGGCTGACCAACGTTTCTCTCTAGGGGTCAGCCTTCTGCTAATAAAAGCTACTGGCTGATCCTGACCTTCATCATTCAATTGTGACAGTACAGCCACTACCCCCAATTCAGGTGCATCTGTTTGGACAATGAACTTCTTGGAGTAATCAGGACTCTGTAGAATGGGAGCAGTGCACATGGCCTGCTTTAGGTCATCAAATGCCTTTTGACAGCTAACTGTCCACTGAACCTTTTTGGGCATTTTCTTGGAAGTTAAGTCATTCAGGGGTGTCACTATTGATCCATACCCCTTGACAAATCTCCTGTAGTACCCAGTCAGGCCTAAAAAGGCTCTCACCTGAGTCTGGGTAGTTGGAGCAGTCCAGTCCATGATGGTCTGGATCTTGCTCTGCAATGGTTGAACCTGGCCTCCACCCACAAGGTGACCCAGGTACACAACCTGACTCTGCCCTATCTGGCACTTGGTGGCCTTGATAGTGAGGCCTGCCTTTTGCAGGGCCTCCAAAACATTTCTGAGGTGGACCAGGTGATCCTCCCAGGTGGAGCTAAAGACAGCAATATCATCTAGATATGCTGCACTATAGGCTTCCAGACCTGTAAGGACTGTATTCACCAACCTCTGAAAAGTGGCAGGTGCATTCTTCAAACCAAAGGGCATTACCACACATTGATAATGCCCACTAGGGGTTGAGAATGCTGTTTTTGGCTTTGCATCATCGGCTAGCCTGATCTGCCAGTAGCCAGCTGTCAGGTCAAATGTGCTTAGATACTTGGCTGAGGCCAAAGTGTCTATTAGCTCATCTGCCCTAGGGATTGGATGGGCATCAGTCCTAGTGACTGCATTGAGACCCCTGTAGTCCACACAAAACCTCATCTCTCTTTTCCCACCACTGGTGTGAGGTTTTGGCACAAGGACCACTGGACTAGCCCAAGGGCTATCTGAGGGTTCAATAACTCCCAAATCCAACATTTTCTGGACTTCTGTCCTGATACAGTCCCTGACATGGTCAGGTTGCCTATAAATCTTATTTTTAATAGGCAGACTGTCCCCAGTGTCCACTTCATGAGTGCACCAGGTGGTCTGACTTGGAGTCAGAGAGAACATATGTCTGTACTGATTGAGCACTTGTCTGCAATCAGTTTGCTGCTGAGCAGTGAGGCTGCCTGCCAAGGCTATACCATCCACTGACCCATCATCAGGGTTCTGTGAGAGCAGGTCAGGGAGTGGGTCACTCTCTTCCTCCTGTCCCTCATCAGTAGCCATGAGCAAGCCCATGTCTGCCCTGTCCACATATGGTTTCAATCTGTTGACATGGAGAACACTGTGGGGACTCCTGGGTGTTCCTAGGTCTACTAAATAGGTAACCTCACCCTTCTGTTCAACAATGGTATGGGGTCCACTCCATTTGTCCTGGAGAGGTGCTGGGGCCACTGGCTCCAGCACCCACACCTTCTGCCCTGGCTGGTAAACAGTCAGTACAGCCTTTTGGTCATGCCAGGCTTTTTGGAGTTCCTGGCTAGCCTCAAGGTTTTTAGTTGCCTTTTCATGTACTCAGCCATCCTGGAGCGGAGACCAAGTACATAGTCCACTATGTCCTGCTTTGGGGGCTTGAGAGGTAACTCCCATCCTTCCTTCACCAGGCACAATGGACCCCTGACAGGGTGACCAACCAAAACCTCAAAAGGGCTGTAGCCAACCCCCTTTTGAGGCACCTCCCTGTATGCAAATAAAAGGCAGGGCAAGAGTATGTCCCATCTTCGCCTAAGCTTCTCTGGGAGCCCTTTAATCATGCCCTTCAAGGTTTTGTTGAATCTCTCAACTAAACCAATGCATTGTGGGTGATAGGGTGTGGTGAACTTGTAAGTCACTCCACACTCCTTACACATTGCTTTCAAGTATCCAGACATAAAGTTGGCACCCCTGTCTGATACAACCTCCTTAGGGAAGCCCACTCTTGAGAAAATTCCCAGGAGGGCCCTTGCCACTACAGGTGCTGTAGTGGTCCTAAGGGGAATAACCGCTGGGTACCTGGTGGCATGATCCACCACCACCAGGATAAACCTGTGCCCAGATGCTGTTTGGGGATCCATGGGACCAACAATGTCAATCCCCACCCTTTCAAAGGGAACCCCCACCACAGGTAGTGGTATCAGGGGGGCCTTTGTAGTGCCACCTGCCTTGCCACTGGCCTGGCAGGTTACACAGGAGCGACAAAACTCCTTGGTGTCTTCAGACATGTGGGGCCAGTGAAAGTGAGGGACAATTCTGTCCCAAGTCTTGTTCTGGCCCAGGTGACCTGCTAAAGGAATGTCATGGGCTAGGGTCAATAGGAAGCCCCTGAACTTCAGAGGTATAACCAACTTCCTCGTGGCACCAGGCTTGGGGTCTCTATACTCTGAGTACAAGAGTCCATCATCCCAATACACTTTATGGGGACCACTAGCGATCCCAGCAGCCTCAGCAGCAGCTTGCTGTCTGAGAGGTTCAAGAGAGGGGCAGCTCTGCTGCTCCTGGCTCAGATCTGCCCTGGAAGGGCCCCCTGTCCCTAAGAACTCAACCTGATCAGGCTCAAGCTCCTCTGGGACAGTTCCTTCCTCAGGACTGAGATCATCTCCCTGAAGAGACTGATCTTCCTTCTGAGCCAAGGGGGAAGGCACTGCCTTTACCCTACTACTCCTCCTCTTGGATGGCACTTGGTCCATTGTTCCAGAATCCAAGGCCTGTTCAGTGTTAGACATTTTGGCCTGTGACCTGGTCACAGAAAACACATCTGCAGGGATGCCCAGCATTTCTGCATGGGTCCTGAGCTCCACTTCTGCCCAAGCTGAAGTTTCTAGATCATTGCCAAGCAAGCATTCAACTGGTAGGTCTGCACTTACCATAACCTTCTTAAGGCCAGTTACCCCTCCCCAGGAGAAGTTAACAACTGCCAGAGTATGGTCTGTTCTGACATTGCTAGCATTGGTCACTTGGTATATTTCACCAAGTATAATCTGCCCAAGATCCACAAGATCTTGTGTCACCATAGTGACACTTGCCCCTGTGTCCCTGAATGCCAAAGCCTCTTTTCCATTTATTAATGGCTGTTGCCTGTACTTGCCCAGGTTACTGGGACTCAGAGGAGGTCACATCCATGCCTCCATCACAGACTAGGACAGCCTGAGTGAGTTCTCTGACTAGGCCAGAGCTCATCTCATTACCCAGGGTCAACCATACTAAACCCTTGGCTTGTGTACTCCCACCACCAATTGTAACTGCACTAGGGGGAACAGGTGCCTTAGGGGCATTGGTGGGGGCTGGAATAGAGTCTTTGGACTTGGTGCAATCACTGGTCCAGTGTGTCTTTTGCTTACAGACTTTGCACCATGGTTTCTTTTGGCCTTTTCCCTTGTTAGGCTGTGAATCCCCACCTGAAGAAGATTTTTGGGGGCCTTGTGAAGACTTCTGGTCTTTACCCTTGTCCCCACCCTTATCAGAGTTTTTAGAATCTTGCTTCTTTGGGTCACCACCTTGGTTCTGTACCTTCTGCCTCACCCTGGTTCTGACCCATTTGTCTGCCTTCTTTCCAAATTCTTGGGGAGAGGTCAGATCAGAGTCCACCAGGTACTGATGCAACAGCTGATTTTGACAGTTATTAAGAATCTGCTCCCTCATTATCAGATTGTACAATCCTGTGAAGTCACATACCTTACTGCCCATCAACCAGCCTTCCAGAGCCTTAGCAGAACAATCCACATAGTCTACCCAGTCTTGAGTCTGTGCTTTTTGGGTATCTCTGAACTTTAACCTGTATTGTTCAGTTGTTAGGCCAAACCCATCAATCAGAGCACTCTTCAAGACTTTGTACTTGTCAGCATCCTCTTCTCTAACAGTGAGGAGCTTATCTCTACCTTTGTCTGCAAAGGAGAGCCGCAAGATTGCTGCCCACTGCTCCTGAGGGACCCTCTGTACTTTACAGGCCCTCTCCAGTGCAGAAATCCATTTGTGGATGTCATCCCCACTCTGGTAGGGAGAGACAATCCTGCTCAGGTTTCTATGGTCATAAGACCTTTCCCTACCACTAGGGAAGTTGCTGCCACCATGGGACTCTAGTCCCAACTTTTTTCTTTGCCTTTCAAGCTCTAGGGACTCCCTGTCTGTAGCCAACTGCTCTCTTCTGAGTCTCAGCTGAGCCTCTCCATACTTGAGCAGTCTCTCTTTCCTCTCACTGGAGGATTCCCTCCTATGAGAGGAAACAGAGGTCCCTACTGAGGTGTCAGAGTCGTTAGACTCCTGAGAAGGAGATCTAGCCCTTCTTGGCACACTCTCAACTTTTCCTGGGGGGACAAAGGGGAGGTCATTCTGATCCTCCTCCTCCTCCTCAGGAGTAGCTGGATTATCCAGGTCAAGGTCATTGTCACCTTCCTGGCCAGTTTTAGAGGTTGGGTCCTGGTTATTTTCATCCCTTGCCCCTTCCTCATCTTCTGCCCCACCCTGTCTGCCTACCCCTTCAGACCCTGGTAGTCTTCTGAGATCATCCAGCAGGAGTACCTCTATGAGGCGTTGGGTGTTGGCACTTTTGCCTGTCTTCAGTTTCCTAGCAGTGCTTAATGCTCTCAATTCCAAGAATGGGAGATTATCATACTTGGAGGGAAGAAGCCCATTGGCTTCTGGCTGGGACCCACTGGTTCCTGGCCCTGAAGGCATTACTAGTGTGGTGTGGTGTATGCACTACCTACTCTAGTGTGGCCTACTAAACTCTCTTGAGTTGTAGAAAGGGTGTGCTATCCCTTAACACACAACTCTAAGTTCAGTAGAACTTACTGTATCCTAAGCTTGATTTATATGTACCTAAAGTACCCTTAGTGGTTTTCAGTTGATCAATTCAATTGAGATTATCTGGTAAAACAATAGCAAGCTGGAATCCCACACGCTGCACACCAATGTGAGAAGTTGGCCTGGTATATGCTGTCCACTAATTATAGTGGGCACCTTGCACCAGTCCAAACAACCCCTTATTGGAGATAGGTTAAAGACAACCTTTATTGAAAGCTATCCTAGTGGTAGCTATGGAGAGCAGCCTTCAGGCTAAGTCTTGAAGGAATGTAAAGCAGCCTGTTTTACCAGTCTATAATCTCTTGAGTGACCAAATGAAAGAGGACCACACCAGGTATATATTTAAAATATATGTATTTAGTCTTAAACACACCCCTCTAGTCTCTTTATGAGGCTAGAGTTCGAAGTACATAAGTCACAAGTCGAATATCAACAGTAATAGCACAAATACACGTTTGAGCCCTAGGGGCGTACCAAACCATATACCAATAAAGTGGTATAAGAACCACGACTGAGCTAGACACAAGTCTGGAAATCCACCTCTGGTGTTGCAAAGACTTCGGCGTCCGGCGGGAGCTTCAGTGATGCAGACCGGACAATTGCTTCTTAGGTGCCTGCCAAGCAGGGGAGTCACTCCTTGACCCCAAGGGAGATTCTTCAGTCCTCTAGTCTTCAAGTAGAGCGTCGAAGGTCCAGGATTCAGTGTCAGAGTTTCGTCCAGGTTAATCTAAAGTCCTAAGGACTGGGGTCCCATACTTATACTAAGTTAGGGGGTTGGACATACTCTGGGGACCCACCTATGGGAGGGTCAGGGAAGAGGGGTGGTTACACCCATTCCCTTTGTCCAGTTTCGCACCAGAGCAGGGGCTGGAAGCCACTGAGCCGGTTTGAACTGGGGTATGCACAGGGACACCAAATGTGCCCACAGTGCAGGACTTCAAAGCACCAGAGAGTGCTCCCGCCCAGCCCCAATACACATTATCCTGTCTGGGGAGGTGGTTACACCTCCCTTGGACAGGAAACCTATTGTCCAGGCCTCCCCTGCCGGAGTTTCAGTCAGCAGCAGGAGGTCAGACCCATGTCTGTGGCAGTGGCATCCATTTTGTGATGCCAGGGCTCTGTAAAGAAGTTACCGGGTAGGTCGGTGTGTACATGTCTCTCCCTCTAGAAGGGTGGAATGCTACCCCCGCTGCCAGAACTGGCGGCGGGGGTAGTATTCCAAGATGTTTGACACCAAACACGACATGTTTCCGTGCAGCCATCCCAAAGTTAGCATTTAACGCGAGGTTATAATGCACTTAAGAGTATATGGTCAGGCTGCACTACAAACAGCATCAGAGAAGAGTCTCTGAACACTGCAGAGGTGCTCTGCTCATGCAGGGGCACCCTCTCACATAAGAACCAAGCACTCTGCCTTCAGGATTGATAAGGCCTGCCATAGGAGTGACTTATAGGTTTATATGTGTGCATATATGTAGTGATATAGTTAGCCTATATCACAGTAAGGGGTGCATGCACCACCTTACCCAGGCTGCAGTAGCAGACCTGTGGTGTCATTTTGGCTGGCCTTCCAGGGGTGGCATAATACATGCTTCAGCCCCTGGCAGGCCTCTGTGGTACCTATGCCCTGGGTACATAGTATACCATATACTAGGGACTTATAAGGGCACTCCAGATTCCAACCTAAGGTACATGGAAACCATTTTAGAGAGGAAGCAGCCAGGCTGGGGTTCTGATTAGCAGGGCCCCAGCCAGACTAAGGTCGAAAAACAGTGAAGCATCAGCAAAAAGTGGGGGTACCCATGTGAAGCAGATCCTACTCTCCTACACATGGAAACCATTTTAGGGAGGAAGCAGCTAGGCTGGGGTTCTGATTAGCAGGGCCCCAGCCAGACTAAAGTCGAAAAACAGTGGAGCATCAGCAAAAAGTGGGGGTACCAGTCTATAATCTCTTGAGTGACCAAATGAAAGAGGACCACACCAGGTATATATTTAAAATATATGTATTTAGTCTTAAACACACCCCTCTAGTCTCTTTATGAGGCTAGAGTTCGAAGTACATAAGTCACAAGTCCAATATCAACAGTAATAGCACAAATACACGTTTGAGCCCTAGGGGCGTACTCAAACCATATACCAATAAAGTGGTATAAGAACCACGACTGAGCTAGACACAAGGCCTAGAGCCTGTAGAAGTGCTTGGCCCTCAAGGAACCACCCAAGGTAGTGACACAGGGGACCCACGGGGGACGCGTGCAGTGTGAGAACACAGCCGCGAGTCGCCGTTGACTTCTATGGGGAATGTCGCGGTTCTAGTTTTAAAGAAAAAGGACACTTAGAGGAGGACTTGGAGCAAACCCCTTTAAAACTAGGTCATTCTAGAGTCAATACCCACGGGAGCACCGGAGTACTCGAGTTACCTCACCCAGGGAAGCCGGGTGCATAGGTGTCTTTTGGCGTCGGGTTTCGTCGTCATTTTCAATGGCGATCTGCTGCAAAGTGCTGCTGGCGGCCAAGTCGAAAGTGTTCGGGTGGATCCAAGGTTGGATCGAAGATCTGAAGAACCTGAAAGCAGAGGGTACAGAGTCTGGGTCACTAGCCAGTGACCAGGAAGGCGATGAGCAGATGCCCACCGATGTCGGGTGCTTCAGGTAGGTTGACGGTCGTCTTGACTCTTCAGCCACGAGGTCCAGGAGGTGTCGACGACGACCAGGAGCTGGATTCGCGCTGTCCCACGACGTCTGTCGATTGCTAAGGTGTCGGCGACCGGATTGGACCCAACAAGCCTTGGCAATGGCAAGTCTCGTGGAAATAGAAGAAGGACAGTGGTACAGACCAGCAAGGACTGAGGGACTCACCCTGCGAGGGTAAGTCAGGGCACGTCTGGAGCAACCAGGGAAGCCCAAGCAGAAGAAGAGTTGCCTTTGGGAGGGCCCACTAGCCAACGGACTAGCGACCACGAAGGAGCCTCAAGTGGACGCACTTGGAGCTAGCTCACAGGACACTCGTGGAGTGGAGGCCAGTGATCTTCGATGCAGTCGGTGCTGGAGGCGGGGGCTACGCGGCGCCCAAAGCACAACTTCTTGGGAGACCAGGAAGAGGATGCACTTGCAAAAGTTCTCGGTGTCCAGGGGTCATGGTTCCACGTTACCCACGACAGCTACGGGCCTCAGCCTCGAAGAAGTCTGGAAATCTACCTCTGGTGTTGCAAAGACTTCGGCGTCCGGCAGGAGCTTCAGTGATGCAGACCGGACAATTGCTTCTTAGGTGCCTGCCAAGCAGGGGAGTCACTCCTTGACCCCAAGGGAGATTCTTCAGTCCTCTAGTCTTCAAGTAGAGCATCGAAGGTCCAGGATTCAGTGTCAGAGTTTCATCCAAGTTAATCTAAAGTCCTAAGGACTGGGGTCCCATACTTATACTAAGTTAGGGGGTTGGACATACTCTGGGGACCCACCTATGGGAGGGTCAGGGAAGAGGGGTGGTTACACCCATTCCCTTTGTCCAGTTTCGCACCAGAGCAGGGGCTGGAAGCCACTGAGCCGGTTTGAACTGGGGTATGCACAGGGACACCAAATGTGCCCCCAGTGCAAGACTTCAAAGCACCAGAGAGTGCTCCCGCCCAGCCCCAATACACATTATCCTGTCTGGGGAGGTGGTTACACCTCCCTTGGACAGGAAACCTATTGTCCAGGCCTCCCCTGCCGGAGTTTCAGTCAGCAGCAGGAGGTCAGACCCGTGTCTGTGGCAGTGGCATCCATTTTGTGATGCCAGGGCTCTGTAAAGAAGTTACCGGGTAGGTCGGTGTGTACATGTCTCTCCCTCTAGAAGGGTGGAATGCTGGCGGCGGGGGTAGTATTCCAAGATGTTTGACACCAAACACGACATGTTTCCGTGCAGCCATCCCAAAGTTAGCATTTAACGCGAGGTTATAATGCACTTAAGAGTATATGGTCAGGCTGCACTACAAACAGCATCAGAGAAGGGTCTCCGAACACTGCAGAGGTGCTCTGCTCATGCAGGGGCACCCTCTCACATAAGAACCAAGCACTCTGCCTTCAGGATTGATAAGGCCTGCCATAGGAGTGACTTACAGGTTTATATGTGTGCATATATGTAGTGATATAGGTAGCCTATATCACAGTAAGGGGTGCATGCACCACCTTACCCAGGCTGCAGTAGCAGACCTGTGGTGTCATTTTGGCTGGCCTTCCAGGGGTGGCATAATACATGCTTCAGCCCCTGGCAGGCCTCTGTGGTACCTATGCCCTGGGTACATAGTATACCATATACTAGGGACTTATAAGGGCACTCCAGATTCCAACCTAAGGTACATGGAAACCATTTTAGAGAGGAAGCAGCCAGGCTGGGGTTCTGATTAGCAGGGCCCCAGCCAGACTAAGGTCGAAATACAGTGAAGCATCAGCAAAAAGTGGGGGTACCCATGTGAAGCAGATCCTACTCTCCTACACATGGAAACCATTTTAGGGAGGAAGCAGCTAGGCTGGGGTTCTGATTAGCAGGGCCCCAGCCAGACTAAAGTCGAAAAACAGTGGAGCATCAGCAAAAAGTGGGGGTACCGATGTGAAGCAGATCCTACTCTCCTACACACTCCTCCAATCACCCAGCCAGTCCCATGTCCTTATCTAATCACTGCGCCAAAACACAAGCACTTATAAATTCACCATGCACTCTCCTTGCAGTACTCTAATCATCCAGTCAGTACCCATGTACTTATGCAATGACCCAGGCACTAACACATGCACTGCTACAATTCCCTGAGCACTACTGATGCAGTCCAGCCATCTCATTGTCACTACCCATGCACTCCTCCAATCACCCAGCCATTTCCATGTCCTTATCTAATCACTGCGCCAAAACACAAGCACTTATAAATTCACCATGCACTCTCCTTGCAGTACTCTAATCATCCAGTCACTACCCATGTACTCATGCAATGATCCAGGCACTAACACATGCACTGCTACAATGCCCTGAGCACTACTGATGCAGTCCAGCCTTCTCCTTGTCACTATCCATGCACTCCTCCAATCACCCAGCCAGTTCCAATCACTGCGCCAAAACATAAGCACTTATAAATTTACCATGCACTCTCCTTGCAGTACTCTAATCATCCAGTCACTACCCATGTACTCATGCAATGACCCATGCACTAACACATGCACTGCTACAATCCCCTGAGCACTAATGATGCAGTCCAGCCATCTCCTTGTCACTACCCATGCACTCCTCCAATCACCCAGCCAGTTCCATGTCCTTATCTAATCACTGCGCCAAAACACAGGCACTTATAAATTCACCATGCACTCTCCTTGCAGTACTCTAATCATCCAGTCACTACCCATGTACTCATGCAATGACCCAGGCACTAACACATGCACTGCTACAATCCCCTGAGCACTACTGATACAGTCCAGCCATCTCCTTGTCACTACCCATGCACTCCTCCAATCACCCAGCCAGTTCCATGTCCTTATCTAATCACTGCGCCAAAACCCAAGCACTTATAAATTCACCATGCACTCTGCTTGCGGTACTCTAATCATCCAGTCACTACCCATGTACTCATGCAATGGCCCAGGCACTAACACATGCACTGCTACAATCCCCTGAGCACTACTGATGCAGTCCAGCCATCGCCCTGTCACTACCCATGCGCTCCTCCAATCACCCAGCGAGCACCATGTAATTATCCAATCACTCCGCCAAAACCCAAGCACTTATAAATTCACCATGCACTCTCCTTGCAGTACTCTAATCATCCAGTCTGTACCCATGTACTCATGCAATGACCCAGGCACTACCACATGCACTGCTACAATCCCCTGAGCACTACTAATGCAGTCCAGCCATCTCCTTGTCACTACCCATGCACTCCTCCAATCACCCAGCCAGTTTCATGTCCTTATCCAATCACTGCGCCCAAACACAAGCACTTATAAATTCACCATGCACTCTCCTTGCAGTACTCTAATCATCCAGTCAGTACCTATGTACTCATGCAATGACCCAGGCACTAACACATGCACTGCTACAATCCCCTGAGCACTACTGATGCAGTACAGCCATCTCCTTGTCACTACCCATGCACTCCTACAATCACCCAGCCAGTTCCATGTCCTTATCTAATCACTGCGCCAAAACACAAGCACTTATAAATTCACCATGCACTCTCCTTGCAGCACTCTAATCATCCAGTCACTACCCATGCACTCATGCAATGACCCATGCACTAACTCATGCACTGCTACAATACCCTGAGCACTACCCATGCAGTCCAGCCATCGCCCTGTCACTACCCATGCACTCCTCCAATCACCCAGCGACCACCATGTACTTATCCAATCACTCCGCCAATACCCAAGCACTTATAAATTCACCATGCACTCTCCTTGCTGTACTCTAATCATCCAGTCAGTACCCATGTACTTATGCAATGACCCAGGCACTAACACATGCACTGCTACAATCCCCTGAGCACTACTGATGCAGTCCAGCCATCTCCTTGTCACTACCCATGCACTCCTCCAATCACCCAGCCAGATCCATGTCCTTATCTAATCACTGCGCCAAAACACAAGCACTTATAAATTCACCATGCACTCTCCTTGCAGTACTCTAATCATCCAGTCACTACCCATGTACTCATGCAATGACCCAGGCACTAACACATGCACTGCTACAATCCCCTGAGCACTACTGATGCAGTCCAGCCATCTCCTTGTCACTACCCATGCACTCCTCCAATCACCCAGCCAGCACCATGTACTTATCCAATCACTCCGCCAAAACCCAAGCACTTATAAATTCACCATGCACTCTCCTTGCAGTACTCTAATCATCCAGTCAGTACCCATGTGCTTATGCAGTGGCCCAGGCACTAACACATGCACTGCTACAATCTCCTGAGCACTACTGATGCAGTCCAGCCATCTCCTTGTCACTACCCATGCACTCCTCCAATCACCCAGCCAGTTCCATGTCCTTATCTAATCACTTCGCCAAAACACAAGCACTTATAAATTCACCATGCACTCTCCTTGCAGTACTCTAATCATCCAGTCACTACCCATGTACTCATGCAATGACCCAGGCACTAACACATGCACTGCTACAATCCCCTGAGCACTAGTGATGCAGTCCAGCAAAGTGTAAAGCCTTGACCTCCGGTCCAGGCAGCACTCTCCCTGGCAGCTCCACCAGCTGATCTCACGCCCGCAGTCCGTCACGAGCAGAGTTTGAGCCTCGCGCCCGACTCTGCCTCAGGTCCTTGTGTTTCTTTTCTGAATAGCTGTGTAATTGCGTGTTTTTGTAATTTCTGGGGCATTACTGTTATATAGCGTGTTTTTGTAATTCTGGGGCTTTACTGTTATATGAATGAATGAATGAATTTGTACTTGTAAAGCGCACTGATACCCTGGGGTTTCCTGGCGCTGTACGCATACCGCTGTGGAACCCTTCCTGGCTTTTCCCTGTGAAATGTCCACTCCTGGGCACCCCCAAGGTGAAGCCAGGCATCCCAGCGCTGGTGGGGCCGTTGTGGAGATTAAGCAAGCTATTGCCCAGAGTTGCAGAGTGGGACCCATGATTAGAATAGGCACCGAGGCGAGAATTATCAGGTCCGAGGAAATTGAGCCCAAGACCCGCTGAGGCGGGAATTGAACCCTGGTCCCGGGCCAGATCTCTGCATCAGGGTCTGCCGCTCTAACCATTGAGCCACACTTCTCCACATAGCGCCTCAGCGCTTCCCGCTTTCCGCCGTGTCCTGCTCTTCCACACGCCCCACCCCCTGACCCAGCCCCACTCCCGCCTCCACCTCTACTCCCGCCCCCCTCCCCTACATAATGGCGACCGCTGCGGGGGAGCGCATGTAAAGCCTTGACCTCCGGTCCAGGCAGCGCTCTCCCTGGCAGCTCCCCCAGCTGATCTCACGCCGGCAGTCCGTCACGAGCAGAGTTCGAGCCTCGCACCCGACTCTGCCTCAGGTCCTTGTGTTTCTTTTCTGAATAGCTGTGTAATTGCGTGTTTTTGTAATTTCTGTGGCATTACTGTTATATAGCGTGTTTTTGTAATTTCTGGGGCATTACTGTTATATAGCGTGTTTTTGTAATTCTGGGGCTTTACCGTTATATAGCGCCTCAGCGCTTCCTGCTTTCCGCTGTGTCCTGCTCTTCCACACGCCCGCCCCCTGACCCAGCCCCACTCCCGCCTCCACCTCTACTCCCGCCCCCTCCCCTACATAATGGTGACCGCTGTGCGGTCGCGCCACTGGCGCGCCGAAGGCTCACCTAAGGCAAGCCCGTCTGCGCCCGTCCGTGACCCGACCACGACCAGTGCCAGGGACCCTGGTCCTCCTGGTACTCACCGATACGACTCAGCCACCCTCCACGCTCACAACCCCGGAGGCCACGCCGACTGCGTAAGATCCTCACCCAACACGACCCATGGACAATACTCGTGCGGACACTGCCGAAGATCTTTCACCGTAGACAAGACGCCCACAGCCACCGTAGGACCACCGACTGAACAACCCACTGAAACCCTGACTTGCATCCTCCTCAACGTGCGCTCCCTACACCGACACGCCGTAGAGATTTGGGACCTGATCGACACCCTCTCGCCCGACGTCGCATTCTTCACGGAATCCTGGACCAACGCCACCTCCAACCCCGACATAGCCACAGCAATCCCTGACGGCTACAAAATCCAGAGAAAGGACCGCCCACACCGCCCGGCAGAAGGAATCGCCATCGCGCACAAGACCCCCCTCCGACTCTCCACATCCAGCACGAGCGACCCCCACTTCAACATGGAACACCTCCACTTCCAGATCCAGACCAGCCCCAGCACCACGCTACGCAGCACCCTCATCTACAGACCGCCAGGACCCCGCGCCCAGCCCGCAACCACCATCGCCGAGCTTGCCGCACCCCATGCCATCACCTCCAAGGACTACTTCCTGCTCGGAGACCTGAACTTCCACCTTGAAAACAGCCAGGACCCCGACTCCACCACACTCCTCGAGAACCTCGCCATCCTAGGACTGAAACAGCTCGTCAGTACTCCCACCCACAGAGCTGGCCACACCCTCGACCCATCTTCGCGGGAGGATCAAACATCCGCTTCAGCCACACCACCCAGCCCCTCTGGACGGACCACCACTGCGTTTATTTCACTTTCAACACCACCACCGCACCCAAGCAGGCCTCATGCCCGCCGCGACAGAACTGGAGCAAGGTCACCGAGGAGCACCTTAACTCCGCCCTCCTCCAAGGCCGCGACCGACACCAACTCCGCAGCCAGGGAATTCCACCGCTGGGTCACCGGCTGCGCCGACAAGCTGGCACCTCTCGGCCACACTGCCAAACAACGCCCTCTGAGGGTCACCTGGTTCACCACCGAACTCCAAGAAGCGAGACGCGCCTGCAGATGCCTGGAGAAAACCTGGAGGAGCCAGAAGACCACAGAAGCACGGAACAACCACAAGAGCGCCCTGAAGGACTACCACCAGCATATATGGGACACCAAAAGGACCTTCATCAGAGACAAAGTCAAGAATCACTCATCCAACGTCAAGGAACTGTTCAACGTCATTCAGCAGTTCGCAAAACCCACCTGCGAAGCCACTGACATCACACCCTCCCAGGAACTCTGTGACAAACTCTGGTCCTACTTCCACCTGAAGATCAAGGCCCTCTACGACAACTTCAGCGAGCCAACAGAAAACAGCACCACATCACCCACCACCGCCGAGAAACCGATCCTCACCTCCTGGGCACCCGCGTCCATCGAACTCATCTCCTCAACCATGAAGAAGACGCACTCAGGAGCCCCAATGGACCCCTGCCCCCCTCACATCTTCCACAAGGCCACCGCAGTCATCGCACCCGAACTAGGACGAACAATCAACTCCTCCCTCTTATCCGGCATCTGCCCAGATGACTGGAAGCGTGCAGAGGTAAAACCCCTCCTCAAGAAACCAACAGCCGACCCAACTGACCTGAAGAACTACCGGCCCATCTCTCTCCTCCCCTTCGCATCCAAAGTAACCGAAAGACTCGTGAACGCCCAGCTGACCGCCTTCATCGAAGAAAACTCCATCCTAGACGCATACTAGTCTGGCTTCCGCAGCAACCACAGCACTGAGACCGCCCTCCTCGCCGCCACCGACGACATCCGCATGCTGCTAGACCAGGGACACACTGCAGTCCTCATCCTCCTAGACCTCTCCGCAGCCTTCGACACCGTCTCACATCGCACGCTAGCCGCCAGACTCCACAACGCAGGAATACAGGGATCTGCCCTCGACTGGATCCAATCCTTCCTCTCCGGCAGAACCCAGAGGATCAGACTCCCCCCCTTCCTCTCCTACCCCACTGACATCATCTGCAGAGTACGTTGTGAGAAGTTGGCCTGGCATATGCTGTCCACTAATTATAGTGGGCACCTTGCACCAGTCCAAACAATCCCTTATTGGAGATAGGTTAAAGACAACCTTATTGAAAGCTATCCTAGTGGTAGCTATGGAGAGCAGCCTTCAGGCTAAGTCTTGAAGGAATGTAAAGCAGCTTGTTTTACCAGTCTATAATCTCTTGAGTGATCAAATGAAAGAGCACCACACCAGGTATATATTCAAAATATATGTATTTATTGCTAAACACACCCCTCTAGTCTCTTTATGAGGCTAGAGTTCGAAGTACATAAGTTATAAGTTATTTAAACACAGTAATAGCACAAATACACGTTTGGGCCCTAGGGGCGTACCAAACCATATACCAATAAAGTGGTATAAGAACCACGACTGAGCTAGACACTAGGCCTAGAGCCTCTAGAAGTGCTTGGACCACAAGGAACCACCCAAGGTAGTGACACAGGGGACCCACGGGGGACGCGTGCAGTGTAATTACACAGCCGCGAAACGCCGTTAACTTCTATGGAGAAAGTCGCGGTTTGGGAATTAAAGAAAAGGGACACTTAAAGAAGGACTTGGAGCAAACCCTTTGAGAACTAGGTCGTTCTAGAGTCTCTACCCACGGGAGCACCGGAGTACTCTTGTTACCTCACCCAGGGAAGCCGGGTGCATAGGTGCCTTTCGGGGTCGGGTTTCGTCGTCAATTTGAATGGCGATCTGCTGCAAAGTGCTGCTGGCGACCAAGTGGAAAGTGTCCGGGTGGATCCAAGAGTGGATCGGAGATCTGAAGAACCTGAAAGCAGAGGGGACAGAGTCTGGGTCACTAGCCAGTGACCAGGAAGGCGATGAGCAGATGCCCACCGATGTCGAGTGCTTCAGGTAGGTTGACGGTCGTCTTGACTCTTCAGCCACGAGGTGCAGGAGGCGTTGTCGGTGACCAGGAGCAGGATTCGGGCTGGTACACGATGTCTGTCGAGTGCTGAGGTGTCGGCGACCGGATTGGACCCAACAAGCCTTGGCAACGGCAAGTCTCGATGAAGTTGAAGATTGACGATTGTGCAGACCAGCAAGGTCTGAGGAACTCACCCAGCAAGGGTAAGTGAGGGCAAGCCTGGAGCAACCAGGGAGCCCAAGAAGAAAAGGATTGGCCTTCGTGAAGGGCTACTAGCCAACGGGCTAGCGACCGCGAAGGAGCCTCGAGACGGTGCACGTGGAGCTAGCTCACAGGACACTCGTGGAGTGGAGGCCAGTGATCTTCGGTGCAGTTGGTGCTGGAGGCTAGGGCTACTTGGAGCCCAAAGCACGACTTCGTGGGAGACCCAGAAGAGGATGCACTAGCAAATGCGTGCGGTGTCCAGGGGTCACGGTTCCACGTTACCCACGACAGCTACGGGCCTCAGCTTTGCTGGGGACTCAAGGCAGCCTCGGGGAAGTCCGGAAATCTACCTCTGGTGATGCAAAGACTTCGATGTCCGACGGGAGCTTAGGCGATGCAGACCGGACAATTGCTTCTTTGGTGCCTGCCAAGCAGGGGAGTCACTCCTTGACCCCAAGGGAGATTCTTCTGTCCTCTAATCTTGTAGTAGAGCGTCGAAGGTCCAGGATTCTGTGTCAGAGTTTCGTCCAGGGATAATCTAAAGTCCTAAGGACTGGGTTCCTATACTTATACTAAGTTTAGGGGTTGGACTACTCTGTGGCCCCACCTATGGGTGGGTCAGGGCAGAGGGGTGGCTACACCCCTTTCCCTTTGTCCAGTTCGCGCCAAAGCAGGGGCTGCAAGCCCCTGATCCGGTTTGAACTGGGGTATGCACAGGGACACCAAGTGTGCCCCCAGTGCAGGACTTCAAAGCACCCGAAAGTGCTCCCGCCCAGCCCCAATACACACTATCCTGTCTGGGGAGGTGGTCACACCTCCCTGGGACAGGAAACCTATTGTCCAGGCCTCCCCTGCCGGAGTTTCGGTCAGCAGCAGGAGGCCAGACTTGTGTCTGTGGCAGCAGCATCCATTTTGTGATGCCAGGGCTTTAGAAAGAAGTTACCGGGCAAGCCAGGGTTAACATGTCTCTCCCTCTAGAAGGGTGGAATGCTACCCCCGCCACCAGAATTGGCGGGGGGGTAGTATTCCAAGATGTTTGACACCAAACACGACATGTTTCGGTGTAGCCATTCCACAGTTAGCATTTAACGCGAGGTTATAATGCGCTTAAGAGTATATGGTCAGGCTGCACTACAAACAGCATCAGAGAAGGGTCTCCGAACGCCTCAGAGGGGCCCTGCTCATGCAGGGGCACCCTCTCACATAGGAACCACGCACTCTGCCTTCAGGATTGATACGGCCTGCCATAGGAGTGACTTATAGGTTTATATGTGTGTATGTATATAGTGATATAGGTAGCCTATATCACAGTAAGGGGTGCATGCACCACCTTACCCAGGCTGCAGTAGCAGACCTGTGGTGTCAGTTTGGATGGTCTTCCAGGGGTGGCACAATACATGCTGCAGCCCCTGGTAGGCCTCTGAGGTACCTATGCCCTGGGTACATAGTATACCATATACTAGGGACTTATAAGGGCACTCCAGATTCCAATCAGAGATGTGCCTAAGGCACATGGAAACCATTTTAGAGAGGAAGCAGCTAGGCTGGGGTTCTGATTAGCAGGGCCCCAGCCAGACTAAGGTCGAAAAACAGTGAAGCATCAGCAAAAAGTGGGGCTACCCATGTGAAGCAGATCCTACTCTCCTACATACGTCAGGGATCTTCACTAAGCCCGACGCTCTTCAACTTCTACATGGCCCCCATCGCCGCCATCGTCAGACAGCACGGGCTCAGCATCATATCCTACGCCGACGACACACAACTCATCCTCTCCCTCACCAAGAACCCTGAAATCACCAGACTCAGCTTCCAGGAAGGAATGAGAAACGTAGCCGCCTGGATGAAGGACAGCTGCCTAAAGCTCAACTCCGAGAAGACCGAGGTCCTCATCCTCGGACCCTGCACCTCTGCCTGGGACAATACCTGGTGGCCCTCCGCCCTCGGGAGCCCACCCACCCCGACAGACCACGCTCGGAACCTCGGCATAATCCTCGACTCCTCCCTCCCCATGAACCGCCAGATCAACACCGTCGCATCCACCAGCTTCAACTGCCTCCGCATCCTCCGCAAGACCTTCAAATGGATCCCACCCGACTGCAGAAAGACCGTCACCCACGCACTCATAACCAGCAGACTAGACTACGGCAACGCCCTCTACGCCGGAATCAACAAAACTCTTCTACACAAACTCCAAACCATCCAGAACGCCGCAGCCAGGCTCATTCTAGGGGCACCACGCCACGAACATATGACCCAACACCTTCGAAGCCTCCACTGGCTCCCCGTTGAGAAGAGGATCACCTTCAAACTCCTCACCCACGCCTACAAATCCCTCAACAACATCGGACCCAAATACCTCAACGACCGAGTTTGTTTCCACGTACCCAAGAGGAACCTCCGCTCCGCTGACCTCACCCTGGCAGAGGTCCCCCGCATCCGCAGAAACAGAACCGGTGGGAGAGCCTTCTCCTACATAGCAGCCAAATCCTGGAACGAGCTCCCGGTCAACATCAGATGCTCCCCAACCCTCCACACGTTCAGGAAGGACCTCAAGACCTGGCTCTTCGACTGACCCGAAGCTGCTCCCCCCCCCAGTGCCTTGAGACCCTCACGGGTGAGTAGCGTGCTCTATAAACCACTGATTGATTGATCTCCTTGTCACTACCCATGCACTCCTCCAATCACCCAGCCAGTTCCATGTCCTTATCTAATCACTGCGCCAAAACACAAGCACTTATAAATTCACCATGCACTCTCCTTGCAGTACTCTAATCATCCAGTCACTACCCATGTACTCATGCAATGACCCAGGCACTAACACATGCACTGCTACAATCCTCTGAGCACTTCCCATGCAGACCTCTAACCACCTACACACTACTGATTCACTCCTCCAATTATCCAGGTAGTACCCATGCACTCCAGAAATCCCTCTGTCACTACCCATGCACTCCTCCAATCACCCATCCAGCATCATGTACTTATCCAATCACTCCACCAAAACCCAAGCAGTTATAAAATCACCATGCACTGTCCTTGCAGCACTCTAATCATCCAGTCACTACCCATGTACTCATGCAATGACCCAGGCACTAACACATGCACTTCTACAATCCCCTGAGCACTACTGATGCAGTCCAGCCATCTCCTTGTCACTACCCATGCACTCATCCACTCACCCAGCCAGTTCCATGTCCTTATCCAATCACTCCGCAAAAACCCAAGCACTTATAAATTCACCATACACTCTCATTGCAGTACTCTAATTATCCAGTCAGTACCCATGTACTCATGCAATGACCCAGGCACTAACTCATGGCAAATACAGAGGAGGTCATGCTAGTCACAGGGGTACCCCAACGAATAGTGTTCCCTAGTGTATGTAGGTGTTTTCACTGTATTCTAAGTGTCTTTTAGCATAGCACTGGCTCTAGGCCTGGTTAGTCAGAGTCAGTTACCACCAGTACCCGTCAGCAAAAAGTTGGGGGCACAGGAGGACTTTCTGCTCCTCTGTTGGTTTTTTCTGCACATCTCTTGCTTCTTCCTGCACTTTTCTTCGTCTTTCTGGACTTCTGTTGCCTCTTTCTGCATTTGTCTTGCTTCTTTCTGCGCTTTTCTTCCTCTTTCTTCACATGTCCTACCTTTGTAGGCATAGTTAGAAATTAGCATTTAAAAAACCTTTGAAATTCACTGAAAAAACCATAGGTTTCAGGGAAGTTATAGTTAGAAATTAGCATTTAAAAAACCTTTGAAATTCACTGAAAAAACCATAGTTTTCAGGGACGTTATAGTTAGAAATTAGCATTTAAAAATCCTTAGAAATTCACTGAAAAAACCACAGGTTTCAGGGACGTTATAGTTAGTTGGATATTTCACTCATACAAAACCAGAGAAATTCGGCCGTTATAGTTAGTTCAGCTAACTATAACTCGCACCCCCGCAATGCACTGCTGATGACGTCACATATTACATCATTCATGACATGGTCAGTGACATCACTGATGACATCACTGATGACATCTCAAATGACATCACTGATGATATCACTGATGATATAATCCACGTGAAAATCTGATGCACCTCCTCACACTCTAATATAACCTTTGATACACCCACTGTAAAATACAGACTACCATTTTTGAAACCATCGACACACCAATACCAGTTACTATATACGCACTCACTGATTCCTAGGTCTACACACACATCCACTCATTCACCCATACAATCACTCATACATGCAGTCACTCATCAATACAACACTATCATATGCACTCATACACCTATACAGACACTCACACACCACCACTCATCCATGGAGTTACTCACACACCTAGTCAGTCATGCAAAGAATCAATCACACTCCCATTTACTCACCTATACAGTTATACACACACCACCTCACTTATTCATACAGATACTAACGCATACTTACTCTCTTATATAATCACTGATACAAGTACACACTCATCCATACAGCCACTCTCACAATCACTGACTCTCACGTATAGTCATTTATATACTCCAACTCTCACATAAACTGCCTTTTACATATGTAGTTACTTGGACATGTACCACTGAGACATCCATTCACTCACCCACACACATACACTCACCCACCCATACAACTGTTTCCACATGCACTCTTGAACCCATACACCCAGTGAATCAACCACTCACACATCTATGCACAGAGTCACACACCTCCCACCCACCCACACACACACTCAGTCTCCCATACAAATACTCAGGCAACCAATCAATAACCCATATAGACACTCATGTAGCTACTGACCAACCCATGCAGCAGCTTACACAACAACAGACAGACTGATACAGACATTCACACAGTTTAGTCACTAACCCATGCATTCAGTAAGACACATTTAATCACTCACTTATACAGTCAGTCACGCACCTACTAAATCCTCCATCCAGACACTTATACACCCACTCATTCTTCAATACACCTTGGCATATATATAAAACATATTTAAACTTTACAGAAACACACCGTCACTAGATGATGTCATCAGTGATGTCATCAGTGATGTCATTTGAGATGTCATCAGTGATGTCACTGACCATGTCATGAATGATGTAATATGTGACGTCATCAGCAGTGCATTGTGGGGCGCGAGTTATAGTTAGCTGAACTAACTATAACGGCGGAATTTCTCTGGTTTTGTACGAGTGAAATGTCCAACTAACAATAACGTCCCTGAAACCTATGGTTTTTTCAGTGAATATATAAATAGATAGATAGATAGATAGATAGATAGATAGATAGATAGATAGATAGATAGATAGATAGATAGATAGATAGATATAGAATTTTATATGTTAAGGGAAGGGCGTTTTAGGGTTTAAGGTATGTGTTGTTTTTTGTTGAGGTGGGATTCTTTTTAGAGTTTAGGGTGGGAATGGGTTTTTGAGTGGAACGGCAATTTTTAGGGTTTAGGGTGGGCATGGATTATTGAGTTGTAATTAACTTTTTAGCGTTTAGGGTGGGTATGGGTATCTGAGTGGCAAGGGATTTTTTGGGGTTTAGAGTGGGTATGGGTTTTTGGGTGGCAAGGGAGTTTTTAGGGTTTAGGGTGGGTATGGATTTTTGAATGGTAAGGGATTTTTTAGGGTTTAGGGTGGGTAAGGTTTTTTGGGTGGTATGGGAATTTTTAGGGTTTAGAGTGGGTGTGGGTTTTATGGGTGGTGGGGGAATTTTTAGTGTTTAGGATGGGTGTGGGTTTTTCAGTGACAAAGGATTGTTTAGGGCTTAGGGTGGGGATGGGTTTTTGGGTAGCAGGGGAATTTTTAAGGTTTAGGGTGGGTATGGGTTTTCGAGTGGCAAGGGAAATTTTACAGTTTAGGGTGGTTATGGGTTTTTGGGTGGTAATGTATTTTATAGGGTTTAGGGTGGGTATGGTTTTTTGGGTGGGTTTGGTTTTTGGGGTGGCAAGGGACATTTTAGGGTTTATGGTGGATATGGGTTTTTGGGTGGTAAGGTATTTTTTAGGGTTTAGGGTGGGTATGGGTTTTTGGGTGGCAAGGAATTTTTAGGGTTTATGGTGGATATGGGTTTTTGAGTGGTAAGGTATTTTTTTAGGGTTTAGAGGTGGGTATTACCTTTTGGGTGGGAAGTGAATTTTTAGCGTTTAGATTGGGTGTGGGTTTTTGGGTGGCTAGGGATTTTTTAGGGTGGGTATGGGTTTTTGGGTGGCAATGGAATTTTTAAGGTTTAGGCTGGTTGTGGGTTTTTGTGTGTAGGAGAGTAGGATCTGCCTCTTATGGTTACCCCCACTTTTTGCTGGTGTATCACTGTTTTTCGACTTTAGTCTGGCTGGGGCCCTGCTATCCAGGACCCCAGCCTAGCTGCTTCCTCTCTAAATTGATTCCCTGTACCTCAAGTACACTTCAGATTGGATTCTGGGGTGCCCTTATATGTCCCTAGTATATGGTATACTATGTACGGACAATTCTTGATTGTATTTGATTTCTTGCGGAAAAAATTCCAAAGACAAATTTATATTTTTTTCTTTTTTTACTGAAATTTTCTCCTAGGTGAGCGGCACCCAGTAACAGCCAACACGTGTTTCGCCCCCCAACACGGCCATCTGGCCTGGGGCTTCCTCAGGGCTGCACAATATAAGTGACATGAACGATCAGTATTTACAGTGTTAAATAGTGGTGATGATAAAACCATTGGTATGTTGAAAGGCATACCGTGCAATATTTATAGTGTTCAAACCATTCCATAAGGCATTAATTGTATCACAACGTATGGTTTTTACAGGATGGTCATACCAATAATCATACGTACAATCGGTAAGTAATGAATTTTAAAAGTTACCAGAAAGAAAAGGCCGCATAGAAGTATAGACCAATAATGGAGAAATGTTATAAAACATGAGTAAGATTGAAAGTATGAATAAAAGATGAACATACATAGATGAAGAAAAAAGTTAGAAGGCAAGCGGAAAGTGAATAAGGTGGGGAATGTCAATAGTCATAGTGTAAAACAAAAGGCAAGCACATCAAAGTAAATTTCTATAAACCGCAATAATCAAACGCAAAAAGGACAAAAAAGACACATGAATTTGATAAAGATTAGGGGAAGGCAACAGTACAAAAGGAAAGATTTAAGGAAGAACAGTGTTTATGAAAATATAGGATTGAAGGAAAGAGTCAAAAAATTAAATAAAAGAAAAATAAATACATAAAACAGGAAATGTCCATAGTCATAAATTAATAAAAAAGAAGAAAGACACATAAGAGTATGCAAATACCAAGTGCATGTACCATGGAAATCAAGCACAATGCGGGTGCGCGGCGGCGCGCAGTTGTCTCCACGTCTGCGCCAGCTCTTCACCCTAAGGTTGAAAACATTCCTTTCTTTCCAGCCTGTCTCGTCCTGGTCCCCTCAGGAGATGGCCAGCGCGGGCTTCTACAGCACCGGTGTGGCGAGCAGTACGCAGTGTTTCTGGTGTGGGCTAGTGCTGTGCTCCACAAGTCTCAGAATTTCCCCGCACAGCGACCACTTGAAACGTCAACCTGACTGTGGCTTCATTCAAGGGAAAGAGGTGGGGAAAATCCCCGAGTATGACGTGTGTGTCCAGGTCCCACGGAAAGTACCAGGCCCGAGTGTGGAGAGGTTCAGAGCCGAGGAGCAGAGACTGGACTCCTTCAAGAACTGGCCTTTCTACGCCAAGACAGACCCCGCGGCACTTGCGAGCGCTGGATTTTTCTTTACTGGTAAATGAGAGTGTTACCACGGTCTTGCTGTCAAAGGTACATGACACGTGTCCCCCATATGTACTTAAGTGTCGCACCCACCTGATGCAACGGACTCCCCGCGCAGACAACCGTCCACAAAACATGCTGCACAAATATGTAAACTGTGAACATGTGTAACGTTTGTTAACACAACCCAAATAAAGTACAGTTAAAAATTCCCTTAACACATCAGTCCTTAATATCGGGACAGTTGCTGTTTAACTTTATTCCCGATTGTTGTTTTCAACCCAACAACTACCCTGACTATGCCAACCTCACTCATGCAATACTCAGCCAGTTCTACTCACTCCTACCCTTTTGTATCAAGTGCCCGAAAGGCAGCCTGTTGCCGTGATAATAAAGTAATAAATAAATAAATCATCTGCTTTAATTCTTGAAAGGTTCTTGTTGATATGAAGAATTGCCACTTAAACTTAATGTAAATCTAATTTTTCAAAATTATTGCGCAATTTAAAATAAGGATCAATTTTGATTTCCAAAAATGATGTCTACTCGTTCGTATCAGATAAAGAAACATATATGTCATATGCCCCGTTCTGAATGCGGGCTCATTGGAGATACTCGTCAGACCAAGTTTTGCAATATTTCTTGTCGCACATGGCTGCCCCAACCAGAACTATTACACTTCCTCCCACCAAGTTCACTTCCATTCAATGACGTAGCCTTGACCGTACAGGTCACCAATCCAAACTTTCCATAATAAAACATAAATCATATATAAATATTTTTAAAGTAACTTAAAATAGGTTAAATGGGGGCGTGGCTTGGGCGCGCATGGAGTGAGACGTGCACCATCGAGTCTCCGCTCCAGCGCCTCTCGCCCGTATCGCCAGCTTGGTCTCCGGGCTCCGCTCTCACCTGGGGCTTGCTCCGATCCCGGCCGGGACCTCCCGGGCAGTGTTTGGAGGCTTGGGGGTTCTTTGGGGGCTCGGTGTTCCTGGTTCTCTGTGGCCGGCCCTGGCGACCGCCATCTTGTCTCCTGGCCGCAGTGGAGCTCCGGACGGTGCTGGGAGCGCTGCGCCAGTTGGGAGCGTTACCGGCGGCGGGGGCACGCGGGGGCCGGACACCTGCTGCACCCTGGTGGCTGGACGCCGCTGCCTGGACCCCTGCGGCCTTTTCTCTTTCGCTGGACCGGGTCTGCTGCCCGCCGGCCGCCATTTTGGGCCCCGGCTGCGGACGCGCGGCCGTTGGTGCCTACGGCGCCTCCCTGTGAGGGGGTGCAGGCGGTCGCTTCTGGCCAGTGGATCGCTCTGCCTCTCTGGTCCCGTGACACCGCTGATCCTGGTGTGGGGCCCCTGGAGCATACGGGGCCTGGCGACGGCTTCTTCCTGCCTGGCAGACCCTGGACGGTGCGCCGACCGGAGAGGGCCACCGAGCTGCGGTTGGAGTGGTGCAGGTACCGGGTCGGGGGGTCTTTTTCGCCCAAATGTGGGCCCCCTGATGCCCAGCTCGCTGCTGCGAGCCTGCCTGCCTTGGGGGGCATCTCAGCGCTGGCCTTGCCCTGGTCCCTGGATCTGGTCCCCTAATTGGAGTGTGGTGCCTGTGAGAAGGGGCGGAGGGGCGCTCGCATCCCTGGGGGCCTCTTCATTGGCGCTTGTCCTGGGCTCCTTGGACTCTGCTTCACGGCCGCCATGACTTGGGCCGCCCTTGGACTCCGATGGGAGCTTGGTGTACGCTGCTTGCCCCTACCCTTTGCCTTGAGTGTCCCCCCCCACTGCTCCTGCTAAGATAGCCCTTTGCTTGGGGCGCTCTTGCCTCTGGAGGGGCCACTGAATTGAGCTGCCCTGCCGCCACGCTGCCGGCCGCGCTTGCTGCCTAGGAGAGGCCTCCCTGGATCCTGCCTGTGGCTGATTAGACTGGCCCACATCTCGGCTGTCCCGTCGATTCTCACCCTTGGCCCTGACTTCGGCGGCTACTGTCCTCTTGGGGTCCCGCCGCCATGCCACCTAAACACAGGGCTCACAAGGATGCAGAGGCAGCCGCTTCCCGCGATAACCCAGTGACTTCCATGTGGGCCAAGGTGCCCCCTCTACGCAAGAGGGCCCCCTGTCTCTTCAGGGCTCTCGGACACGCCAGCTCAAGCCATCCCTATCACTCAGGCCTACATGACGACCTTTCTGCAGGAAATCAAGTCGGAGATCAGCTCCCTGCGGCAGGACTTCAAAACTGGGCTGCAGGATGTCCGCAGGGATGTTGTGAAAATTGGTGATAGGGTCGACGGTCTCGAGAGGACGGTGGACGCCAGGACGGAGGACATCGAGGGCCTCTGGAGGAAGATGTCAGAACTGGAGGACCAGAATATCTCCTTACAATTGAAGCAGGAGGATCTGGAGAACCGCGGACGGTGGAACAACCTCTGTATTAGGGGTGTGCCATTGGGCACAGAGGGGTCTGATGCATTGACGTACACCGCAGACCTCCTACATGCAATCCGTGAGGGGGAAGGTACCACACCTCCTATGCTGGACAGAGCCCATCGCGTCCCGGGTCCCCGCAACCGCCCAAATTTTGTGCCGGACATTATCACCCGAGTCCATTTCTTTGCGGACAAAGAATCCATCATGCGTAAAGTACAGGGGATCCAGTCAGTCTCCTACAATGGACTGTCCATTCAAATCTTCCAGGACCTTGCACCGTCCACGCTTCGTCGGAGGAAAGCTTTTAAACCTGTCACCGATAAATTGCGGGCCATGGACATCAAATACCAGTGGGGCCACCCCTTTGCCCTGATGTTCTCCTGGGAGGGTCGACGACGGGTTATCCGGTCCCTGCAAGAGGCGCTGCGCCTTCTTCGGTTGCCTGTGGACTCAGACTCTGATGATCCCCCCTCCTCTGGTGTTCGCCCCGCGGATACGCTCCGACCGGAGTGGTCCACTGTTCCCCCGCCTCGCTCTGGACGCTCTTCGAGGGACATCGACTCCACGCAGGCCAAACGGGACGCCGTCAATCATGTCCGCTCCCTGAGTGCCTCCCCATCCCTGGGGCCTTGACTGCTCTTCCCCTTGCGGCATGGCGCTTGTTAATGCTCCCGATGAGGCCTCGCTCCTGGGGGCCCTCTGTCTGAGCCTGGAGGCTGAAATGTGTTGCATGTTTATTGTCGCTGGGCGGAGGACTGGTAGCGGGGGCCTCCCGTCCTTAGTGTGCCCACCACTTCCCCCTACTTCTTCTTGCCGAGTCTTGAGGGAGAGTGACTTCTCCGGAATGTCCTACCTTCGGGGATCTGGGCTATTCCGCACCGACTCTGCACTACTTTGGCCCAGTTGGCCAGTTTATTTTCTTCTTTCCTTTTCCTATTTCTGGCTTTCTTCTTTCTTGCCCTACTTTGGGCCCCTTTCGGCAACGTCCTTGCTTGAACCTGCGGGGAGGCTTGGCTCTGGGGGGACTTTGGGGTGTTGGGGCACCCTGCTTGGGGCTGGTGGGACCTGTCCCTCTGTGCTTGGTATGTTTCCCCTGTTGGCGCTCTTGGTGGGGTGTCTCTCTCTCTCCTATGTGGGGCCTCAGCTGACCTTCCCCTCATTGGGGTTCCTAGTCCGTCCTGTGGTGTTTGCTGAGCGATGTCTCCTTTCTCCTTCTCCCCTCTTCTCTTCCCCTCCTAGCCGCTACCTGCTGCTCCATCAAATGATGCGCGCGCTTGGTCTCTCTTTCTTCCAGTTATGGCTGCCACACCTGGTTTGAAACTCGTATCCCTCAATGTGAAGGGACTCAACTCCCCCAACAAGCGGCGACAGATTTGGAGATATCTTCTCCAATTGAATCCTGATATTGTCTTCCTTCAGGAGACCCACCTGCTTAAGGAGGATATCGCCCGCATGGCCCATCCTCGCTTTCCGCTCCAATTTTGGGCTTATACCTCTTCCAAGGTAGCTGGAGTAGCAATACTTTGTCGAACAGGCATTCAGCAGGGGGCCTCCAAGGCGGTACGCACTCCGGATGGCAGGTTCCTCCGGGTGGTGGTTCGGTTTGGCCACAGGACCTTAACTCTGTGTAACTTTTATGCCCCCAACCAGGCGCAAGACTCATTCCTCCGGGAGACCCTGCGGGAACACGTGTCGAACTCGGATCCCCTCCTTATCCTCGGGGTGACTTCAATCTGGTGTGGAGTGCCACTGATGATCGTAGTGACGGTTCCTTCCACGGAACCGGGGCTATGTCCTCTGCCCTCAAAAATCAATTGACCGAGCTTGGCCTAACAGATGCCTGGCGCTACCCGATTCACGCGACTACTCGTATCACTCTCCTGTACATCGCTCATATTCGCGCATCGATTATCTCTTTGTCTCGCATTCCCTCATCGGGGACACGCTCTCGGCCTCCATGTCAGACATTTCAATTTCAGATCACGCGCACCTTGAGCTCCTCTTTCGGGATTTGCTTTCTCACTCTAACTGCCCACAGCGGTGGCGGCTTCCGGCCCAAATACTTCGTGACCCGGTTGATATTGAGGAACTTCGGGCTGCTACTGTCGCTTACTTTGAGACGAATGACTTGCCAGAAACCCCTTTTCCTGTGGTCTGGGACGCATTTAAGGCCACTATACAAGGCCATATTACTTCTATAGCGTGTGCCCGGGCCAGAGAGTCGCGCCTGCTTGAAGTTAAACTCTCCAGTGACATTAAGGCGCTGGAGCGCCTCGATCAGACTCAGCCACGGGTTGCTCACAAGCGGCGACTGGCCATGCTGCGCGGCCAGCTCCGAGTACATCGTACCAACAAGGCTGAACGGGCCTTATTGGCTCTCAAGCAGCGATATTATGAGGGAGGAGATAAGGTAGGTACGGTTTTAGCCCGGCGATTGCGGACACGTGCAGCTAAAGCACATATAGCTAATATTAAGTGCCCTGATGGCACCCGGGCCATTACTGGAAAAGCTAAACTCGACGCGTTTCATGCATACTATTCGTCTTTGTACGCTCAGGAGACGCCCCTCAGGAACAGGTCCGGGCTGTCCTTGATAGCTGCCCTTGGGCTCCGATCATCCCTCACCATGCACAACTACTGGAAGCCCCTCTTTCACAGAGCGAACTTGCGGGCGCTCTGAAGGACCTCCCTCTTGGGAAATCGCCGGGCCCGGATGGTCTGCCGCTTTCCTTTACCGGGTCTTCTTCCCACAGCTTCAGCCCTATCTTCTCCGTCTCTTCAATTCTTTCACGGACACGACGGGCCCCTCTGCTTCCGTGGTATTAGCCGAAATAGCGCTACTTCCAAAGCCAGGCAAGGACCCCGCACTATGTTCCTCCTTTCGCCCCATTGCCCTACTCAATACGGATCTTAAACTCTACACCAAAATCTTAGCTAAACGGCTGGATCCGCACCTCCCGGGCCTGATCGACCCCGACCAGGTCGGTTTTATTCGGCAGCGACAGGGGGCTGACAATGTGCGTCGAATCGCCCATCTTGTTGGGAAAGCCCAACACTGGAATATCCCTGCCTGCCTGCTGTCTCTCGATGCGGAGAAAGCGTTCGACCGTGTGGACTGGACCTTTCTCCGCGCGGTGCTCTGTAAAATCGGGCTTGGCCCCTTGATGGTGTCCCGCATCATGGCTCCTTATCTCTCCCCTACGACCCAAGTCCGGGTCAATGGCCAACTCACACACCCCATTTCTATATATAGAGGTACGAGGCAGGGCTGCCCCCTCTCTCCTCTTTTATTTGCCCTTGTGGTCGAGCCGCTTGCCATCTTGATTCGCCAGGCGCCAGACATACATGGCATCCCTCTCGGAGGCCAACAGCACAAGGTTGCTTTGTTTGCAGACGACCTCCTTCTCACACTGTCGCATCCACACACGTCTCTTCCTGCCCTTCACCATCTTTTGTGTCAATTCGAGCGGGCGTCTGGCCTTAAGATTAATCATGACAAATCCTGGGCCCTGAACCTTACCATCCCGGCAACGGAGCTCTCGACGTTGCAAGCGTTGGTCCCCTATAAATGGGCCCAAAGTTCCATTCGCTATCTTGGGCTTAACTTGACCCCTACCCTTGCTACCTGGTCGCAAGCTAACTGGCAGGAGTGTCGTCGGTCTGTGCTGGAGGACTTGCGGGTCTGGAGACCTCTCACTCTCTCCTGGCTGGGCCGTATTCATGCCCTCAAAATGTCCATTTTGCCCAAAATCTTATACGTCTTCCAGTCACTTCCTACTCCTATCCCGCGTCACCAGATTCTAAGCTTACAGCGTGATTTCACCAGATTTATCTGGGGAGGTCGTCGCCCGCGCTTCTCTAACAAAATTCTCATGTCACCCCGGGATAGAGGGGGCTTGGCTTGTCCGAACCTGTTGGACTATTATTGGGCGGCGCACCTTCGCTTTATCTCTGAATGGATGGCATGGGAGAGTGAAAAGGTGTGGTTTCACATGGATAGGGCAGTGACCGGGCGCTCCATATGGGATTTGCCCTGGCACTCCTGGGTCTCCCGCTCCCGCAGTGCTTATATAGCCGTTCCTACCAAAACTGTCCTTGACATCTGGGACCGGATTGCTGTACCCAAGGGTCTCACCACCTTCCCCTCTCCTCACACCCCCCTCGCAGGCAACTCTCTCTTTCCGCCTGCTCTGAACCCTACCGTTTTCATTGACTGGTTGGATGGCGCGTGCCGTACGATACGGGTCCTCTTTGTCGGTACTACCTTCAAGACTTTTGAACAATGCAAGCAGGAATTTCAACTTCCTGAAGGGGCTCGGCTACAGTACTTGCAACTTCGGCATTGGGTTCACGATGCATCTTTGGCGTCGGCGGCCACACGTGCTCTCACTCCCTTCGAGCGGCTGGTCCGTTCATTCAATAATTCCAGGGGTCTTATTGCTCGCACTTATCGTATTCTCCAACACCCCCCGCGGCTAACTCTGCATCTCTATCAAACTCGGTGGCAGTCGGACCTGGCCACGGACATTGCGCCCGCGCAGTGGGAGCGCCTTTGGCAGGACATTCCAAGGGTCTATCGCTGTATCTCGCAGCGAGAAACCGCTTACAAACTAATGTCTCAGTGGTATTACACCCTCGACGATTACATAAAATGTACCCTATGACTTCCCTCTTTGCTGGCGATGCTTGACGTCGCCCGGAGACTTTCTTCACATCTGGTGGTCCTGTCCACTCCTGGCCACTTACTGGAAGGAGATCCTCAGCCACATCAAACTGGTTCTTGGCTTCCCCTGCCTGAAGCTCCAGCTACGCTCATTTTGGGTATTAAGCCTACTAATTTGCGCGCACTGACGCGTGGCGATTGGCAGGTCTGTCTCCATATGCTGGGTGCGGCGAAACAACTCATAGCCCTGTACTGGAAGAAAGCAGAGACCCCCCCGATCACGGCTTGGTTCACCCGTCTATGGCATACCATGGCCATGGAGCTCCTTACAGCGCGCTTGCAGGACCGAGACACTCGCTTTACCAGGCTTTGGCAACCAATAATCGATTACTTTTGTAGAATGGAGCACGCTCACTTTATGCCCCCGAAACTCCGGGCGCTACGCCTCTTTGAAGATGCGCTGCTTCCCTTTGCCTTCACTGTGCCCTCCTGAGCCCCGCGCCATCCAGCTGCCCCTGTTCCACCAGGTTGTCGTTCTTTGCAAGGATCACTTCCAACACCTCTCTTCCTTTTGTCCCCTTTCTTCTATTCTTCCTTCTTTCCTGTCCCCCCTCTCCTCTCTCTTTCTCGCCGTTCCTTCTTCCTTTCTTTCTCTAGCTGGTCTTTGCTGTTTGTCTTTCTTTCTCTTCTTCTATTATCTTGTTTGTTTCTTGCACAATGTGTGCGTTTGTTCTCTGGTTCTGGTTCAATGCTCTTGGAGCTGTTGTAAAACAAACGCCTGCCACTTTTGATCACTACATCACGCGGCCGGCCCTAAGCGGGTTGTAGGCGACTTGCTGTGTAACTAAGTATGTATGTCTGCTATCTTTATCGATATGCCATTGCATCCCCCTTTTGTTTTTGCTTATCTTACTTTGCGGCCGGCCCGCCACGGGGTTGTAGGTGACATGCTGTGTAGCTGTGGCTTATTTTTTCTCTGTCTTAATAAAACAGATTTATGACAAAAATAGGTTAAATAGAAAAAAAAGAAAAAAAAAAAAAGGAAATCAAGCACGATGCAGACACATTGGAGGAGATAAGAAGTGAAGGACAACAGAGGTACATTTCATGCATTCAGTATTGCGTGAGAACAACATAGAAAGCATATTGATGAATAGAAAGGGGGTAAGAAGGAAGGGGTAACAATTAGGAAAAAAGCCATGAACAGCACTATTTGATATAAATGGATGGTATTGGTATTTGCATACTCTTATGTGTCTTTCTTCTTTTTTATTAATTTATGACTATGGACATTTCCTGTTTTATGTATTTATTTTTCTTTTATTTAATTTTTTGACTCTTTCCTTCAATCCTATATTTTCATAAACACTGTTCTTCCTTAAATCTTTCCTTTTGTACTGTTGCCTTCCCCTAATCTTTATCAAATTCATGTGTCTTTTTTGTCCTTTTGCGTTTGATTATTGCGGTTTATAGAAATTTACTTTGATGTGCTTGCCTTTTGTTTTACACTATGACTATTGACATTCCCCACCTTATTCACTTTCCGCTTGCCTTCTAACTTTTTTCTTCATCTATGTATGTTCATCTTTTATTCATACTTTCAATCTTACTCATGTTTTATAACATTTCTCCATTATTGGCCTATACTTCTATGCGGCCTTTTCTTTCTGGTAACTTTTAAAATTCATTACTTACCGATTGTACGTATGATTATTGGTATGACCATCCTGTAAAAACCATACGTTGTGATACAATTAATGCCTTATGGAATGGTTTGAACACTATAAATACTGCACGGCATGCCTTTCAACATACCAATGGTTTTATCATCACCACTATTTAACACTGTAAATACTGATCGTTCATGTCACTTATATTGTGCAGCCCTGAGGAACCCCAGGCCGGATGGCCGTGTTGGGGGGCGAAATACGTGTTGGCTGTTACTGGGTGCCGCTCACCTAGGAGAAAATTTCAGTAAAAAAAGAAAAAAAGATAAATTTCTCTTTGGAATTTTTTCCGCAAGAAATCAAATACAATCAAGACTTGTCCTGACACATCTTTGGAACTCTCGTATCGCGAGTGGGACAAGGGGTTTCCCACTGTTAAGGACACAAGTCTTACCTATATTATACTCAATAATACGGTTATGAAGGGATTGGGACCTTTTTCTTCCCCTTTTTGACTCTGGTATACTATGTACCCAGGGCATAGGTACCCCAGGGGCCTACTAGGGGCTGCAGCCTGTATTGTGCCACCCCTGGAAGGCCATCCAAAATGACACCACAGGACTGCTACTGCAGCCGAGTGAGGTGGTGCATGCACCCCTTACAGAGATATAGGTTCACTATATCTCACCTATCACTGCACATAGAAACCTATCATTCACCCCTATGGCAGGCCTTATCAATCCTGAAGGCAGGGTGCTTGGTTTTATGTGAGAGGGTGCCCATGCATGAGCTGAGCCCCTCTGCAGCCTTCGGAATCTCCTCTCCGGGGTTGTCTGTGGTGCAGCCTGACCATATTAAGTGCATTATATCTAAACGGTAAATGCTAACTTTGGGATGGCTGCACGGAAACATGTCGTGTTTGGTGTCAAACACCTTGAATCATACCCCACACCAGTAACTGGTGTGGGAGTATGATCCCACCCTTCTAGAGGGAGAGACATGACAGCACCGGTATACCCGGTACCACCTAAACAGAGCCTGGCATCACAAAATGGATGCTGCAGCCACAGACACGAGTCTGGCCTCCTGCTGCTGACCGAAACTCTGGCAGGGGAGGCCTGGACAATAGGTTTCCTGTCTCAGGGAGGTGTTACCACCTCCCAGACAGGCCTTAGTGGATTGGGGCTGGGTGGGTGCACTCCAAGAGGGCTTTGAAGTCCTGCACTGGGGGCACATTTGGTGTCCTCGTGCATACCCCAGTTCAAACCGGTTGCAGGGGCTGCCAGCCCCTTCTCTGGTGCGAAACTGGACAAAGGAAATGGGTGTAGCCACCCCTCTTTCCAAACCCTCCCATAGGTGGGTCCCCAGAGTTAGTCCAACCCCTTTCTTTAGTATAAGTAAGGGAACCCTGGCAACAGGACTTTAGATTACCCTGGACGAAACTCTGCAACTGAATCCTGGAACTTTTTTCGCTCTACTCAAGACTAGAGGACTGAAGAAATCTCCCTTGGGGTCAAGGAGTGACTCCCCTGCTTGGCAGGCACCAATGAAGCATTTGCCGGACTGCATCTCCGAAGCTCCCGCCGGACTCCGAAGTACTTGCAGCCCAGGAAGAGGATTTCCAGACATCTCAGAGGCCGACCCGAGTCCCCAGCAAAGCTGAGACCCGCAGCCCTCGTGAGTAGCGTGGAACCGGAACCCCTGGTCATCGTGCACATTTGCTAATCCATTGACTTCTCGACGACTCTTGAAGTCCTGCTTTGGGTTACTCGTAGCCCAGGCCCCAAGCACTATTTGCACCAAAGATTGTGAGCCTACACTCCACAAGTGTTCTGTGGGCCCGCTTCCTGCATTTCCGCTTGGGTCTCCTTCGTGATCCCTGGTCTGTCGACTGGTGGGTCCCTGTGAAGACAACTCTGATTTTCTTTGGGCATTTCTGGTTGCTCCAGACGTGCCCTAACTCCCCACCAAGTGGTGAGTCCCTCAGACCTTGCTGTCCTGCTCCGAAGCATCTTTCTCCTTTCTGCGTGGGTTGCTGTTTCCAAGGCTTGTTGTGTTCAATCCGGATACCAACGCTGCAGCACTCGACATCCTTCATGGGACAGCTCGAATCCAGCTCCTGGTTGTCGTCGACGCCTCCTGGTCCTCGTGGCTGAAGAGTCAAGCTTCACCTCTTTCACCTGAAGTACCCGACATCGGTGGGCATTCGACTATCGTGCCCCTGGTCACTGGCAAGTGACCCAGACTCTGTCCCATCTGCTTTCAGGTTCTTCTCATCTTCGATCCAGGCTTGGATCTCTTCGGACACTTCGCATCTTCCCGGCAGCAGCACTTCGTGGCAGGCTGCCATTGAAAACGACGACACGACCACACACCATTTGACACCTATGCACCCGGCTTCCCTGGGTGAGGTAACTCGAGTACTCCGGTGCTCCCGTGGGTGTTGACCCTAGAACTGTCTAAGTCCAAGAGGGTTTGGTCCTAGTCCATTTCTAAGTGTCCTTAATCTCTAAAACGATAACCGCGACTTTCCCATAGACTTTAACGGAGCTCGCAGCTGTGTTCACACACTGCACACAGCCCCCGTGGGTCCCCTGTGTCACTACCTTGGGTGGTTCTTTGGGGTCCCAGCGATTCTACAGGCTCTAGGCCTTGTGTCTACTTAAGTCGTGGTTCTTATACCACTTTCTTAATATATGGTTTGGTACGCCCCTAGGGCTAATCGTATATTGTGCTAATTTACTGTGCTATTCGACTTGTAACTTGTGTACTTTGACCTCTAGCCTCATAAAGAGACTATTGGGTAGTGTTTAGTAATTAATACATATATTTTATATATATACCTGGTGTGGTTCTCCTTTCATTTGGTCATTCACGAGATTATAACTGGTAAAACAAACAGCTTAACACTCCTTCAAGACTTAGCCTGAAGGCTGCTCTCAATAGCTACCACTAGGATAGCTTTCAATAAAGGTTGTCTTTAAACCTATCATCAATAAAGGTCGTTTGGACTGGTGCAAGGTGCCCACTAGAACTAGTGGACAGCATATACCAGGCCAATTTCTCACATTGGTGTGCAGCGATTGGATTCAAGCTTGCCTTTGTTTTACCAGATAATCTCAAGTGTGTGACTAACTGAAAACCACTAAAGGTACCTCAGGTACATATAAATTCAAGCTTAGAAATACAGTAAGTTCTACTGAACTAAGAGTTGTGTGTCAAAGGCTTAGCACACCCTTTCTACAACTCAAGAGAGTTTAGTAGGCCACACTAGAGTAGGTAGTGCATACACCACACCTCACTAGTAATGTCTTCAGGGCCAAGAACCAGTAGGTCCCTGCCAGAAGCCAGTGGGCTTCTACCCTCCAAATATGACAACCTCCCATTCTTGGAATTGAGAGAATTGTGCAAGATTAGGAAGCTGAAGACAGGCAAAAGTGCCAACACCCAACGTCTCATGGAGATGCTTCTGCTGGATGATCTCAGAAGACCCCTAGGGTCTGCAGGGGTAGGCAGAGAGGGTGGGGCAGAAGATGAGGAAGGGACCAGGGGTGAAAATACCCAGGACCTGACCTCTGAAACTGGCCAGGAAGATGAAAATGATCTTGCCCTGGACAATCCAGCTCCTCCTGCAGATGAGGAGGAGGATCAGAATGACCTCCCCTTTGTCCCAACAGGAAGAGTTGTGAGTGTGCCTAGAAGGTCCAGATCTCCTTCTCAGGAGTCTAACCATTCTGACACCTCAGTAGGGACCTCTGTTTCCTCTCATAGGAGGGAATCCTCTCATGAAAGGAAAGAGAGACTGCTCAAGTATGGAGAAGCTCAGCTTAGGATCAGAAGAGAGCAGTTGGCTATAGACAGGGAGTCCCTAGAGCTTCATAGACAAAGAAGAAAGTTGGGACTAGAGTCCCATGGTGGCAGCAACTTCCCTAGTGGTAGGGAAAGGTCTTATGACCATAGAAACCTGAGCAAGATTGTCCCTCCCTACCAGAGTGGGGATGACATCCACAAATGGATTACTGCACTGGAAAGGGCCTGTAAAGTTCAGAGGGTCCCCCAGGAGCAGTGGGCAGCAATCTTGTGGCTCTCCTTTGCAGACTAAGGTAGAGACAAGCTCCTCACTGTAAGAGAAGAGGATGCTGATGATTACCAAGTCCTGAAGAGTGCCCTGATAGATGGGTTTGGCCTAACCACTGAGCAATACAGGTTAAAGTTCAGAGATACCCAAAAGGCACAGACACAGGACTGGGTTGACTTTGTAGATTGTGCTACCAAGGCTCTGGAAGGCTGGTTACTTGGCAGTAAGGTGTGTGACTTCAAAGGATTGTATAATTTAATCATGAGGGAGCAGATTCTTAATAACTGTCAGAATCAGTACCTGGTTGACTCTGATCTGACCTCTCCCCAAGAATTGGGAAAGAAGGCAGACAAATGGGTCAGAACCAGGGTGAAGCAGAAGGTACAGAACCAAGGTGGTGACCAGAAGAAGCAAGATTCCAAAAACTCTGACAAGGGTGGGGAAAAGGGTAATGACCAGAAGTCTTCTCAAGGTCCCCAAAAATCTGCATCTGGTGGGGAATCCCAATCTAATAAAGGAAAAGGCCAAAAGAAACCATGGTGCAAAGTCTGTAAGCAAAAGACTCACTGGACCAGTGATTGCACCAAGTCCAAAGACTCTAATCCAGCCACCATTGCCCCTAAGGCAACTGTTCCCCCTAGTCCAGCTACAAGTGGTGGTGGAAACACTCAGAATAAGGGTTTAGTAGGGTTGACCCTGGGTACTGAGTTGGGATCTGGCCTAGTCATAGTGCCAACTCAGGCTGTCCTAGTCTGTGATGGGGGCATGGATATGTCCCCCTTTGTGAGTCCCAATAACTTGGGCATAAACAGACAGCAGCCTTTAATAAATGAAAGGGAGGCTTTGGCATTCAGGGACACAGGAGCAAGTGTCACCATGGTGACACAAGATCTTGTGGATCCTGGGCAGATTATACTTGGTGAAATGTACCAAGTAACCAATGCTAGCAATGTCAGAACAGACCATTCTCTGGCAGTTGTTAACTTCTCCTGGGGAGGGGTAACTGGCCTTAAGAAGGTTGTGGTGAGTGCAGACCTACCAGTAGAATGCTTGCTTGGCAATGATCTTGAAACCTCAGCTTGGGCAGAGGTGGAGCTCAGGAAACATGCAGAAATGCTAGGGATCCCTGCACATGTCTTTGCTGTGACTAGGTCACAGGCCAAAATGTCAAAAGCTGAACAGGCCCTGGATTCTGGAACAATGGACCAGGTGCCTCCCAAGAGAAGGAGCAGTAGGGTTAAGGCAGTGCCTTCCCCTTTGCTCAGGAAGCAGATCAGTCTTTTGAGGAAGATGATCTCAGCCCTGAAGAAGGAACTGTCCCAGAGGAGCTTGAACCTGATCAGGTTGAGTTCTTGGGGACAGGGGCCCTTCCAGGGCAGATCTGAGCCAGGAGCAACTGAACTGTCCCTCTCTTGAACCCCTCAGACAGCAAGCTGCTGCTGAGGCTGCTGGGAATGCTAGTGGCACCCATAAGATATATTGGGATGATGGACTCCTGTACTCAGAGAGTAGAGACCCCAAGCCTGGAGCAGCCAGGAGGTTGGTTATACCTCTGAAGTTCAGGGGCTTCCTATTGACACTAGCCCATGATATTCCCTTAGCAGGTCACCTGGGCCAGAACAAGACTTGGGACAGAATTGTCCCTCACTTTCACTGGCCCCACATGTCTGAAGACACCAAGGAGTGTTGTCACTCCTGTGTAACCTGCCAAGCCAGTGGGAAGGCAGGGGGCACCACAAAGGCCCCCCTGATACCACTACCTGTGGTGGGGGTTCCCTTTGAGAGGGTGGGGATTGACATAGTTGGTCCCATGGATCCCCAAACAGCATCTGGGCACAGGTTTATCCTGGTGGTGGTGGACCATGCCACCAGGTACCCAGAAGCCATTCCCCTTAGGACCACTACAGCTCCTGGGAATTTTCTCAAGAGTGGGCTTCCCTAAGGAGGTAGTATCTGACAGAGATGCAAACTTTATGTCCAGTTACTTGACTGCAATGTGGAAGGAGTGTGGAGTGACTTATAAGTTCACCACACCCTATCACCCACAATGCAATGGTTTAGTTGAGAGATTCAACAAAACCTTGAAGGGCATGATTAAAGGGCTCCCAGAAAAGCTTAGGCGAAGATGGGACATACTCTAGCCCTGCCTTTTATTTGCATACAGGGAGGTGCCTCAAAAGGGGGTTGGCTACAGCCCTTTTGAACTTTTGTTTGGCCATCCTGTCAGGGGTCCATTGTGTCTGGTGAAGGAAGGTTGGGTGTTACCTCTCAAACCCCTAAACAGGACATAGTGGACTATGTACTTGGTCTCTGCTCCAGGATGGCTGAGTATATGAAAAAGGCAACCAAAAACCTTGAGGCTAGCCAGGAATTACAGAAAGCCTGGCATGACCAAAGGCTGTGCTGACTGTTTACCAGCCAGGACAGAAGGTGTGGGTGTTGGAGCCAGTGGCCCCAGCAGCCCTCCAAGACAAGTGGAGTGGCCCCCATACCATTGGTGAACAGAAGGGAGAGGTTACCTATCTGGTAGACCTGGGAACTCCCAGGAGCCCCCACAGGGTGCTCCATGTCAACAGGCTGAAGCCATATGTGGACAGGGCTGACATGGGCTTGCTCATGGCAACTGATGAGGGACAGGAGGAGGAGAGTGACCCTCTCCCTGACCTGCTCTCACAGAACCCTGATGATGGGTCAGTGGATGGTGTAGCCTTGGCAGGCAGCCTCACTGCTCAGCAGCAAACTGATTGTAGACAGGTGCTCAATCAGTTCAGACACATGTTTTCTCTGACTCCAAGTCAGACCACCTGGTGCACTCATGAAGGGAACACTGGGGACAGTCTGCCAGTTAAAAGTAAGATTTACAGGCAACCTGACCAGGTCAGGGACTGTATCAGGACAGAAGTCCAGAAAATGTTGGAACTGGGTGTCATTGAGCCTTCAGATAGCCCTTGGGCTAGTCCAGTGGTCCTGGTGCCAAACCCTCACACCAAAGATGGTAAGAGAGAGATGAGGTTTTGTGTGGACTACAGAAGCCTCAATGTAGTCACTAGGGCTGATGCCCATCCAATCCCCAGGGCAGATGAGCTAATAGACACTTTGGCCTCATCCAAGTATCTAAGCACATTTGACCTAACAGCTGGCTACTGGCAGATCAGACTAGCTGATGATGCAAAGCCAAAACTGCATTTTCACCCCTGGTGGGCTTTACCAATTTGTGGTGATGCCCTTTGGTTTGAAAAATGCACCTGCCACTTTTCAGAGGTTGGTGAACACAGTCCTTACAGGTCTGGAAGCCTCATAGTGCAGCATATCTAGATGATATTGCTGTCTTTAGCTCCACCTGGGAGGATCACCTGGTCCACCTCAGAAATATTTTGGAGGCCCTGCAGAAGGCAGGCCTAACTATCAAGGCCACAAAGTGCCAGATAGGGCAGAGTCAGGTTGTGTACCTGGGCGACCTTGTGGGTGGAGGCCAGGTTCAACCATTGCAGAGCAAGATCCAGACCATCATGGACTGGGTTGCTCCAACTACCCAGACTCAGGTGAGAGCCTTTTTAGGCCTGACTGGGTACTATAGGAGATTTGTCAAGGGGTATGGATCAATAGTGACACCCCTGAATGACTTAACCTCTAAGAAAATGCCCAAAAAGGTTCAGTGGACAGTTAGCTGTTAAAAGGCATTTGATGACCTGAAGCAGGCCATGTGCACTGCTCCCATTCTGCAAAGTCCTGATTACTCCAAAAAGTTCATTGTGCAAACAGATGCATCTGAGTTGGGGGTGTACTGTCACAGTTGAATGATGAAGGTTAGGATCAGCCAGTAGCTTTTATTAGCAGAAGGCTGACCCCCAGAGAGAAACGTTGGTCAGCCATTGAGAGGGAGGCCTTTGCTGTGGTTTGGGCTCTGAAGAAGCTGAGGTCATACTTGTTTGGCACTCACTTCCTTGTTCAGACAGACCATAAGCCCCTCTTATGGCTAAAACAGATGAAGGGTGAAAACCCCAAACTTTTGAGGAGGTCCATTTCCTACAGGGGATGGACTATACAGTGGAACATAGACCTGGGAGTAACCATGCCAATGCAGATGGACTCTCCAGATATTTCCACTTAGAACATGAAGATTTAACTGGTCAAGGTTAGTTTAATGTCCCTGCGTTTGGGGGGGTTGTGTAGGAGAGTAGGATCTGCCTCTTATGGTTACCCCCACTTTTTGCTGGTGTATCACTGTTTTTCGACTTTAGTCTGGCTGGGGCCCTGCTATCCAGGTCCCCAGCCTAGCTGCTTCCTCTCTAAATTGATTCCCTGTACCTCAAGTACACTTCAGATTGGATTCTGGGGTGCCCTTATAAGTCCCTAGTATATGGTATACTATGTACCCAGGGCATAGGTACCCCAGAGGCCTACCAGGGGTTGAAGCATGTATTGTGCCACCCCTGGAAGGCCCTCCAAAATGACACCACAGGACTGCTCCTGCATCCTGAGTGAGGTGGTGCATGCACCCCTTACAGAGATATAGGTTCACTATATCTCACCTATCACTGCACATAGAAACCTATCAGTCACCCCTATGGCAGGCCTTATCAATCCTGAAGGCAGGGTGCTTGGTTTTATGTGAGAGGGTGCCCATGCATGAGCTGAGCCCTCTGCAGCCTTCGGAATCTCCTCTCCGGGGTTGTCTGTGGTGCAGCCTAACCATATACTCTTAAGTGCATTATATCTAAACGGTAAATGCTAACTTTGGGATGGCTGCACGGAAACATGTCGTGTTTGGTGTCAAACACCTTGGAATCATACCCCCACACCAGTAACTGGTGTGGGAGTATGATCCCACCCTTCTAGAGGGAGAGACATGACAGCACCGGTATACCCGGTACCACCTAAACAGAGCCTGGCATCACAAAATGGATGCTGCAGCCACAGACACGAGTCTGGCCTCCTGCTGCTGACCGAAACTCCGGCAGGGGAGGCCTGGACAATAGGTTTCCTGTCCCAGGGAGGTGTTACCACCTCCCAGACAGGCCTTAGTGGATTGGGGCTGGGTGGGTGCACTCAAAGAGTGCTTTGAAGTCCTGCACTGGGGGCACATTTGGTGTCCTCGTCCATACCCCAATTCAAACCGGTTGCAGGGGCTGCCACCCCTGCTCTGGCGTGAAACTGGACAAAGGAAATGGGTGTAGCCACCCCTCTTTCCAAACCCTCCCATAGGTGGGTCCCCAGAGTTAGTCCAACCCCTTTCTTTAGTATAAGTAAGGGAACCCTGGCAACAGGACTTTAGATATCCCTGGACGAAACTCTGCAACTGAATCCTGGAACTTCGACGCTCTACTCAAGACTAGAGGACTGAAGAAATCTCCCTTGGGGTCAAGGAGTGACTCCCCTGCTTGGCAGGCACCAACGAAGCATTTGCCGGACTGCATCTTCGAAGCTTCCGCCGGACTCCGAAGTACTTGCAGCCCAAGAAGAGGATTTCCAGACATCTCAGAGGCCGACCCGAGTCCCCAGCAAAGCTGAGACCCGCAGCCCTTGTGAGTAGCGTGGAACCGGAACCCCTGGTCACCGTGCACATTTGCTAGTGCATTGACTTCTCGACGACTCTTGAAGTTCTGCTTTGGGTTACTCGTAGCCCAGGCCCCGAGCACCATTTGCACTGAAGATTGTGAGCCTACACTCCACGAGTGTTCCGTGGGCCCGCTTCCTGCATTTCCGCTTGGGTCTCCTTCGCGATCCCTGGTCCGTCGACTGGTGGGTCCCTGTGAAGGCAACTCTGATTTTCTTTGGGCGTTTCTGGTTGCTCCAGACGTGCCCTAACTCCCCACCAAGTGGTGAGTTCCTCAGACCTTGCTGGTCTGCTCCGAAGCATCTTTCTCCTTGGTTGTCGTCAACGCCTCCTGGTCCTCGTGGCTGAAGAGTCAAGCTTCACCTCTTTCACCTGAAGCACCCGACATCGGTGGGCATTCGACTATCGTGCCCCTGGTCACTGGCAAGTGACCCAGACTCTGTCCCCTCTGCTTTCAGGTTCTTCTCATCTTCGATCCAGGCTTGGATCTCTTCGGACACTTCGCATCTTCCCGGCAGCAGCACTTCGTGGCAGGCTGCCATTGAAAACGACGACGCGACCCGACACCATTTGACACCTATGCACCCGGCTTCCCTGGGTGAGGTAACTCGAGTACTCCGGTGCTCCCGTGGGTGTTGACCCTAGAACTGTCTAAGTCCAAGAGGGTTTGGTCCAGTCCATTTCTAAGTGTCCTTAATCTCTAAAACGATAACCATGACTTTCCCATAGACTTTAACGGAGCTCGCAGCTGTGTTCACACACTGCACACAGCCCCCGTGGGTCCCCTGTGTCACTACCTTGGGTGGTTCCTTGGGGTCCCAGCGATTCTACAGGCTCTAGGCCTTGTGTCTACTTAAGTTGTGGTTCTTATACCACTTTCTTAATATATGGTTTGGTACGCCCCTAGGGCTAATCGTATATTGTGCTAATTTACTGTGCTATTCGACTTGTAACTTGTGTACTTTGACCTCTAGCCTCATAAAGAGACTATTGGGTTGTGTTTAGTAATAAATACATATATTTTATATATATACCTGGTGTGGTTCTCCTTTCATTTGGCCATTCACGAGATTATAACTGGTAAAACAAACAGCTTAACACTCCTTCAAGACTTAGCCTGAAGGCTGCTCTCCATAGCTACCACTAGGATAGCTTTCAATAAAGGTTGTCTTTAAACCTATCATCAATAAAGGTCGTTTGGACTGGTGCAAGGTGCCCACTAGAACTAGTGGACAGCATATACCAGGCCAACTTCTCACATTGTGGGTAATGGAAATTTAATGGTTTACGGTGGGTATGAGTTTTTGGATGATAATGGAACATTTAAAGTGTGTGTGTGTTTTTGGGTGGTAAGGTATTTTGTAGGGTTTAGCGTGGATATGGGCTTTTGGGTGTCAAAGGAATTATTAGGGCTTAGGGTGAGTATGGGTTTTTGGGTGGTAAGGGATGTTTTAGGGTTTAGAGTGAGTATGGTTTTTGGGTGGGCAGTGATATTTTAGGATTGAGGGTGGGTATGGGATTTTAAATGGTAAGGGATTTTTAGGGTTTAGGGTGGGTATGGGTTTTTGGGTGGCAAGGGATTTGTTTGAGGTTAGGGTGGCAAAGGAATTTTTAGGGTTAAGGGTAGGTATGGGTTTTTGGTTAGGAAGGTAGTTTTTAGGGTTTATGTGGGAATGGGCTTTTGGGTGGCAATGGAATTTTTAAGGTTTAGGGCGGGTCTGAGGTTTTTTTATGGCAATGGAATTTTTAGGGTTTAGGGTGGGTATGGGTTTTTTATTGGACTGTGAGGGAATTTTTAGCATTTTTTGACTTGCCTATATATTTTTTTTTGCCTGTTAATGAATCTTCACAAAATGTTCCCCAAAAAGTGTGCCGGTGATTCTATTTTTACAAGGGAAGCTTTGGGGGCATAGAAAAAGGCAGAGGTAAAAAAGTGCATTTCCCATGTTATTACCTTGCGTCTTTAGACACTCATGCAGCTCAAACTGCTGAACAAAATGACACAAAATTTGGCAGAAAGGTAGATTCTGTTCAGGAGATCACACTTTTTCTCATTTGGTGTAAATCCGTTCAGTAGTTTTTGAGCTATAATAAGAAACCAAATTTGTATATCTGAGTGCATGTGGCACTTATGTAGTACTTTAGTATATATGTTTAAAACTCATAAATGTTTAGAAAACACTAACAATCACTGGATGATGTAATCATTGATGTCATTTGAGATGTCCTCAGTGATGTCACTGACCATGTCATGAGTGATGTAATACGTGAGGGCATAAGCAGTGCATTGCGGGGGCGTAAGTTATAGTTAGCTGAACTAACTATAACTGCTGAATTTCTCATTTTGTATGAGTGAAATGTTAGCCTAACTATAACGTCCCTGTAACCTTTGTTTTTTTCAGTGAATTTCTAACCTTTTTTTAGTGTTAAGTAAGATGCACAGTGGGGGGAGCCTTTGAATGCAAGGCCTGGCCTGGCATTGTGTTGTCCCTACCCAAGCTTGCTGCTCCTGCACCCCTCCTCCTTGCCATCCATTGTCCAAGTCCATGACTCTGCTCCCTCATTACAGCCTTGTGTGGCTGTTGTTCTGCCACTGCCCTTCCTGCCTGCCCTAAACAGTTAGCTCTTCAGCCCCATCTAACTCCTCCCTGCCCTCTGTTGTCCAAGTCCATGCACAATCCCTCTTCCTCATGCCATGCATTGTCTGATGTGCTGCCACTGACCTTCATTCAGCTTGATGTCCCTGCCCACTCCTCCTGCCCTCCGTTCCCCAATTCTATCAGCATCATTGTCCTCCTACTTAGCCTCTGTGCAAAGCTTGCTGCTGCTACTCTACTTCCACTTGCCCTCCGATCTCTGTGTGCATGCCCCAGCTACCTCCTTTCTGCCCAGCATATTCCATGGACCTGCCACCCTCCAATCTACTCTGAGTGTTCTGTTGAGCTGCCACTGATCATTGCACCTGCTAGCATGGTCAGATGGCTGCCTCCTGTCCCTGCCACCTCCACCCTGCCTGTCCAATTTCCATGCCCCTATCCCCTCTCTCCTGTCCTCTGTGGTCCATTTTGCTGCCACTCCCTTCTGCCCTCCATGCTCTGTTTTGCTGTAACTGCTCCTCCTGCCTGCCCTGCATGGTCTGTGTCCAGCCCCTACCCCTCCCGTCTGTCCTCCATGGTCCTTTGTGCATGCCCTTGTCCCCTCCCTCTTGCCCACCAAGGCTGTTGTGCTGCCAATAACCCTCCTGCTTGCCATGCATGGTCTTCTATGCTGCCACACCTGCCCTGTGTAGTCAGCTTGCTGCCCCTGACCCCCCTCCCACCTTCCTCCAAATGTCTGTGTGTGCGCCATTATAGTCTCACTATTGCCTTTTGTGGTTTGTTGTGCTTCCAGTGCCCATCCCTCCTGCCCACCATGGTCAGCTTGCTGCTCCTGCAACTGCCCCTCCTGTCTGTCCGCTATGGTCAGCTTGCTGCCTTTGCCTCTTTCCCCTCTGCTCTCTGTTGTCCATGTGCATGGCCCTGTCCCCTTCCTTTTGCTTTCCATGGTCTGTTGTGCTGCACTGCCATCCTACTTGCCCTGTGTGGTGTATGGTGCTGCTACAACCCCTGATGCCTACTCTGTAAGGTCAGTTTGGTGCCCCTGCCCATCTTCCTCCTGTCCTGCCCTGTCCTTTCTTGTCACAGTCTATGTCCCTGCCCCATTCCTCCTGCTCCCCGTGATCCAATGAACCTTATTTGTCAACATTTTAAACTTGGTAAGAGGGAGATTTTGAAAAAGAAAACCTGGGGAATTGATTTTCCCTATTGGCTTCCATTGAAAAAGAGGACCTTTTAGGCAGGAGACAGATAAAATAAAGCCCCCTATGGGCTTAAAAACATCGGGAGTCTCCTGCATGAATCGGGTTTGTTGGCATATATGGTTGTACTGCCACTGCCTCATCCTTCTGCCCTCAATGGTCTTTCATGTTGCCACAGCCTCTTTAGCTGTACTGCATGATAGGTTTGTTGCCCTTGCCCCCCTTTCCTCTGCCCTCCATGGTCCATTGTGCTGCCACTGCCACTGCCCCTCCCGCATGCCCAGCGTGATCAACTTAATGCCTCTGCACCCTACTCCATGAGATAGTCTAATTCCCTGAGAAATTATAGGTAGTGCTTTAAACAACTAAAATGAGGACATATTTTATGAATTCTCAAATAGTGACAAAGCACTTTTAAATAATTTGCAATCTTTATGTTTTTTTATCCAGTTAATCACTTGATTATTTGTTACACTTAAGAGAGAGAATGTGGTGTTACGGCCAGAGCTGCAGATTTTGCAACTAGGGAACCAGGTTCGAGTTTCGGCATCAGCTCGACATCCTGTGATTCTGGACAACATCACTCAATCTCCCTATGCCTAAAACCAAAATTAATGTGTCCTTGAGTAATGATGCTCATATAATGGAGAGGGCAGCTCTTCGAATTCTGGATTCTCCCGTTTGGTCTATCTTCGGCACCAGTAGTGGAGTACCTCCAGACTCTGGGCATCAGGTTAATCATCTACCTGGATGACATCCTGCTGATGGACCAATCACGGAACCTCCTAGTAACCCTCCTGAACACCACCATATCTCTCCTTCAAGACCTTGGGTTTGTCATAAACCAAAAGAAGTCGTTTCTGACGCTTCAACAGACCATGACCTTTCTAGGTTTCCTCATAGACTCCAGGGCGGCGACCCGGAATTTGCCGGGCCAGAAAATAACCAAGATCAAAAAGAAGCGGAAGAAGGTTCTCCGGAGGGACAGGATTTCTCTGCGACAACTGACCAGGGTTGTTGGCTTATTATTGTCCTCGATACAAGCCATCTTCCCCGGACCACTACACTACAGAGCTCTCCAGAGGTTGAAGGCAGCTCACCTTCGGAGGGGCCTTACTTATTTGGAACTGATGACCTTGACGCCAGAGGCCAGGACGGAGATGCAGTGGTGGATAGACCACAAGGGAGCTTGGAACAGGCGGGCTATCTTCGGCTCCCGTCCAGACCTGGTGATAGAATCGGACGCCAGCCGACTGGGTTGTGGAGACAGATGCGCTCTCCGTGGGAGGCAGATGGGCAGAGGAGGAACTGACCCTTCACATCAATTGTATCTAGCTTCTGGCGGGCTCGTTTGCTATTCAATCCCTCACGAGGGGCAAGATATCGTGCTGCGTACTCTTGAGAATGGACAACATGACGGCAGTGCAATATATCGATCGGTTAGGCGGTACCCATTCACGTGCTTTGGCGGAACTGGCCAATGACTTCTGGCATTATTGCCTCCAACAACAGATCTCGGTGACAGCGGAATACCTCCAAGGAGCGATGAATTTGGTGGCAGACTGGAACTCCAGGTACCTCAGGGACACCAGCAACGGGAAACTCTGCCCGGAAGTATTTCAAGCTCTCATGTCACTTTGGGGTCCTTGCCAGGTGGACCTCTTTGCCTCCAAATGGAACATCCAGCTTCTGCGCTATGTCAGCTGGAGACCGGATCCGGGAGCGGAGGCAGTGGACACCTTCCTGCAAGATTGGTCGACAGCTCAGGCCTATGCCTTCCCTCCCTTCCTATTTATCCAGTGAGTGGCGGCTCAGGTCAGTCGTCAGGGGGCCTCTCTGGTGTTGATCACTCCGATCTGGCGCCCACAAGCATGGTTCCCTTCTCTTCTAGAGCTTGCATGGGCCCGCCGGGACGTCTACCAACCTTTGCTGGGATCTTGACGGATCCCCTGGGCCATCCACATCCTTTGGTCCTCAAGGGCCTCCTTCATCTCATGGCATGGCGGATTTCAGGCGTCACTGGCAAGACGTCAGGTTTTCGCAGGGAGCTGAATTCCTCATCCAATAGGCATGGGCTCCAGGAACTACCAAGAGGTACAAATCGGCTTGGCGAAGAGGGTTCATTGGTGTGTGGAGAAACACCTGGATCCCATGCGCACCAGTGTTACCGACATCGTAAACTTCCTGGCAGAACTCTTCCAAGAGGGTTTGGCATTCTGCACCATCAACTCCTTCAGGTCGGCTACCTCAGTGGGCCATGTTCCAGTGAACAATGTTCCAGTGGGTGAACACTGGCGACCATCAGCCAATCCTGTAACAGTCTGTGATTCCATATAGCACACTCCATGCCATAGTCCTTCCTCTTCTTCACTGAATGAAGTTAAGCATGCTGGACCTCATTCCGCCTTTGAATTCAAACCTAAGAGGATATGGAGATTGGTAAGACATTTCCAACTGAACATACCATCCCCTGTTAATGACATGTAAAGTCATAGGGGCATATTCACAAGGACTTATCGCCGAGTTATCGCCACCTTAACGCATCAAAAGTGGAGATAGATTTAACGCCCCATTCACAAGCGGGTGCAAACTGCAGACATCGCCAGTATTCCCGCGATAACTGCAGCAAAATGTATCTCCACGGGTGACACCACCAACTAACCCTAATGAGATGCAGAGTAGGCGTTCCCGTGCAAAAACTCATGAAAACACCACAGCACCACTTTCACAACGAACTGCCAGATCTGCGATGCGAACCAAAAATAGGCGATAAGCCGCGGTAGCAGCAGGGAATTAACACCTGCCTTTTGCTGGTGTTAAGCAGGACGACTACCTGCAGTATGAAAGGGAGCCCAGCCAAGAGCCACATCTGAAGACCCACAAATGCAATGGAGCCAATGATCATGCAGCTCGGAGACCCATGAGGGCCACAACACCCACCGCCACCACCCCCAGGCCCGCCACCACCCCCAGGACCCGCCCCGCCCCCCCCCCGGACCACCACAGAGGCACCGTACACAAAGACAGCGGATCCACCATAAATGCACCAGCCGCACAGACCTAACGCCAGAGGAGGTCATTGCCCACTACAGGCCCAAAGGGACAATCATCCCCCACATCCTGACCCACATCGCCCACCGGCTGACGGTACCAACACAGCGGACAACCAACATCCCTCTGCAGACAAAGCTGCCGGCTGTGCTGCACATGTTGGCCTCTGGTACCTTCCAACCCACAACTGCCAGAGTCGGAGGAGTCTCACAGCCAGCCTAATCCAAGTTCATCACACCTGTCCTGGATGCCATCATCAGCCTGGTACCCCAGCACCTCCACTTCACCCACACTGCGCAGGAGCAGCTGGAGACCAAGCAAGGCTTCTACGCCATAGCTGGATTCCCTCACGTGTTGGGGGCAATCGACTGCACACATGTACCCCTCGTGCCCCCTACCGACACTGCACACAACTACCGCAACAGAAAGCACACGCATTCCATCAATGTGCAGGCAATAGTGGACCACCGGGGACTCCTCAACAATGTTGTGGCCAACTCCCCAGGCAGTGTGCATGATTCATACATCTCCCGACAGTCCATCATCAACCAGCGCTCCCAGGATGGCACCTATGGAAATGCATTGCTCGTTGATAAGTACCAAATGAACACACCACACACCTCCACCCCACAGTCATGCAACTCACGACACTGGCAATGGGCATGCAGCAAAACTACATGCAACATGCCACACAACATGCCAACCGACCAGACACGACAACACGACTCCATTGGGAACCTGGGCTTGCCATGCACACAACCCAGCCATGGCATGGCACCACAGCCACACAATAGCAGAATGTGAGGAGAGGCCTGGAGCAGGCATGTGCGAGAGCGGCAAGTGACTGATGAATGAGAACCTACCCAATGCCAGGTGTGGCGTGGATGTGCCGGACAGACTTCAGTGTGCAAACCACGGAAATGGCCATGTGGACAATAACTGCTGGTGCATGGAGTGTAGTGGCCAGTGGACGCTACCATGTCCCCACAGGCTGTGGGGCAGAACGCAGAAATGTCGCTCGTTACGTCCCCCCCTGTATGCACGGGTGGAGTGGGTTGGCCCTGCGTACGCCAGGCCTGCGTAGGGGTGTGAATAAAAAGCCAGTCGCACTGGGCGTGGTTCTTATTCGGAATGGCCAACGTGTCTGCCAGGGCGGCGCCTCTCAGCCCGCCACGAGGCCGGCGCCGTGCGCGGCAGGGCCTGCGTCCCTGTGCACCTGCTGCACCCCGGGCCGCTGCTCCCAAAACCCGTCATGCCTGCCCCAGTGCAACAAGGATGCTCCACTCACCTGCCGACATCGGCGTGTGTCAAAGAGGGCCCACCACGTGCCCGTGCAAGCTCCAAGCCCCAGTCCCGCGACCTTTGCAGCCTTCGCAGACCATCGCTGGCCTCCACGACGCTGGCCCACAGTACTCCTTTTTCGATGACATACCCCACTGGCGTACTCTTCGGCCCAGTTGTTGGCACATGTTGTACTGAGTCGTGAGTTTTGAATGGCAGTGACCCCAAGTCTGTGGCAGCGTCCACATCACTAAACTCCCTCCAATCAGTGAAGCCAAAGTCTGCATCGCAAGCCTGCGACACGTGGTGCCACTAACCCTGTTCAACGCAAGCCTGCAACACGTGGTGCCACTAACCCTGTTCAATGCAAGCCGGCGACACTTGGATGAGGGCTCAGGCCTACACTGCGGTCCAGTAGGTCCCACATGTGGAACTGTGTCTTGAGTACAGAACGGAAGTGACCAGATGTTTATTGCAGAATTTATATCACTGAACTCCCTTCGATCAGTGTCCCAAACCCTGCATCGCAAGCACACAACACGTGTCCGTGGGCCCGTGCTGACCGCTGCCCTCCGCCCCCGGCCTACACTGCGGTCCAGTAGGTCCCACATCCAGCACCCAGTCGTGATTCATGGATGGCAGAGTCCATACCAGTGAACGCACGGAGAGGAGTAAGAGGAAGATGCGGCTCAGTCCGGATGAAAGCCGGATCCTATTACGGAGGTGACCGAACACTAGCAACAACTGACCTGGTGCCACTAACTCTGTTCACCGCAAGTCCGCGTCCCGGGGTGCCACTGAACCTGAACTACGCAGGCCGGTGGGACCATCCAATGTAAGCCGGCGACACTCGGATGAGGGCCCCTGCTGACCGCTGCCTCAGGCCTACACTGCAGTCCAGAAGGTCACACATGTGGAACTGTGTCTTGCGTAAGATATGGAGGAGTCCACACCATTGGACACGGCTCATCGCAGAGGGCATCCCCTATCAGCACTGGTGCCACTCACTCTGTGCGCAATGAGTCATGGGCACTTTCTGGTTGGACTTTGGTGGCGTCTGAGTCCATGGCCTGGGGGTTGTCTGCATCATCATCTGGCTGGGATGGACTTGGTGTTCGACATGTGTCTGTTCCATTCATCTCCACCATAGTGACTGTTTCTGCGTGGTTCTGCCCTCTGCATCATGCCCTGGGGGCACACCTTCCACTGTCCACCGAGACACTCCGCGACAACCCCCTTTGTCATCTACGAGAACCTGCTCTGCTCTCGTGACCCTGCCCCAGTGCACCGCAAGTCAGCGGCCCGTGGCGGTAGGCCTGTGCAGGACGCTGTGCATCTGGGGCCACTGACTTTGTGCAGCTCAAGTCATGGAGCCTTTATGGTTGAATGGTTGTGTCCTTAACAATGGACACTGTTGTCATATTTTGACTGCACCAGGCACTCCATGAAGGCTGGTGTACACACACCCCACACACATCCAACACAGGTGTCACTCGACATGTGAGCCTGCTAATAAAAGTGGCCGGGTGCACGTGCCCGTAGCCATTCACACCATCTAAGCAAGTGTGTCCGTGTGGTCATTATGTCAGCATGATGGGCCCGAGCCCTGCAACATCACAGTGTGCTGTCTTCAGCGGACGATACCATGTCACCTCAGCAGTGGCTAAGACATTGGACATGTAGCTTCGCCCGCCCCCCCCCTGCATGCACAAGCGACATGTGCTGGTCCGGCATACGTCAGGTCAGCGCCGGGGTGGGCTGATTCGGCAGGGGGATCAGGGCATGGCTCTGGTCTGGCCTTGAGCAGGAAGTGCGGTAAGCGTGTCTCTGTGTTGGAGTGTTGTCGCCACCAGGGCCACAGTAGTCGATGTTGCAATGTAGCATGCACCCGGAGGGCGGGCCCGCACATACGGGGAAATGTAGGAGTGCAAGCCCGCTCGGGGTCTTGGCTCATACATGCCAAGTGTTATGTGTATCAGTCCTGCGGCTGCATAAGTCAGATGCCTAGCCTCAATCGCAGCGCGATCACAGCCAGCCATGGACTGTACACCTGTGTCCGCGCTGTCCAGACCATTGGCCTGCACTCACGTGGCTGCACACCCTCAACGGCCAGCTTCACGGTGTTGTTGGCATGCCGTAGAAGTGCACGTGATACAACCGCGCAGCGCACACAAGTGTGGGGGCTCGTGGGAGGGAGGAGCAGCTGTGAGGCAACGTAACACACAGTGAGGCCGCTCATGTGCCACGTGCTCGGCATATCATCCATGATTCCCTGGCCTCTGTACATCTCCTGTATGCAAGCAGATGGTAAAGTTACTGTAGGGATGAAAGGTCCTTTGTCTGAACTATCAGGCGGAAGCACATCTGCAGCTCCAACCTGAGACTTGCATGTGCCCAGCACCCCCTGACAGATACGATAGCATTTGCTGGCGACTCCCACACTACGCACTGCCCGACGTGAGACCAACGTGTATACATCCCACACACAGAAGTCCTTGGTCGTAGTTAGAGTGCGTGAAATGGCCTTCACACGTACTCCCACCCCACCCCAGGCCTGCACCCGTTGCACACAGACACTGCTCATTGATCCGAGCTGTGGCATTTCATCCACAGGACTGGCGCGGGTCAGCACGGTGCCGCTTCAAGCAGAGCCACTGACGCAAAGGCAGACCATCCCGGACACATGCACAACTCCAGTCACGTGGACCGGTACCGTGCACGTCTGCTGCATGTACTGGGGGCACTGCCATTGGCAATGCTGCGGATCAGTTACCGGCTAAGCTTCCGCCTTGCCAACGTCACCTGCGTTCAGCCTGTGTTGCATTGTCACTCTTGCATATTCGAGTGGACCATGGATGTCTGCCTCTCCAACGTAACGGTAGCTGACCTGGATTTCAACATGTGTGTGCGCCCCCTGTTGGACCACGACCAGGAGTGTCACCGTGATGCCCGTTTATGGCATGCCTGGATGATTGGCATGCATGCTGGCAACTGGACCTGGGAGATTGCACGAGTCGTCGTGTGCAGTGACCACATTGAGCCGCTCCCCTATTGGGCTTTAGTGCCAATTGGGGCCAGGGGTTGGAGTCAGCACATCTGTTCGGGACAGCTGATGGGTTACGTCACCGACATGTTAGATGTAGTCGACAACGAGCTCATGTTGGAAATGTTGGCCTACGCTGCTGCACTCGCGTTCATGGACGAGTGACAACGTACCTGCAGCCACAACTGAATGTGACCCACTGCACGTGTCCTGGTGCCTGGTTGCATGTTGGGGATCTGGTCACATGTCCCAAGACGACAGTGGACATGGCTGCATAGGCCTGGACTCCGGATACATGCGCGGACAACCAACGCGCGTTGGCACTGACTTGTGTGGGTGATGGACTCCGCCGGGGTGGACATGGGCGCTTTCCAACGTTCCTCATTTAGACATGCTGCTGCATTGGTCTGCATGTTGTGGCACTTCTCATGGCCGTACTGACACGCAATTGTTGATGAAGTTTCTGCTCCTTCACTTGTCTCCAACTGTGATGAGTGTTGATATGTATGCAAATGTGTGTGTCACGGCCTATCTGGGTCACTGCCTTACATGCATTGCTGCCCCATCAGGGCTGTGGGTTTGTACTTGTGCATTATCATGTCCCTGTTTCGTGCTTTGCTAGATGCGTATGGCCATTTACCGGCCACAAGCGGGTGCACTTGTGTCCTGTGTTCGGTTGTGCAAATGTTGGCGTTTGTACCACTTTGCGTTCGATGTTGGGGTGCTCTGCTTCCTATGTGTGTGTGCTGCATTGTGTGTGAGATGGCCCTTCGGCTCGGATTTGGCTCACCCTTCTCCCTTTCAGGCAGTGTGATTTTCACTTCTGTGCTTGTTCAGTGAAATTGCAGTCTTGTGTGACTTGTGCTCTTGGTTGGTGTTGTTACTCTTGGGCATGGTTTGTCTGCAGTTGTGCTGTGCTTAATTGTGCATGTGTGCCATTGTGCCCATCTCCCCCCAGTTCCTGATCGTTCCTCTCCCTGTTGCTGTTGTGTCTGTTGATTTTGAGCAGTTTCCGGTCCCTGACTCCTGCCACCATCTCCAGACTGATGTGGTGGACACCATTTCCTCCATGTCATCCAGCTCCTGGTGTGGCGCTGGACTCCCACCTCCGGTGTGCATTGCTGCCTTCTGGTTGTTGGCGTGTTTCTGCTTGTTTGTGCGTTTCGCATCATTCCAGCTGCTCTGGTTTTCTTCCATTGTCCTCCTCCGCTCTCCGGCTGCATTCACCTTGTCCACGATGGACTGCCATGTACAATGTTTTGTTGCCAATGGGGCTTGTGGGGTTGTGTACTAGCTCCGACTGCCTCCATTGTGCTTCGCTCTTGTTTTCTGTTTGGTTTGTCTTCCTTTTTCCTTCTTTTGTTGTGCTTATTCCCGCCTGCCGTGTGTGTGTGTCGCGGGCCTGGCGCTGCTTATCGCTGCTTTCCTCATCGCGATTTGGCCCATCGCACGTTTTTTTGCGTTGGGGTTTGTGTTTTTATCTCTGTTGCGGTGGTTGTATCGCGGACATTGGCCGTGTTTTCGGCAAACTATTGCATGGTACCGCCGTGTTGTGAATTTCACGTTAACACGGGGTTATTTTCCCGCGATAGACTGCGATGTGTAAAGTTGCGTTAACATTTTTTGGAGATGTTTAGCGCACGTTCTTGTGAATATACCCCATAGTTTCATCAATCTACCAAAAGACGTGTGAATGATCTAGTTGATCTCAGAGCCTCCCTGTCCCCGGTCGGATTATATGAGTCCACTCGATCGCCAACTTTGATGGTTGGCGGGCCTATGGACTCACTCTACTCACCGATCGCAAGTCTGAACAGGGTGACTCTCGAGCTGAGAGGTTCCCTCATGCCCTACTGTCTTTGCTCCCAACAGATGACCCCCTTCCTTCACCCCTCTATCTACGCCACCTGCTAGGCAGGAGACCTGGCATCGGCCCTCCACGGATCATGATCAGCCAAACCCACTCAACCCCCATCTGACCACCCCCGACACACAGGCAATTCGTCCACCTGCCCTCTCACATTCCCCAGCCTCTCTTTCCAAACTATCAGGAACACTGCAAATCCTCAATGACCAGCCCCCCCCTGAACTTCGCAGCACGGCCTTAGACCTCTATGGCTTCCTACGTGGCCCCACCTCTCTACCGGATCCCCCTACACATCCTTCACCCCACACCCAGCATTCAGACCTGGTGGCGCGCCTTGATGATATATCTCGCCAGTTGCACCTTCTTACTGCCGAACTTCATGATCTGAAAGCCCTCTCAATTGAGCATCTACCCTTGATCAGCTCCCTCCTCTCCCTTGGTAATTTGCCCACAGTCCCCTCTTGCGCTATATCCCGCCCTGTCCAGCATTCTCCCTTCTCTATCTACAATACCTTACCTCTCCCTAACGCCCACTCCCGGCCCAGAAGGACAAAGTCCGGTCTTGCGTCTAATGATATCAATGACTTGCTCATCTCTTATTCCATTACCCTAGACTCCAACAAGACTCCTCTCGGTCAAATTCAAGCCATTCACGCTAACCCGAACAGAGAACCCCCACACAACCTCAGAGTCATATATAACGACAACCTCAAGCGAGTGAACATCACACAGACGCCTCCCCCCCACACACCGGGACGACTTAAATGCATACTGCTCAACTGCAGATCAGCTAGTAAACACGCCTCAGATATCTTCGACCTCATCCAATACAATGAGATAGATATCATCATCCTCACTGAAACCTGGTTGAATCCCTCTTCCACACCTATCCTAGACCTCCTAGTGCCTCCTTCCCATGACATAATTTGTCTCAACAGAGCTAAGAAGCAGGGCGGTGGCCTAGCTTGTATACATCAGAGTGCACTCTTGGTCTCTCACTCAGAGTCCTCTACTCTTTCCTCCAGTGAATACTTCTGTCTCAACATCTCAAGTAACCACCTCCCGGTATGTAAACTACATACATTCTATCACCCCCCCGGGGGACAATCTCTCCTTCATCGAGCAATTAATGGAAATCATTGCTGGTAATGTCGATTCCATAGTGTCCCAAATCTTCCTCATTGATTTCAACCTTCATTGGTCTAACCCCATTGACCAAGCTGTTACATGCCTTAAATCATTCTCATGTGATCACGAGCTGACCCAATACTGTGACCGGCCAACGCATAATAAAGGAGAAATCCTGGATCTCATCATCTCCAAAGGAAACACCATCTCACTGGATAACATCTCCCCTTGTGATTGGTCCGACCATCACATCATCCTCTTTTATATTAACCGGGAGGTGTCCCTGAGGAAGGTTCAACCGAAGAAGCTGAAGATATGGAAAAGGGACCTTAGACATACAGCTGAACTAGCAACCCAATGTAAATCTGCCCTTTCCTCCCAAGCTGACATATCAGAGGTTCATTTACTTTTACAACTCTACTATCTCAAGTGTCATGGACTCCATTGCACCTCTCCAACAAAAAAATGCTTCAACAAAAATCTCCAAACCGTGGTTCAATGACAACTTCAATTCTGAACGACGCAACCTAAGGGCAATTGAACAATCTTGGAGATCCAAACCATCCTCGGATCGGCTAAACGTCCTTAGAACGGTAAGGAGCTCCTATAAAAAACAAATCAAGAGCGCCAAGGCCGACTACTTCAGATCACAACTGAACCAAGCCTCTAATCGCCCCAAGAAACTCTTTGAAATTGTTAAACAACAATCAGTGGAAGCTCCCAATCGCCCTGACCCAGGACTCAGCCCACCCTCTTGCGATGCTCTGGCTGCCTTCTTTACTGAGAAATCAAGACTCATCAATATTGAACTGGATTCTAAGAAGGCTTCTTTGCCATCCTATGGGTTTGCGCGCCCTCCGGCCTTTGTAGGAAAGCTCGAACCAACTAGTCTGAGCACCAAGAATAATGCCTCATGGGCCACCTTCACTCACTTCAGCGAGAGAGACATTAACAAGATTCTCCAGAGTATCAACCCATCCAATCACTTTAGTGACCCGTTACCACCCTCCGTCTTCAAAGAAATCAAGGAAGTCGTCATCCCCCTTTGGACAAAGATTATTAATGCTTCAGTGACTCAAGGTACGATCCCTGATTGCCTAAAAGCAGCCCAGGTTTCACCTGTACTGAAAAAAACTAATGCTGATAGTGTCGACCATAACAACTTCTGCCCTATCTCCAACATCACTACTCTGGCCAAACTCCTTGGAAAATGCGTCCAATCACAACTTTGTGCTCACATTTAGAATTTCCAACTCCTAGACCAACACCAATCTGGCTTTCGGAGTGGGCACAGCACCGAATCAGCTCTCATTCACGTTATGGATGACATTTTGAAAATGCTCGACCAAAATGAATCTTGCCTCCTAATCCTCCTTGACCTTTCCTCTGCGTTTGACACTGTAAATCACGACAACCTCTTATCTATTTTGGAGCACAGGATGGGCCTCTCTGGTCTGGTGTTGCAATGGTTCACGTCCTTCCTCCATCACAGATCCCAAAGAATAAAGGTGAACCACTCTCTATCCCAGCCCAAGCCAGTATCCATGGGGGTCCCACAAGGGTCCGCCTTATCTCCCATACTCTTCAACTTGTTCTTGGAACCGTTAGCTAATGCACTAAATTCAATGAACACTCTCTACCATATGTACGCGGATGACACGCAACTCTACCTGAAAATCTCCTCCCCGGAAAATCTTATTTCACTCAACACTACCCTCATGAATGCTCAAAACTGGCTAACCGAGAACCACCTCCTATTCAACTCTTCCAAAACTGAATTCCTTCTCATTTCCCCTCCGAATCACACCCCCAAGTTAGACCTCTGGATGAACCATCTCACTGCCTCAACTGCTCTCCCCACATTATTGACTCAGCCAAATCTCTCGGAATCACCCTGGACAAGCATTTACATATGAAGAATCATATTAGCGAGGTGTGCAGGGAGCGAATCACCTGATGAGACTACTAAGGAACCTCAAACCTTTCCTTCCACAAGCTGACTTCAACCAGGTGGTCCAAGCGCTGGTTTTGCCGAGGCTAGATTATGGCAGTGCTACGCTCTGTGGCCTCCCTAAATATACCTTGGCCCCTCTTAGGGCCTCATTGAATGCTGCGGCCAGACTGACCACGGGCACAAAAAGAAATGCGCACATTTCCCCAGTCTTAAAATCTCTAAACTGGCTGCCTCTTGAAGCAAGAATACAGCTAAAGATTGCCTGCCTGTCCCACAAAGCCCTCCATTTCAAAACCCCCAGGTATCTAGTCCAAAAGCTAGAATTATCTGGAGGCGGTAGACCCTCAAGAAGTGCTAACTCCTTCCTCCTGAAACCTCAGATCTTTCGCAAAAAGAGAACTTGTCAAAGAGCTTTCTCCGGCTCTGCCCCGAGGATCTGGAACTCTCTCCCTCCTGAAGGACGCAGAATCACCTCCACGGTTGCTTTCAAATTGGAAGTAAAAAGATTCCTTATGAACAAGTTCTTACCTTAAATGGGTTTGGATCATCTGCTTTATGTGCTGGACTTAACCCTTTAAGTCTTAAATTGATTTGCTATATTTCCTTAATTAATCTTCTCTTCCCCTCCCAGTTTCGCGATTTTTTAGCTATTGCGATGTTCTTTGATGCACCCTTTGTAACTGTCACGTTTGATATGTTTATTTGACACATGTACATCCATGATTATCTTCCCTCCCTTAATTGCGAAGCGCTCTGATATCCCTCGGGATCATGTTCGCGCTATATAAAACTTTTATAAATAAATAAAATGACATTTCTACCATAAACTTAAGTCTCTAGCATTCGGCGCAATTGTTGCCATCATAAGGTAGCATCTTACAACATATGCACGCCTGCAAGGTTAAGAAACAAGAATCTCTAAACAACAATACAGAATAACAGTCTGTTCTTGAGTAGATACCACAGTACTTCCCTGTTAGTCACGGACTCCAGCTCGCCATTTCCAGTTGTTAATGCCAAGATATTCCTGTAAGTCCCGCAGGGCGGGGCAGCATAGATATAGCATGCCAGGGGGGATAATCCTCGCCTCCGAGACCTTAATAGAATTGAAATTTTCCTTCATGTTAACTAGGAAATAGCTGATCTGAAACTGTTAATGGTACAATATGCCAGTCCTTCCTTGAAGAGCCCCGTCAGGAAATTCAAGATGTCAATAACACTGGTGCCCATGGGATCCAGGTGTCTCTCCACACACCAACGAAACCATCTCCTCCATGCCAATCTTTATCTCTTTGTAGTTCCTGGAGCCCCCGCCTGCTGGATGAGGAACTCAGCTCCTTGTGTCCTTCCAACATTGCCTAAAATTCTTCATGCCATGAGAGGAAGATAGCCCTGAAGAACCATGGGATGTGGATGGCCCAGGGGATCCGTCAGGGTCTCAGGAAACGATGGCAGGAGCACCGGAGCGGCCCACACCAGCTCCAGGAGAGAAGGGAACCATGCTTGTGATCACCATACTGGAGTGATCAGAACCAGAGACGCCAGCTGATGCCTGACTTGAGCCACCACTCTCTGAATTAGGAGAAAGGGTGGAAAGGCATAAGCTTGATCCGTCGACCAGTCCTGGAGGAAGGCAGCCACAGCCTCCGCTCCCTGATCCGGTCTCCAGCTGACGTAGCAAGGAAGCTGCGTGTTCCATCTGGAAGCAAACAGATCCACCTGATAAGGGCCCCATTGCGTCATCAGAGCCTGAAATACCCTCGGGTTGAGCCTCCAATCACCTGCATCCTTGAGGTACCTGGAGTTCCAGTGTCACGTGGTTACTAGAGACATTGTCGACATCTTTAAGTTAGCATGAGCCCGGTAGCCATGATGCTGCTTTTGCGCACGACACTGCATGTTTTTATTTTTGCACAACTCTGTTTATGCCTTCCACATGAGAACTCTCTGCTGTGCTTGTTCTCTGCCTGTTCCTGGAGTTTTGTCTGAACATAGTGAGCAAGGTCGATAAACACTGAAACTTGTTATTCTGTTCTGGTCAGGCCCTAGCACTTAGACAAAACATACCAACACAGCTGTTCTTGCTGGAGAATCGTACTTTGATATTATGGGGATGCATGTTTAGGTAACACACACTTGGAGAGGGACCTTCGATATTTGATATTTATTAAGTTTATAAAGCGCCCGAATCACCCCAAAGGGGTATCTCCGCGCTATGACTGCTGTAACCAACCAGGGAGGGACAACTCAAAACTTTAGGGTTTTCAGAAGCTTTCTAAATATCAGGTAATCAGTACACTGGCGTAAGTGAATAGGAAGTTGGTTCCAATAGAGGGGAGCTAGATGGGAAAAAGTTCTTCCACCCTTGCGAGCTTTATTAAAGCGTGGGATGTGCAGAAGTGCTTTGGACCCTGAACGGAGGGACCTGGATGGCTGGTACCTGACGAATTTGTCTGATAGATAGCTGGGACCTAGGTCGTTTAAGGATTTATAAGTAATGCAGCAGATCTTGAATTTAATCCTCTTCCGTACTGGAAGCCAGTGCAACTTTTGAAGTAAGGGAAGAGAAGCTGTTCTAGGAGGGGCATTGGCCACCAGGCGGGCCGCAGTGTTCTGGACAACCTGCAATTTATTTAAGGAAACTTCTTTGGCTGAAATCAGCAGAGCATTGCAGTAGTCCAGGCGGCTTAGCACTAATGTCTGGATCAAAGTTTTCCGCGTGGAGGAAGGTAAGAAAGGAAAGACTCTTCGTAGGAGGCTAAGTGTGTGGAAGCATGCCCCGGCCGTGGAGGTGGCGTGCTCCTTTAGTGTTAGTTTTTGATCTATAAGGACTCCTAGATTTTTAACCACCTGTTTTGGGATCGGGGCAGAGTCTAGTTCCTCTGGCCACCATCTGGGGGACCACCTAGTCATCGCATCTCCGAACAGCATTATCTCTGATTTTCCTGCGTTAATCTTGAGAAAGTTATCCCTCATCCAGTCCGCGATGACCCTCATACCCTCCGTAAAGGATTAGTTTTGTCAAAGGAGAGTAAAAGCTGCGTGTCATCCGCATAGGAGACGGGACAGAATCCTAATTTCTTCAGTAATCTAGCCAAGGGAGTAACGTAAATGTTAAATAAAGTAGGGCTCAAACAGGAGCCCTGAGGTACTCCCTTGGTCACTTTTGTGGTCTGCGAACGAAAAGGGCCCAGGTTGATGGTCTGGGTTCTATCAGACAGGAAATTGGACAGCCATTTTAAAGCATTCCCTTGGAGGCCTATGTCCCTAAGTCTCCTGAGTAGGGTCTGGTGAGAGATGGTATCGAAGGCTGCAGATAGGTCAAGCAGTACCAGAAGTACTGCTTGACCGTTGTCCAGGGACATTCTGATGTTATCAATAACTGCAACCAGTGCAGACTCTGTACTATGTCTGGGTCGAAACCCCGACTGAGAGGGGTCAAGGCAGTTCGAGGCTTCGACAAATTCAGACAGGTGCTTGTTGATGTGCTTTTCCAGGAGTTTGCTCTGTAAGGGTAGCAGGGAGATCGGGCGATAGTTGGATGCATCTTCTCGTGGGGCTTTGGGATTTTTCCTGATGGGGATAATCTGTGCTGCTTTCCACTCTAGAGGGAGATTGCCTTCCTTCATAGAGCTATTAAGAATTGAGCAGATGGGGGCAGCGAGTTGCTTGGATAGCAGGGAAGTGGTTTTGGCAGGGATAAGGTCTAGTGGGGACCCTGATTTAACTATTTTTAAAAGGGATTCTACCTCATCAAGCGTAAGTGCCGGGAAATTCTCCAGAGTTTCAGCATTTGGGATAATCCGTGGAAAGTCTATTTTTGTGCCGTTCTGGGGGTCACTAGACGAGGTGATTTTGTTATAGATCATTTCAGTTTTCTGGGTGAGATGATTAGCTATATTGTCGCATAGGGCTTGGGTTGGAGCCTCTTCGGTGTCGCATGCCTTAGGGTTGGTAAGAGTTTTTAAAATCTGGTAGAGTGTTCTAGGGATGTTCCCTGCTTGTTCAAGTTGCGACGCAATATGCATTTTACGGGCGGATTTCAGATTTTTATGGTATTGAGTCAGTGCTATTTTGAATCTTTCTTTGTCTTGTAAGTCGTGTGAGAGGCACCAGTGGCGTTCCAGTTTTTTACAATGACTTTTTTCAGTCCGGAGTTTGGCAGAGAACCACGTAGACTGGTCGCGTCTGGTAGATAGTGAGCACTGTTTTAAGGGGGCTAGGTGATTAACGGTGGCTTTCATACTGGCATTGAAGGATGATAAGCGCTCCTCCACACTATCGGAATCGGAGTTCTGTGGAGGTATAAAGATATCTTGAAAGTGGTTGGGAGTGAGTTTATGCCATTGTCTGTACCACCTTTTAGGATGTGATTTAGGAACAGAGTGTTCCTTAGCGCCACTGATTTGGAATTCGATCAGTGAATGGTCTGACCAAGTCAGGGGGCGAGTTGCTCCGTAGGAAATGTTGAGAGAGTTAGTTAGAATTAGATCTAACGTATGCCCTGCAGAGTGAGTGGGGCCATCGTTGATCTTAATTAATTCGAGTGTGGACAGATCTGTTAGTAGTGAAGAGGCCTCTAGGTTAGCAGTATTTTCACATTAAAATCTCCTAAAAGTAAGAAGTTTCTAGTCGAGATGACATGCGGGTAAATAAGTTCCAGCAGTTGGGGGGCAAAGTTAGAGAGTGGTCCCGGGGGTCTATATACAAGAGCTCCTTTCCAGCTGAGTTGTGGGTGAAGGTCAATTCTGAAGACTAGAATTTCCATAGTGTCGCTACATAATTGGTCTAGGATGGAGATTCTGATGGGGTCTTTATAGATGATAGCTATTCCCCCTCCCACCCTGCGAGGTCTATCTAATTTTTTAATGCGATAGCCTTCTGGGAGAGCCTCCGCAATTGCAGGGTTGGAGCAGGGGTTAGTCCAGGTTTCTGTCAAAAATCCTATGTGAGGGAGGTTGGAAGAGAGTAGATCCCAGATGTTAACTGTGTGTTTGGGCAGAGATCTAACATTGACCAGAAAGCAGTTCCAGCCTCCGTTACAATGTCTGATCTGGGGAGAACCTTCCTTTCCATTGATATAATGGGGTTGGCTTTTTCCCTGGTTGAATGGAATTTTATTAGCCTGGGATAGTTCTAGTTCCATGCTCTGGAATCTACAGGACCTGCATCTCCAGGGAGAAGAGCAACACGCACCTGTGATGTAGAAATACGATCTATGTCCTGAGGTATGGGGTCTGCTGACAAAGCCCAGAGATCTTCTATTATATAATAATACTTCTTCTTACCAAGTGGAGGGTGGTTAGGCCTTATAGTCCTTTATCCACTGTCTTTATAAAATGATATCTCCCTTTATGATATATGGCCTTGCTGCAATGCTAACTGTATTGATATTATGCATTTTGCTGCTGGTGGTGGCTCGTATACTGCATTTTAGAGCACGATAGTTAAAATAAATATTTTCAACTATTTTCGTGTTTCTGTCAGATCTTCTTGTGGACAAGTACGAGAGTGTGAGCGAAAAGGTGTGCCTTGTTACCGCGATTCCTGAGAGATCCGGGAGTGTTGTGTTCTGGGGTGTCTAATCCTTGGTTTCTCCATTTGTGAGTAGGAGAGCGAGTGAGACACTATAGCTAGTCGGTCCTGGGTTCGTGGGCACTAAGGTGGTAGGAAGGCTTAGCCCCTATAAACCGAGGTCCCATTTTCCTGCGCATAGTTCTGTGTATGTGCAGAATCCTTGCAACATGGCGCCGCCAATGTTTGGTCTGGTACTTATTCGCGAGACCCCTGAGTAGTGCTTGTGCTTGTCCACAAAACCCCTCTCACCAATTACCGGAGACGTCTGTGGTGCGAGGGATTAACCTCCTATATTAGATATTATAGGTTTTTCAAGCTTGAATTTTAATAAAGGTTTTGTTTTTTCTACATTGAAACCCAGTGTTGCGCTACCATTTTTCTTCCTTTCCTCTCTGATAGGCAATTGCTGTTGCTATTGCTGCTCCTAATTGCGCAGCACTGACTGCTCATTTGACGCAACTTGGAGTCCGAGTTGCGGGAGCAACCATTATCTTTGTGGTTGAAGCGAACGCAGCTTTTCGCTTCGAGGTTTTTTATTCTTGAGTTAAGTTCCCGGCGGTGGATGGGAATGATAATTTCTTTCATGAATATGAACATGCCGCGGTTCCCCGGGATTATAGACCTTATCGGTCACTTGAAGTTCCGTTGTCAGCTTGGGAGCACGCCATCTGGTTTAATGGCGCCCTACCTCACCCTGTTACAGCGGTCCGTTTAGGCCCTTTATCGGTCGACGGGGCCACATGGCCCGTTTTGGTGGGTTTTACACCACACCCTAATTATCGTGGTGTTACACACGCAGAGCTGCGTCAATTGCATGAGACATTAGTTAATATACACAGAAGCGGGATACAATATGTATCTCCCATGGTCCAGGCGGCCCCGGCTGGGGCCTTCCTCAGCAACCAGGACATGGAGGAATGGTAATTAGCCCCATCATAATTAATTCAGTGATGGGAAAGTGGCCTCAAAATAGAGATGAATTGCCGTTCTGGTTAGCTGAGCGATTCGAAGCTGTATTTCCCAACACTTCTCATTTGGATAGGCATAGAATCCTTACAATGAGTTTACCAAAAGGTCTTATTCCCAATTTGACTCATTGCACCACCTGGGGGAAGGTGTTTGCGGCGCTGTATTCTCTCTGCTTTGTCACCCCCTCCATGACAGTGTTTCCGACAGTTCTTAAGAAGGTTCAAGAGGAGCACGGGGCATAGGCTGCCCTGGAGTTGGGAATGAGACTGGTTGGGGTATTCCCTATAGTCTCTGATATGATATTAGCCAATATAAAAGGAGAAGCAGGTAGTTTGCAAGGGAGTCAGTGCCTTGAGGCAGTAGCTGACGTTGATAAACAACGCAAACTGCCTAAGATTATCGCTAAGGTATATAAAGCGTTAGGGCGTAATAATTTAGGGAATAAACCTTTTACTCAGCCACAGAATAAACCCCCTCCTGACAAGGAGGGGCGTCCATTCTTTCCTAAGAAGAATTGGAACAAGCATAAACAACAACAACAACAGCAGCCGCAGAAGCAAGGTTCACGTGCAGGTTCACCGACACCTGATGCTTCCGAGCGTAGGTATGATTTGCGTGACCGCTCTAAGCTTAAGACGCCAGAGAGGTTTTAGGTTCCTGATCCTCATTCTCCTCGTTCCTTACAGGACTCGTCGGATCAACAGTCCGGTGGAGGGGAGCGTCAAGATCGTAGAAAAGGTGAGACCATGCAACAACGACGTGATCCGCCACCCCAGTTTGACGTAAAGGCCAAACCGGAGAGACAACTGCCATATCGTGCCCCGTTTAAAAAAAAAAAGTTGCCGCTTTAACAGCGAAGTATGCCTCAGACGGTGAGAACCCTGCTCCTTGATTGGAGATGGGCTGTGACCCTTCTCGACAGCGCGGCGGAAGTTACCATAGTACGAGAGGTTCTCTGTCCTTGTCTGGAGGCGAGAGCAACTGACACATTCATTACAGTGGAAACAGCTGATACACGAGTTGCACCCCGATAGACTTTATGAGATAGTCCTCCAAATTGAAGGTGATATACAACGTACAATTAAGGGTATCTTTTGGGATAACCTTACCTCGTCTTATGACATTTTGTTGGCGGAGGCAGATTGGCCTCCTCCATTTGTTTTAGCTTCTTCCCGAGGTGAGGATGTGATACTTCCGAGTTTTTCGCGTTACGTCTCTGAAGAGACTAAGCAGGTTTATTCATTGGAATGGGCTTTAGCCCTAGCGCCGGTTGTGTATCGTAATCAGGTGGGCTGGGATAAAGATTCACCGGCACATGAGATTCCTTTGCGATCAATGCCACCGCCTCAGGCGCAATATCCGATCAAACGAGAGGCGAAAGCGTCCGTTAGTTACATTTTGGCCCAGTTGGAATATCAGGGTGAAATTGTACCCTGTGTTTCATCAATGAATAATCCTCTCTTTCCGATATCAAAACCGGACGGTTCATATCGCATAGTTTTCGATTATAGAAATTTGAACAGTCATGTTCGCACGTTTGCCGTACAAAACACCCACAGCTGTGCGCTAATAAACAATATTATCTGTAAAAAGTATAAAACAACTTTGGACATTTCCAATGGCTTTTACAGTCACAATTTGGCTCCTGAGAGCTGTGACTGGACCGCATTTACTGCGGTCGGCAATCAGAAAAGATTTAAAAGATTGCCTATGGGCTATAAGAATAGCCCTGGTGCGTTTGCTGGGCGTGTTGTGTCACTTTTACACGACATAGATCCTGATGCTTTCTCTTAAGTCAACGACATTTATTTGACTGATGATGAATTGATACCGCATCTGGTGCGTGTTGACCGCATCATCTTGTCCTTTGCAGACTTAGGATACAAATTTAATTTTCCTAAGTCGCACATCTCCTATTTGGCGGTTCTTTTTTTGGGTTACGAACTCAACAATGAAGGGAGGGGGTTAGCCCCCCACTTTCTGGAAAAATGTGCTCAATTACAGCCTCCTTCCACTCTTAAGAAGTTACAATCTCTGCTGGGTTTTTTGAATTTCGGGAGGACATACATTCCTGATTTTGCCCAGCGTATCAAACCGATTTACGCGTTGATACAACCCTCTTTTTCGTCTTCCAGCTGGCTTCTGGAATATACAGATATTCTTCGGTCCTTGCAGTCTGATCTGCTTGCGACCAACTTCTTGTTAACTCGTGACAACACGACTAACTTGGTCATACGGATTGTACCGGGTACAGTGGGTTTCACTTACCTAACGTTCAATGAGGGAGATACTGTCCCCATTGCCTACAAATCGCATTTGTACACCTCAGCAGAGATGCGTTTTTCACCTGTTGAGAAAATTCTTACAGCAGTACAGATGGCGATCCTGAAGGAGCGCTCTTTGGCTCAGGGTAAACGCATTCTTATGGTATCGCCTGTGCCTACTCTAGAAGCGGTCACAAAGGCGAGCGCACCGAATTCTAAAGCCTTACACCTGCGTTGGATTCAGTGGGCGAGTTCTTTGACATCGGCTGATGTCACGTTTATCTTTGACCCATCCTTGCAGACGCAGGAATTTTTACAGTACGAACAGGTTCATCCTGCGCCACAGTTTTTGCTTCCTCTTGACCAATACAAATGTATAGTTTATACCGACGGATCTGCACAGCCGGCCATTGGTTTCAAACACGCTTACTCAGACGCCTGTGCTATTGTGGCGGGCTCTATGGTGGACGGTGTGTTTAAGTCTTCCTTGACCACACACAGTCTCTTGGAGACTGCACAGCTCAGTTGGCTGAGCTGTGAGCGTTAGTATTGGCTCTCAAATTCGCTGATCCTGATGTACCTACACTTATAGTGTGCGATTCTTTCTATTGTGTACAGTCCTTTAATGAAAATCTATTCTTTTGGTCGCAAAACGATTATCGAGACTCTAAAGGTAGCGCAATCAAGCATAAAACGCTTTGGGTTAGAGTGGCAGCTCTTAAGGAGAGTCTGCCGCTCACACATGTTATTCATACTCTTGGCCATCAGCGTGTGGGAGCACATGCTGTTGGTAATTCTTTGGCTGATGAGGCGGCCAAATCTGCAGTTGCCACATTTTCAGTAGCAGCAGTTACAAGGTCCATGACTAAAATTGATAATGAAATTTTGGCAGCTGTAGCTGCTACAAGGGATGGGACGGCATTCACACAAGGTTTCCCTTCTAAATATTCTTATCATTTATCTCCGGAACAAGTTCCCTTTGCTTCCATTCCATCCGTTGTGGATCGGCTGATTCCCAACGAGGACCGCAGACTTCCTTTGATAATTGCCGCGCACGAAGGCATGGCATCTGCACATACTGGAGTTTCAGCGACAGTGTCTCTTTTGCAGCAGCGTTATTGGTGGCGTGGTCTATATAGACAGACACGTAATTATGCACTTTCTTGTGACATTTGTCAACAGATTAAACCGTCCAGGGTTGCACGTCCACCTCACAAGCAGCTATACATCTCAAATCAACCATTTGGATGTATTTATCTTGATCACTGCGGTCCTTTGACGTCTGACACTGCCTATAAACATATTCTGGTTGCAGTGGGTTCGTGCACTAGATTCCTTTGGGTTTGGCCGCAACGTAGTGCTGACGCTCGAAATGTCATTAGAGATTTGCGTGTCTTTATCGGAACATTTGCTTGTGGTACCTTCCATTCTGACCAGGGTCCGATGTTCGCCTCTAAGGCTTATAAGGATGCTATGAGGTAGCTGGGGCTGCTATTGCAATTTTCGTCTCCAAACAGGCCTGAGGGCAATTCTACAGTGGAACTAATGAACCGTGACTTAAAGCAATCTTTGACAGCTAGAGACTTAGGTACTGGCAGTGGTTGGCTGACTCATTTATATGGGGTTCAACGTGCACTTAATAATCTCCCAAGCAGATCTCTGGGTGGGAGGACCCCATGCGAAATGCTCTTTGGCATCAAAATGTTTGTGCCAGACCTTGATGGTCTAGACATTGTGGCGGCTCCCACAATATTTGACGTAGATAACCAATGTACTATGTTACAGGATCTACAAAAGACTCGAGACATTCTTGCTAGAGCGGAGTTGCACTAGTCCGAAGACACAGCGGTGCTGATCCCAGTCACGGGGTGGCTTCCAAAAGTTGGAGATCTGGTCCGGGAGAAGATAGAGGACAAAAAAGAATTTGGTCCCTCTTACCGTGCGCCAGTCCCTGTTCTTGGATTAAAGGGCACTCGAACTGTGATTTTGCGTCCACTGCCTGGATGCAAGGAGAATCGCTACATTTCCATTGAACATGTCAAGTTGCACCGTTTGGCCGATACTGAATAGTATGCCCAAACCCATCCCACGGAGGAATGTTTCACTTCCTGTGAGGTCCTTGACGGCGACTAGCATACACGAGGAACGTGAAGTGGAATCCTCAACTGATGTGCTGCCTGTTTTGCCCTCATCTTCGATGGCTACACCTCGAAATTATGACTTGCCGTCAATGGAGCTTACGGTGGACATTCCTACACGTGCGCTCCAATAATCTTTTAATTCTGACCGTCCACCTCTGTATCGACTAGGAACTGTTGGTTATTACATGGACAGAGACAATTTTTCTTTACCTTCATCGTCTTCTTCCTCAAATTCAACTACGGAGGAAGCCCCCTGTCGATTTGCCATTTTCTTTTGCTGGTTTCGCAGAACTTTTCTGGTTCCTCCTTGAACCTACATTTGGATGGTACTTACAATGGTGTTTCTCTTCATGCGGATTGGATTTGTGACTGTCTTTTTCCTTTTGATTAATGGTCATTACTCATCTGAACGCTCTGATGTACATTTGGTTGATGGTGTTTTGGCCCCACACACATCATCTCATATAATGAAAAGGGATCAATCCCACGTTAACATTTCTGCTGTGCCAGTGGTAGATGGCATTGTTTGGGATAAAGTTCAATACGAAATATACGGCCCAACAGAGATGATTTGAATGCCATATGTCTTTCTTGTCTCATTAGGTGACGTCATCACACCTGGACTGCATTCAGACGACTGGGATGTTAATGCCGTACATTCGTTATTTTCTGATTTAAAATATTACACTGCTTTTTGAAACTGAGGATTTGTATTTGAATTCTGCCAATTATGCTGATTTATTCTGTTTCCAACATTATGGTCATCATTTTTTACATAAATCAAACACAATACGTAATCAGGGTAATTATACACAGTGGGAACATTGTCCTGCCCCATTCCAAGGTAGTTCGCAAACACAGAAAAATAAGTTTGTCTACTTTTCTGGCTATAATCTATCGGACCCAAAATCCTATTATTATAAGTTGAGTGCACAAACACACATGGAATTCATGCTGACCCATACTAAATTGGTATTGTCAGGTCTCGCAACAAGCTCTGTCCTGTTTTGCGCGGATCGGCGCTGAAACTACTCAAAAGACTTCAAGTCCCACGAGCACTGGCGGCGGCGCGGCACGCACGCAGAGCAGCGGAAGGCATATGAGCGCACTTCCGCCCCTGCGGCGTTGCCGAGTATTCTACGTACGGAACACGAAGAGGCTGCTTTTGGGGCATTGGCGCTTTTTCTCTCTTGGTCCTTAATCTCTGCGTGGAGCCCAGCGGCTGGCACCTCTGAGCAGAGCCCCCTTCTGGAACTGCCGTTTGAGGAGCTCTACTGTCAAAGCCCCGGTGAGGGAACCGGTCCTGGACAACAAAGGGCAGACACGAGTGCGGGTCTGGTAAGGGTGCTGCTGCACCACCACTGATACTGGCCCTAATAGTGTGAGAGAGAGAGTGCATATTGATAATTTGGGGGATTCATGTCGGGACTAACATCCCTTAAGTTTTGCGCTTTGGAGAAGCGTCTTGTTTGATTTGCAGTAACAACCCAAAGCACTAGGTGTTCCTCCTCGTTGGTGAGACACACGTTTGTGGTCTCTTGCGAGTAGAAGGGATACCCGTGCTGGGGTGTATGGTAGGAGCGATACCATTCTCCTACAGACAGATTGTTAATACATATTGATATTACCACCAGGAGTGGTAGAGTGCTTTTCCTTCGCGTCGGGGAGTCCGTGGCTTCCTGTGATTCAAGCGGAGGAGCACCTCTGTGTTGACCATCAAACTTTTATGTGTACAAAGGAATGTTACCTGGCGCCACGTAATCAGGCTGGGTGAGAGTGTACATTCGAACCTAATAGACCATACCCTTAAGGAAATACCATTAAAAACTTAAGGCTTTGAGTTTTTTCTCTAACTTTGTTTTTTTTTATTGTGTATCCATTTAGCAGGGGATTGTGGATGAGCCAAGTTCGGTCTCATACAACCTCTGTGAAATGAGACCATAGGGGATTATGGGTACGTGTCCCTTCACGTTTGGTAGATATGAAAATATGTTACATATATAGAGGAGAACCCGCAAACCTTATGTACCTAAATAGTGTGTTATTTTCTTCTCTGTAGTGCCTCGTTAATGTCACTCGTGGTAACTGGTTCTTACTCTTACCGGCCTCCTGTTCTTGGAGAGGCACAAGTTGAGCTGGATCAACTAGGACAACACACGTCTTTCTTTTTCTTTACAGGTAGTTACTTCGTTGTACCACTATGCCCTTCTACAGGGGGGGAAGAACAGAGTAAGTCAGTGGATGATGATTGTGTGCTTTGTTTTCGTGTCGTTTCAGGTCTCCTTCCTTGCTGTCCCCTCCCTTTCCTTCCCTCGCTTGATCGCTTCACTGTTCTGCGCTATAACAGCACTCAGACTTGAAGCTATCGAGAGGTGGACCATTAATGAGCATCGTTCCGATCCTGAGGAGTTGAGGAGCCCGACAGGTATATTCTTTGACTTTCATAACTGATTTATCCTTGAAAGGTATGATTATTGGAAAGAGACGATTGATTTGAAATCATTATGAGGTACAAAAAATTGGCAGGTGCAGGGAACTGAATCATTGCATCGTGCTTGTTTGACACCGTCACAACTGTTATTTTTTAATTAGATAGTGCAACAAACTACATGTTTTGGTTTAGCTACTAAGAATTTAAATTTGCCCTTTTTTCCTTCATTAGCAGCTTATGACGACTTGAAACAATATACAAATTATTCATTAGAGGACTTGCAAGGTATGGTCCGCAACGGTACCCTCAATTCGACCACTATTGCACCCTTGGGATGGTTAATTTGGCCACTCAGTACTAATGCTTGCCAGTTGCGTTTTTCAAATTCAACGAGGGGTTTATGCTCAATAGACCTGACCCTCGCTTTCCACAATCACATACAGTTACTACATATTCTGTGGGTAAATTGTGTCAACAGTGGTTGGGACAGTCATCATTATCATGTGTGAAACAACATCTTTCATGTTTAAATGGTGACATTGATCTGGCAGATTTTCTTTTAGGTCCATGGTTTCCTCGTCCAAGGCGTTTTGCATATGCAGCATATAATGAAATCTGGAAGCTGTCCCGAGCGGAGGCTGCTTTCAGATTACGACAGCTAGATCAGGATAACCTGCGTAAAGTTTTGGATGTTGTAGACAACAGCATTAATACTCTGTCTTCTCGTATTTACACTTTGGACAATATTGTTTCATCTATTATTGACATTGTACAGAATGATGTGTCTGTTTTGTATCATGGTCAAAATCAGTTGCGTTCCGTAATGCAATTTGGCTGGACTTTGCAAACATTGAAAAATGGGAAAGTTCCTTGGGGTTATTTGAACACAACTGCCCTGTTTTTACTGTTCAACTTGACCGATAAACAAAAGCTTTTGTCAATGAAAGATTCCACATACACCTTGTTACATATTGAGAAGTTAGAACAATTACCATTTTCTATAGCGGAGACTGATTCCTCGGTATGGTTAATACATGGGGTTATTTCTTTACCCATTTACCTCTTTCAATTTACTACATGTATGGAAAATGTTCCTATCAGGAGGTTTGAACCCCTGGATAGTACTTTTCTGCATGAAATGTGGTCTTTACCGTTTACGTTTCACTGTTTGTGTGACGATAAAGAGGTTTTCCTGACAGGGGGTGATTCTACAGTGGGACACGCTTTAGTTTGTACACAAGTTCAGCTGCACTGCGCTTGCAATGTATCAGTGCCCAATTTAGCATGTTTTCTAAAAGAAACACCAGTTCCCTCAATAATTCCCACACTCACATTGCTTTCTAACGGTAGTTATCTTATCCTAAATAACCACAACTCCTGCGGGTTACAGGCAAGGATTCCGTATATAGTTACAGTTTCCGAAAGAGTTACTTGTTGCAGCAATGTTCTTTTTCCTCCCTCGAATGGGATTGTAGATAGCTTGTTGTGGCCTTCCATTCCCACTTTGAAAGCAGACTTCAATAACCTAAGCAGACTCAAAGCGCTATTGTTTCAACAAGAAGTCGCTCTCACTTCAGCTCGAGAGACCTTCGAATTGCAGGTGGCTAGAACGTCTAGTGAAATTCAGTCACTGCTGACTACGAATCTCCCACTACATTTTGGGGAACTGATTCACCAAATCTTTAATGCGTCTGATACTGAATGCCTGACACATTTTTTTTAACTTGTAGGCTGTGGCCTTGTTTCATCTTTCCAGACTATTTTTGAAGTAATACCGGCCTTTATACATTCTATTTTTTCAAGAGCGCCTTTGGTGGTTTTCCACTTATCCTCTTGCTGGCATGTGGAGTGCTCGTACTTCTGCACCTGTTACGCAATGGATGCCCATCCTGTGGTTCTGCACAGACCAGGCCTGTTGCGACCTTACCGTGAACGAATGCAGCAACTTTTTGGATGCTTGCCATTGGCAACACTGTGAGCGTGAGCTATGGGTAGGCTGTCCGGTTTTAGGTTTAAACCTATAATAACTGATAAAACCCCACTGAAAGAGAAATAGCCCTCACCAGTGAAAACATATAAACACTGGAAAAACACTTGCACAACCACAAACTAAATGCCATTCAAAGAAAGGAAAAAGAGAGTGAAAGTCATTTTTATTCTTCCTGAAGCGGCCAATACAATGTAACTTTATTATACAAGCTAGCAGTAAGAAAGTCTGGGCTAACATTCTGCTTGAGTTTTGTTGTTTAGGGATGCCACTAAAATATTGTTTCTTCTTCCTATTGTTTTTTTCAGGTTTGTGGTCTTTGGTCTAAAGATGCAGGCTTTAGAAGCATGTTTTAGGTCTTGTTTAATTATTTTATAAACTGTAGAGAATCAGGAAATATCAAAATCATATTTGATATTTTGGCTGCGTTTGATTCTTTCACTGATAGGTAAAATGGCTGGTTTCATAAGAATCTTACCCAATATGTGTCATCACATTTACCCACAGAGAATGGGTAAAAACCCTTAATACATCAGCCCCCAGTTTCTAGTGAGTCAGTATTGATAGTAGGTGAATTTCCAACACCTCAGGCTTTAAACATTCAATGCAAGGTAAAGTGACAAGTATATGTGAAAAGATTGCTATCGCCAAGCATCTGGGATAGTGGTGAAAACATGACACCAGAGTTTTGGAAAACATGGCACGCAGTGTCACTTGGAATGCTCTGCAAAAAAGGTTCTTTCCAAGTTCAACAAAGATTGGAGTGATATTTTTTGTATTTGCAGTGATTCAGCTACGTATATGAAAAAGTTGTGTGATGACCTGTCAAAATTGATACCTGAGCTGAAGTGCTTCCCTGTAAGAGATCCTTGCCACTTATTAGATGGTATACTGAAAGCATCTTTACAATCTTCAGAGTTAATGAGGAATGCTATTGTCTTTTAAGTCCAGTCTGGTGCACTGTTTTCTTATGCACAGGAACTAAAACGCAAATATTTATAATTTCGTGCTTTGTGTGGCATCAAAGAAAGAGTCCTCACAACTGTGTCCCTTAGCTGATGGTTCTCAGTCCAAGGGGCTATGAATGCTATATTATCCATGTGGCAACCGTTTACAGAATTAATTCTTTGCTGAGTGATGATGCCAAAGGCAAGAAATGTGAGTATCTTTAGTCACATATTGATAGTAATGTGAAAAAAAGTACACTCTACTGCATTCTTGGATTTTTACAGAAAAACATAAACGCTGTAGTGGACATAATAAAAAAAACTAGAGTCTGAAAACATCCTTGTCTGCCAAGTGTTCAGCATAATTGGTGTAGATGTGAAACATCTCCTTGAGAGTAGGCTGGGCGACACCTTTAGTGACTTTGGCACTGCAACATGTTCCATGTTAGAGTGCTTGCCACTTGGTAAGCAAAGCAATGGTGAAGAGCAATTCAGGAACTTTTATTTTACAATGTATGAGAAATTACTTGCAATGATGCATAGAAATGTCCCTTCCCCACCAATGGCATTTGAAGTCAATGAAACCTCACTGTGGTACTCTGTTCTAGATCCCTTCCGTAAAGGGGAATTTCCTCCGTAGTTTCAAAAGAGCTGCTTCATTTTTTACCGCTTCAATAACTCCGAGGGCATAAGCGTCCAGCTCAGCGCAAATGTTGCAGAACCTGCCCTGAGAATCGCAATCTTCAAGTGAATCAGTATTGGCACGGAAAGCTATGTCAGTGGCCAGAGTTAACAAATTGTGCACTGGCTGTTTTGGCGTTGCGCATCTCAAGTGCCAATGTTGAGAGGTCCTTTTCACAGAAGTTTACATGGGAAGGAAAGAGCGAGCGCACATGACCAAAGACTCACTGAAGAAGTATTTATATACCATGCGCTATCAGTGCAGAAAGCAAGCAATAATAAAAGCAAAACATTCCATAAACACCGGAAAAACACTGTTTCTGTTGTTTTTAATGGCGCGAAAATGTGAAACCACTGATAACCATTGTTTTTTTAAGGTATTGAAATCACTTGAAAACACTGAAAAAACCCCACCTGAATTTACCAAAAATAGAAACTGAAAACAGGAAAGCCTAGCTATGGGCTTACCTTTCGCTTTGCTTACTTCACTTGCGTGCAACCTGTGTGCTACTGTCAACATTGCCCGTTCTACTGAGCCTTGGATATCTGCCTCTCCACAACATCAGGCGCTGACCCGGATTATGATCTGTTGGTGGGTCCCTTGCTGGCCCATGACCAGGACTGTTCTGGTGACGCCCGTATGATGCGTGCGGCTGCACTTGGAGTGTTGGCATGTTGGGATACCTGTGTGGCTGCACAGTGCCTCTTGCAGGAAAGTGTCATCGAATATCACGCAAGTTGCCCTATTCTGCTGCTGGATACATTGGATTACAAGGAACATGAATGTTCATTCGCTCTGCTCAATTGGGCGGCATCCCTCTTTTTTCATAACGACAATGATGCCCTTTTGGAGAGCCTTGCGTTCCACAGTGCACGTAATCTTTTGGATTTTTTTGACTAAACTGAAAATATATGTTTTCTTTTGTTTTTTTTAATTTGCCCCATTTGTTGATTGACTCTATTTTGAATGGAACATAATGCAATTTGGCTTTGCTTATCTTTGGAACCTGTTTGTTTATGCACTACAACCTGGCCAAGGGGAGGGTGTCACGTGGTTACTAGAGACATTGTCGACATTTTTAAGTTAGCATGAGCCCGGTAGCCCTGATGCTGCTTTTGCGCACGACACTGCATGTTTTTATTTTTGCACAACTCTGTTTATGCCTTCCACATGAGAACTCTCTGCTGTGCTCGTTCTCTGCTTGTTCCTGGAGTTTCGTCTGAACATTGTGAGCAAGGTCGATAAACACTGCATCTTGTTATTCTGTTCTGATCAGGCCCTAGCACTTAGACAAAACATACCAACACAGCTGTTCTTGCTGGAGAATCGTACTTTGATATTATGGGGATGCATGTTTAGGTAACACACACTTGGAGAGGGACCTTTCCAGGGAGAAGAGCAACACGCACTTGTGATGTAGAAATACGATCTATGTCCTGAGGTATTGGGTCTGCTGACAAAGCCCAGAGATCTTCGATTATATAAAAATACTTCTGCTTACCAAGGGGAGGGTGGTTAGGCCTTCTAGTCCTTTATCCACTGTCTTTATAAAATTATATCTCCCATTATGATATATGGCCTTGCTGCAATGCTAACTGTATTGATATTATGCGTTTTGCTGCTGGTGGTGGCTCGTATACTACATTTTAGAGCACAATAGTTAAAATAAATATTTTCAACTATTTTCGTGTTTCTGTCAGATCTTTTTGTGGACAAGTACGAGAGTGTAAATGAAAAGGTGTGTCTTGTTACCGCGATTCCTGAGAGATCCGAGAGTGTTGTGTTCTGGGGTGTCTAATCATTGGTTTCTCCATTTGTGAGTAGGAGAGCGAGTGAGACACTATAGCTAGTCGGTCCCGGGTTCGTGGGCACTAAGGTGGTAGGAAGGCTTAGCCCCTATACACCGAAGTCCCATTTTCCTGTGCATAGTTCTATGTATGTGCAGAATCCCTGCAACACCAGTCTGCCACTGAGTTCAGCGCTCCTGGACGATATTCCGCTGTCACTGAAATCTGTCGCTGGAGGCAGTAGTGCCAGAAGTCCTTGGCTAGTTCCGGCAGAACTTGTGAGCGGGTCCGGCCTAGTCGGTTGATATATTGGACAGCTGTCATTTTGTCCATCCTCAGGAGTACACAGCACTATACTCTGTCCCTCGTGAGGGACCCAATAGCAAACAATCCCGCTAGTAACTTGAGACAATTGATGTGAAGGGTCAATTCTTCCTCTGACCATCTGCCTCCCATGGAGATCGAGCCACATCTGGCTCCCCATCCGAGCCGACTGGCGTCCGATTCTATCACAAGGTCCGGACAGGAACCGAAAATCGCCCATCCGTTCCATGCTTCTATGCGGTCTATCCACCACTGCATCTCCGTCTTGTCCTCAGACGTCAGTGACACCAGCTCTGAATACGTAAGACCCCTCCGAAGATGGGCCGCCTTCAGCCTCTGCAGGGCTCTGTAGTGGAGTGGTCCCGCGAAGATGGCCTGTATCGAGGAAGATAACAAACCAACAATCCTGGCCAGCTGCCGCACAGAGATTCTGTCCCTCCTGAGAACCTTCTTCAGTTCTTTCTTGATATTGGTTATCTTCTGGTCCGGAAAGCTCAGGGTCGCTGCTCTGGAGTTTATGCGAAAACCCAGAAAAGTCATGGTCTGCTGTGGAGTCAAATCCAACTTTTGTTGGTTGATGACAAACCCCAAGTCCCGAAGCAAGGATATGGTGGTGTTCAGGTGAGCCACCAGAAGATCGTATGATTGATCCATCAGGAGAATATCATCGAGGTAGATGATTAACCTGATGCCCAGTGTCCGGAGGTGTTCTACCACAGGTTTGAGGAGCTTTGTAACGCACTAGGGTGCTGATGACAGGCCGAATGGGAGAGTCCATTCAAATTGGAGAAACCTGCAAAGTGGAGGAAAGATGGGGACCATCAGGTAGGCGTCCTTGAGGTCTAGACGTGCTAACCAATCATCCTGGAGCAGAAGGTCCCTGAGGAGATGGATCCCCTCCATCTTGAAGTAGCGATAAACCAGCCACTCGTTGAAGGGTTTGAGGTTGATCACGTGATGGAAGCCTTTGTCTTTTTTCTCCACCAGAAACAGATTGCTGAGGAAGCCTCTGGGATGAAGAGCAGAAGTGCATACCACGCCCTTGGCCAGGAGGTCCTGTACCTCTTGGTCGATAAGAAACATGTCCTGTGTCGAAAGGTGCAGTGGGCGGGGTTTTACTGACTGTATTAGAGTTCCGTAAAACTCGATGTGGTACCCTTGCACGGTCTCCAGCACCCACTTGTCTGCTGTGATCTCTGCCCATTGCCGCGGGTGTGGTAGAATGTCCCCTGACGGCCATCGTGCCATCCATTGTTCCTCTTGGACTGGGCTCTGTTAGGGTCTTGATAGGACTGGCTGCCGGAGGAGCGACCTGCTTGGTTGTTCAGGCTAGACTGTTCCCATGAGGCACAGGGTCAAGACTGATTTGCATATGGCTGGGTCTAAACTGGGGTGGCATGGTAAGCAAAAAAACTATGGATTTAACCCAGATCTCTTGACTGGGGGTGAATGTTTGATTTGATCTGCATTCTGTCCATCATCGGTGTGTCTTTTGCTTTCTCACCCTAAGTGCGCCGGGTATGCCCAGACGTGGGTCCCGGGCTCACTGTACCACTGGATTAAAGCTAGCCTGGCTGATGAGGGGTGATGCACAGAAACCGGTCCTAGGATGCTTGTTTCCGGTCCAGGGAGGACCTGGCTTGGCAGTTCGGTCTGGACTGTTCCCATGAGGAGCAGGGTCAAGACTTATTTACATATGCCCAGGTCTAAACTGGGATGGCATCGTGAGGAAAAGAACTATGGATTTAACACAGATCTCTTGACTGGGGATGAATGTATGATTTGCTCTGCATTCCATCCATCATCTGTGTGTCTTTTGCTTTTTCGCCCTAATATAATCGGCAGTGTGTCTTAAATCCTCAAGTTCAGAGAACCAAACCACTGCTATGATTAGAGGAAGACTGCATTAAATACGATCAAATGTTGTCCCACTGTGTAATACGGTACTCCAAGTACACCCTCAGCCGTTTATCCTTGCGGGCTGATGCAATGAGTACCTCTGAGTTGTGTAATAAATGAACCAAATATTATTTACAGCACCATTAAGCTCTGGACTCGCACATATTTCAAGAAGACTTACTAATTCTTAACACTTGCCCGAAGGATTGATGCTAACTCAGGCTGTCAATAGTACATTCTCTGTCAGTGTGAGTTGTTGAGATAAAGTGGTTTGTGTCCGTATTTACAGGGAGGTGATATACTTACTGCAGACTGGTATAGGAAAATTTGAGAGCAGTGTGGATTGGCTGAAGGGGTGTATGTGACTCTTCCCTCCAGAGTTACTGTGTACTCACCCCAAAAAAACGAGACAGAATACAAAAAAAAGGGCGCTCAGAGATACGGAGCGGAGCTAGGAACACGAGCAGGAAATTAAGAAAAAAAACAATAGTGCCCCGAAATGAAAAATTTCCTAGTTAACATGAAGGAAAATTTCTGTTCTATTAAGGATGCTGAGGCGATGATTATACATTACTTTCTTAAATTGTATTAAACATCAGGTTCAAAGTTCAAAAGTAAAAAGCATCACTACTGCTCCCATGAACCACAGGGAGTAAACATGGCGACCATAAGTCAATCATGTAAAAGAACGTTAGTCCTCATAACATAAATCACGTTGTGGTCCTTTCGCTTCTTCACTGTAGGAAGTTAAGCACACAGGACCTCATTCCGCCTTTGAATCAGAATCTAAAAGAATGTGAGGATCATTAGGACACTTTCAACTTAACATATTAATTCCAAGTTAAGGACATTTAAAGTCATAATGTTATCAACCATCAGTAAATCACATGAATGACATTACCATCTATTAACTCTAGTCTCTAACATTCGGAAGAACGTTCTGCCTAGTCCGTACTAGATCACATCACAATATATACATACTTTGCAATGTCAAGAAATAGCATCTAAACCAACAATACAGAATTACAGTCTGTCCCTGAGTAAAGTGAGCAGTACTTTCCTGTTAATCTCAGTGTCCATCTCACTGTCTCAAGTTAATTATATAGATATCCCTGTAACTCCTCCAAGGCGGGATAGCCTGATAAGGGGGGGGGGGGGATAATCCTTGCCTCCGCGTCCTTAATAGAATCAACATTTTCCATCATGTTAACTAGGAAATGTTTCATTCTGTGTCAGGGCAGGAGGCGAGTAACATGCATGTTTAAGGCTTACTTACCACTAATGCAGCAGCGTCATAGATCGGTTTAAAATAAAACCTTTTGAAGGTGTAGTCCGAGGACCAATCCTCTGCATTCATGATATCCTCAAGCTTACACTTACCTGGACGAGCCTTAGAAGTCACAGCCCCCCTAGTCGAGTGAGCCCCGAAATCAGTGGTATCAATGCCCGCCTCTGCCATGACCCATTTTACCTACCTGGCAATGGTCAGAGAGGACACAGCATTGAATGGTTTCTTGATGGCAATCAACAATTGCCTTTACCCTGAAGGTCGAGCCCCCATTGTCATGGCCTCATAGGCCTTCAGGTATCTGACCACACACAACGTGGGGGCCCCTGGACAAGCTGGATAAGATACTCACCTGGTACTCATCTTTGTCCTCCTGGAGATCGTGAAGCTAACCGCCTCCGGGGTAAAGATCCTCGCTGACAGATCTAAGGCTCGTCAGAAGCTCTCTTACAAGATATAAGACAGAGCAGCATAGCCAGCTTCACTGAGATCTCCTTCCTAGAAAGGTACTGTCTGTCTTGCCAGGAGGATATCAGATGTAAGACCAAATTGATGTCCCAGAGGCCCGAATACCGAGGCTCGGGGGGATGAGATATCCTGATGTCTTTGAGAAGCTTACTCACCCAAGAATGTTCACCCACCAGGATATTATTCACCGGCCCATGGCCCGCTAGAGTAGCTGTTCTGAAACTGCTAATGGTACAATATGCCAGTCCTTCCTGGAAGAGCTCCTTCAGGAAATTCAAGATGTCAGTAACACTGGTGCCCATGGGATCCAGGTGTCTCTCCACACACCAACGAACCCATCTCCTCCATGCTGATCTGTACCTCTTTGTAGTTCCTGGTGCCCACGCCTGCTGGACGAGGAACTCAGTTCCTTGCGTCCTTCCAACATTGCCTGAAATCTTTCACGCCATGAGAGGAAGATGGCCTTGAAGAACAATAGGATGTGGATGGCCCAGGGGATCCGTCAGAATCTTGGGAAACGATGGCAGGAGCACCAGAGCGGCCCACACCAGCTCCAGGAGAAAATGCCACCATGCTTGTGATCACCATACTTGTGTGATCAGAACCAGAGACGCCCTCTGATGCCTGACTTGAGCTGCCACTCACTGAATTAGGAGAAAGGGTGGAAAGGCATAAGGTTAATCCATCAACCATTCCGGGAGGAAGGTATCCATCGCCTCTGCTCCCGGATCCGGTCTCCAGCTGACGTAACTGGGAAGCTATGCGTTCCATCTGGAAGCAAACATGTCCACCTGGCAAGGGCCCCATCGCACCATCAGAGTCTGAAAGACTCTCGGGTTGAGCCTCCAATTGCTGGCATGCTTGAGGTACCAGGAGTTCCAGTCCGCTCCCGAGTTCAGAGCTTCCGGAAGGTACTCCGCTGTCACAGAAATCTGCAGTTGGAGGCTAGTTCTGCCAGAACTCATGAGTGGGTCCCGCCCAGCCGGTTGATATATTGGACTGCTGTTGTGCTGTCCATTCTCAGGAATACACAGCACAATATTCTGTCCCTCGTGAGGGACCGAATAGCAAACGTACCCGCTAGAAGTTCTAGACAATTGATGTGTAGGCTCAATTCTTCCTCTGTCCATTTGCCTCCCATGGAGATCCAACTGCATTTAGCACCCCATCTGAGGCGACTGGCATCCGATTCTATCACTAGGTCCGGAGGGAACCAAAAACCACGTGCCCGTTCCATGCCTCTATGTGGTCTAAACACCACTGAAGCTCCGTCTTGGCCTATGGTGTCAGTGACACCAATTCCAAATATGTAAGACCCTTCCAAAGATGGGCCGCCTTCAGCCTTTGCAGGGCTCTGTAGTGGAGTGGTCCTGCGAAGATGGCCTGTATCGAGGAGGATAACAAACCAACAGTCCTGGCAACTGCCACAGGGAGATCCTGTCCCTCCTGAGAACTTTCTTCAGTTCCTTCCTGATCTTGATTATCTTCTGGTCTGGCAAGTTCAGGGTCGCCGCTCTGGAGTCTATGCGAAAGCCCAGAAATATCATGCTCTGCTGGGGAACCAAATCCGACTTCCGCTGGTTGATGACAAAACCCAAGTTCTGGCGCAAGGTAATGGTGGCGTCCAGGTGAGACACCAGAAGATAGCGTGATTGAGGTAGATTATAAACCTGATGCCCAATGTCAGTAGATGTTTAACCACAGGTTTGAGAAGCTTCGTTAAGCACCATGGTGCTGATGACAGACCGAACGGGAGGGTCCGAAACTCAAAGATTTCCCCTTTACATTTGAATTAGAGAAACCTGCAATGTGGAGATAAAATGGGGACCGTTGGGTAGGCGTCCATGAGGTCCAGATGCGCTAACAAATCGTCTTGGAGCAGAAGGTCTCTGAGGAGATGAATCCCCTCTGTGAGAAGTTGGCCTGGTATATGCTGTCCACTAGTTAAAGTGGACACCTTGCACCAGTACAATTCGACTCTTATGGTAGATAGGTTTAAGACAACCTTTACAGAAAGCTATCCTAGTGGTAGCTGTGGAGAGCAGCCTTCAGGCTAAGTCTTGGAGGAATGTAAAGCAGCTTGTTTTACCAGTCTATAATCTCTTGAATCACCAAATGAAAAGACACCACACAGGTATATATATCAAATATATATGTATTTATTAATAAACAACTCTCTACTAATCTCTTTATGAGATTAGAAGTCAGGAACATATGTACAAGTCAAATGTTATCAAAATAAGTTTAGCACAATCGAATATCACAATCTTAGTTTGGCTAGACCTAGGTCTAGGGCATCTAGAATCGAGGGACCCCCAAGAACCACCCCAGGTAGTTGTAGGAGTCCCACAGGGGACGGACGCGGTGTCCTGGCACCGGTGCGAGTCCTGTACGAGTCTATGCGAACAGACGCGATTGAGATTTCAATGTTAAAGGTCCCTTGCGTGTTCGAGGCGAACACACCGATCGGTCCTTGTACGAGTCGAAGGACGCGGTTACAGATAGAGTTGCAATGGAGTTGGACGCAGTGTGTCTAACACAGACGCGAACCATGTACGAGTCAGCGCGACAGTCGCACTTGGAAAGTAAGAGTTTTAGGGCACTTCTAGGGTAGCTACAAGCAAGTCACTTACAGGGTAAGTAGTTCTACGGCCCACACCCACAGGAGCACCGTAGTGCTGCAGTTACCTCACCCAGGGGAGCCGGGTGCATAGGTGTTCTTTGGTGTCGGGTCGCGGCGTCGTTTTCAATTGAGATTATCTGGTAAAACAATAGCAAGCTGGAATCCCACACGCTGCACACCAATGTGAGAAGTTGGCCTGGTATATGCTGTCCACTAATTATAGTGGGCACCTTGCACCAGTCCAAACAACCCCTTATTGGAGATAGGTTAAAGACAACCTTTATTGAAAGCTATCCTAGTGGTCGCTATGGAGAGCAGCCTTCAGGCTAAGTCTTGAAGGAATGTAAAGCAGCTTGTTTTACCAGTCTATAATCTCTTGAGTGACCAAATGAAAGAGGACCACACACCAGGTATATATTTAAAATATATGTATTTATTGCTAAACACAGTCCAATATCAACAGTAATAGCACAAATACACGTTTGAGCCCTAGGGGCGTACCAAACCATATACCAATAAAGTGGTATAAGAACCACGACTGAGCTAGACACAAGGCCTAGAGCATGTAGAACTGCTTGGACCCCAAGGAACCACCCAAGGTAGTGACACAGGGGACCCACAGGGGACGCGTGCAGTGTGAGAACACAGCCGCGAGCCACCGTTAACTTCTATGGGGAAAGTCGCGTTGGATTTTTAAAAGGAAAGGACACTTAGAGGAGGACTTGGAGCAAACCCCTTTAGAACTAGGCAGTTCTAGTGTCAATACCCACGGGAGCACCGGAGTACTCGAGTTACCTCACCCAGGGAAGCCAGGTGCATAGGTGTCTTTTGGCGTCGGGTTTCGTCGTCGTTTTCAATGGCGATCTTCTGCAGCGGCATCCATTTTGTGATGCCAGGGCTCTTCAGGATTCTACCGCGTTCCCACAGTAGGTACATGTCTATCCCTCTAGAAGGGTGGAATGCTACCCCCGCCGCCAGAACTGGCGGGGGGGGGTAGTATTCCAAGATGTTTGACACCAAACACAACATGTTTCCATTCAGCCATCCCAAAGTTAGCATTTAACGCGAGGTTATAATGCGCTTAAGAGTATATGGTCAGGCTGCACTACAAACAGCCTCAGAGAAGGGTCTCCGAATGCTGCAGAGGGGCTCTGCTCATGCAGGGGCACCCTCTCACATAGGAACCAAGCACTCTGCCTTCAGGATTGATAAGGCCTGCCATAGGAGTGACTTATAGGTTTATATGTGTGTATCTATGTAGTGATATAGGTAGCCTATATCACAGTAAGGGGTGCAGGCACCACCTTACCCAGTAACAGTAGCAGACCTGTGGTGTCAGATTTAGTCTGCTTCCCAGGGGTGGCATAATATATGCTTCAGCCCCTGGTAGGCCTGTGAAGTACCTATGCCCTTGGTACCTAAGGTACCATATACTAGGGACTCATAAGGTACCAAAGTATCCAATCACTAGTGCACCTAGAGTGCACTCCAAGTCGTTTAGAGAGAACAGAGAGGCTGGGGCCCTGATTGGCAGGGTCCCAGCCTGACTATAGCCAGAAACCAGTGTAAACATCAGAAAAAAAGTGGGGGCAACTTAAGAGGCAGATCCTACTCTCCTACACAACCCCCCCCTCAAACGCAGGGACACTAAACTAACCTTGACCAGTTGAGTCTTCGTGTTCTAAGTGGAAATACCTTGAGAGTCCATCTGCATTGGCATGTTGGGTCCCAGGTCTATGTTCCACTGTATAGTCCATCCCCTGTATAGAAATGGACCACCTCAAAAGTTTTGGGTTTTCACCTTTCATCTGTTTAAGCCATAGGAGGGGCTTGTGGTCAGTCTGAACTATGAAGTGAGTGCCAAACAAGTATGGCCTCAGCTTCTTCAGGGCCCACACCACAGCAAAGGCCTCCCTCTCTATAGCTGACCAACGTTTCTCTCTAGGGGTCAGCCTCCTGCTAATAAAAGCTACTGGCTGGTCTTGACCTTCATCATTCAGTTGAGACAGTACAGCTCCCACACCCAGCTCAGAAGCATCTGTTTGGACAATGAACTTTTTGGTGTAGTCTGGACTCTGTAAGATGGGGGCAGTGCACATGGCCTGCTTTAGGTCTTCAAATGCCTTCTGACAGCTAGCTGTCCACTGAACCGTTTTTGGCATTTTCTTTGAGGTTAGATCATTCAAGGGGGTCACTATAGATCCATATCCCTTCACAAACCTCCTATAGTACCCAGTCAGGCCTAAGAAGGCTCTCACCTGTGTCTGGGTGGTTGGAGCAACCCATTCCATTATGGTTTGGATTTTGCTCTGTAAAGGCTGAACCTGGCCTCCACCTACAAGGTGGCCCAGGTCCACAACCTGACTCTGCCCTATCTGGCACTTAGTGGCCTTGATAGTGAGGCCTGCTTTTTGCAGAGCCTCCAAAACATTTCTGAGGTGGACCAGGTGATCCTGCCAGGAGGAACTAATTGCTCAGCTTATCTAGATGATATTGCTGTCTTAAGTTTCCATTCCTGCCAGAACTTTGTTCACCAACCTCTGAAAAGTGGCAGGTGCATTTTTCAATCCAAAGGGCATCACCACAAAGTGGTAGTGCCCACCAGGAGTCGAAAAAGCTGTTTTGGCTTTTGCATCATCAGCTAATCTGATCTGCCAGTAGCCAGCTGTCAGGTCAAATGTACTAAGATACTTGGCTGAGGCCAAAGTATCAATCAGCTCATCTGCCCTTGGTATGGGATAGGCATCAGTCCTAGTGACTGCATTGAGGCCTCTGTAGTCTACACAAAACCTCATTTCTTTCTTACCACCCTGGGTATGAGGCTTGGGTACTAGGACTACTGGGCTAGCCCAAGGGCTATCTGAAGGCTCAATCACACCTAACTCCTACATTTTCTGGACTTCAGTCCGGATACAGTCCCTGACACGGTCAGGTTGCCTGTAGATTTTACTCTTGACAGGCAGACTGTCCCCAGTGTCCACCTCATTGGTGCACCAGGTAGTCTGACTAGGGGTCAGGCTAAACATATGCCTGTACTGCTGCAGAACTTGTCTGCACTCAGTTTGCTGATGGTCAGTGAGGCTGCTTGCCAAAGCAACACCATCTGCTGACCCATCATCAGGGTTCTGTGAGAGCAGGTCAGGGAGAGGGTCACTCTCCTCCTCCTGTTCCTCATCAGTTGCCATGAGCAAGCCCATGTCAGCCCTGTCAACATATGGTTTCAATCTGTTGACATGGAGCACCCTCAGGGGGCTCCTGGGAGTTCCAAGATTCACCAGATAGGTGACTTCTCCCTTCTGCTCAACTATTGTATGGGGGCCACTCCATTTGTCCTGGAGGGCTGCTGGGGCCACAGGCTCCAACACCCACACTTTCTGTCCTGGCTGGTACACAGTCAGCACAGCCTTTTGGTCATGCCAAGCTTTTTCTAATTCTTGGCTGGCCTCCAGGTTTTGGTTGCCTTTTTCATGTATTCAGCCATCCTGGAGCGGAGACCAAGTACATAGTCCATCACATCCTGTTTGGGGGGCTTGAGAGGTAACTCCCAGCCCTCTTTTACCAAACATAATGGACCTCTTACAGGATGCCCAAACAGAAGCTCAAATGGGCTGTAACCAACCCCCTTCTGTGGAACCTCTCTGTATGCAAACAACAGGCAGGGAAGAAGAAGGTCCCATTTCCGCCTAAGCTTCTCTGGGAGTCCTTTAATCATTCCCTTTAGGGTTTTGTTGAAGCGTTCAACCAAACCATTGCATTGTGGGTGATAGGGGGTGGTGAACTTATAAGTCACACCACACTCCTTCCACATTGCTTTCAAATATCCTGACATGAAGTTTGTACCTCTGTCAGAGATGACCTCCTTTGGGAAACCCACTCTGGAGAAAACTCCAATGAGGGCTCTTGCCACCACAGGGGCTGTGGTGGTCCTCAGGGAATTGCCTCTGGGTACCTGGTGGCATGATCCACTACCACCAGGATAAATCTGTGCCCAGATGCAGTTTGAGGGTCAAGGGGACCAACAATGTCAATCCCTACCCTTTCAAAGGGTACCCCCTCCACAGGTAGTGGTATCAGGGGGCCTTTGTTGTGCCACCTGCCTTGCCACTGGCTTGGCATGTGACACAGGAGCGACAAAACTCCTTTGTGTCCTCTGACATATGTGGCCAATGAAAATGTGGAACAAGCCTGTCCCAGGTCTTGTTTTGGCCCAAGTGACCTGCCAAAGGGATATCATGTGCTAGGGTCAAGAGGAACTCCCTAAACTTCTGAGGTATTACCAACCTCCTGGTGGCTCCAGGGGCTGGATCTCTACCTTCAGAATATAGGAGTCCCTCATCCCAATAAACTTTATGGGACCCACTAGCACTCCCAGCAGCCTCAGCAGCAGCCTGCTGTCTGAGGGGTTCAAGAGAGGGGCAGCACTGTTGCTCCTTACTCAGATCTTCCCTAGAAGGGCCCCCTGCCCCCAAGAACTCAACCTGGTCAGGCTCAAGTCCCTCTGGGGCAGTTCCTTCTTCAGGATCTGCTTCTCCTCCCTCAAGAGGGGAATCTGTGATCTGAGACAGAGGGGAAGGCACTGCCTTAACCCTACTGCTCCTCTTCTTGGGAAGCATCTGGTCCATAGTTTCAGGATCCAGAGCTTGTTCAGTGTCATGCATTTTGGCCTGTGACCTGGTCACAGCAAATACCTCTGCAGGGATGCCCAACATCTCAGCATGAGTCCATAACTCTACTTCAGACCAGGCTGAAGTTTCTAGATCATTGCCCAATAGACATTCTACAGGGAGGTCTGCACTGAGTACAACCTTCTTGAGGCCAGTTACCCCTCCCCAGGAGAAATTCACAACTGCCAGACTATGGTTGGTCCTGACATTGCTTGCATTGGTCACCTGGTACATTTCGCCCAGGATGATCTGTCCAGGGTCCACAAGATCCTCTGCCACCATGGTGACACTAGCACCTGTGTCCCTAAATGCCAAAGCCTGTTTGCCATTTATTACAGGCTGCTGTTTGTATTTCCCAGATTACTGGGGCTCACTAGGAAGGACATGTCAATGTCTCCATCACAAATCAGCATTCCTAGAGTCCACTTCAGAACCCAGGGTCAACCCAGGGTCAACCCTACTACACCCTTATTCTGAGTACCACCTCCACCAGTAGCTGAACTAGGGGGAACAGTTGCCTTAGAGGCAGGAGTGGTGGTGGTTTGGTCTTTGGACGTGTTACAATCAGAAGTCCAGTGCCCTTTCTGTTTACAGAATTTGCACCAGGGCTTCTTTTGGCCTTTTCCCTTATTGGATTGTGACTCCCCACCAGATGGCCCTTGTGAAGACTTCTGGTCTTTTGACTTATCCCCACTTTTCTCAGAGCCCTTAGAATCCTGCTTCTTTGCGTCACCCCCTTGGTTCTGGGTTTTCTGCCTCACCCTGGTTCTGATCCACTTGTCTGCCTTCTTTCCCAATTCTTGGGGAGAGGTCAGATCTGAGTCCACCAGGTATTGATGCAACAACTGGTTCTGGCAATTATTAAGGATCTGTTCTCTCATCATTAGATTATACAATCCCTTGAAATCAGTAACCCTACTGCCAACCAGCCAACCCTCCAGAGCCTTGGTTGCACAATCTACAAAGTCAGTCCAGTCCTGAGTCTGTGCCTTCTGGGTGTCTCTGAACTTCAACCTGTACTGCTCAGTGGTTAAGCCAAACCCATCTATCAGTGCACTCTTCAGGACCTCATAGTCATCAGCATCCTCTTCTCTAACAGTGAGGAGCTTGTCTCTACCTTTATCTGAAAAGGAGAGCCACAAGATTGCTGCCCACTGCTTTTGGGGGACCTGTTGTACTCTACAGGCCCTCTCCATAGCAGTTAACCACTTATGGATATCATCCCCACTCTGGTAGGGAGGAACAACCTTGCTCAGGTTCCTATGGTCTGGAATATATTCTCTGCCTCTAGGACACTGTTGCTGCCACCAGGTGGTTCTAACCCCTCTTTTCTAGAAGCTCTCTGGAGCTCAAAGGCTTCTCTATCTAATGCCAACTGCTTGGTTTTGAGGGCAAATCTTGCTTCCTCATACTGCAGCAGTTTGCACAGTCTTTCAGAGGAGGTCTCTCTTCTTGGGAAGTAGGAGTACCTCTGCTGGACAAATTCTCTGCCAGAGTGATAGGAGCGGTCAGAGTCCCTAGAAAGGGACCTATGTCTCTCTTCCACTGTGTCAGTTCTCTTAGGGAGAATTCCTCTGTCCTTTCCAGACCCCTTGGGGCCTGGCCCTACAATCACAGAGTCTTGGTCAACTTGATGTGCATCATCTGACCCAGACACTGTAATTGACCCACCCCCTGATTCAGACCCATTAGCTCCTAGAGCTAATCTAAGATCATCTGCTGTCAGCAGATCTATCAGGTGTAGTGTGGAGGGACTCTGTCCTAGCCTCAGGTGTCTTTCAACACACATGGCTCTCAAGTCAGAGAAAGCCATGTCCTTATACTGAGGCTGAGTGGATCCACTGGTTCCACTCTTTAAGGACATTCTAGTGTTGTGCAGTGTTGTACTACCTATACTAGTTTGTGGCCTACTGATACTAGCTTGAGCTATAGGAAGGGTGTGCTATCCCTTGGCACACAGCTCTAAGTTCAGTAGAACTTATTGATACTAAGCTGGACTTTATATGTACCTTGAGTACCTATAGTGGTTTTCAGTTAGTAATTCAAATAGAGATTTTCTGGTAAAACAATAGCAAGCTGGAATCCCACACGCTGCCACCAATGTGAGAAGTTGGCCTGGTATATGCTGTCCACTAGTTAAAGTGGACACCTTGCACCAGTTCAATTCGACTCTTATGGTAGGTAGGTTTAAGCAACCTTTATAGAAAGCTATCCTAGTGGTAGCTGTGGAGAGCAGCCTTCAGGGTAAGTCTTGGAGGAATGTAAAGCAGCTTGTTTTACCACACAATCTCTTGAATCACCAAATGAAAAGACACCACACAGGTATATATATCAAATATATATGTATTTATTACTAAACAACTCTCTACTAATCTCTTGTGAGATTAGAAGTCAGGAACATATGTACAAATCAACGTTTCACAATAGATTAAGCACAAATATGGCTGGGGCCCTTGGGGCGTGCCAGACCATATACTAAAAAAGAGACTTAAGAACAACGACTTGCAAAGGGACAAGGCCTAGGGCCTTCAGAAGTGCTGGGGCCTCACAAAACCACCCAAGGTAGGTAAGTAAAGGACCTACCGCGTGCAGTGAGTGAACACAGGCGCGGGTCGCCGTTGACTTCAATACAGCAAGTCGTGGTTGGAAATAAAGAGTTTCAGGGCACTTCGGGAGTAGCTACAAGCAAGTCACTTACAGGGTAAGTAGTTCTAGGGCCAACACCCACCAGAGCACCATAGTGCTGGAGTTACCTCACCCAGGGAAGCCGGGTGCATAGGTGTCCTTTGGTGTCGGGTCGCGGCGTCGTTTTCAATGGGAGCCACTGAAGACTGGCTGCTTGCGGCGACAGGAGAAGTGTCCGGTGGAATCCAAGCCTGGATTCGGAAGGAGGAAGACCTGAAAGCAGAGGGGACAGTGTTCAAAGTCACTTGGCAGTGACCCGGGGCAAGGAAGATGAATGCCCACCGTCGTCGACAGATTCAGGTCGTTCACGGGTGCCTTGACTCTTCGACCACGTGGTCCAGGCGGCGGCGATGATGACCAGGAGCTGGATTCAGTGTGTCCCATGACGTCTGCAGCTTACTGAGGTGTCGGCGACTCGATTGGAGCCAACAAGCCTTGGTAACAGCAAGTCTTGGGGAAAGCGTAAAAAGTCAATGGTGCAGACCAGCAAGGTCTGGGGAACTCACCCAGCGAGGGTAAGTCAGGGCAGGCTTGGAGCAACCAGGGGAGCCCTTTGGTTCTTTAGAAAAGTCTTCAGGGGACCCACAAGCCGGCTGGCAAGGGATCGCGAAGACGCCTCTGGAGGATTCCTTCCACAGGGGCCCACGGTCACTCGGGACGGGGTAAGCCTCTGATCTTCGGAGGAATTCCTGCTAGAGGCTGGGACCATACGTGGTCCAAAGCACAAGTTCGTAGAACGTCGTGAAGGGGTTGCACTCGAAAATAGTGCATGGTACCCAGGGACTGCGGTTCCTCGTCACTCGTGGGGTCCACTTGCCTCAGCTTCGCTGGGGACTCACGATGGCCTTGGAGAAGTCAGGAAATCCTCTTCCTGGGCTGCAGGGACTTCGGGCTCCAGCGGGAGCGGCATGGTTTGCGACCGTCGTTTGTAGTTTTTGGTGCCTGCCAAGCAGGGGAGTCACTCCTTGACTCCAAGGGAGATTCTTCAGTCTTCCAGAGGTAGTGGAACGTCGAAGGTCCAGGATTCTTCTTAAGAGCGTCGTCCAGGGAGATCTGGGTTGCAATGCACAGGTTCCCCCTCTTATACTAAAAAGAAGGGAGGGACTAGCTCTATGACCCCACCTATGGGAGGGTCAGGGGAGGGGGTGGCTACACCCACTTCCCTTTGTCCAGTTTCGCACCAGAGCAGGGGCACGTAGCCCCTGAGCTGGTTTGAACTGGCATATGCACAGAGGAGCCTTCTGCTCCCCCAGTGCAGGACTTCAAAGCACTCTAGGAGTGCACCCACCCAGCCCCAATACACTAAACCCTGTCTGGGAGGTGGTCACAGCCCCTTGGGACAGGATACCTATTGTTGGGCCTCCTCCACTGCGAGTGTGGGTCATCAGCAGGAGGGCAGCCCAGTGTCTGTGACTGGTGGCATCCATTTTGTGATGCCAGGGCTCTTCAGGATTCTACCGCGTTCCCACAGTAGGTACATGTCTATCCCTCTAGAAGGGTGGAATGCTACCCCCGCCGCCAGAACTGGCGGGGGGTAGTATTCCAAGATGTTTGACACCAAACACGACATGTTTCCGTGCAGCCATCCCAAAGTTAGCATTTAACGCGAGGTTATAATGCGCTTAAGAGTATATGGTCAGGCTGCACTACAAACAGCCTCAGAGAAGGGTCTCCGAATGCTGCAGAGGGGCTCTGCTCATGCAGGGGCACCCTCTCACATAGGAACCAAGCACTCTGCCTTCAGGATTGATAAGGCCTGCCATAGGAGTGACTTATAGGTTTATATGTGTGTATCTATGTAGTGATAGAGGTAGCCTATATCACAGTAAGGGGTGCAGGCACCGCCTTACCCAGGCTGCAGTAGCAGACCTGTGGTGTCAGATTTAGTCTGCTTCCCAGGGGTGGCATAATACATGCTTCAGCCCCTGGTAGGCCTGTGAAGTACCTATGCCCTTGGTACCTAAGGTACCATATACTAGGGACTCATAAGGTACCACAGTATCCAATCACTAGTGCACCTAGAGTGCACTCCAAGTTGTTTAGAGAGAACAGAGAGGCTGGGGCCCTGATTGGCAGGGTCCCAGCCTGACTATAGCCAGAAACCAGTGTAAACATCAGAAAAAAAGTGGGGGCAACATAAGAGGCAGATCCTACTCTCCTACACCCTCCATCTTGAAATGGCGGTAAACCAGCCATTCGTTGAAGGATGTAAGGTTTATCTGTGATATTTCTAAAGATGACATTCAGCAACTTTTTATGAATTTCAAAAGCAAATAGTTTTTAGCGTTCTAGAATGTTTTAAACAGAGCAAAGCAAAAATCACCTTTCTTCTGAGACTAATCAAGCAGGGGTTTATAAAGCTACTTGCTCACTCGTAAGAGTCTCGAGGCACTGGCAGGGGGGGACTGCTGATCCGTCTGGGCGCAGGGGTATAATCGAAGAGCCAGGTCTTGAGATCCTTCCTGAATTGGGTCAGTGACGGGGTTTGCCTGTGGTGGAGAGGCAGGGTGTTCCAGGTCTTGCGGCGAGGTGGGAGAAGGATTTTCCTCCAGTTTTGGTCTTGTGGATCCATGGGACTGTGGCCAGGGCCAGTTGGGCGAAGCAAAGGTGTTTGGTGGGTATGTGAAATGAGAGGCGGTGGTTCAGATATGCTGGTCCTGTGTCATGGAGAGCTTTGTAGGCGTGTGTGAGGAGCTTGAAGGTGATTCTTTTGTTGACTGGGAACCAGTTGAGTTCTTGATGGTGTTCGATGATGTGGCTATGGAGGGGGATGTTGAGGACCAGTCTGGCTGTGGCGTTTTGAACGTTCTGTCGTTTCGGAGGAGTTTCTGGGTGATGCAGGCATAGAGTGTATTGCTGTAGTAGAGTCTGCTGGTGATGAAGCCCTTGTCTTTTTTCTCCACCAGAAACGTATTGCTGAGAAAGACTCTGGGGTGGAGACCGGATGCTCGAAAAATGCCTTTGGTCAGTAGGTCCTGTACCTCTTGATCAATAAGAAACAAATCCTGTGCAAAGAAATACAGAGGGCGGGGCTTTACTGACTGGACAGGAGTTCCGGAAAACTCTATGTGGTACCTCTGCACAGTCTCCAGCACACATTGGTCTGATGTAATTTCCACCCACTTGTGTGTGAACAAACGTAGTCTTCCCCCAGCCGGAGAGGCAAAGAAAAGATGGGGCTTACTGTTGTAACTACCACTGTTGTTGGCCCCACCACAGGCTGGTTGTTCTTTCCTCGCCCCCTGCCCCGTGGGGTAGAATGTCCCCTGACAAACATCGTGCCAACCGTTGTTTCTCCTTGCCTGGGCTCCGTTAGGGCCTTGATAGGACTGGCGACCAGAGGAGCGACTCCTCCCTCTTCCGGCCCCTCCAAAAACCTTCCCCAGGAATATCTTCTTCGTTGACGATTGCGCTTTGTCAAGGGCCGAAAAGGTCAAGACGAACTTCCCCAGCTCCTTGATGAAAGGCTCACCAAACAGGTTGCCCTGCGCTTTTGACCCCACCCTTGATAATAGCTGTAGGAAGGTGGAATCTGACTATATGGTTGCCCCCACTTTTTTTTATGGTGTTTTGCTGGTTTATGACTTAGTTGGACTGGGATCCTGCTATTCAGGGCCCCAGTCTATCTGCTTTCTCTGTAAAAAGGTTTCCATGTGCCTTAGGCACATCTCTGATTGGAATCTGGAGTGCCCTTATAAGTCCCTAGTATATGGTATACTATGTACCAAGGGCATAGGTACCTCAGAGGCCTGCCAGGGGCTGCAGCATGTATTATGCCACCCCTGGAAGGCCATCCAAACTGACACCACAGGTCTGCTACTACAGCCTGGGTAAGGTGGTGCATGCACCCCTTACTGTGATATAGGTTACCTATATCACTAAATACATACACACATATAAACCTATAAGTCACTCCTAAGGCAGGCCTTATCAATCCTAAAGGCAGAGTGCATGGTTCCTATGTGAGAGGGTGCCCCTGCATGAGCAGGGCCCCTCTGCAGCATTCGGAGACCATCTCTGATGCTGTTTGTAGTGCAGCCTGACCATATACTCTTAAGCGCATTATATCCTCGCGGTAAAATGCTAACTTTGGAATGGCTGCACCTAAACATGTCGTGTTTGGTGTCAAACATCTTGGAATACTACCCCCCGCCAATCCTGGCGGCGGGGGTAGCATTCCACCCTTCTAGAGGGAAAGACATGTTAACTCTGGCTTACCCGGTAACTTCTTTCTGAAGGCCTGGCATCACAAAATGGATGCTGCTGCCACAGACACAAGTCTGGCCTCCTGCTGCTGGACGAAACTCCGGCAGGGGAGGCCTGGACAATAGGTTTCCTGTTGCAGGGAGGTGTGACCACCTCCCCAGACAGGATAATGTGTATTGGGGCTGGGTGGGTGCACTCTTAGAGTGCTTTGAAGTCCTGCACTGGGGGAGCAAAAGGCTCCTCTGTGCATATGCCAGTTCAAACCAGCTCAGGGGCTACCTGCCCCTGCTCTTGCGTGAAACTGGACAAAGGGAAGTGGGTGTAGCCACCTCCTCCCTTGACCCTCCCATAGGTGGGGTCATAGAGTTAGTCCCTCCCTGTTTTACTGGTTAAAATGGGGAACCCTTGCCACAGCAAGATTAGATTATACCTGGACGAAACTCTGAAACTGAATCCTGGACCTTCGACGCTCTACGACAAGATTAGAGGACTGAAGAATCTCCCTTGGGGTCAAGGAGTGACTCCCCTGCTTGGCAGGCACCAAAGAAGCATCTGTCCGGTTCGCATTTCTGAAGCTCCCGTCGGACGCCGAAGTCATCGCATCACCAGAGGTGGATTCTCAGACTTCCCCGAGGCTACCCTGAGTCCCCAGCAAAGCTGAGGCCCGTGGCTATCGTGGGTGACTTGAGACCATGACCCCTGGACACCGAGCACATTTGCAAGTGCATCATCTTCTGGGTCTCCCAAGAAGTCGTGCTTTGGGCTCCGAGTAGCCCTAGCCTCCAGCACCACCTGCACCGAAGATCACTGGCCCCCACTCCACGAGTGTCCTGTAAGCCAGCTCCACGTGCGGCGTCACGAGGCTCCTTCGCGGTCGCTAGCCCGTTGGCTAGTAGCCCTTAACGAAGGCCAATCCTTTTCTTACTTGGCATCCTGGTTGCTCCAGGCCTGCCCTCACTTACCCTCACTGGGTGAGTTCCACAGACCTTGCTGGTCTGCACCATCGACGATCTACATCTTAATCGAGACTTGCCGTTGCCAAGGCTTGTTGGGACCAATCCGGTCGCCGACACCTCAGCACTCGACAGACATCGTGTACCAGCCCGAATCCTGCTCCTGGTCGCCGACAACGCCTCCCGGACCTCGTGGCTGAAGAGTCAAGACGACCGTCAACGCACCTGAAGCACTCGACATCGGTGGGCATCTGTCCATCGCCTTCCTGGTCACTGGCTAGTGACCCAGACTCTGTCCCCTCTGCTTTCAGGTTCACCAGAACTCCGATCCACTCTTGGATCCACCCGGACACTTTTCTCTTGGCCGCCAGCAGCACTTTGCAGCAGATCGCCATTCGAATCGACGACGAAACCCGACCCCGAAAGGCACCTATGCACCCGGCTTCCCTGGGTGAGGTAACACGAGTACTCCGGTGCTCCCGTGGGTAGAGACTCTTCAAAGTCCTAGATCTCAAAGGGTTTTGTCCTAGTCCTCTTTTAAGTGTCCCTTTCCTCTATTTTCCCGATCCCGACTTTCTCCATAGAAGTTAACGGCGTATCGCGGTTGTGTATTTACACTGCACGCGTCTCCCGTGGGTCCCCTGTGTCACTACCTTGGGTGGTTCCTTGTGGTCCAAGCACTTCTAGAGGCTCTAGGCCTAGTGTCTAGTTCAGTCGTGGTTCGCATACCACTTTATTGGTATATGGTTTGGTACGCCCCTAGGGCCCAAACGTGTATTTGTGCTATTACTGTGATTTAATATCTTATAACTTATGTACTTCGAACTCTAGCCTCATAAAGAGACTAGAGGGGTGTGTTTAGTAATAAATACATATATTTTGAATATATACCTGGTGTGGTCCTCTTTCATTTGGTCACTCAAGAGATTATAGACTGGTAAAACAAGCTGCTTTACATTCCTTCAAGACTTAGCCTGAAGGCTGCTCTCCATAGCTACCACTAGGATAGCTTTCAATAAGGTTGTCTTTAACCTATCTCCAATAAGGGGTTGTTTGGACTGGTGCAAGGTGCCCACTATAATTAGTGGACAGCATATGCCAGGCCAACTTCTCACATTGGTGTGCAGCGGGTGGGATTCCAGCTTGCTATTGTTTTACCAGATAATCTCAATTGAATTGATCAACTGAAAACCACTAAAGGTACCTAAGGTACATATAATTTAAGCTTAGAATAACAGTAAGTTCTACTGAACTTAGAGTTGTGTGTTAAGGGATAGCACAACCCTTTCTACAACTCAAGAGAGTTTAGTAGGCCACACTAGAGTAGGTAGTGCATACACCACACCACACTAGTAATGTCTTTAAGGGCAGGATCCAAAGAATCCTTGCAGGAAGCCATTGAGCTTCCACCCTCCAAGTATGATACACTCCCATTCTTGGAATTGAGAGCTTTATGTAACTTGAGAAAATTAAGGACAGGCCAAAGCCCCACCACCCAACACCTCAAGGAGTTGTTGGTGGCTTATGACCTTAGTAAGACCTGTAGGGACTGAAGGGGTAGGAGCTGAGGGTGGGGCAGATGAAGAGGACGAGGCCAGGGGTACCAGTACCCCCAGCCCCCCCTCTGAAACTGGCCAGGAGGGTGACAATGACCCTGACCTGGAAAACCAAATCCCTCCTGTGGATGATGATGAGGATAATCAAGATGATGCCCTCTTTGTCCCCCAGGAAGGATTAAGAGTGTGCCCAGGAAGTCTAGATCTCCTTCTCAGGAGTCTAACCACTCTGGCACCTCTATAGGGAGCTCTGTCTCTTCTCACAGGAGGGAATCCTCTCATGAGAGGAGAACCAGACTGGTCCAGTATGAGGAAACTCAGCTGGAGATCAGAAAAAAGCAATTGGCTTTAGATAGGGAATCCCTAGATCTCCTTAGAGAGAGAAGAAAGTTGGGACTAGAGTCCCATGGTGGCAGCAATATCCCTACAGATAGGGAAAGGTCTTATGACCATAGAAACCTAAACAAGATTGTCCCTCCCTACCAGAGTGGGGATGATATCCACAAATGGATAACTGCACTGGAGAGGGCCTGTAAAGTTCAGAAGGTTCCCCAGAGGCAGTGGGCAGCAATCTTGTGGCTCTCCTTTGCAGACAAAGGTAGAGAAAAGCTCCTCACTGTAAGAGAAGAGGATGCTGACAATTACACAGTCTTGAAGAGTGCTCTGATAGATGGGTTTGGCCTAACCACTGAACAGTATAGGTTGAAGTTCAGAGACACCCAAAAAGCTCAGACTCAAGACTGGGTTGATTTTGTAGATTGTGCTACAAAGGCTCTGGAAGGTTGGATACATGGCAACAAAGTGCATGACTTTTTAGGATTGTACAATTTGATTAGGAGGGAGCAGATCCTTAATAATTGTCAAAACCAGCTTTTGCACCAGTATCTGGTGGACTCTGATCTGACCTCTCCCCAAGAATTGGGAAAGAAGGCAGACAAATGGGTCAGAACCAGAGTAAAAACTAGAAATCAGGTGGTGACCAGAAGAAAGATTCTACTAAGTCCCAAGAGAAAGGTGGGGATAAATCTAAGGATAAGTCCCCTACAGGGCCCCAAAATTCCTCTTCTGGGGGTGGGTCCCAAACTCCTTCCTCTCCTGAAAAGAAACCATATTGCCATGTCTGTAAAAAGCCTGGGCACTGGAAAACTGATCCCAGTTGCCCCAGGATTGGCAATAAAGAAAATGTTCCTCCCACAACTACTACCACCCCTCCTGGTACTACCAGTAGTAATCCTCCAGTTGGGAGTAGTGCACCCAAAAGTTGGGTGCTTTTGCAAGAGGAACAGAGGTGAGTCCTAGTTTAGACAGGGACCCCTCAACAGACTCCTCTGACTCTGATGGTGGTATAGGATTTGCCACCTTTACCATGGGTCCCACAGCGTTGGGCAGGTACAGATTGGAGCCAATAATTAATGGTCAGAAAGCTGTGGCATTTAGGGACACTGGGGCTAGTGTCACCATGGTGGCAGGGAAACTAGTCCCCCTCACCAGTTTTTACCTGAGTTTAAGTACCAGGTGACCAACATTGATGGTGTCAGAACAGATCACCCCATGGCCATAGTCAATCTCAGCTGGGAGGGGGTCACAGGCCCAAAGAGAGTGGCAGTGTCCCCCACCTTACCTGTAGATTGCCTGATGGGCAATGATTTGGAAATTTCAGCCTGGGCTGAAGTTGAACACCAAACCCATCTTAGGATGTTGGGCGTCCCTGTAAGGTTAGTGGGGCTGTGATGGCCACAGCCCCAGCCCAAGAATTTGGAGAGATGGAGCCTGAAAGAATGGCCCACTCTCCCCCAAAAGAGAGCACAAGGGTTGAAGAAAAGTCTTCTTCCCCCAGACAGTAGGTAAGGGTCAGCCTCCTCAGGGAACTGACCCTACCCCTAGTGAAGGAACTGCCACAGAGGTAGTCAGGCCTGGCCTGGCCACACCCCTGATGGCAGAGGACCCTTCCAAGGTGGTACCCAGTCTGGAGCAGGTAACCTGCCCCTCTCTACCCTGCCTCAGTCAGCCCAGGGCTGCAGAGGTCAGGGAGGTCAGTGGACCCCCCGGGCCCCCTGTCCAGAGGAAGCCCCCATCAGCAGATTAGGGGCACCCAGTCTAGTAGCCCTAGCCAGGTGAAAATTCCTCTACACACTGAGGGATCCCCCATACCTTTATGTAGGGACCTCCCCCAGAAGGACTCTGGTAGGCAAGGGCAAACCTGGGACCAGAAGGTTCCAAACCTGCCATGTCCCTCCAGTGTTCCATCCAAAGGGACCCAACCCCCAGCTGTAGGCAGCCAAAGGTTGACCCTTAGAGCAAAGTGCAACTCAGTCATGGAAAGACAGGCATACATGGTGACCAGTGATCTGAGGAAGCTGAGGCCAACATTCCTAGGGCCTCACTTCCCTACTCAGACACCTCACCAGCCTTGTACTTTACCTAAGCACACCAGAGGTAGTGATTCCCCATGGTGGAGACCCTCTCATACCCTTAGGGTGAGGGATTGCTTAGTGGACCATAACATAGGGGGCAACCATGCTAGTGCAGGTGCTTCCTTATATGGCCACTTAGTCAATATAGGCTCAACTGGCCAAGGTTAGCCTTATCTCCTTTCGTTGGGGGGGGGGGTTATGTAGGAAGGTGGAATCTGACTATATGGTTGCCCCCACTTTTTTTTATGGTGTTTTGCTGGTTTATGACTTAGTTGGACTGGGATCCTGCTATTCAGGGCCCCAGTCTATCTGCTTTCTCTGTAAAAGGTTTCCATGTGCCTTAGGCACATCCCTGATTGGAATCTGGAGTGCCCTTATAAGTCCCTAGTATATGGTATACTATGTACCAAGGGCATAGGTACCTCAGAGGCCTGCCAGGGGCTGCAGCATGTATTATGCCACCCCTGGAAGGCCATCCAAACTGACACCTCAGGTCTGCTACTGCAGCCTGGGTAAGGTGGTGCATGCACCTCTTACTGTGATATAGGTTACCTATATCACTAAATACATACACACATATAAACCTATAAGTCACTCCTAAGGCAGGCCTTATCAATCCTAAAGGCAGAGTGCATGGTTCCTATGTGAGAGGGTGCCCCTGCATGAGCAGGGCCCCTCTGCAGCGTTCGGAGACCATCTCTGATGCTGTTTGTAGTGCAGCCTGACCATATACTCTTAAGCGCATTATATCCTCGCGGTAAAATGCTAACTTTGGAATGGCTGCACCTAAACATGTCGTGTTTGGTGTCAAACATCTTGGAATACTACCCCCCGCCAATTCTGGCGGCGGGGGTAGCATTCCACCCTTCTAGAGGGAAAGACATGTTAACTCTGGCTTACCCGGTAACTTCTTTCTGAAGGCCTGGCATCACAAAATGGATGCTGCTGCCACAGACACAAGTCTGGCCTCCTGCTGCTGGACGAAACTCCGGCAGGGGAGGCCTGGACAATAGGTTTCCTGTTGCAGGGAGGTGTGACCACCTCCCCAGACAGGATAATGTGTATTGGGGCTGGGTGGGTGCACTCTTAGAGTGCTTTGAAGTCCTGCACTGGGGAGCAAAAGGCTCCTCTGTGCATATGCCAGTTCAAACCAGCTCAGGGGCTACCTGCCCCTGCTCTGGCGTGAAACTGGACAAAGGGAAGTGGGTGTAGCCACCCCCTCCCTTGACCCTCCCATAGGTAGGGTCATAGAGTTAGTCCCTCCCTGTTTTACTGGTTAAAATGGGGAACCCTTGCCACAGCAAGATTAGATTATACCTGGACGAAACTCTGAAACTGAATCCTGGACCTTCGACGCTCTACGACAAGATTAGAGGACTGAAGAATCTCCCTTGGGGTCAAGGAGTGACTCCCCTGCTTGGCAGGCACCAAAGAAGCATCTGTCCGGTTCGCATTTCTGAAGCTCCTGTCGGACGCCGAAGTCATCGCATCACCAGAGGTGGATTCTCAGACTTCCCCGAGGCTACCCTGAGTCCCCAGCAAAGCTGAGGCCCGTGGCAATCGTGGGTGACTTGAGACCGTGACCCCTGGACACCGAGCACATTTGCAAGTGCATCATCTTCTGGGTCTCCCAAGAAGTCGTGCTTTGGGCTCCGAGTAGCACTAGCCTCCAGCACCACCTGCACCGAAGATCACTGGCCCCCACTCCACGAGTGTCCTGTAAGCCAGCTCCACGTGCGGCGTCACGAGGCTCCTTCGCGGTCGCTAGCCCGTTGGCTAGTAGCCCTTAACGAAGGCCAATCCTTTTCTTACTTGGTATCCTGGTTGCTCCAGGCCTGCCCTCACTTACCCTCGCTGGGTGAGTTCCACAGACCTTGCTGGTCTGCACCATCGACGATCTACATCTTAATCGAGACTTGCCGTTGCCAAGGCTTGTTGGGTCCAATCCGGTCGCCGACACCTCAGCACTCGACAGACATCGTGTACCAGCCCGAATCCTGCTCCTGGTCGCCGACAACGCCTCCCGGACCTCGTGGCTGAAGAGTCAAGATGAACGTCAACGCACCTGAAGCACTCGACATCGGTGGGCATCTGTCCATCGCCTTCCTGGTCACTGGCTAGTGACCCAGACTCTGTCCCCTCTGCTTTCAGGTTCACCAGAACTCCGATCCACTCTTGGATCCACCCGGACACTTTTCTCTTGGCCGCCAGCAGCACTTTGCAGCAGATCGCCATTCGAATCGACGACGAAACCCGACCCCGAAAGGCACCTATGCACCCGGCTTCCCTGGGTGAGGTAACACGAGTACTCCGGTGCTCCCGTGGGTAGAGACTCTTCAAAGTCCTAGATCTCAAAGGGTTTTGTCCTAGTCCTCTTTTAAGTGTCCCTTTCCTCTATTTTCCCGATCCCGACTTTCTCCATAGAAGTTAACGGCGTATCGCGGTTGTGTATTTACACTGCACGCGTCTCCCGTGGGTCCCCTGTGTCACTACCTTGGGTGGTTCCTTGTGGTCCAAGCACTTCTAGAGGCTCTAGGCCTAGTGTCTAGTTCAGTCGTGGTTCGCATACCACTTTATTGGTATATGGTTTGGTACGCCCCTAGGGCCCAAACGTGTATTTGTGCTATTACTGTGATTTAATATCTTATAACTTATGTATTTCGAACTCTAGCCTCATAAAGAGACTAGAGGGGTGTGTTTAGCAATAAATACATATATTTTGAATATATACCTGGTGTGGTGCTCTTTCATTTGGTCACTCAAGAGATTATAGACTGGTAAAACAAGCTGCTTTACATTCCTTCAAGACTTAGCCTGAAGGCTGCTCTCCATAGCTACCACTAGGATAGCTTTCAATAAGGTTGTCTTTAACCTATCTCCAATAAGGGGTTGTTTGGACTGGTGCAAGGTGCCCACTATAATTAGTGGACAGCATATGCCAGGCCAACTTCTCACAATAGCTCTCCCAGCTTGGGGTAAGTTTTAATCAGAAGGTAGCGGCGTCGTTCTGCAGTGAGGGCACAGTTGGTGTTGACGGGGAGGTAGACCGCCCTCTGCGTCCAACCTGCTACATCATCTGTGCAGAGGGGTCTCCCTGTCTGCTTTGCCTGCTCTGCCAGTTCAATAATCTTTGCTATGGGCCCCACCACGTCAATAAGCTTATCCTAACATGCTCTCCAGGAGCAGTCAATGCCCTTCTTGGGGTTCTTCATATATTTGGCAAAAAAGGTACACAGCTTAGGGTCGATATCAAGGATGGTCTGGGACACTCTGCCCGGAGATGGGCATGCACGTCCTTGTTAAGGGGCTGGGGAATCTTAATCGCCACATATTCCGCCACCTTTCTGACAGGGACCCACTCCGTGGAGCAAGGTCGATATATACCCTCAGGGTCAAACATGTTGGTAGGGGCAGCGTCCCCCACATATGGCTCTGAGGTGGCTGAATGGGCACCAGAATCTACCAGAGTCTTGGGCCTCATCGGATGAAATGTCGTCATCCTCCAGATCACCCTCCCCCTGATCGGGGAACCCCACCTCAGGGCCAAAGTCCGTCGCACCGTCATCGCACATTATTTCGGATGTTTCCTCCTCCCGGTAGGGTGCATCCTTCAGTGTGCATGCACCCTTATGGAAGACCTCGGCCAACTGGTGTAAGCCCTCCTGGTGCCGCGCGTCACTTTTGCCGGCCTTGCGCATGGGGACCGAGGTCAGCCCGCGAGGCCCAGCCCCCCCGGTCCACTAGGATACCTGTGCCCCTGGAAACCTGGGCCATCAGCTTAGGGACACTCTCTTGCAGAGGGGAAAGCACCTGAGAAACGGCCTGGGTGAGGAGCTTGTCCATCTCTGCAGGAAGGTGCTGCTGGGGGGGCATTCGTCCTCTGAGGCAAATGAGGGTGAGTAATCGTGGTCCTGTCGGGACTGCATGCTTATTAGAGTGAGAGCACCAATCTTACGCCCTGCAGTAAGTTAAAATGGGCATCCCCCTTGCTGGTGCTCTGAACTGATCACTATGCTTCAGTACGATCGTAGACAAAAGTGGGCTTGGCCCCTGAAAACCTACCACAAAGCGGTGTCAAGCGAGAGTTGGGGAGGAAGAAAGGCACAGAGCATAGAGGACTGCTCAATTTCCCCAGTGCAATGCGGTCGCCAGAGTGCTAACAGAGCTGCTCTGCGGCGCATTTGAAGGTGCCGATTGGGAGCGCGAAAGAGTGCCATCTAGCATACCAGCCAGGTACCAGAAAGACACACTTGGGCGGTAGCCTACCGCGCATGGAATAAAACCTGCTAAATGAGAGCGTGCTGCAATTGATACCAAAATGCTCATAAACAACCACAAAACACACCATCAATAAGCCCAATTCCCCCCTGTACTACCTTTTTAGTCAGGATAAGCAAAAGACGTGACTTAACTGACGCAAAGCAGTGGAGAAAGAGGAAGGACTATGACTTGGTTTATGTTATATGGACTCACGGACTGTTACATGATTGGCTTATGGTTGCCATGGTTACTCCCTGTGGTTCATGGGAGTTGTAGTGCTTGTGTAGTGATGTATTTTACTTTTCAACTTTGAATCTGCTGTTTAATGAAAGTGAATAAAGTAATGCATAATCCTCGCCTCTGGTCCTGACATAGAATGAAGAGATAAGCACTAAAGTTGAACGATACCAGAAGTTAGGCGCTGCTCTGTGGGAAGGAACAAATTAGCACAAGGCGGGACAAAGAGGAAAGATTACCCACTAGCAAGCAAGCCTTTTCAAAGGAAAGGAAAATCCTCGCCTCCGCGTCCTTAATAGAATAGAAACTTTCCTTCATGTTAACTAGGACATTTTTCATTCTATGTCAGGACTGGAGGCGAAGATTATGCATCTTTAAAGCTTACTTACCACCAGTGCGGCAGCGTCGTAGACTGGTTTAAAATAGAACCTTTTGAAAGTGGATTCCGAGGACCAATCTGCCGCATTCATGATATCCTCAAGCCTGCCACCTACCTGGACAGCTTTGGAAGCCATACCCCCCCTAGTTAAGTGAGCCCCGAAAGCAGTGGTATCAATGCCGGCCTCTGCCATGACCCATCTTACCCACCTGGCAATGGTCGGAGGACACCACCTTGAATGGATTTGTAATGGCAATCAACAATTGCCGATCCCCTGGAGGTCGAACCTCCATTGTCATGTCCTCATATGCCTTCAGGCACTTGACCACACACAACTTCGGGACCTCTGGAAAAGCTAGATACAATACCAACCTGGTACTCTTCTTTGTCCTCCTTGAAATGGTGAAGGTAACCTCCTCCGGGGTGAAGATCCTCGCTGACAGGTCTAAGGCTCGCACATCTGAAGCTCTTTTACAAGATATAAGGCAGAGCAGCATAGCCAGCTTCACTGAGATCTCATTCCATTGCCAGGAGGATAACAAGTGCAACACTAGATTGACGTCCCAGAGGCCTGAATACCGGGGCTCGGGGGGGACGAGATATCCTGATCCCTTTGAGAAGATTCCTTACCCAAGGATGTTCACCTACCGGAACATTGTTCACCGGCCCATGGCCCACTGAAATCGCTGACCTGAAAGAGTTGATGGTACAATATGCCAGTCCCTCCTGGAAAAGCTCAGCCAAGAAATGTACAATGTCAGTAACATTGGTGCCCACGGGATCCAGGTGTTTCTCCACACACCAACAAACCCATCTCCTCCAAGCCGAACTGTACCTCTGGGTAGTTCCTGGAGCCCACACCTGCTGGATGAGGAATTTAGCTCCTGCTAAAGCCTGACGTCTTTCCAATGTCACCTGAAATCCTCCATGGCATGAGATTAAGATGGCCTTGAAGAACCAGAGGATGTGGATGGCTCAGGGGATCCGTAAGGATCTCGGGAAACGATGGCAGGAGCACTGGAGAGGCCCACACCAGCTCCAGGAGAGAAGGGAACCATGCATGTGATCCCCATACTGGAGTGATCAGTACCAGAGATGCCGTCTGATGCCTGACTTGAGCCGCTACTCGCTGAATCAGGAGAAAGGGAGGAAAGGTGTAAGCTTGCTCAATCGACCAGTCCTGGAGGAAAGCATCCACAGCCCCCGCTCCCAGATCCAGTCTCCAGCTGAAGTTACGGGGAAGCTGAGCATTTCATCTGGAAGCAAACAGAGCCACCTGATAAGGGCCCCATTGCGTCATCAGAGCCTGAAATACCCTTGGGTTGAGCCTCCAATCACTGGCATCCTTGAGGTACCTGGAGTTCCAGTCTGCCACTGAGTTTAGTGCTCCTGGAAGATATTCCGCTGTCATTGAAATTTGTCGTTGGAGGCAGTAGTACCAGAAGTCCACGGCTCGTTCTGCCAGAGCTCGTGAGCGGGTCCCACCCAGACGGTTGATATACTAGACAGCTGTTGTGTTGTTCATTCTCAGGAGGACACAGCACAATACTCGGTCCCTCCTGAGGGACCAAATAGCAAACGATCTCGCTAGTACCTCGAGACAATTGATGTGAAGGGTCAATTCCTTCTCTGTCCCTCCCCCTCCCATGGAGATTGAGTCGCATCTGGCCCCCCAGCCAAGGTGACTGGCATCCGATTCTATCACTAGGTCCAGATGGGAACCGTAAATCGCCCGCCCGTTCCATACCTCAATGTGGTCTATCCACCACTACAGTGCAGTCTTGGTCTCTCTGATGCCAGTGACACTAGCTCTGAATACGTAAGGCCCCTCCGAAGATGGGCCACCTTCAGTCTTTGCAAGGCCCTGTAATGGAGTGGCCCCGGGAAAATGGCTTGTATCGAGGAAGATAACAATCTAACAATCCTGGCCAGCTGCAGCAGGGAGATTCTGTCCCTCCTGAGAAGCTTCTTCAGTTCTTGATCTTGGCTATCTTCTGGTCTGGCAAGCTCAGGGTCGCTGCTCTGAAGTCTATGCGAAAGCCTAGAAAAGTCATGGTCGCTGTGGGGCTAAATCCGACTTCTGTTGGTTGATGACAAACCCCAAGTTCTGAAGCAAGGTTATGGTGGTGTTCAGGTGAGACACCAGAAGATCGTATGATTGATTCATCAGGAGAAAATTGTTGAGGTAGATTATTAACCTGATGCCCAGTGTCCGGAGATGTTCAACCACAGGTTTGAGGAGCTTCGTAAAGCACCATGGTACTGATGACAGACAGAATTGGAGATTCCGAAACTCGAAGGTCTGCCCTCTCCATTCAAATTGGAGAAACCTGCAATGTGGATGAAAAATGGGGACCGTCAGATAGGCGTCCTTGAGGTCTACAAGCGCTAACCAATCGTCTTGGAGCAGAAGGTCCCTGAGGAGATGGATCCCCTCCATCTTGAAATGACACTAAACCAGCCATTCGTTGAAGGATCTGAGGTTGAACATGGGCGAAAGCCTTTATCTTTTGTCTCCACCAGAACCAGATTGCTGAGAAAGCCTCTGGGGTGAAGAGCGGACGCGCATATTGCGCCTTTCGCCAAAAGGTCTTGTACCTCTTGGTCGATAAGAAACGTGTCCTGTGTGGAAAAACACAGTGGGCAAGGTTTTACTGCTTGGACCGGAGTTCTGTAGAGCTCTATGTGGTACCCTTACTCAGTCTCCGGCACCCACTGGTCTGCCGTGATTTCCGCCAACTTGTGCATGAACAAACACAGTCTACCCCCCCAAACGCAGAGGTAATGAAAGGATGGGGATTACCGTTGTAACTGGTGCTGTTGTTGGCTCCTCCCCTGGCCCCATTGTTCCTTCCTCTTACACCACCACAGGTGTGGTAGAATGTCCCCTGATGGCCGCCGTACCATCCGTTGTTCCTCTTGACCTGGGCTCTGTTAGGGCCTTGGTAGGACTGGCAGCTGGAAGAGCAACCCCTGCCTCTTCCGGCCCCTACAAAAACCTTCCCCGGGAAGATCTTTCTCATAGATGACTAGGCTTTGTCAAGGGTTGAAAAAGTTGAGAAAAACTTCCCCAACTCCTTGACGAAAGGCTCGCCGAACAGGTTGCCCTGCGCTACAGGCCCCGCCTCCAACGAAGAGAGCTCCCCCAGCTTGGAGTCTATTTTTATGAGGAGGGAGCAGCGATGGTCTGCGGAGAGGGCACAGTTGGCGTTGCCTAGGAGGCAGACTGCGCTCTGAGCCCAACCCGCAATGTCATGTGTGGGAAGGGGTCTCCCTGTCTGCTTAGCCTGCTCTGCCAGCTGGATAATCTTCTTTAAGGGTCCTACCATGTCGAGTTTATCCTGACACGTCCTCCAGGAGCAGTCAATCCCCTTTTTGTGGTCCTTCATGTATTTGCCAAAAAAAGGTACACAGCTTAGGGTCAATATCAGGCGTCGCTGTGACCCTATTCCCCAAGGATGGTCTGGGACACTCCGCTCGGAGACGAGCTTGCACCTCCTTGTTGAGGGGTTGGTAGATCTTACTCACCACATAGTCTGCCACTTTTTTGTCCGGGACCCACTCCCCTGAACGAGGTCGATATATGCCCTCAGGGTCAAACATGTCACTAGGAGCAGCATCCCCCATATGGTTCTGAGGCGGCCAAATTCTGGTGCCAGAATCTACCCAAGTCCTGGGCCTCATCTGAAGAAGCCTCGTCATCCTCTAGATCACCCTCCCCCTGATCGGGGAACCCCTCCTCTAGGTCAAAGTCTGTTGCGACATCGTCACACATTAACTCAGGTGTTTCCTCCTCCTGGTAGGGTGCATCCTTCAGCATGCGTGCACTCTCATGGAAGACTTTGGCCAGCTAGTCAAAGCCCTCCAGGTGCCCCGTGCCACGCTTGCCGGCCTTGCGTGTGGGGACCGAGGTCGCCACGCTATGCCCAGCCCCCGGTTCTCCAGGATTCCTGTGCACTTGGAAACCTGGGCCGTCAGCTTAGCGACACTCTCCTGCAGAGGGGCAAGTGCCTGGGAAATAGCCTGTGTGATGATCTTGTCCACCTCTGCAGGAAGGCACAGCTGGGGGGTCATTCCTCCAATGAGGAAAAAGTGGGTAAATAATCCTGGTCCCGCTGGGACTGCATGAGTAAACAATGGTGAGAGCACACCATTTATTACGCCCTGTATCTATTTTAATAAGGCAGCCCCCTCGCTGGTGCTCAGGACTCAAAACATTAACAGGGTCAGAATATTGTCTGTTATTTTTTACAACAGAGGGCCTGGGCCCTAATCTTACCGCATAATAGGTATCAAGTGAGGGTGGGGGGGGAGAAAAGGCACATAGTGTGGAACTCGCGCAAAACCTCCCAGCGCAACACGGTCGCAAGAGCACTGAGTGAGCTGCTCTGTGACCCATTCTAAAGTGCCGATTGGGAGTGCGAAAGTGCGCTACCTACCGCACCCGCGTGGTATAGAGACACGCTCGGGCGGTTATCCTGCAGCGCGTTGAGGAAACTGACAAAGCGAGCGTTGCTGAAAGGAATATCAACAACTCTCATAATTAAGCAAAAATAAGCAGAAATACAGCGTCAACAAGCCCAAATATCCCCCTGAATAACTTTTAGTCAGAAAAGGAAAGAGACGTGACTTAACTGACGTGAGGCAGTGAAGAAATGGAAAGGACTACGGCGTGGTTTAGGCTATATGGTTTCATGGTCTGTTGCACGGTTGGCGTATGGTTGCCATGGTTACTCCCTATGGTTCATGGGAGATGTAGTACTGTGTACTGATGTTTTTTTTTTTTTACTTTGAACTTGCTGTTTAATAAAAGTGAAGAAAGTAATGCATAATCCTTGCCTCCGGTCCTGACATAGAATTAAAAATCTGCAAACATTCGTGACAAGAATTTTCAATTCTATTAAGGACACGGAGGCGAGGATTATGCTTCTCTTTCTTTTTACTACTTTTAACAGCAGCCAATCACAATAAAGTTTTATGAATACTACATTTCCCATGATATCACATTAACACGTGACCAACCATAGAGCCACTGCCCTATATAATTTCTTCACAACGTCCCAGAGTCCTCTTTCTTTGTTCAGAATTCAGGAGAAAACAGTTAATGCAGTTCTAAACCATACAACTCTTGCAAAACATCCGAAAAAAAAGAATCCTGCAATGACCGTGAATCTTTCTTCCTAATACACAACTTGAGACCCAACCGGGGTCCGTCGCGAAACTCCGACCAACGGGAGGCGATGAATCCTCCAACGACGATCTGACCACCCTGAAGGGGAGCCAACTCCTCACCAAGGTTTCCATAGGCCAGGAACGTCCTATTCACTGGTGATTATTTGTCATCCGAACCTGGGAAAGCAAAAGGGATACCGTAAAACTGACCTCACCACACGTCACAATGCAAGGACATTCAAAAAGGGGAGGGAACATTATGAACCAGATCCATTACATCAATGAACTGTAAAAACGTCTAACCTGGGTGGGATAATCCTCACCGCTGTGTCCTTAATAGAATTGAAAATTCTTGTCAGGACCGGAGGCTCCGTTTATGCTTGTTCAAAGCTTAGCCACCACAAGAGAAGCAACATCAACAATAGGTTTACAATAGAATGCCTTGAATGCAGACTCTGCCAACCAGTCGGCTGCTTTCATAATGTCAGAGAGGCTAATATGGCCTGAATTGATGAGGCCAGAAGGCCGACCAGGTGGGCGATGGTTCGCAGGGATACCATCTGCTTGGAAAGGGTTGACTGAATTTCCTTCTTCAAATCGCGCAATTTGGATTTGGGTAGTTTGAGTTGTGCCGCTTGGGAGTCTATCACAAACCGCAGAAATTCCATCGACTGGGAGGGGCAGAGAACTGACTTGGACTTGTTGATGATGAAGCCCAACTCCTGAAGAAGGGGAACCATCACCTGTAAATGTAGTGTGGCTAGGGACATCGACTGCGCCATGATAAGTATGTCGTCTAGGTATATTATCAGTCGTATTCCCTGCTCCCTCAGGTGGGCCACTACTGGCTTCATCAATTTGGTGAAGTACCATGGAGCCGAAGAAAGTCCGAAAGGAAGGACCAAATATTCTAAGCACCTGTCCTTCCACATGAATTACAGAAAACATCGGTGTGGCGGGGTAGATGGGAATGGTAAGGTAGGCATCTTTTAAGTCGAAACGGACTATCCAGTCCCCTTTTCTCAGTAGATCTGCCAACAGATGGATACCCTCCATCTTGAAATGTTTGTAAGTGATGAACTGATTGAATTCCCTCAAATTTAAGACCAATCTGTGTCCGCCTCCCCTCTTCTGCACCAGAAAGACATTGCTGCAGAAACCCATGGGACTGTAGTCACAGTATGCTACCGCGTTTTTCCACAGCAAGTCCCCTATTTCGGCGCTTATAAAAGAGTTGTCTTGTTGTGAAAAATGTAACTGCTGGGGAGGGGATTCTTGATATGGAGTCAGATAGCACTCTATCTGGAAGCCCTGAATCGTCTGTAGGATCCATGCATCCTGACTGGTGGTTCTCTATCTGGGAAGGAAGTATTGGACCCGACCCCCCCCAAAGGTGACCTCCTCGGTTGAAGCAGCGGTGGGAGAACCTCTGCCTGGTGGGGTAGAACGTGCCGCCTCTGGTAGTGTCTTGCTAGTCACCTCTACTGTGGCCATAGCCACCTCATGGGGGGCCTTCGTGGTAATAGCGGCCTGGCGAGCAGCCCCTGCCTCGCCCAGCCCTGCCGAAAAGGCCCGCTTGAAAAACCCTCTTAACATTAGACTGGGTTTTGTCAAGGGAGGTAAAAGTACCCACGTATTTTGAGACATCCTTGACAAATCTGTCCCGGCTAAGGGGCCCGCTTCCGCAGAGGTGAGTTCCGTCAGGTTGGAGTCCATCCTCATGAGTAGCGATTTGCGCCTTTCCGTGGAAACGGCACAGTTGCCCTTTCCTATGAAACAAATGGCTCGTTGTGTCCAGCCCGCCAGAATATCCGGGTCCACCGGGGAACTTGTGTCTTTGGCCACTAAGGCCATCTCCAATATTTTTGCCAAGGGTCCTGCCATGTCCAATAATTTGTCGTGGCAACTGCGCCATGCACGGTCGATATCCTTCTTCGGGTCTTTGATGAATTTATTTAGGAACGCCAACATATTGGGATCAATATCCGAGGTCTTCGCCACTTAATCTGGAATGTCGGGCGGGGCCACTCAGCCCGAAGGCGATTGCGCACCTCCTTATCAAAGCTTCTGCGGATGTTTTCGTGCAGGTATTCTGCCACTTCCAGGGCGGGAGCCCAATCAGAGGACTGCTGGTGTATAATGTTTTGAGGATTAAAGTCAAAAGGGTTCCTGACATGTAAGGCGGGATCGACTTTTTGGGCTTCTTCCTTTTAGGTGGTGAGGTGTGGTCCGAAGAGTCAGTGTCCATGTCCATATCCCTTTTACCCCTTTGTTGCCCACTGGATGAGGTAGACGGAGCAGAATATCCATGGTCCCCTAGTGGGGTTTGAGGCAGGGTAGCCAGCACCTGTGTATTAGGCCATGCAGACGACTTGGCTTTCGCTTTCTTAGTAAATCCACAGGTCGCCCTCCCCTCGCTTTCTTAGGCCTGTCAGCAGACCACTGTATAGATCCGGAACCCTCCGGGTTATGGAGCCTATGTCGCTTCGCAAAGTCCTCTAATTGCGCCATAATTGGCTTTAAACTGCTGTTTAACTGTTTCTGCTAACCGAGTTGTACCGCTCTACGAGCGCCATGTATTGTATTGTTATTCATGCATATTCTACCTTTTGAATGCGTGATGTGCTTTTTCGTTTCCTGGCAGTGAGCGGGCGTGGGCCGCTGAATTAAACGGGTCGCGAGCGTCCGCTCCTGCCGCTGTCACTGTTACCCTCTTGCCAAGTGTGCAGGTCTTCTTTCACCTGACTCGAGCGGACGCGGCTGCAGTCTACCAGCACAAGTCAGCGTCTGCTCGAGCTGGGCGCTATTTCCCCGGCAAAACTTTAACGCGGAGCCTCCCCTGATCGGGCCCGCACACGTGCTCAGCGCGTACAGTGAGAGCAGGCACGCGCAGCCCAAATGGGCTACTTTTGGGCTCTTTTTGGGCTGCGCGATGCCCTCAACTAGTTTCTCCTCCTCGTTCCGTGTTCTTTTAACGGGGAACGCTGCACAGTTATTAACTCTCCCTGTGTGTACCCTACGCCTGCCCGGGCTGGAAAACAGATGCTAGCCCTAAGCCGAATGCAGGCTTTTGGATAATTTAGTTCTCTTTACGCCCCTGGGGCTGCATAATAACTATACAGCTGGGCTGAGGAGCACAGAAATATTGAAATACCTAGATATATATTGTGCACAAGGGTTTCTCCCCCTAATTGATTCTTTGAATTGACTTGGCCAAGTGACAAATTAAATAATTATTCCCAGGATGGAGGATTGGGCTATCTTTGAGGAGGACGAGTATGGATATTATGAGGAGCAGCAGGGCCCCTATTTGGAGGATAAATTAGTAGAAGCTTTGGATGCCTCGGTGCAACAGTGTGAATAAGGCCATCGAGTCAGCCATTCCCCAAACTGTCAACCAGGCATTGGCGGCCGCCCTTAAGCCAATAACAGTGCAATTAGAAAGTTTCGCAAAGCGCCATGGTTTACAAGCCCCAGACGGTTCTGGATCAGTGCCAGGCTCCTCTGAGGGAGCTCCTAAACCAAAAGACAAGTCATCTACATGGCTCATTCACAGGCCTTAGCCAAGCTTCCTCAAACTGCTCCAGGGGATCACGAATACTCCGCCCCTCACGCCCCAGCAGGTGCAGGCCCATCTAGTAAGAAGGCCGCAGATACGGACACAAATACCGACACTGATTCCTCAACTCACACCTCCCCTCCGAAGAAAAAGAAGGCAAAAAAGGCGCATCTCAATCAGCCTTCCCTATCTAATTATCAAGTCTCTAATCCTTTTGATTTTAATCCTCAGGACATTGTGCACCCAAGATCTTCAGACTGGACCCCTCCTCCCGAGGTGGCTGATTACCTACACCAGAACTTACGAAACCACTTTGATAAAGAGGTCTGTAATAGATTACGATCTGAATGCCCACATCCAGACTTACCGGGATCCCTGCGTTCGCCGATGAGTTTTCCTATCCGTTTGCGCGATCCCGCGAAAGTGTGCGATCGCGAACACGTCATTCGGACGCGCCATCGGACATCTGCGTTCGCGAACAGGAAACACGCATCGCGAGCGGGCGGGACAAGTGAAACAAGATGGCCGCGCCAATTGCCGACCGCATGGGCAAGTTCGCAAGATATTTCCCCTCGAGCACGCAAACAGTGTCCCCGAACAGGAAAAACGCATCGCGAACGGGCGGAACAAGCAATTCAGCGTACTTGCGGAATTCTGCGTGCTCGCAAAGATTTTTTACAGTTTTGCGGAATTTTGCATAACGCGACTACGCAAATTCCGCCCACCCTTAGCTATGACCGCGGTAGAGGAGACTGGCAAGATAACGCTAGGGGCGGCACCTTCTACCCTACAAGAAGATTCTCTCGTTGTCGCTTCCATCGGGCGAACAAAAAGCAGGTTTTCAACCCCAGATTACATCAGGTAAGAGTTCTAGATTCTTCCTCTTTTCCTCTGGGGGGTCATGTCCACCACTTCTTACACAACTGGACGTCCTTTACACAAGATGCGTGGGTTCTACAAACCATTCAGGGCTTCCACATAGAATTTCATCAGACTCCAGTACAAGATTTTCCTCCCCATCAAATGTTTTTTCCCAAAAAGACAGCGATTTTATAGATACATAAATAGGAGACCTTCTGCAGAAAAACACAGTGGCTTTTTGCGACAACAGCCCCAAAGGTTTCTGCAGCAACGTCTTCCTGGTACAGAAGAGAGGAGGTGGACACAGGTTAGTCCTCAATCTGAAAGAATTCAACCAGTTTGTCAGTTACAGACATTTCAAGATGGAGGGCATCCGTCTAGTGACCGATTTGTTGAGGGAACATGCCTGGATGGTCCGATTGGTTCTCAAGGACGCATATTTGACGGTGCCTATCTTTCCTCCTCACCGGCGATTCCTGCAATTCCGGTGGAAGGACAGATGGCTGCAATATTTGGCCCTTTCTTTAGGGCTTTCCTCTGCGCCTTGGTGTTTCACCAAGTTGATGAAGCCAGTAGTGGCCCATCTCAGAGAGCAGGGTATACGTCTGATAATCGATCTAGACGACATTCTCATCATGGCCACGTCCCCCTCTCTGGCGACTCTCCACCTATAGACGACAGTGTCTCTTTTACAAGATCTGGGGTTTGTCATCAAATCCTCCAAGTCAGTTCTAATCCCAACTCAGTCCATAGAATTCCTGGGATTTGTAATCAACTCCCAGACAGCACAGTTACAATTGTCTAAATCAAAACTGAGAGACTTGAAGAAGGAATTAAAAGTGACCTTATCCAAACAAGTCATGTCTTTACGAGCGATAGCCCGCCTAGTAGGTCTCCTGGCTTCATCAATTCAAGCCATTTTCCTAGGTCCCCTTCATTATTGGGCTCTACAATGCCTCAAAATACGTCATCTTCAGAAAGGGTTGTCCTACTCGGACCAGGTTCCTCTGACGGAGGACGTAAGAGAGGAGCTTCGGTGATGGCTAGCCCATGTAGATGCCTGAAATGGCAGGGCGATATTCGGGTCCCTCCCGGAGATAGTGATAGAATCTGATGCCAGCCGTTAGGGTTGGGGAGCCCATTGCGGTGAGGTATCCACAGGGGGCAGATGGTCCCTCCAGGACTTGTCCCTTCACATCAACTGCCTGGAGCTCCTGGCAGGATCATTTGCGATTCGGAACCTCTCCCCCAAGTTGGTATCTTGTTCCACCCTTCTTCGGATGGACAATATATCGCAGTGCGATACATCAACAAGTTGGGGGGTACGAAATCCCCGATGTTGGTGGAGCTAGTCAAGGACTTCTGGCATTATTGCCTATCTTATTAGATTTCAGTAATAGCAGAGTACTTACCCGGTCAACCCAACACAGTGGCGGGCTGGAATTCCCCACATCTGAAAGATTACAGCGACTGGCAGCTTCACCCATCCTTATTTCAGATGATTCACTCACTTTGGGGTCCATGCAAGATAGACCTATTTACCTCCAGGCTCAATCGCCAACTGGAGATTTTCTTCAGTTGGAGGCCGGATCCTCTGGCAATAGCCACGGATGCTTTTTCACAGGATTGGTCGAAGACATTGAACTATGCGTTTCCTCCATTTGTCCTCATTCCCCGAGTGGCGAAGCAGATATCCCGTCAGAAAGAGGAGATCTTGTTGGGTGCACAGACAGAATATCGAGTTTTAAATGTCAACATACATAAATATCGAGTTGGAAATATTGTGATATAGAAATATCGACAGCAAGAATATCATGGTCAAGAATATCGACTTGCAGGTAAGAAATATCGCTTTAGGAAATATCGAAGTTATTAATATCGTTTGCAAAAATATAGTTGTTTAAAATATCGATGTTTTAATTAGTGTTATGTATTTTAAAAGTATGTGATCTATTTTTTTGTATAAGAATTGCTTTTGTTTTTTAATATATGTGTTAAATTTGTAGTAGTTATTCATTTTATTTTAATAACATTTTGCGATTTTTAGTTCTTTAGTGGGTTGTGGGTTTATAGGGGAATAGGGTGGGAAGTAATTTAATTATAAGAATTTTTCTTTTTTTATGTATTTGTATTTATTTAATTTAGATTTTATAGTGTTAATTGTGGGAATTAATTTATTATTAATTATTAATTGGTTGTTAATTATTATTGATGAATTAATTGGTAATTATGTTCATTTTTTTAGGAGCAGGTTGTGGGTTTATAGGGGAAAAGGGTGGGAAGTAATTTAATTATAATAAATTAATTATTATTTTTTATGTATTAGTATTTATTTAATTTAGATTTTATAGTGTTAATTGTGGGAATTAATTTATTATTAATTAATTATTAATTGGTTGTTAATTATTATTAATTGGTAATTATGTTCATTTTTTTAGGAGCGGGTTATGGGTTTATAGGGAATAGGGTGGAAGTAATTTAATTATAATAAATGTATTAATATTTTTTATTTATTACTATTTATTTAAGTTATATTTTATAGTGTTAAATGTGGGAATTAATTTATTATTAATTATTTAATAATTGGTTGTTAATTATTATTAATTAATTGGCAATTATGTTAATTGTGTCATTTTTTTATGAGCGTGTTGTGGGTTTATGGGGGAATAGGGTGGGAAGTAATTTAATTATAATAAATGTATTCATATTTTGTATTTATTAATATTTATTTAATTTATATTTTTAGAGTTAATTGTGGGAATTAAGTTATTATTAATTATTTATTAATTGGTTTTAATTATTATTAATTAATTGGTAATTAATTATGTTAATTGTGTCATTTTTTTAGGAGCGGGTGTTGGGGTTTATAGAGGAATAGGGTGGGAAGTAATTTATTTATAATTAATTAATTGTTTGTTAATAAATGCTAATTAATTAAAATTTAAATATGGCAATTGTGTAATTAATTTTAGATGTAAGTTGTGGGGTTTATAGTGGTAAAGGGTGGGAAGTAAATTCTTTTAAATTAATTAAGTTGTTAATTGATATTAATTTATTAATGTAAAATTAGGTATGGAAATTGTGTAATGATTTTTAGGTCTGGGTTGTGGTGTTTATTTGGGTAGAGGGTGGAAAGTAATTTATGTTTAATTAATAATTAGTTGATTATTAATATTAATTCATCAATTGATAAATATTTATGGTAATTGTTTATTTTTACTTTGTATGTGGGTTTTGGTTTTATAAGGGTAACGTTTGGGGAGTAAATACATTTTTATCTGTTTTAATTTGTTTTTTAATTAATAATATTTCTTTAATTGATAATTAATTATGTTAATTATGGAGGTACATTTAAAAAAAAAAATTAGATGTGTGTTGTGAATTGTGTGGTGTTATAGGGTAGGAAATAAAAAAGATTACATTTATGTAATAATGTTTTTTTTATAAATAATTTGTATTAAAAAATAGTTTTTTGTTTGTAAATTATTTTTACATTTTTTTAAATAATCTTTCTAGGTATTTGTTAGATCTTTTTAACATTATAATCTGTTTCTATGTTTTGTAATATTTAATATTTTTATGTTTTATTTTTTTGTTTTTTAAAATCTTTTGTGTTGTTGATATTTTGTTTGTTTTTAATTTTGAACTGACTCCAGTGGAAATATTAATTTTTACCCCTCTGCTATCCAACACTTTCCCTATTGTTGCTCTAACTGGAGTGGGAATAGTAATTTTTACCCCTCCGCTATCCAACACTTTCCCTATTGTTGCACTCACTGGAGTGGGAATAGTAATTTTTACCCCTCCGCTATCCAACATTTTCCCTACTGTTGCACTCACTGGAGTGGGAATATTAAGTTTCACCCCTCCGCTATCCAACACTTTCCCTACTGTTGCACTCACTGGAGTGGGAATAGTAATCTTTACCCCTTCGCTATCCAACATTTTCCCTACTGTTGCACTCACTGGAGTGGGAATAGTAAGGTTTACCCATCCGCTATCCAACACTTTCCCTAGTGTTGCACCCACTGGAGTGGGAATAGTAATTTTTACCCCTGCGCTATCCAACACTTTCCCTACTGTTGCACTCACTGGAGTGGGAATAGTAATTTTTACCCCTTCGCTATCCAACACTTTCCCTACTGTTGCACTCACTGGAGTGGGAATAGTAATTTTTACCCCTCCGCTATCCAACACTTTCCCTACTGTTGCACTCACTGGAGTGGGAATAGTAATTTTTACCCCTTCCCTATCCAACACTTTCCCTACTGTTGCACTGGGAATAGTAATTTTCACCCCTCCGCTATCCAACACTTTCCCTTCTGTTGCACTCACTGGAGTGGGATTAGTCATTTTTACTAGTCCGCTATCCAACATTTTCCCTACTGTTGCACTAACTGGAGTTGCAATAGTAATTTTTACTCCTCCGCTATCCAACACTTTCCCTACTGTTGCACTCAATGGAGTGCAAAATTTAAGTTTAAAGACTATTAAATATTTTAATGTTTTAATTTATAATATGTTTTTTTTATTAAATTTTATGTTATAAGTGTATGTAAATATATATATTTATTTGTAAATGTTTATATATTTATAAAATTATAAAATAAATTAAAATTAATAGTTTATTAATTGTTTTAAAGTAAATAGATATATATATATATCACATTTTATATACGTATGTTTAAATATTTTTTTAATTACATTTATTTCTTGTGGAAGAGGTGTGGCGCAGCGGCCAGGGTGCCTGACTCTGGACCACGGGGTTCACGGTTTGATCCCCGGTGCCGGTGGCAGGTTAGCCCCAGCACCATGTGACTCTGGGCAATAGCTCGCTTAATCTTCTCGACGGGCCCCAGCGCCGGAACACCTCTCCGGAGGTAGCTGTGTGCTTTACAAATGCTGGTATTTCATTATTTTATTATATTTGTTAAAATGTATATTAAATCTAAATAATTTTTTAAGTTAATTTTTTTATTTAATATATTTAACATTAATTTTTATATAAATAAAAAAATCGATAGTTTGTACATCTATATTTTTTACATCGATATTTTATTTTCGATATTTTTATACTTACCGTTATAAATATAGGATGTTGATATTTTTTACATCAATATTTATGACTCGATATTTGTGTATGGGGATATTTTGGGCGTCGATATTCTGTCAGTGAACCATCTTGTTGGTCACCCCTCTATGGAAAACTCAACTCTGGTTTCCCATGCTGTTGGAGTTGGTGTGCGATTATCCACTCCTTCTTTCATTGTCTCTGACGATGCTCCAGGGCCCTCAGGTACAGTTGCATCCTCTAGTACTAGCGAGGCAGCTGTCCCTGATGGCCTGGAGGCTTTCCATGCAAGGCTAAGTATTCTGTGTTATGGGCTGTGTCTAAAGTTCTAGAATTGTCTGCAAAATGGCCAGACAATTTACAATTATCTAGGAAACAGTTATCAGCCAAGTTAGCCATGCTTCTATGTTTACCTGCTTGTCGTCGTGTCTCTGACTTGAGAGTTCTGAACTTGACAGGTAGAGTATTTTCCCCGGAAGGGGCTTCTTTTACCATTTCTGCTAGGACCAAAACTTTTTCACGATCTATTGATAATGCTTTTCCAGCTAATGATAAATTATGTGTGGTTAAATGTCTAAAGGCATATGAAGAGTGTTCCCGTCCGATACGTCCGGAGGGTTGTACAAGAGTGTTAATTGCCTTACAAAAGCCTTTCAAAGCGGTTACATCTGCCACTATTGCTTGATGGCTGAAATTTGTTATGGCAGAAGCTGGTATTGACACACGTGTTTGGTGCTTATTCTGTGAGAGGCGCTATGGCGTCAAAGTCATTTATGTCAGGTTCAAATATTCAAGATATAATGAAATCAGCTGATTGGTCTTCTGATTCTACATTGAAACAGTTTTATTACAAACCTGTGGGCGACATTGCATCTGTTGTTTTTGAGAAGCGTTAAACTAGCATAATCCAAAGCCTCCGGTCCTGTAATAGAATAAAAGATTTGCTAGCATTCGCACCAAGAATTTTAAATTCTATTAAGAACACGGAGGCGAGGATTATCCTGCCCAATATGTAATTATGATTACAGTTGTAATTTATTATCCGCCTGATATATGGGTATTTTCTCAGTTATTACGGGTTGATTTTCTATTCCAGGTGCAGAACAAAAAGGAGAGTGATGCTTCGCCACGTTGGAGGTCTCAGTTGGTGTTTCGTATCTTGGTTGAACTTCCGTTGAAGTCAGTTTGGTTCCCTGCAAGCTGTCGTCGTCGGATGTTAAGGACATTACTCGTTCGAGGCAAAGAAAGAGGATGTGGTCACGTGAAAGTCCTAGTTATAGGGACAGAGACACTGATTGGTGGATATACACCATGCCATTATGGGAAATATAGTTTTTTATGGACATTGAAAGTTTTCACTGGCTTCTGAAATTTTACAGTAAAGAAAGAGAGGGCATTATTTTCGCCTCCATGTCCTCAATAAAAATGAAAATTCTTGGCGCGCATGCAAGGAAAATTTGTATGCCGCTTGTCTCGAAGAAAACGTATGCGCTGAAAACAGACAACCAGTGAGGTGAAGGGACAGCATTTCCCGTCTTCCCCAGTGTGAGTAATCCATGAATGGGCGGGACTTCCTGTCTCTTCCTTTCACTGATAAGAGCAGCTTAGGGGGAGAGGACAGGACTTCCGGCATTTCAGTCATCTGGCACACTGGCGTCATCGGTGAGGAGGGCGGGACTTCCTGCACGAGCTGTCAGTTTCTGCAGAAGCGCGCACACAGAGGCCTTTTAAAATATAAAATGACATTAAATATATAAATCCTCTCGCGCGCGCAATAAGTAAAGACAATATCTTCCCAATACGCGTTTCAAAACCCTAACTATTTTATCGCAAGTGATAAAAATAAAAGGGCACTGTGCACACGACTTCATTTTAAAGGCTTGTGATAGTTTTTATTTCCGTCCGGGCGGTTCCGCGGACACCAGAGTTGTTTGTGTTAAATGAGGCGGGTCTGTGCGGGTGGACGCGACGACCCCGACTAAAGGCTGCGAGAGGCGGAACTTCCGGGTCACGACGGCTACTTCCGGGTCACGGGGCGGGATGGCAGGGGAGGTCGGGCCGGTTCCTAGTCACGGGAGGGAGTCCAGGTGAACCACTTCCGGATCACAGAGGCAGCGGCAGCACAGGGCCCGTCGCACCCGCAGAGTCTGGAGAAAGGGATCGGCGAGGCTGACGCGGTCCACCCCCCCCCCACCCAGGGCCCCCTTGAGAGTCCAAGCCCTTGACCGGGTTATCCGAGGCCCAACCCGGTGTGTGCTCAGAGCCGGGAGCGGCGCCCCGGCCCAGCCTCCCACACCCGCCGTGGGCCCTTTCCCTGCCCCTGCAACCTCGGCAGCTGCCCCCCCTCCAGGGCCCGGCTTAAGACCACTCTCCCGCCCCATCCCCTCCGGGGCCGGGCATCTGACCCCTCTCCTGCCCCCTCCAGGGCCCGGCAGCAGACCCCCTCTCGCCCCCCTGCCAACCAGGGACTGACAGCAGACCCCCTCTCGCCCCCCTGCCAACCAGGGACTGACAGCAGACCCCCTCTCCCGCCCCATCCCCTCCAGGGCCGGGCATCTGACCCCTCTCCTGCTCCCTCCAGGGTCCGGCAGCAGACCCCCTCTCGTCCCCTGCCCTCGAGGGACCGGCAGCAGAGGCCTCCCAGTCTCCTTCCAGACCCCGTGTGTGCCCATCCCGGCAGCTGATCCCTCCACCGGCAGCACCTGCAGCCAAGAGGCGGAGGAAGAGGCCGAGCCCCTCCCAGGTAAGCAGATGCAGGGGGCCACGGGGCCTGTGTTTGTCACTGACCGGGAGCCTGGCAGGGCGCGGGGCCTGGTCCCTGCGGTGGCTGAACCCACCTTGACTACTGATGACAGCAGAGTCAGGACAGCGCCCTGTGCGAACAGTGTGCCACCTTCACTACTGACAGCAGAGCCAAGACACCCACTGACAGCAGAGTCGGGACACCCACTAATGACAGCAGAGTCAGGACACAGCCCTGTGCGAGCAGTGCGCCCCCTTCACTGCTAACGACAGCAGAGTCAGGACACTGCACTCTGCGAGCAGTGTGCCACCTTCACTACTGACAGCAGAGCCAAGACACCCACTAATGACAGCAGAGTCAGGACACAGCCCTGTGCGAGCAGTGCGCCCCCTTCACTGCTAACGACAGCAGAGTCAGGACACTGCACTCTGCGAGCAGTGTGCCACCTTCACTACTGACAGCAGAGCCAAGACACCCACTAATGACAGCAGAGTCAGGACACAGCCCTGTGCGAGCAGTGCGCCCCCTTCACTGCTAACGACAGCAGAGTCAGGACACTGCACTCTGCGAGCAGTGGGCCACCTTCACTACTAATGACAGCAGAGTCAGGACACCCACTAATGACAGCAGAGTCAGGACACCCACTAATGACAGCAGAGTCAGGACACAGCCCTGTGCGAGCAGTGCGCCCCCTTCACTGCTAACGACAGCAGAGTCAGGACACTGCACTCTGCGAGCAGTGTGCCACCTTCACTACTGACAGCAGAGCCAAGACACCCACTAATGACAGCAGAGTCAGGACACCCACTAATGACAGCAGAGTCAGGACACAGCCCTGTGCGAGCAGTGCGCCCCTTCACTGCTAACGACAGCAGAGTCAGGACACTGCACTCTGCGAGCAGTGTGCCACCTTCACTACTGACAGCAGAGCCAAGACACCCACTAATGACAGCAGAGTCAGGACACAGCCCTGTGCGAGCAGTGCGCCCCCTTCACTGCTAACGACAGCAGAGTCAGGACACTGCACTCTGCGAGCAGTGTGCCACCTTCACTACTGACAGCAGAGCCAAGACACCCACTAATGACAGCAGAGTCAGGACACAGCCCTGTGCGAGCAGTGCGCCCCCTTCACTGCTAACGACAGCAGAGTCAGGACACTGCACTCTGCGAGCAGTGTGCCACCTTCGCTACTAATGACAGCAGAGTCAGGACACCCACTAATGACAGCAGAGTCAGGACACCCACTAATGACAGCAGAGTCAGGACACAGCCCTGTGCGAGCAGTGCGCCCCCTTCACTGCTAACGACAGCAGAGTCAGGACACTGCACTCTGCGAGCAGTGTGCCACCTTCACTACTGACAGCAGAGCCAAGACACCCACTAATGACAGCAGAGTCAGGACACAGCCCTGTGCGAGCAGTGCGCCCCTTCACTGCTAACGACAGCAGAGTCAGGACACTGCACTCTGCGAGCAGTGGGCCACCTTCACTACTAATGACAGCAGAGTCAGGACACCCACTAATGACAGCAGAGTCAGGACACCCACTAATGACAGCAGAGTCAGGACACAGCCCTGTGCGAGCAGTGCGCCCCCTTCACTGCTAACGACAGCAGAGTCAGGACACTGCACTCTGCGAGCAGTGTGCCACCTTCACTACTGACAGCAGAGCCAAGACACCCACTAATGACAGCAGAGTCAGGACACCCACTAATGACAGCAGAGTCAGGACACAGCCCTGTGCGAGCAGTGCGCCCCCTTCACTGCTAACGACAGCAGAGTCAGGACACTGCACTCTGCGAGCAGTGTGCCACCTTCACTACTGACAGCAGAGTCAGGACACCCACTAATGACAGCAGAGTCAGGACACCCACTAATGACAGCAGAGTCAGGACACAGCCCTGTGCGAGCAGTGCGCCCCCTTCACTGCTAACGACAGCAGAGTCAGGACACTGCACTCTGCGAGCAGTGTGCCACCTTCACTACTGACAGCAGAGCCAAGACACCCACTAATGACAGCAGAGTCAGGACACCCACTAATGACAGCAGAGTCAGGACACAGCCCTGTGCGAGCAGTGCGCCCCCTTCACTGCTAACGACAGCAGAGTCAGGACACAGCCCTGTGCGAGCAGTGCGCCCCCTTCACTGCTAACGACAGCAGAGTCAGGACACCCACTAATGACAGCAGAGTCAGGACACAGCCCTGTGCGAGCAGTGTGCCACCTTCACTACTAATGACAGCAGAGTCAGGACACCCACTAATGACAGCAGAGTCAGGACACCCACTAATGACAGCAGAGTCAGGACACAGCCCTGTGCGAGCAGTGCGCCCCCTTCACTGCTAACGACAGCAGAGTCAGGACACTGCACTCTGCGAGCAGTGTGCCACCTTCACTACTAATGGCAGCAGAGTCAGGACACCCACTAATGACAGCAGAGTCAGGACACCCACTAATGACAGCAGAGTCAGGACACCCACTAATGACAGCAGAGTCAGGACACCGCCCTGTGCGAGCAGTGCGCCCCCTTCACTGCTAACGACAGCAGTCAGGACAGCGCCCTGTGCGAGCAGTGCGTCCCCTTCACTACTGATGACAGCAGATTCAGGGCACCGCCCTGTGCGAGCAGTGCGCCCCCTTCACTACTGATGACAGCAGAGTCAGGGCACCGCCCTGTGCGAGCAGTGCGCCCCCTTCACTACTGATGACAGCAGAGTCAGGGCACCGCCCTGTGCGAGCAGTGCACCCCCTTCACTACTAACAGCAGAGTCAGGACACCCACTAATAACAGCAGAGCCAGGACACCGCCCTGTGCGAGCAGTGCGCCCCATTCACTGCTAACAGCAGTCAGGACAGCGCCCTGTGCGAGCAGTGCACCCCCTTCACTACTAACAGCAGAGTCAGGACACCCACTAATGACAGCAGAGTCAGGACACCCACTAATGACAGCAGATTCAGGGCACCGCCCTGTGCGAGCAGTGCGCCCCCTTCATTACTGATGACAGCAGATTCAGGGCACCGCCCTATGCGAGCAGTGCACCCCCTTCACTACTGATGACAGCAGAGTCAGGGCACCGCCCTGTGCGAGCAGTGCGCCCCCTTCACTACTAACGACAGCAGATTCAGGGCACCACCGTGTGCTAGCAGTGCACCACCTTCAGTACTGATGACAGCACAGTCAGGACACCCACTAACGACAGCAGAGTTAGGGCAGCGCCCTGTGCGAGCAGTGTGCCTCCTTCACTACTAACGACAGCAGAGTCAGGACAGCGCCCTGTGCCAGCAGTGCGCCACCTTCACTACTAACGACAGCAGAGTCAGGCCCTGTGCCAGCAGTGTGCCCCCTTCACTACTAACGACAGCAGAGTCACGCCCTGTGCGAGCAGTGCGCCCCCTTCACTACTGACAGCTGAGTCAGGACACCGCCCTGTGCGAGCAGTGCGTCACTAACGACAGCAAAGTCAGGACAACGCCCTTTGCGAGCAGTGCGCCCCCTTCACTACTAACGACAGCAGAGTCAGGACACCGCCCTGTGCGAGCAGTGCGCCACCTTCCCTACTAACGACAGCAGAGTCAGGGCACAGCCCTGTGTGAGCAGTGCGCCCCTTCACTACTAACGACAGCAGAGTCGCACCCTGTGCGAGCAGTGCGCCCCCTTCACTACTAATGACAGCAGAGTCAGGACAACGCCCTGTGCGAGCAGTGCGTCCCCTTCACTACTAACAACAGCAGAGTCAGGACACCGCCCTGTGCGAGCAGTGCGCCACCTTCACTACTAACAACAGCAGAGTTAGGGCACCACCCTGTGCGAGCAGTGCGCCCCCTTCACTACTAACGACAGCAGAGTCAGGACAGCGCCCTGTGCCAGCAGTGCGCCACCTTCACTACTAACGACAGCAGAGTCGGGCCCTGTGCGAGCAGTGCATCCCCTTCACTACTAACGACAGCAGAGTCACGCCCTGTGCGAGGAGTGAGCCTACTAACGACAGCAGAGTCAGGACACCGCCCTGTGCGAGCAGTAAAAAAAAAATGTAAGTCCGTTTTTATATAGCGCAGTTACTCACCCTTACGGTTCTCAAGGCGCTGGGGGCCGTCGTGGAAATTAAGTGAGCTATTGCCCAGAGTCACATGGTGCTGAGCTGCCGCCGGAGCCGGGGATCGAACCGTGAACCCTGTGCTCCGAAGTCAGCTGCCCTGGCCGCTGCACCACACCTCTCCACCTTCACTACTAACGACAGCAGAGTTTGGGCACAGCCCTGTGCGAGCAGTGCACCCCCTTCACTACTAACGACAGCAGAGTCAGGCCCTATGTGAGCAGTGCGCCCCCTTCACTACTAACGACAGCAGAGTCATTGCACCGCCCTGTGCGAGCAGTGTGCCACCTTCACTACTAACGACAGCAGAGTCAGGACACCGCCCTGTGCGAGCAGTGTACCACCTTCATTACTAACGACAGCAGAGTCAGGACAGCGCCCTGAGCCAGCAGTGCGCCACCTTCACTACTAACGACAGCAGAGTCGGGCCCTGTGCGAGCAGTGCGCCCCCTTCACTACTGACAGCAGAGTCACACCCTGTGCGAGCAGTGCCCCCTTCACTAACGACAGCAGAGTCATTGCACCGCCCTGTGCGAGCAGTGTGCCACCTTCACTACTAACGACAGCAGAGTCAGGACACCGCCCTGTGTACCACCTTCATTACTAACGACAGCAGAGTCAGGACAGCGCCCTGAGCCAGCAGTGCGCCACCTTCACTACTAACGACAGCAGAGTCGGGCCCTGTGCGAGCAGTGCGCCCCCTTCACTACTGACAGCAGAGTCACACCCTGTGCGAGCAGTGCCCCCCTTCACTAACGACAGCAGAGTCAGGGCACAGCCCTGTGCGAGCAGTGCGCCCCTTCACTACTAACGACAGCAGAGTCAGGACACCGCCCTGTGCAAGCAGTGTGCCACCTTCACTACTAATGACAGCAGAGTCAGGACACCGCCCTGTGCGAGCAGTGTGCCACCTTCGCTAATAACGACAGCAGAGTCAGGACACCGCCCTGTGTGAGCAGTGCGCCTCCTTCACTACTAACAACAGCAGAGTCAGGGCACCGCACTGTGCGAGCAGTGCGCCCCCTTCACTACTAATGACAGCAGTCAGGACAGCGCCCTGTGCGAGCAGTGCACCCCCTTCACTACTAACGACAGCAGTCAGGACACCGCCCTGTGAGAGCAGTGCGCCACCTTTACCGCCCTGTGCGAGCAATGTGCCCCCTTCACTACTAACGACAGCAGAGTCAGGACACCGCCCTGTACGAGCAGTGTGCCCCCTTCACTACTAACGACAGCAGAGTCCGGACACCACACAGGTTTGTAAGGGGAAGAACTGTTTTGGCAATTGATGAGCAGTGGTCTTACTGTATAGATTCTTCCTGGATTTTTCCAGTATCTAAGTGAAAACGATTAGAGATGACATCACACAGAAACTAACAGAGTGATAGTTATCACTGTATCTTAAGGTATCAAATCACTTTCCACAGAATTATTTTGTTTACAGGTATTCATATCAGACAATTGGTGCTTTTTTGTTTTCTAAGAAGAGTGAACTCTTTCGTTAACTTTGCTGGTTTTGCACATTTTTCTGATCGGAAGCAGGTTTCTAGCTACAGTATTAACTTGGGCTTATTAGCATGGGCTGAAGGGTGTATACGTTTTAGTAGTACACAACTTCCAGAGCTTTTGCTGTCTTGCATAGCTGTATTGGTTATTTTGTAGTTCTGTCAGATTGTTGTTGTTTGCCCTTATCACAGCCAGAATTATTGATGCCTAAAAGATTTTTTTGACTATAGTGCTTAAGATGGGGTGTCGAGGGATAAAAATTCAACATGCAACCCACTTTTATGTTAGCTAATATTTATTAAATATCACAGGGCTGTTAATATTGGCCGATGGGAGGGAGTACACGGCCTCTCGCTTAAAGCGAACTGCTACGGCAGAGCCTGCTTCTGGGCCCTGCCTCAGCCCCTCACAGGCTTCAACCCTTTACCCCTCCCCTCCGACTCTAGTCATGTTTTACTTATGCTCCACTGTCACTTATCATCCCAGCTCCTACGCAGCCAGTGGTTGTTTAACCGTGTTTCTCTGACAGAACAGCTGCACAGATGGAAAAGTGACCCATCGCAGACTTCTGATGAGGGGAGCCAGCATTTTCTCCAATTGGGCCGTCTTTCCCCCTCGGGTTAGAAGGGACTCAAAATGAACTGGTCGGATGAGGCAGTCTCCTCACGGAATAAATTAAAAGTAACAAGCTGTGGAGGTTGCCATTTAGGTAACCACACTTTGTACACAAAGGCTGACAGGGCCACAGCTTATGAGGCACTTTTTTCTAGCTCTTGAATTTCGTGGCTGGGGCGGCTCCTCCACTAGGGCGGAGGAGCGTCGCCCCACTGCTTTCTCGCAGTGCGAGAAGCAGAAACATAAAATGGTAATAACTTTTAGTTATTACCATTTTATGTTTGGTTGCCAGCGGGTGGGCGGGGCTGCTCTGCGAGCAGGCAGGGGAGTAGTGGTGTGCCTGCCAACTCCAGAGTGCGCAAAGACTGTTTGGTCGGCCCCCTGGGGCCGCTCAAACCAGTCATGCGCACTCTGCCCTTCTCAATGTAGGCTGCATTGCAGCCTGCATGGAGAAGATGGCCTCCCCATAAGCCGCTGGCTGGGCGGCGTCCCGACCAATCACAACGCTACTTGCAGCGTTGTGATTGGCTTAGGGGAAGGAGCCTGGCTGCCTGCTTCTGCTTCCTGTTCCTGTGAGCAGGAGCAGAAAAGACGCGGGACCCAGCCGGCGGAAAGGTAAGTATCCACCACGCACAATTCCTCAACAAACAATTCCAGTCCAACACACACAATTCCACTCCACACCACATACATCCACTACACTCCAAACCAAAACACATGGGTAAAAGACCTTGTAATTTACAACGCCAATATCTCTAACTCTCACAAATGCAAGACCAATTGCATTGCAAATGCTTGTTGTTAAATGGTGTAAATCCGTTCAGTAGTTCCTGAGAAATAAAAAAAAAAAAAAGAGGTCGGAGAATCAATTTCCCATAGGAAACGTTAGACACAGCTACAGCTCGAACTGCTGAATGGAATTACACCAAATTTGGCAAAAAGGTAGCCCTTGGTTCAGAAAGAGCCCTTTTTTTTAAATGGTGTAAATCCGTTCAGTAGTTGCTGAGAAAATCAAAAAATAAAAGTTTCGATATTTAGAGGCGCGGTGGATCCGCGGACCCTCCCGACCACGAGCTTTATTCTAATTGGCTGTCAACACTCCAAACCAGGAAGTGTTGGCAGCCATCTTGTGACTCGGTTCTACCGAGTCACAAGAAAAGAGAAAAACAAACGCGAAAAACAAGAAAAGGGGGCAGGGTAGAAACACCCTGACCCCCTAGGCCTGCTCAGGGCCCAAAAAAGCATTTTTTAAAAAAAAAATCGGCCGAATTCGCGCTGGGTGCGCGAATCCGGCCGAGAAAATGAAAAAAAACAAAGCGCCGGCTCCTGCGCTTCGTTGTATTGAAGCCCCTGGGTGGGCCAGGTCCCGGGGGCACTGAAAAAATGTGTGGGGGGGGCCACCTCCCCGGGGCTTAATTTATGAGTTGCGGGGGGGCACGCAGCCCCCCCGCAGCCCCGGGGACCGCCACCCCCCGGGGCTAATTTTTAAATGTATGGGGGGCCTCCAAGGCCCCCCCAAGCCCCAGGGACCGCCACCCCCCGGGGCTTTCATTAATTATTTGCGGGGGGAACACGGCCCCCCCCCCCGCAGCCCCGGGGTCCGTTACGGACCCCCAAGCCCCGGGGACCACCACCTCCCCGGGGCTTTCAAACTGAAGGGAGGGGGGCCGCGCGGCCCCCTCCTGGAGCCTGTGATGGCCCTGGGGGCCGCCACCCCCCAGGGCCGGCTCCTGCAGTGTCCCGGGGTGCCCACCCCCAGGACACTGCTGTTTGCTATGGCAGGGCGGGAGCCTCGCGGCTCTCGCCCTGTCATAGCAAACTGTGGTTTGGGTTTTGGAAGAGAGCAGGAAACCTGCTCTCTCTTCCAAAATCCAAACCACATTGCTTTCCACATGGGGAGCTGCATGTCAGCAGCTCCCCATGTGGAAAAGCAATGCCGGCTCCTGCAGGACGCGGGGAGCCGACGGGACCGTGGCCCCCCTCCCTCAATTAATAAATAGGTTTTTTTTAAATGAGGCACAGCCCCGGGGGATGGGGTCCCCGGGGCCACTTGAGGCCTAAGGAGGGGGGCCACGCAGCCCCCCTCCTTCAAAAAGAATAAATAAAAATGTGGCCATGCCCCGGGGGATGGGGTCCCCGGGGCCGAAATTGGCCTTGGGAGGGGGGCCACGCGGCCCCCCTGCCCCATAATAATAAAATTAATTTTTTTAAAAAAACATGCAAAGGCCGGCCCCGGGGGATGGGGTCCCCGGGGCCATAAATGGCCACGCAGCCCCCCTCCAAATATATATATTTTTTAAAATGAACACTGGCCATGCCCCGGGGGATGGGGTCCCCGGGGCCGAATATGGCCTCGGGAGGGGGGCCACACGGCCCCCTTCCATTTTTGAAAAAAATTGAAAAAATGGGGGTCAGGCCCTGGGGGATGGGGTCCCCAGGGCCCATAAAATAGGAAAAAAAGGGGGGCCACACAGCCCCCCTTCTAAAAAAAAAAAAAAAAATGTAATTTAAAAAAGTTGGCATCGCACCGAGGCCCCGCCCCCTCCCAGCAACACTCTGCAAACGCGCCCCGTGGCGCGTTTTAAGTTGGGGAATTAATTCCCCTTGAATCCTGAGGGACCCTGGGGGCCAACTAGCCCACCAGGTACCTCCAGTAAGCGCCACAGGCCTGCCTTGCAGAGAGGTGGTCCGAGGCCACGCCCCTTTTTACACCTCTCTGCAACGCAGCTCTGTGGCGCTTACTGGAGGTACCTGGTGGGCTAGTTGGACTCCAGGGACCCTCAGGATTCAAGGGGAATTAATCTCCCAACTTAAAACGCGCCACGGGGCATGTTTGCACAGTGGTGAAGGGAGGGGGCGGGGCCTGATGTGACAAGTGTGCAAACACGCTCCGTGGTGCGTTTTAAGTTGGGGGATTGAGTCCCCTTGTATCCTGAGGGTCCCTGGGGGCCAACTAGCCCACCAATCAATCAATCAATCCACTTATAAAGCGCACTACATACCCGCGAGGGTCTCAAGGCGCTGGGGGAAGAGGGGGGTGGTGCTGCTACTGATCGAAGAGCCAGGTCTTGAGGAGTCTTCTGAAGGCCAGTAGGTCTTGGGTCTGTCGGAGGTTGGTGGGGAGGGTGTTCCAGGTCTTGGCGGCGAGGTGGGAGAAGGATCTGCCGCCGGCGGTCGTTTTCCGGATGCGGGGGACTGTGGCGAGGGCGAGGCTGGTCGAGCGGAGCTGGCGGGTGGGGGTGTAGAAGCTGAGTCGTCTGTTGAGGTAGGCTGGTCCGGAGTTGTGGAGTGCTTTGTGTGCGTGGGTGAGGAGCTTGAAGGTTATCCTCTTGTTGACAGGGAGCCAGTGCAGGTCTCTCAGGTGGGGTGTGATGTGGCTGCGTCGGGGGATGTCGAGGATAAGACGTGCAGAGGCGTTCTGGATGCGTTGCAGCCGTCTCAGGAGCTTAGCCGTCGTTCCTGCGTAGAGGGCGTTTCCGTAGTCCAGCCTGCTGGTGACGAGGGCCTGGGTGACTGTTTTTCTTGTTTCGGTGGGGATCCACTTGAAGATCCTGCGGAGCATTCGGAGGATGTTGAAGCAGGATGAGGAAACGGCGTTGACCTGCTTAGTCATGGAGAGGGTGGGGTCGAGGATGACCCCTAGGTTGCGTACGTGGTCGGTGGGTGGCGGGGCTGTTCCCAGTGATGTTGGCCACCAGGAGTCGTCCCAGGCTGAAGGGTTGGAACCAAGGATGAGGACCTCCGTCTTGTCCGAGTTCAGCTTCAGGCGGCTGGTCCTCATCCATTCGGCGACGGCCTTCATTCCTTCGTGGAGGTGGCCTTTGGCGGTGTGAGGGTCTTTGGTGAGGGAGAGGATCAGCTGGGTGTCGTCGGCGTAGGAGATGATGTTGAGGTTGTGCTGTCGGGCGACGTGGGCGAGGGGTGCCATGTAGATGTTGAACAGCGTTGGGCTGAGGGAGGAGCCTTGGGGTACGCCGCAGATGATCTTGGTGGCCTTGGATCGGAAGGGGCGAGGCGGACGCTTTGTGTTCTGCCGGAAAGGAAGGATGTGGTCCAGTCCAGGGCCTTCTCTTGGATCCCGGCGTCGTGAAGGCGTGTTCGTAGTGTGTGGTGGCAGACCGTGTCGAAGGTGGCTGATAGGTCCAGGAGGATGAGGGCTGCTGTTTCTCCGTTGTCTAGCAGGGTCCTGATGTCATCGGTGGCGGCGATGAGGGCGGTTTCCGGTGCTGTGGTTGCTGCGGAAGCCGGACTGGGAAGGGTCCAGGATGTTGTTCTCCTCGAGGTAGCGGGTCAGTTTGTTGACGATTTTCTCGGTGACCTTCGCGGGGAACGGGAGCAGAGAGATGGGTCGGAAGTTCTTGAGGTCCTTGGGGTCTGCCTTGGGTTTCTTGAGTAAGGCGGTGATCTCGGCGTGCTTCCAGCTTTCCGGGAAGGTTGCTGTCTCGAAGGAGATGTTGATTATTTTCCGGAGATGGGGCGCGATGGCTGTACTGGCTTTGTTGAAGATGTGGTGAGGGCACGGGTCTAGCGGTGAACCGGAGTGGATGGTGTTCATGATCTCGCTGGTGTCCTCGTCGTTGATGTTGGTCCACGAGAGCAGGCGGTTGGTGGTTGTGGGGGCAGTGGTCTCGGTGGTTGCCGGGGCGGTCGTGGTGTTGAAGCTGTCGTGGATGTCGGCGATTTTGCGGTGGAAGAAGGTGGCCAGTGAGTCGCACAGGTCTCGCGACGGCTGGATGTCGTTGGTGTTGGAGCTGGGGTTGGAGAGTTCCTTCACGATGTTGAAGAGCTCTTTGCTGTTGTGTGCGTTGTTGTCTAGGCGGTCTTTGAGTGAGGCCCTTTGGCGGATCTGATGAGGTGATGGTGACTGCGGGTGGCGCTCTTGTGGGCGGCGTAGCTGTCCGCTGTCCGTTCGTGGAGCCAGATCTTCTCCAGTTTTCGGCATGTTCGTTTGGAGGCCTGGAGGTCTTCGGTGAACCAGGTGGCTTTCTTGCTGGTGTGGCTGTTGGGCGGATTCTTGAGCGGGGCGAGGGTGTTGGCGCAGTCGTCGATCCACTGTCTGAGGTTGCGGGCGGCGGTGTCGGGGTCGGAGGGTTCGGCGGGTGGGCTCAGGGCGAGGGTTGTGGTTAGCTGGTCTTCCGTGACTCTGCTCCAGCAGCGGCGAGGCATTTGTTCGGTGCGGTGGTGCGTGGTGGGCTTCCTGTAGGTGAAGTGGATGCAGTGGTGGTCAGTCCAGTGGGGTTCGGAGGTGTGGTTGAAGGATGGGGAATTAAATCCTCTTCAATCCTGAGGGTCCCTGGGGGCCAACTAGCCCACCAGGTACGTCCCGAAAGCGCCACAGAGCTGCATTGCAGACAGGTGTAAAAAGGGGCGTGGCCTTTGAACACCTCTCTGCAACGCAGCTCCCTGGCGTATACTGGAGGTACAGGGTGGGCTAGTTGGACCCCAGGGACACTCATGATTCAAGGGGACTTAATCCCACAACTTAAAACGCGCCACGGGCCCCGTTTGCACAGTGGTGAAGGGAGGGGGCGGGGCACGTTATAGTTAGAAATTAGCATTTAAAAAACCTTTGAAATTCACTTAAAAAACCATAGGTTTCAGGCACGTTATAGTTAGAAATTAGCATTTAAAAAACCTTTGAAATTCACTGAAAAAACCATAGGTTTTAGGGACAGTTATAGTTAGTTGGACATTGCACTCGTACAAAACCCGTGAAATTCCCCCGTTATAGTTAGTTCAGGTAAATATAACTCGCGCCCCCGCAATTTACTGCTGATGACGTCACATATTACATCACTCATGACATGGTCAGTGACATCACTGATGACATCAATGAAGAATGTGCTAGTATTTGTATGAGTAAGTGAGTTGGTGTGTGTATAACTGTATAGGTGAGTAAATGGGTGTGTGCTTAATTTTTTGCATGACTGACTAGGTGTGTGAGTACCTCTGTGGATGAGTGGCGGTGTTTGAGTGTCTATATAGGAGTATGAGTGCATATGATAGTCCTGTACTGAGTGACCGTAAGTATGAGTGACTGTACGGGTGAGTGAGTGGATCTGTGTGTAGACCTAAGAATCAGTGAGTGGGTATGTAGTTATTGGTGTTGGTGTGTCTATGGTTTTGCGAATGGCAGTCTGTAATTTAGAGTGGGTGTATCAAAGGTTATATTAGGGTGTGAGGAGGTGCATCAGATTATCACGTGGATGATGTCATCAGTGATGTCATTTGAGATGTCATCAGTGATGTCATCAGTGATGTCACTGACCATGTCATGAGTGATGTAATATGTGACGTCATCAGCAGTGCATTGCGGGGGCGCGAGTTATAGTTAGCTGAACTAACTATAACGGAGGAATTTCAATGGTTTTGTACGAGTGAAATGTCCAGCTAACTATAACAGCCCTAAAACCTATGGTTTTTTCAGTGAATTTCTAAAGTTTTTTAAATGATAATTTTTAAATGTAATAATAGTTATATGTATTTTTTGATACTGATTTTCTACAGATCTTTAACTGTTTATTTTTACATATTTTATTTTTTAAATTACATTATATATTTTTAATATAAATGGAAAAAAAAAATGTTTTTAAAAATATTGTAACTGCAATATTTTTTTTTATTTTTTTATTATATATTTTTTTAAATGTATATTATTATTAATTTTTATTTATTTTTTCTTCAAATTTTTTTTTTGGAGTCGCGCACCCAACACGTTCACACCAGGGGGCCGCGCTGAGCGCCGCGATGGAGTCGCGACTCCAAATTTTTTCGTAATTTTTTTTTTAGCTCCTACCTCTAATTTATATTCTCCTTGGGGACCCCATCCCCCGGGGCCTATACATAATGATGGATACCGTGGGGGGAGCCCCAAAGCCCCCACGGTCCCGCCGGCTCCCCGCGTCCTTCGAGAGCCGGCATTGCTTTTCCACATGGGGAGCTGCTGACATGCAGCTCCCCGTGTGGAAAAGCAATCTGCTTTGCATTTTGAAAGAGAGAGCAGGTTTCCTGCTCTCTCTTTCAAAATCCAAACCAAGTTTGCTATGGCAGGGCGGGAGCCACGAGGCTCCCGCCTTGCCATAGCAAACAGCAGTGTCTTGGGGGTGGGCACCCCGAGACACTGCAGAAGCCGGCCCTGGGGGGTGGCGGTCCCCAGGGCCATCATTGGCTCCAGGAGCCCCCCTCCCACTTAATGTAAAGCCCCGGGGGGTGGTGGTCCCCGGGGCTTGGGGGTCCATAACGGACCCCCTATTTTGAATATTTAGTGCCCCGGGGTGGCGGTCCCCGGGCAGTGGGGGGATTAGGGCCCCCCCACACTTTTTCACATGCCCCCGGGACCTGGCCCACCCGGGGGCTTTAATTAAACGAAGCGCGGGAGGCCGCGCTTCCTTTTTTTCATTTTCACAGCTGGATCCGCGCACCCTACACGTATCGCGGCGTTATAAAAAAAAATATGCTTTTTTAGCCCTAGAAGTCCTTCTAGGACCCCCTAAGCAGACCTACGGGGTCAGGGTGTTTCAACCCTGCCCCCTCTTCTTCTTTACGCCTTCATTTTACTGCCATCATGTGCCTCGCTTCTACCGAGGGACAAGATGGCTACCAACAGTTCCTGGTTTAGAGTGTTCACAACCAATTACAATGCAGCTCCATGGCGCTTACTGGAGGTACCTGGTGGGCTAGTTGGCCCCCAGGGACCCTCAGGATTGAAGAGGATTTAATTCCCCATCTTAAAACGCGCCACGGGGCCTGTTTGCACACATGTCACCTGAAGCCACGCCCCCTCCACCACTGTGCAAACGCGCCCCGTGGCGCGTTTTAAGTTGGGGGATTAAGTCCCCTTGAATACTGAGGGTCCCTGGAGTCCAACTAGCCCACCATGTACCTCCAAAAAGCGCCACAGAGCTGCGTTGCAGAGAGGTGTAAAAAGGGCCGTGGCCTCTGTACACCTCTCTGCAACGCAGCCCCCTGGCGCATACCGGAGGTTCCTGGTGGGCTAGTTGGCCCCCAGGGACCCCCAGTATTCAAGGGGAATTACTTCCCCTTCTTAAAACGCGCCAGGGGGCGCGTTTGCAGACTGCTGCAGGGAGGGGGCGGGGCCTCCAGCACAATGCCGTGTTTTTTTTGTTGTTGCTTTTTTCTGCCCAGGGGGTCCTTGTGGGACCCCCTGAGCAGACCTAGGGGGTCAGGGTGTTTCTACCCTGCCCACTTTGTGCGTTTTGCGCACTTGTTTCTTGTGTTTTTTTTATTTAATCGGCGGGATCTGCGCACCCTAAGCGCATCCCGCCGATTTTTAAATTAAAAAAATGCTTTTTTCTGCCCAGGGGGTCCTTGTGGGACCCCCTGAGCAGACCTAGGGGGTCGGGGTGTTTCTACCCTGCCCCCTTTGTGCGTTTTGCGCACTTGTTTCTTGTGCCTCGGTTCTACCGAGGGACAAAATGGCTGCCAACACTTCCTGATTTGGAGTGTTGACAGCCACTTGAAAGCCAATTAGCATGCAGCTCGTGATCGGGAGGGTGCGCTCAGGGTGCGCGAATCCGACGCGGCCATAGATATATATGTGATTTTCCTTTTGATTTTCTCAGGAACTACTGAACGGATTTACACCATTTAACAAAAAGGGTTCTTTCTGAACCAAGAACTACCTCTTTGCCAAATTTGGTGTAATTCCGTTCAGCAGTTCGGGCTGTAGCCGTGGCTAAAGTTTCCTATGGGAAAATGAATGGGGAAAACACGTTTTGGGACCCCCCTTTTTTCTCGGCTCCCGCTTGACGAATCACCCCGAGACTTTCAGGGTAGGAGCGGAGCGGGCCACAAAGTTTGAAAATTTCGCGAAGATTCGTCAACCGGCGCAAGAGTTATTTCAAATAGAATGTTGCGGATTTCCTATGGAAAATAGGTCCTAACTATAACTATCTACTGGCGACCGCCAGTAGATAGTTATAGTTAGGACCTATTTATAGATATATATTATCTACTAAGTCAAAAGTAAAAACACATATATATCTGGGCGGAGCCTAACCACACATGTCATCGTGAGATCTGATTGGCTGTCAGCACTTCATCCTGGAATTGCTGGCAGCCATCTTGGGACCAATATAAATGATAGTACCCCATTGAAATGCATTGTAGTGAATCGAAGATTATGAGGGTTACCAAAAGGAGAACTATAAAGGGTGATAACAGACTTTAGTTACATTAGAATTCATTTGTTGATGGTACCATACTAATTTCAGGAATTGTGGTGTGTTCTAAGGTGTTTTTACCCTGTGAAAAACCTTCTGCTGGGATATCGTGAATCATGTTTGAGAGAACACTATTTTCTCATGCTTGTCCCATACAGTTTTGGAAGGTGCTCCAGAAGCTAAAATGAGAGCATATTTTCTGTAAATTCACATTATCTTTCTCAGTCATGTGAGAATGAAGTCTGACATTCTCAGTAAAACATGTACATCCAACAAGGGCAGAGACTGTCAGTTGATTCCTTTGTGTTCTACTGCAGCTTCCCAGAGTGTTCTAAAGAACAACTAGAGCGCTAACAGTCTTACTTATGACAAAAGTATGGCACACCTGAAGCCATCTTGATTGGAATAAACTGGTAACACTTAAAACATTTAATTTAAAAAGGAACAAAATGAGGGGTTCATTTTGCCATAGAAATTATGGTTAGTACTGCAAAAAGAAAATTTAGGGCATGTTTTAAGTGAGATCTCAAATCCTCTTCTAAACAGCCTCTGTTTCCTTACAACGACATGGATCGTCTACATGTTTTTTAGAACGCATGGTCATTTACCATACATACCTTTACAACAAAATTCGTTGTAAAGGCATGTGTGGTAAATGGCCATGCGTTCTAAAAAATGCGTAGTAATGACTTCGTGATGTACAACGCATGCGTGGTAATGCATGCGTTGTAATGGTATCGCAAAGTAAAAAGTCGTTGTAACGGCTGTTTACCGATCGAAGCTGGCCCCTGTTCTTCAGTGAGACGTTTATTTGATTAATTAGGAAGAAGGAATGTGGTTTTTTTTACCGAAAAGTGCATTCCCGGCTGTTGTATTGTGAAAGTGTCCGCGTGGCCTGGTTTCACTTCCGGTGAGAGAGTGGAAGAGTCTGTTTGGATCTAAAGGAGTTCTGTTGTTGGACGGGGCCGGCGCGACATGTCATCAGAAAACATAGCTAATGGAAGCGTCCTCCCTGAAGTGTGGAGCAGTGCCATGAGAGGTCAACGAGTTTGCGTCCCACCGCAGTATGACCGTACCGCGTGACCCATTTGCCACCTCCAGGGTACAGGAGGCAGAAGCGGCATCGCAGGTCCTCTTGAAGACCGTTGTAGCACTAATTCTACATTTTGGTACTAGGGCAATTTAACTTCGTTGTTCCTGCCAGATACAAAGAGAAGATCCTGTGTTATTCAGTGCCCTCGTTACCTTTTTTTGTGGGTTGTGGTGCTTGTCACTTCGCTGCTCGCCGGTGCACACGACTGGGCACCCCACCTCGTGTGCCATCTGCAGGGCCTCTGCCCTCGGATCACTGGTTTCGGTTTCTGGAGTGGCAACATAAACAGTTGCTCCCAAAGGACTAGCCTGAACACTTAGGTGAATATCCCCTGCACCAGCATTCCACGGAAATTCTTCCCTAGCTCTCCCACGTCAACGAGGACGTCATAATAGCACGGCTCCGCTCGCGACACCGTATGACGTCATCGGAGCCATAAGAGAACCTCGTCGGCGTGCTGACGTCAGTTCCACCCATTTTTTCCGTGCCACCGAGGCAAACAGGGGACCGAGACATTTTCACATGTATACATAGTATAATAAATATATATATATATATTCACTGAAAAAACCATAGGTTTCAGGCACGTTATAGTTAGAAATTAGCATTTAAAAAAACCTTAGAAATTCACTGAAAAAACCATAGGTTTCAGGGGCGTTATAGTTAGTTGGACATTTCACTCGTACAAAACCTTAGAAATTCCCCCGTTATAGTTAGTTCAGCTAACTATAACTCGAGCGCCCGCAATGCACTGCTGATGACGTCACATATTACATCATTCATGACATGGTCAGTGACATCACTCATGACATCACTGATGACATCACTGATGACATCATCCAGTGAATGTGTGTTTTTCTGAAAATTAAATATGTTTTATATATGTATATCTCAAGGTCGATGGAAGAATAAATGGGTATATAAGTGTCTAAATGGATGATTTTGTTTTGTAAAATTGATTGTATAACTGACTAAGTGTATCTTAGTGAATACATGGGTTAGTGAGTAATGTTTAAATATGAAAATATCTGTATCAGTCTCTCACTTTGTGTATAAGTGGCTGCATGGGTAGGTGAGTAGCTACATGAGTGTCTTTATGGGTTATTAGTTGGTTTTTTGAGTATCAGTATGAGTGTCTGAGTGTCTGTATGGTTCGGTGGGGGTATTACTTAGTGCATAGATGCATGAATGAGTGACTCACTGTTTGTATGTGTTGAAGACAGCATGTGTGCAGGACTGTATAGGTGGATGAGTATGTGTATGGGTGTGTTAGTGAGTGAATGACTGTCTCAATAGTGTCTTTATGAGTAACTACATATGTTTTAAACTAGTATATGTGAGTATTGGTGTATATAAGTGAGTATATGTGAGAGTGAGAGATTGGAAGAGTTCCTGTACAAATAAGTAGGTGTTTCTATAAGTGATTGTTTAAGAGAGTAAATATGTGTAAGTTTCTGTAGAAGTAAGTGTGGTATTGTGTGTATAACTGTATATGCAAGTAAATGGATGTTTGATACTTTGTTTGCATGTGTGACTGTGTGTGAGTAACTCTATGGATGAGTGGCGGTGTGTAACAGGATGTATAGGTGTATGAGTACATATGATGAGTGAGTACATGTATGAGTGACTGTATAGGGACTGTTGGTGAATGAGTGGATGTGTGTGTAGATCTTGGAATTACTGAATAGGTGTGTTGTAACTGGTATTGGTATGTCCATTGTTTTGAAAATGTTAGTTTGTATTTTCGAGTGTGTGTATCAAAGGTTATATTAGGGTGAGAGGAGGTCTGCCACTATCACAAGGATGATGTCATCAGTGATGTCATTTGAGATGTCATCAGTGATGTCATGAGTGATGTCACTGACCATGTCATGAGTGATGTAATATGTGACGTCATCAGCAGTGCATTCCGGGGCGCGAGTTATAGTTAGCTGAACTAACTAGAACGGGGGAATTTCACGGGTTTTGTACGAGTGCAATGTCCAACTAACTATAACTGTCCCTGAAACCTATGGTTTTTTCAGTGAATTTCTAAGGTATTTTAAATGCTAATTTCTAACTATAACGTCCCTGAAACCTGTGGTTTTTTCAGTGAATATATATATATCCTACTGGCAGTGGCCAGTAGGTAGTTATAGTTAGGACCTAGTTACCATAGGAAAATAGTTTTTTGTTTTGCCAATAACTTTGGTGCCGTTTGCTGAATCATCACTAAATTTTCAAAACTAGTTTGCCACTCACTTCAGCTGCTTCATGGGAAGATTTGGGGTAATTCGTCAAGCGGGGGCCAAGAAAAAGAGGCGGTCCCAAAATGCATTGTCCCCATGCAATTTCCCATAGGGATTTTAGACACGACTACAGCCCGAACTGCAGTACGGTCTTACTCAACATTTGGCAGAAAGCTAGATCTTCATCCAGAAAGATCTTTTTGTAATTTGGTGTAAATCCGATCAGTAGTTTTTAAGTAATTAAAAAAAAATATATATATATGTATATTTAGCGGAGCAAAGGGTTCAGCGGATCCGACAGATCTCATGCTGAGATCTGATTGGCTGCCACCACTTCAACCAGGAAGTGGTAGTCCCAAGGAAAATGCAAAATAAAAACCACAACTGTCGGTATAACCTGACCCCCCTAGGCCAGGTGTTTGGGTCCCACAGGGAACCCGTATGGGGCCAAAAATGTTTTTTTTTATGTTGCCCTGAATTTGCCGAGGATCTGTGGAAACGCAACAAAAAAAAGTGTGACCTCCCCAGGACCTGGAATTTTTTTTAGGAGGTGGGGGTTGCGCAGCCCCCCTTTCAGGCCGTTGTCAGCCCTAGGAACCACCACCACCCCGAGGCAGGCCCTTGAAAATGAAAGGAGGGGACAGCGCAGCCCCCATCCTGGAGCCATTAATGGTCCTGTGGACTGCCGCTCCCCAGAGCCGACCCACTATGTCACGGGGTGCCCACCACTGGGACTTAGCCATTTGTTCGTGCTTGGTGGGAGCTTTGCCAGCTCCCACCAAGCAGAAGCAAACAGTAAGTCTACTCCCAGTGAGTGGGAGCAGGAAAACCTCTCCTGCTCGCTGGGAGTGGAGTTTATCTGTTTTCCTGTCCACTGTCAAACAGGCAGGAAATCAGATGAAAAAATGTCTCCAACGTGCAGGGAGCAGCATTTTCATTTTTGCTGCTCCCTACGTGTGGGAGCAATGCCTGCTCCTGCTGTAGGCAGGAAGCTGGCAGGGACCATGGGGCATTAATGCCCCCTTGTGGTCTCCATGCTGGAGACTGGGTGCCCTGGGTGGGCTCCAGGGCACCCATCATGAAGAGGCAGAGGGATGGGGTCCCTAGGGGCCAAATCGTACTGGGGAGGTGGCTGGTTCGGCCTCCCCCTTCCCTATTGATTTTTGGCTGGGCCCCGGGGATAGGGTCCCTGTGTCCGGAGTCTGACCGGGGAGGGGGACCACGGGCCCCCCTCTCCCATAAATGAATGAATCTCCATGAGTAAATGACTCCGTTAATCTATTGGAGCACATTCTGTAGTGACTGTGATGAGTGGGTTCTTTCTTGGCCTTTCCTGGTGCGAGCAGAGTCCATGTTTCTCCCTTTAATTTACTACGAGTATGCAAATATGCAAAATCACCTGGAAGTCTCACCCATTTTGCCCCGTCCACCTTAGTAGTACGCAAAGGTTTTCCCGTCTTTTGCCAGTATGATGGGCAGCTAACCAAAAGGTCCCCCAGTGCATTTCCCACCAATTTTGGTGACCGCTTCTTGATGCCGAAAAATGAGGACTTCTCCACCAAAGAAGCGCTTACTTATAGTCAAGAGGAAGTACCTCTGTTTGATGAAGATTCTCCTGTTTGTAGTTTGTTGTGTTCTCTTGACGACGATTCATGTTATCACAAAAATTGAACCTCTACGGGGAGCACTTACAAATCTAAACATAGCAGGTGCCCCAGTTGAAGCTCCACTTCTGTAAAGCACAAATGATCCTAACTTCTTGAGCTTCGCAAATGCAAAGCAGCTCAGTTTCCTCTCGTATTCCATGTTGAAAAACAATATGAAATCCTTAATGGAGGTGAATTCATCATTGATCTATTGGAGCACAATCTGATGTGTAGAGACTGTGATGAGTGGTTTCTTTCTTGTCTCCTGGTGAGAGCAGAGTCCGTGGGTCTCCCTTTTAAAAAACCTAAGTATACAATTACCCAAAATCCATAGCATCACTCACACACCCAATCACAGACCTACACTGGCACTCACAGCCACTCTCAGACCCACACAGGCTCTCGCACACCCACTAAGACACCCACCCACAAAGACACCCACACACCCACTCACAGATCCATACAGCCATTCGCACACCGTCACTAACCCCTACAGCTACTCGCACACCCACTCACATACCCATACAGACACTCCCATATCCACTCACAGACCCATACAGACACTCCCACATCCACTCACAGACCCATACAGCCACATACTCACACACCCACCAAAACACTCACACTCATTCACAGACCCATACAGCCACTCACACACCCACTCTCACAGGTGACCGGTTGCTGTTAGGATTTTTTTTTTAACGTAGAAATTCACTGAAAAAACATGTTACAGGGACGTTATAGTTAGGCTCAAATTTCACTTGTACAAAACCAGTGAAAATCAGCAGTTATAGTTACCTGAGCTAACTATAACTTACACGCCCACAATGCACTGCTTATGACTCACATATTACATCACTTATGACATGGTCAGTGACATCACTCATGACATCTCAAATGACATCACTGATGACATCATCCACAGAACCACTCACATACTCACTCACACCACCATACAGCCTCTCATACAACCACTCGCACACCAACACAACCACTCACATATCCATTCCCACTCCCATACAACTACACACACACACCCACTCACTCATCCATAGAGCTACTCAAACACCTACTCATACAGCCACTCACACAACCATATAGCTACTCACACAACCACTCACTCACACAGCCACACACTCACCCATACAACCTCGCAACACAGCCATTCACTCACCCACCCATACAACCACTCACACACCCACAGAACCACTTGCATACCCATTCACACATCCATACAACCACTCACACACCCATACGGCCACTCACACAAACACTCACTCTCCAATACAGCCACTCACACACCAACTCCACCAAACACCAACTCAAACAGCCACTCACTCACCCAAACAGCTACTTACACACCCAGCCACTCACTCATACAGCCATTCAGACACCCCTCATTCAGTCACTACACACCCACTCACACACCCATGCAACCATTCACACACCCAGTTATAGACTCATAGAACCACAGACCCCCACTCACACACCCACCCTATCAGTCATACTCACACAGCCACTCAGCCACTCGCATATGAATACACAGCCACCCGCATAATATATGTTAGAAGTAATATCACTTAGTAGTAGTATACAAAGTATAGTAATTTAACTTTGTAGTAGCTTAGTATGTCACTTTAAGTTTGAGAAACTTTACAAAGCACTAACACTCACTGGATGATGTCATCAGTGATGTCATTTGAGAAGTCATCAGTGATGTCACTGACCATGTCATGAGTGATGTAATAGGTGAGGTCATAAGCTGTGCATTGCAGGGGTGTCAGTTATAGTTGGCTCAGGTAACTATAACTGCTTGAATTCACTGGTTTTGTACGAGTGAAATTTGAGCCTAACTATAACGGACCTGTAACCCCTTTTTTTTTTTTTAAGTTATAAAGGAGATTTGGGCATTACTGAGGTTGGCAGATTTTCCCCTTGAAAGTTAGCCAGGAGTTACTAATCACATCCAATCCATAGTCCCGGCCTCACTTTATTATGAAGCTGCTCAAAATCTGAAAGCCTTGCATTTAAAAAAGGTCCTCCCATACTCTGCGTTACTTTCTCTATCCAAAGACTCCCGGGAGGAGTTGGGTTGGTGGCTCTTCCATATGGAGGCTTTGAATGGAAGATCTATCTTAGACTTGGTTCCTGGTATCACGTTAGAGCCCAATGCAAGCAAATTGTATTAGGGAGCTCGATGTGGAATGTTGTACAGGAGGAAATTGGTGACACAATGAAGCACTGTTGCTGTAAACAGTTTGGTTCAGGACAGGGTAGAGTGTTGCATTCTGTTCTGGAAGGACAACATCTTGGCATCTGTTATGTAAACGTGGGGGTGCCTGTCCTAAAGGCTTTACAAATTCAGCCATAGAAATTTGGCATTAATGTCTAGAAAGGGACATTATGGTGTACACAGAATATCTTCCAGTTTTGGCAAACTGTATAGATTATTGGGGGTGGCGGGGCGGGGTTCAAGGTTTATACAAGACAGGAGCGACTGGTCGCTTCAGATTGATGTTTCGTCAACTCATGCAACTCTGGGGTCTTCTTCAGATAGACCTATTTGCCTTCAGTCATGGCTGCATCTTAGGCAATATGCCTCAAACACTTAAAATTGTTTGTAGTCAGACTGAAAAACAAGCATTGGCATAGCCAATAGGTCTCGCTTTTGGGACCTTATAAGTATTTAGTTATGGAACACAATATCCTTGGTGCAACAACATTAACTGTTGCATGGTTAAACACTTATAAGGTCCCAAAGGCGAGACCTATTGGCTATGCCAATGCTTGTTTAAACTAATGGCACATTCACAGTGCTTTCTGCCACAGGCTTAGACCTCTTAGCACTATAAATACACATCACTACTTTTCTAGTGCACCGACCAGGATTCGAATCAGTGACCGTCCTGTTACACCCACAGGAATCTGAAGTAATCGCATTAACCAACCAAGCTTTCATACCCAAAAAATGCATTTCCCCACAGTGAAATTTAAGTTGCATTTATTTTTCATTTAAGGTGTGTGCATTATATTATAGTAGGTGACAGGCCACCAAAAATAGTTAATATTTGGTTCTTTTTAGCCATGTCTCTCACCCCCCCACTCACTGACCCCCGCCCTATCTGTACTCAGGATCACAGTGACCATACTTTTCATTATGCACTTCCGCCGCTATTTAACCTCGATACAAAAATGTAAATACAATTCTGCAAACATAATTGTAAGCTGACTGGCCACCAGTCCAATCGTACAGTAAGAAGGAACCTCAGGAATTGCAAGATTTTCTCGTGGCTGGATCCAAGCTGGGCGCTTTGTAAAATGTCAAAAGTTTACTTGCTGAACTGTAATCAAGATCAGTAAGCCATAGTAGGAGAATTAATTAGTTGCACACTTTAAAGGTGTGCTAAGAAAAGGTCATTAAATTAGCTACTGAGTAGAAATCTGATTTGATTTTAACGGTCCTTTCTTAACTCAGGTGCACAAAACCCATTTGCAAATACAAAATTCCATTTCTGGTTCACTGAATAATAATGGAGGGATTTAACATTTTAAATAGGATCCACACACCGGAAAATACAACTAACAGGTAGAACTATCAAAGTGCTTAATTTGAGCTGGTGGCTTCTGGTGCTCGGCCCGACATTTAATTCTCAATACCGGCACTTATGACTGTATGCCACATGGGGGCACTGTTTTTCTAGCTTAGAGATGAGCATTACAGCTGCTGCCTATTACTTCAATATGCACTAAAAAAACTAATACCCGTCTCCCAAGCCATTCTTATAGCTTTGGGGGCCTGGAATAATCTGAACTGTCACACTTGTGGGACTATGATGGTTAGTAGTTGTGTAGTTACTGTCACTGGCCGCGCCGCCTGGGCAATAGGTGGTGCAAGCTGTAGTGGCCTTCTGACCAGGGCCCTGGCATTTATTTTGTTACAAATTAAGCAGTGAACTATCATTATAGCAACTCTAGTAATATAGGCAGACTTTGATCATTTCTATTAAGAGTCCACCTGTAAAACTTTGTCAACATCCATTAACTAATAACTAAGCGGAGATTTACCAACAATTTGCAGGTAGTTTGCACCCTAGAAGGTTACAAAACGTACAGCTTTCAACATTTTTCACTGTATCAATTGAGAAGGAAAATGCAGAAAATTATAGTGGTTCAGAGGAAATTATTTCTCCATGGTGAGAAAATTCTCTGCATTGCTGCCTGTGGTCAAATCAATAAGCTGAAATATATAGAGCGTGGTATGAAAAATTAAGAAATCAATTCTGACATTTGGATAACATATCCCTTCGACTTCATCTTTAATGGAAAAGTTTGGCCAAACAAGTTTTTTTTTTTTTTTAAATCCACATCACTAGCAGTGATTCCCGTTCAGTGGTTTCTAGAAATTTCACAGGTAATATTCCTTTACTATCTGATCACGTCCATACATCACTGGCACCCCAAAGCTTACAATGGCCGCCAATGTTTCAGTTTAAGGACCTATGGCCTATAATGCATCCCATACAGTGATTGGTGCAACTGCATTCTGCACATACATTGCTGTTCAGGTCCTGGGATATAAAATTTTCCAAATGGAGAAGGCACTGCGTTGCTCTTTCTGTTTGGCACTTCAGGACTTGTCAGTGAACGTAGCAGGTAAGAAGTGTTTTAAATATAACAAAGAGACAATGCACTCTGAGGAAGGGGCGGGCAAATTTGCATTTTTCATTACCCTTGTTTGATACGTATATATATTTTGCAAAAATAATGTGTATTACAAAAAATGCGCTTGGCCTGTACCTTCCGTGAAAAATGAATGCAAGGGCATACCTTGTGAAAAAATAATAGATAGTAAGTGACAAGATCTGGCGGAAAGCTTGCTCGAACAGAAAATGTGAAGTAGCCATATGATATCACATATCAGTCAAACAGTTCCGACAAGACATTTTCTACTTAAACTAGTCTCCAGCAGAAGAAAAATTACAAAAGAAAGTGTAAAAAAATGATAAATAAGTACGCTAAATAGAGATTAGATTGTGCAATACAAATTTAACCCTGGTCTCCAGCAAAATAAACACAAAAAAACATGGTCTGGCTCGAGTGTGATGGCTTTTCCTACATCTCTGTATTTATGAGCACCACATTCAGAGTAAATCAGTGTCACCCTCTTCCACAAGATCCGCCGGCGGAGCGGATTAACACAGAGGCCGCACACATACCAGGCGAGGCGAGCGGAGTCCAAACAAGCAGTCTTTGGGCTGAGAAAGGCACAGCAGGCCCCCTCGGGGGTCTGTCACATCCTTGGATCCTCTCGTCCTCTCAATACCAGGTTGGCTCCAGCAGGGTATGGAATGTCATTCCAGATCTGGTCGCACTTTTCGGGCATTCAAAGTTCAACTTTCAGAGGCTGCCGCCATTACCCCATCGATCTTTAAAAACTCTTCTGCAATAACATCACAAACATATGATTTTCTGATCAGCCCACTACAAATGTTGTTGACCACAGGGGCGGAGGTGGGTTTAACAGCAGGAATCTGGCCATAAGGGCAGTCATTGCCTCCCGTTGCATTTTTCATCAGAAATTCATCGCCGAGACTCGAACAACTGGCACCGGTGCCTGGATTAAGGCCAAGCATCGATGGGTTTCGGAATTAAAACCAGACACAACAAGCCCGCGAGTGGTGCCCGCGCACCACAGAGGAGCGGGGGCGAGCGAGCGCGGCAGCCTGCTCAGCTGACGAGACGCTCAGCTGACCAGACGCTCGTGCGTCGTGGCTGGCCTTTGGATGTGTACGCGCGGCAGACATGTGTTTCCACTTATCGCGCCCGCGTCTGGGCACGATAATTGGAAACACATGTTTGCCGCGCGTACCCATCCCAAAAAGGCCAGCCACGACGCACGAGCGTTTTTGGGACTGCTTTTAAACCCGCTTACATTAAGTCTTCGCCTCTAAGCAGCGCTTGCGCGCTACTCGAGGCTCGACCTAATGAGCCTGTTGGAACCGGGGTTACCGAGTCCGACACGGTAGCATGGCGCGAAGCGGGAAAGCACGCGAAGGCAATGTGTAAGGCAGTTGTGCAGCACACTCTTACTTTGACTCAGAAATGCGAACGCAATAACATGACACCACACCAGGCTTGTGTATTTAAAATCAAGATCTTTTATATATAAATTAAGTTGGCATCAGATGAGGCAGATTAATTCAGATCTACATTCAAATTCATTGCATTACTCAACTGGTGCACATTTTAAATAAAGCATCATAGCTCATCAACATTGTAGGCCACTAAGAGGCCGCAGGAATTATCTCCTACACGTAGCACTTAATAATGATCTCAAGGTACGTTAATAAAACAGGGGCCTAGACATGCAGTTCACTTTAGCATATTCAATTACTTAAAAGAAGGCTTTTCACTTTACATTTAAATAGGCCTGCATTAATCTAGGCGCGCCCACATTCAGTACAGTGGGCGTCGCAATTCCAGTACACCTGTAACATAAAACACTTCAACTCTTGGCGGTGTACACTTCAGCACAATTCAATTAAACACTTTCCCCCTGTGGTAAAGACTTAGCAGTTAAAAGCATGGCCTAGGCAGTAATTACAATAGGCATCTGCAATAAATTATTAAATACTGTAGGGAACCCCTCAACATGTCCAGTATCCTGGGGCTTCTATGACCCTTAGGGGTTAACTCCAGGCTAGGCCCACTCCTCTCCGGGGCCTCGCCTCATGGGGAAAGTTTACACAATCAATTATGGGGTTAATGGTGGCCCCCGGCCCCCAGTGGCGTTTTGTGGGCCCTAGGGGCCTCCTGGGCTCACCTGTTGCTGGTTCGTTGGTCGCGCTTCTTTAGCGACTGGCACTCCCCCAGGCCCGGCCCGTGTTCTGGAGGGCGGGGCCCGGTCGGGGTACCTCGGCCTTCAGGACGGACTGTCGGGACGTTGCGGAGGCCGGGATCACCTTCCTCCAGCCCCCGGGATCAGGTAATGAAGCTGCGGGACGTTGCGGGGGCCGGGATCACCTTCCTCCGGCCCCCGGGATCAGGTAATGAAGTGCGCGGGCTCAGGGTCTTTGGGGAAGGGAGCGGGAGCCGGCAGTCCTCTCCGGCCGGCTCCCCGTCTCCCTCTGCACGGCCGGGGCTCTTCCTGGGCCTCCGTCGGCGCTGGGGGCGTGACTGGAGCCGGCGCCCAATCGTTGCGCGGCCTTCCTGGGGGCGCGGCCGGCGTCCCCGGCTCCTTGGAGACGGCGTCGGCGAGGCCTGGAGGCCTCGTTGGTCGCGCTAGGCCGCAATGGCGATTTCTTTGGCCGCGACGGCGGCGGGGGTGATTTCTTCGGCCGCGACGGCGGCACTGGCAATTTCTTCGGCCGCGACGGCGGCGCTGGCAATTTCTTCGGCCGCGACGGCGGCGATGGGGCCCAGGGCCCGGTGGCAACAACTTGGGGGCAATTTATAGAGGCTTCGGTGAGGGCGCGGACGGCGCACCTCACCACAGATACTTGAGGGGCCTCCCTCACCTCAGCGCTCCCTTCGGTGAGGGCGTGACGGCGCACCTCACCACACGGTACTTCTCCTCAGGCGGCGGCGGCCGCGGCGGTGATCTCCACACAAGGTCAGTGACCTGAGGGGTGGCAGAAAGCAGGGCGCACCAGCAGCCTGTGGGCAGGGCTGACTGGAAAAGTACTTGGGGGCAGCCCAGCAGCAGGCAGAAATGAAGAGGGGGTGAAGGTCTAGCGCTTCAGGGTACGGCGCTTTACCTGGTGATCCCCAGTTGGGCAGTTTAGGGTTCAGGCCTGGCTGGACGGTCAGGCCTCCTCAAATTAAGGTGTCTTGCGACTGCTCCAGCTTCGTTGCTTCTTAGGCGCTTCTGGTTAGGAGTTTCTTGTCAGAAGTTCCTTATTATAAGTTTCTTGTCAAAGTTTCTTGTCAGAAGTTTGTTGTCATGAGGGGGGGGAATGAGTTGGTGGTCTGGGAGTGCTTGATGTTCCTCCCCGCACGCTGAAGGTGGTTCCCTGGGTCCCCTCACACTGGGCAAGGTCAGTGGGTGGTGGGCGTTCCTCAGCTATCTTACTACAGCAGGGCCTCAGCCCTGTCAGCAGCAGTAGTGTAGGTCTCCCCCCCTAGGCCCTAAAGCCTATACTCCGGCGGAGGTTCTCCCAGGTTCAGTGGTGCCTCATCAACTGACTCCAACTCCAACTGACTAAAAGTTTTCCCTCCAAGCCTTTTATACCCCTAGGTCAGGTGACTCTCCCAAAGGCGGCAAAACATAACTCCTCCCACAGCCCGGAAGGTTCTGGAACCTTCTACATGCCTGGCTATGTGGCCTAGAGGCGGGGATGGAATGGATACTGTATCCCTATGTCCCAGCCTGACCCTGGCTACTAGTGTGTATGCGTGTAAGGCCCCTCTGCAGTAGCAGGGGCCTGTGGCAGCCATCTTGAGTGAGTTTCATACATGGTAAAACGGCTAGGGGAAAACGAAAAATTTCGGGGAAAAAGGGCCACGTCCAACACAACCCCCTCCCAGCCAAAAGCCAGGGCAGACCGATCAATGCCTTGATGGGCTTCCCTGCTTCGGGCGAGAAAACTTGGACGCGGGCCTTTTCCCCAGCTGCAGGAAGGTCCTGCAGGTCCTTCTCCACTCTGGAACCCGGTGGTTCCCTCTCTCAAACCTCCCTGGGCCAACGAAGCCACCCCACTGGTGCTCCCTAGTTGTCCGCGGCCAGGACCAGGCGCTAGGCCGTCCAGATGTCTCTGGCCCTTGCGGTCTCACAGAGCGGGGGGCAATAGCCCCAGGCCCGTTGGCCACTCTCCTTCTCCTCCTTGCAGTTCCAAACTGCCACTGGTCCACCCACCTGGGGTCCGCACCCTCAGGCTGACCAGCAGTCAGGGGCGAGGCTCTCTCCCCCTACCTCTCCTTCTGGGGATCCGCCCTCTCTTCCTATGCGGGGCACCCTCAGACCACCACTCTCTTACTCTTCCAGGGCCGTGACCCTGCATCCGATCCACCAACCCAGGGTCTAAACCCTTAGGTTGCCCCGGTGCCAGAGGCGAGTCCTCCCTCCCTCTGCACCCCCTCCCAGAGTTCCGCACCCTCCCACCTGGAGAAGCACCCCTGGGAGTCAGCTCCGGAGGGACACTGCTTACAGACGTCCCTCCCGCCAGGTCAGGCAGCCCCTGAACCTGGCACCCCAGCCCAGGATCTAAATCCGGTGGCTGGGCAGACCCCAGAACCCCTGGAGCTCTGAATACATACGCCCCGGGTTCTCCTGTCACTGGGGGATCCCCTTCCATGGATGGCCCATCGGGACAGCCTAGGCTCCCAACCTGGGGTTCCCTTATGGAACTCTCCAGGCCCTGAGACTGCGGTTGGGGCACCTCGGGACACCTCCCCATCTCACTCCTTCCTATAGATAGGATGTGAGGCCCTACAACCCGCTCACTATCCTGGGACCTAGCTGGGCTATTCTCCACCTCTCCCACCTCGCTGGGTTGGAAGATCCCTGCACCACTCCCTTCAGGATCACTCCCCAAACTGGCTATCACCTCTCTTGGTAGATAAAATTTGGGCTCCTGTGGAACCCCAGCAGGTACGCTGCCACCATTCACTTTGCCCTGCATCTCCATCTGCAAGGCTCGGAGCTCTAGTTCCTTCAGGCTAAGCTCATGCGCAAGCTTCCTTTCCTCCATGGCTAGCCTTGCCTGTTCTCGCTCCCTTTCCATCCTAGCAAGTTCTAATGTTAATTGCCTCTGCTCCCTTCTGTCCTCCAATTCCTCTGGCGACAAACTCCCCCCTGACGCACTACTGCCTGCCCTGGAACGTCTTCCTGGCAACACATTCTCGCTAACATCAATGTGCAGTAGGTCCAGTTCTCCTGGGTTGTCTGTCTCCCCCTGCTCCTAGTCCCCTCTTCCCTCCGGTTGGGCCATTACCCATGCCCTCAAAGCTTTCTGAAGCACCTCCTTCCTGGCGCCTCGCTTGACGGCCACCCCCCCTTTCTAGGCAGAACTCCTTGAGCTGTGTCACCGTATACCTTTCTAGGTTGGCTAACTCAAACTCCATCCTCCTAGGTGGGGTCCCAGACAATTTAAGGAAAGGGTTCTATACTGTAGGTAACAGGTCTAACGCAGGAATGTACACAATCGGCCATTACAAAAGAATTCCTAGCACTTTCATTACAATAGATGTCTAATTGCGGCGCACACTGAGTCACTGTAGGGTGCTGCACAAACACCAGTCCTTATCCCACCGCTGAACACCAAATGTTGGAACCGGGGTTACCGAGTCCGACACGGTAGCATGGCGCGAAGCGGGAAAGCACGCGAAGGCAATGTGTAAGGCAGTTGTGCAGCACACTCTTACTTTGACTCAGAAATGCGAACGCAATAACATGACACCACACCAGGCTTGTGTATTTAAAATCAAGATCTTTTATATATAAATTAAGTTGGCATCAGATGAGGCAGATTAATTCAGATCTACATTCAAATTCATTGCATTACTCAACTGGTGCACATTTTAAATAAAGCATCATAGCTCATCAACATTGAAGGCCACTATGAGGCCGCAGGAATTATCTCCTACACGTAGCACTTAATAATGATCTCAAGGTACGTTAATAAAACAGGGGCCTAGACATGCAGTTCACTTTAGCATATTCAATTACTTAAAAGAAGGCTTTTCACTTTACATTAATCTAGGCGCGCCCACATTCAGTACAGTGGGCGTCGCAATTCCAGTACACCTGTAACATAAAACACTTCAGCTCAATTCAATTAAACACTTTCCCCCTGTGGTAAAGACTTAGCAGTTAAAAGCATGGCCTAGGCAGTAATTACAATAGGCATCTGCAATAAATTATTAAATACTGTAGGGAACCCCTCAACATGTCCTGTATCCTGGGGCTTCTATGACCCTTAGGGGTTAACTCCAGGCTAGGCCCACTCCTCTCCGGGGCCTCGCCTCATGGGGAAAGTTTACACAATCTAGCCGTGCCTGCTTTATTATATGCCGACGACGCTGTGTTGCTGGCCAGAACTCCCCGCCCTTCCCCCACGAACCCTCCGCAATTTGGTGGATTCTTTTGTCCAAACCAATTTCGCAAAGTCACACATTATGGCGACCGGCCCAGGCAAGAAAGTTGTGCCAGTATTAAACCTGGGTGACAAGCAGCTAAGCACAGTTAATAACTTTTGTTACCTAGGGCTGGCCTTTGATGCAAGCAACTCTTAGCAGCTGCAGGTGAATACTGCACACAGGAAACTCGAGAGGGCAGCGAGCTCCCTTTTTAATCTCGCTAAGATGGATGGAAGGGCTACTATCTCTCCCTTTGTCAGAATTTACCAAATGCAATGCATACCCATCGCCACATCTGGTTTGGGGGTTTCATAACGCAGCCCCTATCTAGGTGCAAGAGAACAGAATCTGTAGAAAATTGCTAAATCTCCCGCACTCCAGCACTAATTTTATTTTACACTCTGAACTAAAGCTACATAATAGATCGCATTAAATTAGCTCCTCTTCTGTTATGGGTTAGTGTTTGGAGTAATAACCATGCTAGCGTAAACAGGGCAATCATCGAAGACTGCCTGAAATTGGATAGGGGTCTACCTTGGCTGAGATATGTATGTAAAACTATGGGCAATATTGGCTTGCCAGAAGTGTTCAGCGCCCCTGATCTGATTACCAACTCTACCAAAAAATTGGTAAAGCATAGATTTCTGGAGTTTGTCACTGCTCTGAGGTTTCAGGAGGCTGCCAGCAAGCATATTATCTGCTATTACTATACTATGTTTTCAACACACGATATTACCATGTACCTAACACAAGAGCTGACTCTGTGGGAAAGATTTATTTTATTCAGATTTCGGTCAGGGATGGTTTGGCGTTTAGTTTGCTTCTATGGAACTGAAGGTATGTAGAGTACAGTACTCTTCCCCCACCCCCCCCCCCAACCCCCTGTCCCTGCGATAACAAGTCGGAACAATCTTTACGGCATTTTATGTTCTTTTGTGCATTTTATCGTAAATTCTTTCAACTATGTCTTAAACCTCTATTGATTAGGTCTGCTTTTTGAAAATGTAGGACTGCATTAATTTATCTTCAATTGTTAAATAGTCCAGAAATCTGTTTTTAATGTCTGTTGTTTTCTTAAGATGGCCATCCAAAGCAGAAAATCCATGGAGATTACATGAAATTAACTAAGTTGTTTTTAAGATCATGAATTTGTAGCGTGTGAAATTGTGTATTGTGAATTGAATTTTGTATGTATATTTTAATGTACCTCTTTTTACTTCTGTAATTTTATGATCTTTTCCTAAGATCAGATAAAGGAGAATTGAATTGACTACTCCTTTCTTTCTTTAAAATCTTTATTCGATCACTTAATAGAGATCATAAAAGCACAAATTCATTACCCACACATTATATATAAAATAAAATACAAACACTATTATACATCCGATAAGACATTCAGGTCATAATAAAACTGTAATATTGGATGTGCCCAGGATGCCTCGTTTACACATATTAAAATCATAAGTACATTAGTTAGTTGATTAACTTCTCGGTCTTACATGGGTCTTTCTATTTCTCAAGCAGGCCCACAGGAATGTGGCTACAGAAAAGCAGACGAAAGGGACTTTAAAAAGTACAATGCCACCCTGCAGCGAGTAAAATTATAGCGCCTTAAGATTGGAAGAATAAAAGCCTTTCTTTCTATTTGATAAAATTTACAAAACATTATAAGGTGGAGATCTGACTGGGGCGACTGATTATCACATGGACATGGTATCAGGTCTGCATGCTTGTATTGATTCTCTGGGAAACCTAGCATCAAGGGAATGAGGTTCATGCGAAAACGCAGAAAAATAAATCTATGCTGTCTGGACGAAATACAGGATAGATATGAAAATCCTTTCTCTGCTCTTTGTGGGATTAGGTCATATGCGAGTGTCGCTTTTTGGTGCATATTTTATTCTCTATGGGCGAAATTCGCCCTCTGCATGAACAACTCGATTATTTTCTGTCTAGAGACCCTTTTGCAGGATGCAGGTTCCCTGAATAAATCACCCTGCCCAATTGCGCTCAGGCCGGCCTCTACATATCTGAGCCAGCTGCTCCTGTTTCATGCAACCACTAATTATACACTGCGTCCTGCGCCAGATTGAGATCCATAACAGAATTGGAGCCAATCTAATTGAGTCTACCATATAGGGCAGGCCCAGTTCGCTATGTAAGATATAATTGGAGAAGGACTGAGGAAGCGACACCCTGTTTTTAAAAAATATATCTTCTATTGTTTGGAGTTTTCCAATCTGAGCCTTGCCCCATACTCCTGCCTCATATGTTCCTGCTGACTTTGTTTTTGCAAGGTATATCTTTTTAATAGGGTCCAAGGGACTTGCGCCCAACTTCTTAGCAAAGCCCTTAATGGCTTGGAGGCTTCTTTCCATGCCTAGAGCTCTTACAGTCACCAGATTTACCCAGGAATGGTTTTTATCAAATAGTACTCCCAGGTATGGAAAGGATTCTACTACCTCAATTTTCTTTGGTCCCAGGTGTAAATACGGGGATTTTGAGCTTTTGCCTGCTCCTGCTATAATGATGAAGGATTTTGATTCATTCACCCCAAGATCTAATGCTGCCATGAATGAGGCGTACGTTGTTATCAGGCCTTCCAGAGCTACCCCCGTCCTAGCAATTAAGACAGCGTCGTCGGCATAAGCCAAAACTGGAAGGGGAGTTCTTCCAAAGATAGGCACGTCCCGGGGGGGGTCAGTCAGGGTGGCCCCCAACCCGTTTGTATAGATGGAAAAGAGGAACGGGGCAAGGACGCAGCCCTGTCTGACTCCTCTCTCGATCTTAAATGAACGTGTGCATTCCCCATTGATGCCGTACGGACACAGGCAGTTGCATTGGCATAAAGCTGTCGGATGAAATGAATTATTGGTGCATCAATCCCCATCCCCTCCATCATCGGCCACAGCCTATGATGGATACACAGCCAAAGGCCGCTGACAGGTCCATAAAGGCCATGTAGATCTTCCCGCCTTTGACTTTGGTGTATTTATCGATGCAGAGTGAGAGGTTAAGACAATGATCCACAGTCCCCTCCATCATCGGCCGCAGCCTATGATGGATACACAGCCAAAGGCCGCTGACAGGTCCATAAAGGCCATGTAGATCTTCCCGCCTTTGACTTTGGTGTATTTATCGATGCAGAGTGAGAGGTTAAGACATTGATCCACAGTCCCCCCCCCCCCCTCTGGAAACCATATTGGGCCTGCATCAAGATGTTATGTTCCTGGGCCCAATACTCCAATCTAGCTAATAGGATCCGGCCCATGAGCTTGGCCGTGGTATCCAGTAGGGAGATTGGTCTGTAATTCTTAGGGCTGCTTCTGTCCCCTTTCTTGTAGATCGGGACTATTATGCTGTGCTTCCAGGACGGAGGGGGGCTCTCTATCGCTATGCTATTAAATACATTGGTTAATAGCTGGGCCCATAGGTCATAGTTGTCTTGAAAAAGGTCAATTGGGACCCCGTCTGGCCCCGGTGCCTTCCCTGGAACACAAGCCTTCAGCCCTTTTATGACATCGCCAAGTGAAAATTCTAAAATACCTTGCGGTAGATGACTTGCATTAGGCAGCCAGAGGGCAGCCAGAGGGCAGGAGGGGTAACAGAGCCAAATATACCTTCAAAGTGTCTCACCCATGCGTCCTCACTTACATGTACATCCAAGGACGGTTCTTTAGGCTCTCTAAAATAGCGTGCATTTATTACTTTCCAGAACTCGCTGCAGCTACCCATGTTAGCAGCCTGCTGGAGGTCATCCCAAGCTTTCTCCCTGATGTCTTTCTCCCTATCCTTTCTGAAGGTCTTATGGTCTCTGCGTAAAATTCTTATCTGCTCTGGATCTCTCGGCTGGGTTTTTAAGGCAACAACAAGAGCTCTTTTTGCTAACTAGCATGCTGGATCAAACCAGCCTTTGGCCCGTTAACACGCTTGGGACGGGTCAGTGCATCCTTTAGCTTCTCTATCAAGGCTCTAAACTGGGAGACCAGGGATGCTGGAGGGAACCCCACGGACCAGCATAGTAAAATGTCATCCCTTGTTTGTGCTATGGGTTCATGGGCCAAGTTCTGTTTAACCACCTGCACCCACTTCAGTTGATACCCATTTTTCCTAGTTAAAAAAATATTTCCTGTTACCTCATGCTGTTTGGTCGGCTTATGGGGGATGTTTAAGTAGCTAAATAGAATTGTGTGATCACTATAACAGGTGAAAATAGTGCCTGTGTGGGTGACTTTCCCGCTAATTGTAGAGTTTACTAAAATAAAGTCAATGGTGGACTCGTAATCGTTCCTCCTGAATGTTTTCCATATATTACCATCATTTGTGTTCTTTGTTATCCCCAAGTTTCTTATATAAAGGAGTTTAAGACATAGTCCTTGTGGGAGGAGTGAAAAGGGAATTACCCTGATGGTCTGTAAGCCGGCACACCGTGACTTCTTGTTATATCGTAGGTAAGTAGTTCCAGTAGTCTTGGTTAGGTTATAGATGATAAGTTTATTGATCTTAGATGTTCAGATAGGTTTTCCAGTATAGATGTAATAAAGCCCCACCAGGAGCAGCTTCTCTGCCGCTCAGCCCAGGATCCAACTGACAGTCCCACTCACAGCATACCCAACATTCCAATGACATCACATTCACACTAACATTCTACTCTCACTGGCTGAACAGCAGAGGCAGAGAAACAGGGAAGATGTAAGGTAGAAACCTAGATATAACACACCTTCCCTCTTTATAAAATGAACAAAGAGAAAGCAAATATAAATAGTAACATTGCAGTAACATCACAGTAATACTGAAGAAACTTGCCAGAAGAAGTATAGCAAATTGCACATAAGTTATGAAAAACATGCTAAAATAAGCAAGTAGAAAGGTGATGTAAAAGGAAGCAATAAGGAAAAGAAATTGCAAAATGTAAACAGTAATGCAATGAGTAAACACAAAGATAGAGTAAAGGAAATCGAAAACTAGAAAAGACACATCTCCTTCCTTAGCAGAGCAAAAAAAATTGAAGCAAGAAGTTTCAAAAGGAAGGAAATTGTAAAAGAACGTACATACATGAACAAGAAAGAGGTATACTATGAAAAATTAACAAAGAAATAGTGCACCAATGTAACCACCACAACCACACCAACTGGCCAGACTGGCGAGGAGGATGGAAACACTGAACACAGCAGGAAGAAGGAAAACGACAAGAACAAATGTAAGCAAAAGGTGACCAGCACCCAAAACAGAAAGCAAGTAAAGGTGAATTCCAAAAGCAGGAAGAGAAAAACACCCAAACAGAAAGCAATCATAAGTAAATAACGGGTGACTTACACACCCTACCAGAAATCAAGCAGAGGTGAAAACACAAAATAGTGAATCCCCAAGCAGTAAATGCAAGGAAAATGTGATCTGGGTGAGCTGCACCACACGTAAATCAAAAGTACAGTCACACCTCAAGTTAGACCATGCATGAAAGTGCAAGGAAAATGCGATCTGGGAGAGCTGCACAACATAAAAATTAAAAGTACAGTCACACCTCAAGTTAGACCACATATGAAAACCTGCGCACAATAAAACAAAAGCACAGAAAGTAAAATCATGTAAAGAATCAGAGGAAAAGAAAAATGCTCCAGGGAAAGTGCGATCTGGGTGAACTGAACTACACAGCAAATAAAATTCAGTCACACCTCAAGTTAGACCACGTATGAAAACTTGCGCACAATATAACAAATGCACCGTAAGTAACAATCATGTAAAGAATCAAAGGAACAAGAAAAATGCTCCATAACAAAGTACAGACTGCAAAACGTAAGAAAACCTGCATGCCATGCAACAAATACATTACTAATACAGTAGCATGTATAAAGTAATATGATCAAAGGTACATCCAAGAATAAATCAATGCAGGTAAATAAGTAAACTTTAGCATGGTAACATAGCAAAAAATCAATGTAGGTATACGTAGAAACATAAAAATGCATAATAATAGAGCACCGTAGTAATGGGAGCCAAAGATGAGAAAATGAACATGGAATAGGCAATATGGCAGTACATTAAAGAAATGTAGCACAGTATTAGTTACAGAAATAAAAATGATAAAGTTGGTATAAGTCTCAAAACAATGAACTAAAACAAATAAAGTAGTCACCGTGGTCCGTAAGAAAACATGCTGGGCTTAAAGAAGATGTAGCGATAAGAAAACAGTACCTTGGTTGAAGATTACCCTATAGAGGACGCTGGCAGTAAGCGCTGTAAGGTAAAAATGAAGAAGAGTGACTTCACTCCTTGAGATATGTCACATCTAAATAAATACAATTGCTCCGGCATGTAGAATGTAAGGCAAAGTGACAGCTCCAAATAAATGATGGATCCCTTGAAAATTCAGTTTCTCAGACGAGAAGTACGGAGGCAGTGTAACTGAAGCGCACTGCGGAGGTGCACAAGACAGCAAGGCCAGGAGAGGGAAACTGTCAGCAAAGCCCAGGTGCTGCATGACATCAACGCTTGAAATACATTATTGGCACGCAAGAAAAGAAAAACGTGGTTGGCAAGATGCTGAAGTAAGTTGAATCCTGCGAGACACTTCATATGCTGAGAACAGCTTGATGAGTCCAACCGCAAGATGGCGGCACGTTCGGTGACGCAGTGCTGGGTGGTTGTAGGCAAGTGCGTGCACCCAAAATTGCTGCACGGTAACGCTGAGACGGAGAAGGATTCGAAAGCGTCACTGAAGATCAGAGGATCCACGAGAAGGTAAGAGCGCGTGCTGAGCATGGCGCGCGTTGTTTTTCAAACCACGACAGGACGGTTGAACTGCCAAATGTAGAGGGGAAACCGAGGCCCATAATTAAATCAATTATGATTTACCTCAAAATGTTCACAATACTTGCCACCAAACAGGATCCATGTAAAGTGTCAGCGAGTAAGCAAAGCTCAGTTTCTGGGGTGTCCAAAGTTGATTCTTGGCATAGTTGATGCTAGTCACTGGTTCCACGAAAGCATCCCAAAATACACAACGGGTTTGGGAAGTGCTCGCAAAATGAAGAGAAGGTACACCTCTGATGTAGAGCCAGGGTACATCGGCAGTTTGTATGGATGGCGCTTGCTCAAATTGCTTGCTGGGTGCAACGTTAGTGTTTCCCATGTAGAAAGAGTAGGTACACAGGATGAGGTACAGGCAGTATTTGGCAGACAAAGGCAGCAGGAATCAGGCAGGAAGAAGATGTAGCAGGAAACATGCGTCCTGTAAAATGGGTTCTTAGATATAGTGCCAATCTTTGAAAATGCCGGGTCCACACAATGGTAGAAATTTTAAAGTAGCAGGAATCAGGTTGGAAAGACATGTAGCAGGAAACATGCCCAGTAAGAAGCAGGCAGTAGAAATCAGGCAGGAAGAAGCAGGTAGCAGGAAATGTACGCCTTGTCAATGGGCTGTCCGGTGAATATGGACACTGGTGGGGCGGGAGGGCGTAAGATCCTTAGGTAAGTTCTTTTTTTAAGTAAAATCTTGTATAAAAGTACCTTTTCAAGCTTGAAGTATGTCCTCACGCATGGTTTTGAATCCAACTCGTCGCCAATTTATGTTATATCGTAGGTAAGTAGTTCCAGTAGTCTTGGTTAGGTTATAGATGATAAGTTTATTGATCTTAGATGTTCAGATAGGTTTTCCAGTATAGATGTAATAAAGCCCCACCAGGAGCAGCTTCTCTGCTGCTCAACCCAGGATCCAACTGACAGTCCCACTCACAGCATACCCAACATTCCAATGACATCACATTCACACTAACATTCTACTCTCACTGGCTGAACAGCAGAGGCAGAGAAACAGGGAAGATGTAAGGTAGAAACCTAGATATAACACTTCTTTATACTTACAGAGGTGAGCGTTAAAATCCCCCACCCAGATAGTATTTAGGGGGCCCTTTTTCGTATGAGTTGATTTTCTCCAATTTCTTGTTTAGTTCCTCTACCACCCCCCATTTCATTGTTGTAGAAGTTAATTAAAAGCCATGGACTATCACCTGTACCTTCTATTTGGAGCAGATGGAAATGTTTATTCTGCGATCCGACCATCCGTACTTGGAGGGGAAAAGTGTTGGATATTAAAGTTAATAGTCCACCCTTCGCTCTGCCTGACACTGAGTTGACGGCAGCTGTGTAGAACGACCGGTATCCCGAGACAAAGACGGGTTCCGTGGCCCATGTTTCTTGGAAGCAGATAACCCCAAGGGGTGCCAGATTTTGTGCCATTGCTCGTCTCCCAGTTTAGAGATAATTCCTGACCCGTTCCAAGAGGCTAGTTGGGTCTTACTAATGTTAACAAAACTCGATATTTGAAGGCTTGGCGGGCTTCCCTGGGTCATAAGGGCTTGATTACCTGGGGGGTCGGTCCTTTCAGCAAGAGAGCGAGTAGCTGAGGTTAGTCAGTCACAGGTCTCCAAATCTGAGAGGGCAGCAAATCTATTATGAAGCCCCACCCCCACAGTGCTGCTATAGCTTCCCCCCCTGGCATGGTTGGTAGCCTTGTTTTTGCCTTTGCCCCAAGAGCTGTATTTGAATCTGCTTGTAGAAGTATTCCAGGGATAAGGGTATAATCTGAGTACTCCTATCTGCCATTCTACGACAATTGCCTAAAAGGGCATTGACCACTTGTGCGTTATTAAAGTTAACCACAACACAGTCACCATCAATGGATTTCATAGAATTTCCCAACCAACCCTCTCTCCGGGCCATAATAATCTCATGGGACAGGGAGTAATTTCTCATTCCTGTGTCCATTAGGTGGTTTGAAAGCCAATGCAGGCATTTGTCCATTAGCTGTAGAGTGGATTTGGGCTGGTTTTCGCGTAGTGGTGGTACGTTTGCCAAAACTAGGACTAAGGTTGAAGCTGCGGGCGGAAGATGTAGAGCTTGTTGGGCTTGGTGTACTTGGTTATTAGTACTAGCCCATGGTCTAAGTAGTGGTTGCATTGTCTGTGAATCACTCCCCGTGGCCCCCGAAAATTTGGAGGCCTGGTGTGCAAGGCCCGTTGTACCCAGTGGTGGTAAAATTTGGCTTTCCCTGAGAGTACGGTGACGAACTGAGCCTGTAGGAGGCAGCCCACCTGTCAGTGTAGCACTAGCGGTAGGTAGTAAAGGGCACAGCAAAGTCGGCCCTAGCACGCCCAGGTTGCTGGGGTCCTGACATAAGGACTTAACCGCAATAACAGATGCCCGCTCCGTGGGTTGGGGGTCAGGGGGGTGATGAAGCAAAGCGTTTTGAACCTCCAAACCGGATAAACGCTCTCTGATAGCTCACACTTTGGATAAAATGGGCTCCAGCAAGGCAGACAATAGGTTACTTACACTAGCCCAAAACGCTTCATCCAATATAACGGATTGAGGTGCGATATTTGCGCAGGATAGTGAGGTCGGGATCTCTGTGGACATCTTAGAATCTCCTGCTTGGGTTTCTGGGCTCGATTTAAAGTTGTTGGCTTGGGCCTAGCCTTCAGGGTTCCACCGCCCCTTCGTCGTTTAGCTGGTGGATCAGTGGGGAGGTCGATATGGGGGGAATACGCAGGCCCCCTGTTAATTGCCGGTGGAGATGTCCCAATTTCCGCCCCAGTGCGAGGTGAATTGGGAGAAGTCAATAAATGTAAAGACTGCGTGTGGGGAGCCTCCTCCCCCTGGGGGCTCTCTGCATGTGGCCTTGATGGAAGGAGGAGGGGGTCTAGAGATAATCGCCTCTGGGTAATTTCTATTTCGTGGGTCAGTACGCTCGCTGCTCTGGATAAAAAGGTGTCCAGTGTAGCCACTGTCCCCACACCCATTTTCTCCATAGGGCCTTGCCTCTTCACCATTATGTCGCAAGAAAAGGTTCAAAACACAGTATCTTAGGTTGGAAGCTGGGCGTTAGAGGACTGGCCCAGCCTCCTCTGGTCTCCGACGGGCCCGCCCTTAGCCTGGGCTTTGCCCGGGCGCGTCCCCGCAAGCATCCTGCGCCGCGGGAGTCCTGGCGCGCTTTTAAGCGCGTTGGCGGCTGGCAAAGGTTGCTGGGACTCAGTCCCCAAAGGCAAAGCGTTGCTTCCAGCAGGAGTATGTCAGGTGGAAACAGGCTGTGGCTACGGTGTCGTGGGACTCCTGGCGCGCTTTTGAGCGTGTTGGCGGCTGGCAAAGGCTGCTGGGACTCTGAGTCCCCAAAGGCAAAGCGTTGCTCCCAGCGGGACTATGTCGGGTGGAAACAGGCTGTGACTACTCATATTGGGGGAAAAAATGGTTAGCATGCTTGTTAAGTGTTACTTTATCAATATTGTTTTTTATAATGCTCCTGTTAATTAACGTCTTTCCTTTTCTGCCCTCTGGTGTAGAGGCGCGCTTCACAGTGTCTTAATTGCTTTGTACTACAGCACATACTCTAACCGATAGATGCCATTTTTCAGATTTTACCTTCTTATTGCTACACATGCCTCAGAGCATCCTACCGATTGGTTTTCCATTTCACTGCATTTGATGTCCACTTACTGCGTCCCACAAGTTGTCATTTTCTCTGCAGCTGGACATCCAGTTCATTGAATTTAATAACTTCATACAGTGTCCCAGAGCTCTAGAAGTACGTATATTGCATGTCCATTTCAACAAATCTATCTCATTTTGTACTGTTGCCCACTGATAGTAGCATTCCCCTGAAAAATGTCCAAGACAGACTACAATGTTCACTTAAATGTGGGTGGGATTTAATAGGGAAGTGACGCTCCAAAGATATCCACAGAGAAGTGTAAATGTATTCCGATTACATGCGGTGCTAAAGAGGTAGGGATAACCACCCCAATCCCTAATATGTGGTTGAAGACCACAAAATATAGTGCATAGAAGATCCCCTGCGCACGCTCAAAGTGTAAAGTCAAATGACAATAATAAGAATAAGCAGTCGTCTCCTTTCTTTCTTTCTTTCTGTTCTTTATTGATTAATTCTTCAGTAGGTTAAATCACTTTCTAGCCACATTTGATTCTTGGTCTGACACATGGTTTTGATGTGTATTGTAATATGCTACATGTTGAATTTTGGCAGAGGAACTCTGTTTACATTTGTGGAGTTCATGATTATATACTTATCAACCATAATCATTTACAAGGAGGAACATTTTTGCCTGTACTACCTTCACAATGTTCTAATGTGGGGTTGAATTATATTGTAATATGCTTCGTCTTTGACTTTATGAAGAAGAACTTTATATATATATTTGATGATGGGTTTCTAACTCTACAGATTCAATAACCATGATCGTTTACAAGTAGGAACTTTGCTTGTGCTGCCTCCACAATAGTACAATGTGGGGATATTTCCCTACAATGAACATTTCAATCTGACATATCGATCATTAACAAATACGTTTTTTTTTAATAACACACCTGCTCCGAGTCGGATGATCCCAGATACAGCGTAATTCTACCGCATTCTGAATAAGCAATTACTCTTAAAACGTTTGAAGATGTAGGTTGTGCATGTTAGGTTCTAAGATGGCGATGGGTTGGAAGAGCATTATTGAAATTGATTTCTCGACGGTCCATTTTTTATGTAGGTGACGAACTGGTGCTATGAACATGGATGTCCGTTCTCCTTCTCTATATTCAGCCTACTCGCAGATCGAATGAACTGAAGAGAAATAATTAGGAATTGTCCTTATGTTGCGCTTTTTAGATGCCACAATATGGTTGGCTGTCATGATAGCGATTGAAACTCCTTAACATGAACATTCTGAAAAATAAGACATTAAAAAAAAAAAATGTATTTGCACCGTGTTTACCGGTAAACTTGTCTTAGTTACACACATTCTTGGTTTAGAGATGCAGGACCCAAGATGGTTATTCCATTCTTAGTAGAGGTTGAACCAATTGCATATACGTGTGAATAGGCAGATTGAATAAAACGTTCTGTTCCAAAATGGCGATGAGTTTAGCTGGCCAAGATGCAGACGAGGATTTCTTTAGTCCGTTCTCCGTGTCAGGGGCCCTGAGAGCTTTGATTTAGGATGTCCGGTCTTGCTCGGCTACACTCTGCGTACTCGCTGACTGTTGGACGACAGTAACGACTAGATGTGCCGGTAAGCAATTTTGTGTTTTGACCACTGTGAGAGACAGCTTTGTCCATGCGATGAGGAGATATAGTATTATTTTGACATCCCCTCCCTCTTCCTTTTTAAGGATCGGGCACAAGGTTAATTTGTCTCCATATTTGGGGCTTCGTATTGAGGAGAAAACTTGGATTTACATTGCATCACTTTGAATTTGGGAGAAACCCGTACAAATGAATTTCGGGTCGGAATTATACCCGGATTTAAGGACTCTTGAAGGAGCCATATTAGCCTTGAGGAAGTTGTGGGATCTCTTCTCATTAGGCGACGAAACACATGTTGGCTAAAAAAGACTCAACTGGCTAGAAAGTGATTCCGCCTACTGAAGAATGAATTATTAAAGAACAGAAAGAAAGAAGACAACTGCTTATTTTTATTAGTGTCATTTGACTTTACACTTTGAGCATGTGCAGGGGATCTTCTGCAGACTGCAATGTTGTCTACCTCTCTTCCCAGATTTCTTGATTAATGGGCATTACTTTCACTGAGCTCAAATCTTCATATTGCGACCTAGGCCCAAGCCGATCGAGCCAATTAGTGTATTAAAGTTCTCTCTGTTCCTGCTTTACCCTTTGCTATCACCGGCGACAGAAGTTGGACTCGCACTGACCCTAATAATTTTCCCTTGGTGGGATAACTCCTCCTTCTGCTGCTGCAGAGGCCTACAGTTTCTCTAGCATGTCCTCATCTATAATGCAAAATTACACTCCTGTCCCCTGAAGTGCAACACTTTTCTTTTTACACAAATCATGACCAGACATGAAATCCACTGACATGTCTTTTTATGGGGTAAGGGTCCAAATAACTGAGTTCATAATTAAGCACAAAGTAATTGTTTCATGATCTGCAATGTCTTACAATTGTGTTTTTGTTTCAGGTGTGTCCTACATCCTCCTCGTTTGAGGGGCTTCTCAGAAAGCTTGGTGACAGGAGAAATTGCGACTCATCTAAATTCCAAAATGAGCATCTATTGATTTGGAGCAGTATTCGTCTTTTTTCAACCCCTCCTGATATCCGTACAGTCAACAGTGTCAAACAACCCAAACATTTGGATTGCAACACCTCCCAGAGTAACGTGAAACTGAACTGCAGCAACATGGAGCTAGGAACCAGTGTGAAAAGTACACAGACCAAGGTGGAATCACTGGTGCAAGTTATTCAGGAGGTACCAGTCACTGAGCAGAAATTCCAAGGGGAGCTCTTAAAGGCCTCGGAATCGTTGGCCAAAGATATCAAGTGTGTGAAGATAGAGCCCGAGGATGACCCCGAAGAGTTCCTGCTGGCTTACAGATGTTCAGCTGAAGGATCCTTGTGGATAAAGGATTCTTGTGAAGCTTCGTCTTCCATGTCCGCAAGAGATGCTCATGTCTCCTACCAGGGTTTGCCACATCGTACTGCTGAAGATTATGATAGACTAAAAGGTATCCTCCTGGATGAAACAGAAATGAGTGAGGAAAGCTTCCGTAAAAAGTTCCGTAATCTTACATTCACACCAGACGTCAGACTGCGAACTTTGGCTAATCAGCTGGAGGAGTGGTGCCGGAAGTGGTTAAAACCAGAGATCCGAAGCCCAACAGAAATAGTGGACCTCATCATATTGGAACAATTTGTCCAGATCCTACCACAAGGTGCTCAGGATTGGTTGAGTCATCTCCAGGTGCAGTCCGTTAACAGTGCTGTCCTGTTGATTGAAGGTTACTTGGCGGGTGAAACTTCCAAAGGTTGCAGCTCTGATGCTCTGACACTCGTCTGTAAGGAAGAGGAAACCAGTGAAGGTACGAACGTAGCTGTGGGTTAATGATAGTGGAGCAGGGGTGAGTCATGGCAGTACCAAGGATCAGTGAAGAGAGTTGAGGGCTAATGACCTACTCGAAGACCAATAAACAGAGGAGGAAGTTGATTAATGAAGTTCGAGTCTAATGAAAGGAACTATGTGAAAGGGCAGAAATAGTGTGTATAAAGGTAGTTGTGGCTAAGTGATGGGAGTGCGGATGGGGTGCAAGAGCAGCACTGTGTGAAGGGAGCAGGAATTTAATGAAAGCGACTGCAGGTTTATTAAGGACGTTGAGGCCGATGGAGTGAAAAGCGAGCAGGGGCCACTGAAGGAGCTCAGGAATAAAGGAGAGAGCAGTGGGATATTGAAGGGCTCTTGGGATTATTGAATGGAACGCCCGGCTAATCTAGGAAGCTTGAGCTAATGATGCACTCGTACTAGTCCGTATGGAAGAGGAAGCAGAGGGGGCCGTGGTTAAATAACAAGCGGGTGGATCATGCTTAGGCTGGGGAAGAAGATGAAGGAAGAGAGCTTGAGATTAATGAGAAGAAAATATAATAAATAATTGGGTGGTCATTGAGGTGAAGTGGTGGTCCGTGAAGGGAACAGTGGCATAATGGAGGGAGCCGGAGTTGAGGGGGGGAGGAGGGGAGAGGGGGAAATGTGCTGCGGGGCAATGGAGGGGGTAATGGGCATTGAAGGGGGCCGGGGGTCAGTGGGGGGCCAGTGGAGGGTGCCCGGGAGAAGGGAAGGGATCAGGGGGCAATGGAGGGTGCTGGGGCCTGTGGAGGATGCCGGGGGGCAGTGGGAGGGTCTGGAGGACAATGGAAAGGTCCAAGGGGGGAATAGAAAGGGTCCAAGGGACAATGAAAGGGTCCAAGGGGCAATGGAGGAAGCAGAGGGATAATGAAGGGAGCTGGGGACTAATGATGGCCAGTGAAGGGAGTGGGAGAATATTGAGGGGAGCTGGGGTATGTTAGAGGGAGTTGGGGGACGTTGGTGGAAGATGAGGGCATTGGAGGGACAGTGGATGAGCCAGCGGTAACAATGGAGGCAGTATGGGGACGATGGAGGTTAACTAGAGGTCAATGGATGGAGCTGGGGCGGAGGGGGAGCTGTGGGACAAGGGAGGTAGCCGGGGTACAATGGAGGTAGCCGGGGTACAATGGAGGTAGCCGGGGTAAAATAGAGGTAGCCGAGGGACAGTGGAGGCAGATGGGAAACAATGGCGGCAGCCGGGGGACGATGGAGGTTAGCTAGAGGTCAATGGATGGAGCTGGGGCGGAGGGGGAGCTGTGGGACAAGGGAGCTAGCCGGGGTACAATGGAGGTAGCCGGGGTACAATGGAGGTAGCCGGGGTACAATGGAGGTAGCCGGGGTAAAATAGAGGTAGCCGAGGGACAGTGGAGGCAGATGGGAAACAATGGCGGCAGCCGGGGGACGATGGAGGTTAGCTAGAGGTAAATGGATGGAACTGGGGCGGAAGTGACGGTTAGCCAGAGACCATGGAGGGAGCCGGGGTACAATGGAGGTAGCAGAGGGACAATGGGGGTATCTGTGCGACAGTGGAGGTAGCCGAGGGACAATGGAGGGAGCCGGGGTACAGTGGAGGTAGCCGAGGGACAATGGAGGTAGCCGGGGTACAGTGGAGACAGCCGAGGGACAATGGAGGTAGCCGGGGTACAGTGGAGGCAGATGGGAAACAATGGAGGCAGATGGGGGACGATGGAGGTTAGCTAGAGGTCAATGGATGGAGCTGGTGCAGCAGTGAAGGTTAGCCAGAGACAATGGAAGGAGCCGGGGAACAACGGAGCTGAGGGACATTGGAAAGTGCAGAGGGATAATGAAGGGAGCTGGGGAATAATGATCACCAGTGAAGGAAGCGGGAGCTGGGGGACGCTGGCGGGAGCTGGGGGGCGCTGGCGGGAGCTGAGGGACGCTGGCGGGAGCTGAGGGACGCTGGCGGGAGCTGGGGGACGCTGGCGGGAGCTGGGGGACGCTGGCGGGAGCTGGGGGACGCTGGCGGGAGCTGGGGGGACGATGGAGGTAACTGGTGAATGAAGGAAGGAGCTGGCGGGCAGTGTGTGTACTCCGTTATCGCTGACCAATGCGGAGTCGCTCTGTAACTGGAGCATGATCCAAGACAGGTATTGGCCCAATATCCGCCTCGTCCGTCAATCCTAGCACGGCATTGCTTAACAGTACATAATTGGTGAATGTGTACTGTGAACATGCAAGAAGAAAGTGAAGGCCGTCGAGGCAGTAGCCCTTTGAGACGCTTAGAGAAAGCGCCTGAGTGGGCGGCCTGGCCGCCCTCCCTGTCGTGGCGAGGATCCCACACAGCATTAAAGTTGCCCGTCCGTATAAAGTCACCCTGGGCTACCCCAGCCAGCATTTCCAAGAAAATTACGAGGTTCGAATCTTGGGCAGAATTAGGGCCTTAGACTGTGGCCACCGTAAAGAGTTGTCCCCCTGTCGCGCCCACCAGGATGAGAGATCTCCCATCTCTATCTGCCCAAACGTCTTGCACTGTCATGGGGAGGTTGCGCTTTAGATAAATTGCCACCCACTTTCTTTGGTGGCGGCTGAGGAGTTATAGCTTGTAGGTTACGACCTGTGCTTCAGGTTACCCTGGTCTGCACATATTTGGTGTGTTTCCTATAGACAAATTATATCTGGCATGTGGCTTCCCAGTCCATGCTAAATAGCCCCCCATTTATTCGAGAGTTCAAAAACCACGCATTAAGTGAGACAATCTGCAGCATTACACTGTGCGAGTGGTGTGCGCATTGATGTAAAGCAGTAGTGGAGGAAGCTGGCTCTGTATATACTATACCAAAGTGAGGTATAGTGTGCACAGAGTCCAGTGGAACCCCAAAGGTAGGCAGAGGTAAAGTTAGATAGAACCTTACTCTCTATTTGTGGTAGTGTGGTCGAGCAGTAAGGCAGTATCAGAGGACAGTGTTAAGCATTTGTTGTACCCACTCAGTCAGCAAATGAATTCACGCACTCAAAGACTGAACTTCAGACCAATTGTTTTTGTATGAAAATATTCTTTGTTATTTTATTTTCTAGAACCAAGCAAGCCTGGCACAGGTAAGCAATAAGTACTTTACAGTATGAATGCAATTGAACTACAGTTTGAATGATAATTCTATATGCACTTAGATTTGATTAACAGTTTGGATGCAGAGAAATGCAATACTTAGTAAATGCAGTACATAGACTTGAATAGGCTTTTTAGTAAAATAGCAGGTAAGTAACTTTTGAGATTACTAGTCTTACACAGAGTAGTATACCTAATTACTACTCTGGGGCATTTCCTGAAAACAGGTAAGTAAAATCGTTTTTGTTAATTATGCAATTTAAAAGAATTTCTTTAGTTTCTGAAACTCCACACTTTTTTTTTTCACAACGTAATTTTATTGTTGACAGCCGACACATGTTTGGTGTCACGAGGAACACCGATAAAATGCAATAATTGACCGCTTTAATGATGTCAACATTTTCAATGTTAAGTGAACTTATTTGAAAATAACTTTTAAAAACAAACAATAGTGCCATTCTAAAATTACAGAGCATACCAATAGGTCTTGGGTATATATGGTCAGGCCTTGTATTTTGGAAACAATTATAGTTAACATCCAGGGCACAACACAGCACAATCATCCCAGCAATTCCTCCGCTGCAGATGTAGGAGGAGGAGGTTCCAAATATAGCCCGCTGTAGTCTGCCCACCTCTTCCATATTTCATAATGTTTCTGGGGACATCCCCGCGCCCTGAACACTGGGATCTCCAGGCCCATGCAAAAATCTAGAACCTTCTTCCATATTGCAACCAGTGGCGGAGACTCATTCTTCCATGCCCTGGCAATATCCCGCTTAGCCAACGTGAGACCAAGGAAGAGCAGGTGGCACTTATATCTGTTGCCGCCCAGTCCTTCAGGGATATGGAGCATAAGCAGATTTCCCATCCCAAGACCTCAGACAGACACGTAGTCACCCCTCTCCAGAACCTCGAAAGAGTCGTGCATTGCCATACTGTATGTATAAATGTACCCTCCGCGGCCCCTAAGCGCAAGCAATGAGGGGAGGCAATCAGCCCAGCGCGCCACAGCTTGTAACTGGTAAAGTAAACCCGATGCAAATATTTAAATTGGATAAGTCGCAGGCGGGCCGCAATTGCTGCAGTGCGTGGGGATTCCAGCGCCTCCACCCAATCGTCCTCATCTAGGGGGCCCAAGTCCAACTGCTAGGCATCCCGAGTTTTATTTAATGTAGTGGGGGTGTTGTTTAAAAGTGCGCAATATAATTTAGTTATTTTATGGTCTCCGAGATCCCCATAAAGACTCTTGCTTCTATAGGATTAAAATCAGGTATATCTGCTTGTTGTGCCAGGTATGGGGAGAGGGCATGTCGAAGTTGGAGATACCTATAAAATTGTGAGTGGGGCATGGCATATTCCGTCCGAAGTTCCTGAAAGGACTTCATGATCTGTCCATGCAGGACAGTGCCCAATGTGTCAATCCTGATGGCCTCCCACCCCCGGAAACCGGATAACTGCATCAATTGTGGCAGTTGGCCATTATGCCACAGGGGGGTCTCTCTCGTCAATTTACCCCACCATCCCATCAAGCGGAGCGCTCGTTTCCAGGTCATGAAGACCGTTGTAGTTGCAGGTGGCAACTCTCTAAGAGTCGGGCCAGAATATAGGACCGTATGTAGCGGCATGCCTCCCATCAGCCAGCGCTCAACCGCATATGCCGGGTCTCTTCTATCACCAGTCGTTAAGGACGAGTAAATGTGAGGCTGCATAATGGGCCTGAATATCTGGGGTGGCAGTGCCCACACAATAGGTGGACTGGAAGCAGGTCCTCAAGGCCACGCGCGCTGTGCCACCTCCCCAGAGGAACCGAGCAAGGACTGCATTAAGTTGCCGGAACCAAGTTGGTCGTATCGGGTATGGGTGGTTTTGGAGCTGATATAGAAGGCGGGGCAATGAGATCATTTTAAATATGGCAGATCTACCAACCAGGGATAATGGTAGGTGAGACCACGCACGGACCTGGTCTCCCGTCTGTGCCCACAGCGGAGCCAAGTTCCTGTCCCACGAGATAGATGGGGAGGCGGAGAGAAATACCCCCAGATATTTGAAGCCGTTGGGAACTACCGTCACCTCCCGAGACCATGTGCCCAGCTGATCCCCTCCACGCAGGGGCCACAGATAGGATTTACCCCAATTCATATAAAGGCCTGAGCTTTCCCCGAATACCTGCATGATTCTAAGGAGCCGCGGACCAGTTCTGTCAGGCCGTGTTAGAAAAAACAGTACATCGTCCGCATAAAGCGCTATACGGTCCGATACCTCCCGCGACCATTCAAAGCCACACACTTAGAAACTTTTCACAGAAAAACAGTCAATGTTATCCTGTGGAGGAAAATAGTGTTATCGGTTTTGAGGTAAGTATTTGGTAGTGGGAGTTGAGGTTCTGGGGTTAGACTCCGGTCCCCCAGGGTCAAGGATGCACTCTTGTTACAGCCTCAGCGGCACTATGGCGGCCGGGTGCAGCGTGCTGAGGCCCAATGTTATCCAATGGGGGATAGGGGGCCTCCGGTTGGTGACTGCTGACTAGCAGGTCACTTGGCTGTGGGAGCAAAGCTCCTGGAATTTAGCTCAGGGCAAATGGGGAAACAAAGTAGCACCTAAGGTGCACCCTCAGCGGCACTAGGGCGGCCGGGTGCAGGGTGCTGTTTCGACCTTGGGTGCCCTGTTGTTTTCAATAGGGAACCTCCGGTTTGCAAATGCACTGCAGGCTTGGGGCGAAGGTCTTCTGGGTGCGACCACCACTTCGAGAGGTGAGTTGGGAAGTTAGGGGTTGGTTAGGCACAGTCTGTTTGGGCACACAAGGCCGTGGGGTGCAGGGGTGCCTTTTGGGGTCGGATCTTCTTACCAGATCCCGGTCGCGGTTAGGGGGGCCTTCTGGATTTAGACTGCAGGCGTCGGCTGGAGGCTTGAGGCAGGTCAGGGGTCGCCGGATCACGGGTCAGGATTGCCGGGGTGACCTCCTCGTGGTGTTTGCCCACTCGAGCTCAGGCCGTGGACGGCGGGTGCAGAGTAGTGCGGATTCGCGGTTTCCGGCCAAGGCCAGAGGTTGCAGATGAACAAATCCGGTGTTCACGGGAGACAAATTCTTTGAGGTTGAAGGCTGGCGGGTCCTCCGGGGTTTTCAAGGTTGCTGGCTGCAGGACACACTGGGATTTCGCAGGAGCAGGTTCAAGGGGGAGACAGGCAGGCAGGTAGGGCTGGGGCCAAGTCAGTGGGCGTCTTCCTCTGGTTAGCTGCTGCACGGTGGTTCGGTCCTTCTTCTTGTAGTTTCTTGTCTGAGGAAGCAAGGTTCAGGGGTGCCCCTAAATACTAGATTTAGGGGCATTACAGGTAGGTAAAAGGCAGGGACCAATGAGTCCCTTCCCTGGGGTGGGTACACCCCCTATTATGCCACCCTTCAGTGGGAGGGGGGCATGAGCCTGTCCCTGGTTGGCTGAGTTCCCCCCCTCCCCCCCATCTTCAAGATGGCGTGGACTGAGAGTTGTACTTCACCTCGCCTCCCCCTCCTAAGGGGTGGAGTTGGCAGCAGAGGTGGGCACACCTCTCTTCCTCACTTGTTTTTCCCGCCGGTTCTCCCGCCCAAAGTGGGGTTAGAACCGGTGGGGACCAGTTGCTGAGAGCAGCAAGTGGCCTGGGGAAGGTCACAAAGGCGGCAAGCCTTTGAAGCTTCCCCTTCGTGAACCCTGCCCATCCTGGGGGAGGCGGCTTGGCACCTCGTCCCAGGATGTGCATTGTTTCAGTCCCCAGAGAGCAGCAGGCTCTTGACCCAGGGGTCCAGAAACATGTCTGGTGGTGGCAGCTGAAAGCAGCCACTCAGCCTGGACACTAGTGGTAGGTTAGTTTTCAGGGGGCATCTCTAAGATGCCCTCTGTGTGCATTTTTCATTAAATCCCACACTGGCATCAGTGTGGGTTTAATGTGCTGAGAAGTTTGATACCAAACTTCTCAGTTTTGAGTGTAGCCATTATGGTGCTGTGGAGTTCGTAATGACAAACTCCCAGCACCATATACTCTTAATGGCAGCACTGCACTTACAATGTCTAAGAATGGACTTAGACACTGTAGGGGTACAGGGCTCATGCACCTGTACCCTCACCACTGGTATAGTGCACCCAGCTAGAGGGGTGACTGACCTATGCCAGGGCAGTGGGTTGTAGGCATGGCACACAGTGATGTGTGCCATGTCGACTCTTCACTTTGTTCTGCACCAAAACATGCAGCCTGCAAAGGCAGTGTGTGAGTGTCAGGGTACAGGGCCTCTAAGGGTGGCACAATAAGTGCTGCAGCCCTTAAAGGTCTTCCCTGGTCACAGTGCCCTGGGTACCTGTGGTACCATTTACCAGGGGCTGACCTGTGGCCAGAGATGCCAATTGGGTTTTAGGCTTCAACGCAGTTTTAGGGAAAGAACATAGGCCCTGGGTACCTGATTAGCAGGAGCCCAGGGCACACCCAGTCAAAGTACATCAGCAATTCAGCAAAAAGTGGGGGCAACAATGCAGAAAGAGGGCACTTTCTCACACATCCCCCCCCCAAACAAAATAATAATAATAAAAGACATTTATAAAGCGCGCCGCTACCCCAATTAGGGTGTCCCGGCGCTTATGCAGACAGTACCCAAGGTAGAGGAAAGCGCAACTCTAGTCTTTACGACTGAAGAGCCGGGTCTTCAGGGCCTTTCTGAATTCCTGTTCGGACAGCATCATGCGTAGGTGGGAAGGAAGGTTATTCCAACATTTGGTGGTCCCCACCTCGAATGTCCTACCCCCCACTCTTGCCTTCGCAAAACGGGGGCTGGAGAGGTAACGTTTGTGGTTAGACCTTAAGTGTCTGTCCTGTTGATATGGGCAAAGTCTCTTCCTCAGGTAGTTAGGGCCTTTCCCTTGATACGCTCTGAAGGCAAACGTAAGGGCCTTAAATTCGATACTGCTCTAGGCCTGTGCACACGTCAACGTAACAAAGCGGAGTAAGTACTCCTTCTTTCAAAGTTCCATAATACCACAATCAATATATGTTTGAATAAAGACAAAGTGAACAATCTTGTGTGTTGTGTTCTTCTTTTACTGTTGATCGATTGCCCAGCCAACACGTGTTTCGTCTGGGGAGGTACCCCAAGACTACTTCAGGGCTATGAGGCAAAGCCAGGAGGTGTCTAGATTCTCTGAGCCGGTAGCAAGTCCGCCCGGCAATCTAACAGGAGTTTGATGAGATCTGCCAGAGTAGAGGGTCCTGGATGCGGGACCCTGCGGTGGAGCCAAGAGTACGCTTCACTCCAAACCGGTTATACTTCCGTCCCGGCTGGGAGCTAATGAATGCGGACAGGGGAGAAGTCCGGAGTGGGGGACCCTCTGTGAATGCTTCTGGTCCCAATTGTTGCGGTCGTCGACTTCGACAGCGTACTCGCTTGTTTTAGAATTGCCCCCAGGGGCATTCACAGAGGGTCCCCCACTCCGGACTTCTCCCCACTCCGCATTCATTAGCTCCCAGCCGAGACAGAAGTATAACCGGTTTGGCGTGAAGCGTACTCTTGGCTCCACCGCAGGGTCCCGCATCCAGGACCCTCTACTCTGGCGGATCTCATCAAACTCCTGTTAGATTGCCGGGACGGACTTGCTACCGGCTCAGAGAATCTAGACACCTCCTGGCTTTGCCTCATAGCCCTGAAGAAGTCTTGGGGTACCTCCCCAGATGAAACGCGTGTTGGCTTGGCAATCGATCAACAGTAAAAGAACACAACATACAAGATTGTTCACTTTGTCTTTATTCAAACATATATCGATTGTGGTATTATGGAACTTTGAAAGAAGGAGTACTTACTCTGCTTTGTTACGTTGACGTGTGCACAGGCCTGCAGCAATCCCGCTAGACCTTGGTCCAAATTTGGGGGGTTCAGGGTGTTTCCCCCTCCTGGTAGCACCGTCTCACACACCATAACTCCTATTAATGCACGTATACCCGTTGCAGGCGCCCTCTACTGACCACATTTGACCAAAACCCTGCCCTCTGCTTGCTCAAATTCGATACGTTTGGCTATCGGCAGCCAATGGAGTTGCCTGAGGTGGGGCGAGATGCGTTGGCAGGGCGGGACCTTACAGACCAGTCTAGCTGCCGCATTCTGAATAATCTGGAGTCTATGGATCAATCCAATCGAAAGAGGATGAGACTAACCTTTCCCTAGAGAGTCTTCATTTTCTAAGTGGAAGAACCTGGGAAGTCCATCTGCATTGGCATGGGCAGTCCCAGGTCTGTGTTCCACTACAAAGTCCATTCCCTGTAGGGAGATGGACCACCTCAACAGTTTAGGATTTTCTCCTTTCATTTGCATTAGCCATCTGAGAGGTCTGTGATCAGTTTGAACTAGGAAGTGAGTACCAAACAAGTAGGGTCTCAACTTCTTCAGGGACCAAACCACAGCAAAGGCCTCCCTCTCAGTGGCACTCCAACGCTGCTCCCTGGGGAGAAGCCATCTGCTTATAAAAGCAACAGGTTGGTCTTGGCCTTCATCATTGGTCTGGGATAGGACCTCTCCTATCCCTAGCTCAGAGGCATCAGTCTGCAGAATGAACTGCTTGGCATAGTCTGGAGCTTTGAGAATTGGTGCTGAGCACATAGCCTCTTTTAGGGTGTCAAAAGCCTTATGACAACTAACTGTCCAGTTTACCTTTTTGGGCATCTTCTTGGAGGCGAGTTCTGTGAGGAGAGCCACAATGGACCCATATCCCTTCACAAACCTCCTGAAGTACCCAGTCAAGCCAAGGAATGCCCTGACTTGGGTCTGGGTTGTTGGAGCTGCCCAGTCCAGGATAGCCTGGATCTTGGGCTGTAAGGGTTGTACTTGGCCTCCACCAACAAGGTGGCCCAGGTACACCACAGTTCCCCCCTGCCCTATCTGGCACTTGGATGCCTTGATAGTTAGGCCTGCAGTTTGCAGGGCCTGTAAAACCTTCCCAAGGTGCATCAGGCGATCCTGCCAGGTGGAGCTAAGGGCAGCAATATCATCTAGATAAGGTGCACTTAAGGACTCCAATCCAGCAAGGACTTGGTTCACCAACCTCTGGAAGGTGGCAGGGGCATTCTTTAAACCAAAGGGCATAACAGTAAACTGATAATGCCCATCAGGTGTGGAGAATGCGGTCTTTTCTTTTGCTCCTGGGGCCATGCCAATTTGCCAGTACCCTGCAGTTAAGTCAAAGGTACTTAGAAATTTGGCTGCACCCAATTTGTCTATCAACTCATCTGCTCTTGGGATAGGGTGAGCATCTGTCTTGGTGACAGAGTTGAGTCCTCTATAGTCCACACAGAACCTCATTTCTCTCTTTCCACCCTGTGTGTGGATGAGGTTTGGGGACTAGAACCACTGGGCTGGCACAGGGACTCTCAGAGGGTTCAATAACCCCTAACTCCAGCATCTTGCTGACTTCAGCTCTGATGCTTTCTTTGACTTGATCAGACTATCGATAGATTTTGTTTTTGACAGGTGAACTGTCACCAGTGTCCACATCATGGGTACACCAGTTTGTCTGACCAGGGGTCAAGGAAAAGAGCTTAGCATACTGCTGCAAGACTTGCTTGCAATCAGTCTTCTGTTGGGCAGAGAGGGTGTCTGAAAAGACAACTCCATCCACTGACCCATCTTTTGGGCTGTATGAGGTCAGGGAGAGGTTCACTCTGTCGCCTGATCCTCATCAGTCACCATCAGCATGGTGATGTCAGCCCTGTCATGAACGAGCTTCAGACGGTTCTCATGGATAACCCTTTTGGGTGTCCTGCTTGTGCCCAGGTCAACCAAGTAGGTGACCTCACTCTTTCTCTCTAGGATAGGGTAAGGGCCACTCCATCTGTCCTGGAGAGCCCTTGGTGCCACTGGCTCCAAAACTCATACCTTTTGCCCAGGTTGGAATTCAACCAGTGCAGCTTTTTGGTCATACCAGTGCTTCTGAAGCTCCTGGCAGGCCTCAAGATTTTTGGATGCCTTTTCCATATACTCAGCCATTCTGGACCTTAGGCCAAGCACACAGTCCACAATATCTTGTTTGGGTTCTTGGAGAGGCTTCTCCCAACCCTCTTTCACAAGACAGAGTGGTCGCCTCACAGGATGGCCAAACAGAAGTTCAAAGGGGGAAAACCCTACTCCCTTCTGTGGCAACTCAATGTAAGCAAAAAGCAGGCAGGGTAAGAGGACATCCCATCTCCTTTTGAGTTTTTCAGGGAGCCCCATAATCATGCCTTTCAATGTCTTGTTGAATCTCTCAACAAGGCCATTGGTCTGTGGGTGATAGGGTATAGTAAACTTGTACTGCACTCCACACTCTTTCCATATGTGTTTTAGGTAAGCAGACATGAAGTTGGAACCATCTCTTTAGGAAACCCTACTCTTGTGAAGACACCAATGAGGGCCTTGGCTACTGCAGGAGCTGTAGTAGTCCTAAGGGGAATTGCCTCAGGGTACCTAATGGCATGATCCACTACCACTAGAATAAATTTGTTCCCTGATGCTGTGGGAGGTTCAAGTGGACCCACTATGTCCACATCTACCCTTTCAAAGGGAACCCCCACCACAGGTAGTGGTATTAGGGGGACCTTTGAGGGGCCACCTGTCTTGCCACTGGCCTGACAGGTGACACAGGAGCTGACAAACTCCTTTAATTTTTGGTGCATCTGGGGCCAGTAAAAGTGGCTAACTAGCCTTTCCGAAGTCTTGGTTTGGCCCAGATGTCCAGCTAGGGGGATGTAATGAGCTAAAGTTGGGAGAAACTACCTGTACTTCTGAGGCACTACCACTCTCCTAGTGGCTCCAGGTTTGGGGTCTCTGGCCTCAGGGTACAGTAGTCCCTCTTCCCAATAAACTCTGTGGGTACCACAGACCTCTCCCTTTTCCAGTGTAGCAGCTTGCTGCCTCAGGCTTTCAAGAGTTGGACAGTCCTGCTGTCCAAGGCACAGCTTTTCCCTAGAGGGTGCCCCTGGGCCTAAGAGTTCAACCTGGTAAGGGTCAAGCTCCATGGGCTCAGTTCCCTCTGGGGTGTCCCAAGTCCTCTCCCTGAGGAGAGGGGTCCTGATCCTTTAGCTGTACAGAAGCTGGTTCCCCAGTCTTCTTACCTTTTCTCTTGGAAGGTGGGCCATACTTTCAGGCTCCAACACTTCCTTTTCACCCTGTCTCTTGCTCTGTGCTCTTGTTTTTACATACACCAATTCAGGGATATCCAGCATTGCTGCATGGGTTTTCAGTTCAACCTCCGCCCATGCTGAGGTTTCCAGGTCATTGCCAACCAGACATGCAGCTGGTAGCTTTGGAGAGACCACTACCTGTTTCAGGCCAGGTCCCCCCGTCTAATGTTACCATAGCTATTGCATGGTTAGTGGTAACACTGTCAGCATTGGTGACTGGGTAAGTTTGTAGGAGAGTAGGATCTGCTTCACAAAGGTACCCCCACTTTTTGCTGATGCTTCACTGTTTTTCGACTTTAGTCTGGCTGGGGCCCTGCTAATCAGAACCCCAGCCTAGCTGCTTCCTCTCTGAAATGGTTTCCATGTGCCTTAGGCACATCTCTGATTGGAATCTGGAGTGCCCTTATAAGTCCCTAGTATATGGTATACTATGTACCCAGGGCATAGGTACCTTAGAGGCCTACCAGGGGCTGCAGCATGTATTGTGCCACCCCTGGAAGGCCATCCAAAATGACACCACAGGTCTGCTACTGCTGCCTGGGTAAGGTGGTGCATGCACCCCTTACAGTGGTATAGGCTACCTATATCCCTACCATTGCACACACATATAAACCTATAAGTCACTCCTATGGCAGGTCTTACCAATCCTGAAGGCAGAGTGCTTGGTTTTTATGTAAGAGGGTGCCCCTGCATGAGCAGAGCCCCTCTACAGCGTTCGGAGTCCCTCCTCTGATGCTGTTTATGGTACAGCCTGACCATATACTCTTAAGTGCATTATATCCTCGCGGTACAATGCTAACTTTGGACTGGCTGCACCAAAACATGTCGTGTTTGGTGTCAAACATCTTGGAATACTACCCGCCCCCCCCGCCAGTCCTGGCGGCGGGGGTAGCATTCCACCCTTCTAGAGGGAGAGACATGTACACACCGGGCTACCCGGTAACTTCTTTCCAGAGCCCTGGCATCACAAAATGGATGCCGCTGCCACAGACACGGGTCTGGCCTCCTGCTGCTGACAAACTCCGGCAGGGGAGGCCTGGACAATGGGGTTCATGTCCCAAGGAGGTGTAACCACCTCCCAGACAGGATAATGTGTATTGGGGCTGGGCGGGAGCACCCTCTGGTGCTTTGAAGTCCTGCACTGGGGGCACATTTGGTGTCCCTGTGCATATGCCAGTTCAAACCGGTTGCAGGGGCTACCTGCCCCTGCTCTGGCGCGAAACTGGACAAAGGGAATGGGTGTAACCATCCCTCTTCCCTGACCCTCCCATAGGTGGGTCCCCAGAGTATGTCCAACCCCCTAACTTTGTAGAAGTATGGGACCCCTGTCCTTAGGACTTTAGATTACCCTGGACGAAACTCTGACACTGAGTCCTGGACCTTCGACGCTCTACCTGAAGATTAGAGGACTGAATAATCTCCCTTGGGGTCAAGGAGTGACTCCCCTGCTTGGCAGGCACCTAAGAAGCAATTGTCCGGTCTGCATCGCTGAAGCTCCCGCCGGACGCCGAAGTCTTTGCATCACCAGAGGTGGATTTCCAGACTTCCCCGAGGCTGCCCTGAGTCCCCAGCAAAGCTGAGGCTCGTAGCTATCGTGGGTAACGTGGAACCGTGACCCCTGGACACCAAGCACATTTGCAAGTGCATCCTCTTCCTGGTCTCCCACGAAGTTGTGCTTTGGGCTCCGAGTAGCCCCCGCCTCCAGCACCGACTGCACCGAAGATCACTGGCCTCCACTCCACGAGTGTCCTGCAAGCCAGCTCCAAGTGCGTCCACTCTAGGCTCCTTCGCGGTCGCTAGTCCGTTGGCTAGTGGGCCCTCCCGAAGGCAACTCTTCTTCTGCTAGGGCTTTCCTGGTTGCTCCAGACGTGCCCTGACTTACCCTCGCTGGGTGAGTCCTGCAGACCTTGCTGGTCTGTACCACCGTCCTTCTATTTCCACAAGACTTGCCGTTGCCAAGGCTTGTTGGGTCCAATCCGGTCGCCGACACCGCAGCAATTGACAGACGTCGTGGGACAGCTCGAATCCAGCTCCTGGTTGTCGTCGACGCCTCCTGGACCTCGTGGCTGAAGAGTCAAGATGACCGTCAACCTACCTGAAGCACCCGACATCGGTGGGCATCTGCTCATCGCCTTCCTGGTCACTGGCTAGTGACCCAGACTCTGTCCCCTCTGCTTTCAGGTTCTTCAGATCTTCGATCCACCTTTGGATCCACCCGAACACTTTCGACTTGGTCGCCAGCAGCACTTTGCAGCAGATCGCCATTGAAAACGACGACGAAACCCAACCCCGAAAGACAACTATGCACCCGGCTTCCCTGGGTGAGGTAACTCGAGTACTCCGGTGCTCCCGTGGGTATAGACTCTAGAACAACCTAGTTCTAAAGGGGTTTGCTCCAAGTCCTCCTCTAAGTGTCCTTTTGCTTTGAAACTCCAACCGCGACATTCCCCATAGAAGTCAACGGCGGCTCGCGGCTGTGTTCTCACACTGCACGCGTCCCCCGTGGGTCCCCTGTGTCACTACCTTGGGTGGTTCCTTGAGGGCCAAGCACTTCTACAGGCTCTAGGCCTTGTGTCTAGCTCAGTCGTGGTTCTTATACCACTTTATTGGTATATGGTCTGGTACGCCCCTGGGGGTCAAACGTGTATTTGTGCTATTACTGTTGATAACTGACTTGTAACTTATGTACTTCGAACTCTAGCCTCATAAAGAGGCTAGAGGGGTGTGTTTAAGACTAAATACATATATTTTATATATATATACCTGGTGTGGTCCTCTTTCATTTGGTCACTCAAGAGATTATAGACTGGTAAAACAAGCTGCTTTACATTCCTTCAAGACTTAGCCTGAAGGCTGCTCTCCATAGCTACCACTAGGATAGCTTTCAATAAAGGTTGTCTTTAACCTATCTCCAATAAGGGGTTGTTTGGACTGGTGCAAGGTGCCCACTATAATTAGTGGACAGCATATACCAGGCCAACTTCTCACATTGGTGTGCAGCGTGTGGGATTCCAGCTTGCTATTGTTTTACCAGATAATCTCAATTGAATTGATCAACTGAAAACCACTAAGGGTACCTTAGGTACATATAAAACAAGCTTAGGATACAGTATGTTCTACTGAACTTAGAGTTGTGTGTTAAGGGATAGCACACCCTTTCTACAACTCAAGAGAGTTTAGTAGGCCACACTAGAGTAGGTAGTGCATACACCACACCACACTAGTAATGTCTTCAGGGCCAGGAACCAGTGGGTCCCAGCCAGAAGCCAATGGGCTTCTTCCCTCCAAGTATGATAATCTCCCATTCTTGGAATTGAGAGCATTAAGCACTGCTAGGAAACTGAAGACAGGCAAAAGTGCCAACACCCAACGCCTCATAGAGGTACTCCTGCTGGATGATCTCAGAAGACTACCAGGGTCCGAAGGGGTAGGCAGACAGGGTGGGGCAGAAGATGAGGAAGGAGCCAGGGATGAAAATAAACAGGACCCAACCTCTGAAACTGGCCAGGAAGGTGACAATGACCTTGACCTGGATAATCCAGCTACTCCTGAGGAGGAGGATCAGAATAACCTCCCCTTTGTCCCCCCAGGAAGAGTTGAGAGTGTGCCAAGAAGGGTTAGATCTCCTTCTCAGGAGTCTAACCACTCTGACACCTCAGTAGGGACCTCTGTTTCCTCTCATAGGAGGGAATCCTCCAGTGAGAGGAAAGAGAGACTGCTCAAATATGGAGAGGCTCAGCTGAGACTCAGAAGAGAGCAGTTGGCTATAGACAGGAAGTCCCTAGAGCTTGAAAGGCAAAGAAAAAAGTTGGGACTAGAGTCCCATGGTGGCAGCAATTTCCCCAGAGATAGGGAAAGGTCTTATGACCATAGAAACCTGAGCAAGATTGTCCCTCCCTACCAGAGTGCGGATGACATCCACAAATGGATTTCTGCACTGGAGAGGGCCTGTAAAGTACAGAGGGTCCCTCAGGAGCAGTGGGCAGCAATCTTGTGGCTCTCCTTTGCAGACAAAGGTAGAGATAAGCTCCTCTCTGTTAGAGAAGAGGAGGCTGACAATTACAAAGTCTGGAGTACATTAATTGATGGGTTTGGCCTAACCACTGAACAATACAGGTTAAAGTTCAGAGATACCCAAAAAGCACAGACTCAAGACTGGGTGGACTTTGTTGATTGTTCTGCTAAGGCTCTGGAGGGTTGGTTGATGGGCAGTAAGGTATGTGACTTCACAGGATTGTACAATCTTATCATGAGGGAGCAGATTCTTAATAACTGTCAAAATCAGCTGTTGCATCAGTACCTGGTGGACTCTGATCTGACCTCTCCCCAAGAATTGGGAAAGAAGGCAGACAAATGGGTCAGAACCAGGGTGAGGCAGAAAGTACAGAACCAAGGTGGTGACCCTAAGAAGCAAGATTCTAAAAACTCTGATAAGGGTGGGGAGAAGGGTAAAGACCAGAAGTCTTCACAAGGCCCCCAAAAATCTTCTTCAGGTGGGGATTCACAGTCTAACAAGGAAAAGGCCAAAAGAAACCATGGTGCAAAGTCTGTAAGCAAAAGACACACTGGACCAGTGATTGCACCAAGTCCAAAGACTCTATTCCAGCCCCCACCAATGCCCCTAAGGCACCTGTTCCCCCTAGTGCAGTTACAATTGGTGGTGGGAGTACACAAGCCAAGGATTTAGTAGGGTTGACCCTGGGTAATGAGATGAGCTCTGGCCTAGTCGGAGAACTCTCAGGCTGTCCTAGTCTGTGATGGAGGCATGGATGTGACCTCCTCTGTGAGTCCCAGTAATCTGGGCAAGTACATGCAACAGCCATTGATCAATGGAAAAGAGGCTTTGGCATTCAGGGACAAGTGTCAACATGGTGACACAAGACCTTGTGGATCCTGGGCAGATTATACTTGGTGAGATGTACCAAGTGACCAATGCTAGCAATGTCAGAACAGACCATACTCTGGCAGTTGTTAACTTCTCCTGGGGAGGGGTAACTGGCCTTAAGAAGGTTGTGGTAAGTGCAGACCTACCAGTTGAATGCTTGCTTGGCAATGATCTTGAAACTTCAGCTTGGGCAGAAGTGGAGCTCAGGACCCATACAGAAATGCTGGGGATCCCTGCAGATGTGTTTGCTGTGACCAGGTCACAGAGCAAAATGTCTAACACTGAACAGGCCTTGGATCCTGGAAAAATGGACCAAGTGCCATCCAAGAGGAGGAGTAGTAGGGTTAAGGCAGTGCCTTCCCCTTGGCTCAGAAGGAAGATCAGTCTCTTGAGGGGGATGATCTCAGTCCTGAGGAAGGAACTGTCCCAGAGGAGCTTGAACCTGACCAGGTTGAGTTCTTGGGGACAGGGGGCCCTTCCAGGGCAGATCTGAGCCAGGAGCAGCAGAGCTGCCCCTCTCTTGAACCCCTCAGACAGCAAGCTGCTGCTGGGAATGCTAGTGGTCCCCATAAAGTGTATTGGGATGATGGACTCTTATATTCAGAGTGTAGAGACCCCAAGCCTGGTGCCACCAGGAGGTTGGTTATACCTCTGAAGTTCAGGGGCTTCCTATTGACCCTAGCCCATGATATTCCTCTAGCAGGTCACCTAGGCAAGAACAAGACTTGGGACAGACTTGTCCCTCACTTTCACTGGCCTCACATGTCTGAAGACACCAAGGAGTTTTGTCGCTCCTGTGTAACCTGCCAGGCCAGTGGCAAGGCAGGTGGCACTACTAAGGCCCCCCTGATACCACTACCTGTGGTGGGGGTGCCCTTTGAAAGGGTGGGGATTGACATTGTTGGTCCCATGGATCCCCAAACAGCATCTGGGCACAGGTTTATCCTGGTGGTAGTGGATCATGCCACCAGGTACCCAGAGGCTATTCCCCTTAGGACCACTACAGCACCTGTAGTGGCAAGGGCCCTCCTGGGAATTTTCTCAAGAGTGGGCTTCCCTAAGGAGGTTGTATCAGACAGGGGTGCAAACTTTGTCTGGATACTTGAAGGCAATGTGGAAGGAGTGTGGAGTGACTTATAAGTTCACCACACCCTATCACCCACAATGCAATGGTTTAGTTGAGAGATTCAACAAAACCTTAAAGGGCATGATTAAAGGGCTCCCAGAAAAGCTTAGGCGAAGATGGGACATACTCTTGCCCTGCCTTTTATTTGCATACAGGGAGGTGCCTAAAGGGGGTTGGCTACAGCCCTTTTGAACTTTTGTTTGGTCATCCTGTCAGGGGTCCATTGTGCTTGGTGAAGGAAGGATGGGAGTTACCTCTCAAGCCCCCAAAGCAAGACATAGTGGACTATGTACTTGGTCTCCGCTCCAGGATGGCCGAGTACATGAAAAAGGCAACTAAAAACCTTGAGGCTAGCCAGGAACTGCAAGAAGCCTGGCATGACCAAAAGGCTGTACTGACTGTTTACCAGCTAGGACAGAAGGTGTGGGTGCTGGAGCCAGTGGCCCCAGCAGCTCTCCAAGACAAATGGAGTGGACCCCATACCATTGTTCAACAGAAGGGTGAGGTTACCTATTTAGTAGACCTAGGAACACCCAGGAGTCCCCACAGGGTTCTCCATGTCAATAGATTGAAACCATATGTGGACAGGGCAGACATGGGCTTGCTCATGGCTACTGATGAGGGACAGGAGGAAGAGAGTGACCCACTCCCTGACCTGCTCTCACAGAACCCTGATGATGGGTCAGTGGATGGTGTAGCCTTGGCAGGCAGCCTCACTGCTCAGCAGCAAACTGATTGTAGACAAGTGATCAATCAGTACAGACATATATATGTTCTCTCTGACTCCAAGTCAGACCACCTGGTGCACTCATGAAGTGGACACTGGGGACAGTCTGACTATTAAAAATAAGATTTATAGGCAACCTGACCATGTCAGGGACTGTATCGGGACAGAAGTCCAGAAAATGTTGGATTTGGGAGTTATTGAACCCTCAGATAGCCCTTGGGCTAGTCCAGTGGTCCTTGTACCAAAACCTCACACCAGTGGTGGAAAAAGAGAGATGAGGTTTTGTGTGGACTACAGGGGTCTCAATGCAGTCACTAGGACTGATGCCCATCCAATACCTAGGGCAGATGAGCTAATAGACACTTTGGCCTCAGCCAAGTATCTAAGCACATTTGACCTGACAGCTGGCTACTGGCAGATCAGACTAGCTGATGATGCAAAGCCAAAAACAGCATTCTCAACCCCTAGTGGACATTATCAATTTGTGGTAATGCCCTTTGGTCTGAAGAATGCACCTGCCACTTTTCAGAGGTTGGTGAATACAGTCCTTACAGGTCTGGAGGCCTACAGTGCAGCATATCTAGATGATATTGCTGTCTTTAGCTCCACCTGGGAGGATCACCTCAGAAATGTTTTAGAGGCCCTGCAAAAGGCAGGCCTCACTATCAAGGCCACCATGTGCCAGATAGGGCAGAGTCCGGTTGTGTACCTGGGCCACCTTGTGGGTGGAGGCCAGGTTCAACCATTGCAGAGCAAAATCCAGACCATCATGGACTGGGTTGCTCCAACTACCCAGACTCAGGTGAGAGCCTTCTTAGGCCTGACTGGTTACTATAGGAGATTTGTCAAGGGGTATGGATCAATAGTGACACCCCTGAATGACTTAACTTCCAAGAAAATGCCCAAAAAGTTTCAGTGGACAGCTAGCTGTCAAAAGGCATTTGATGACCTGAAGCAGGCCATGTGCACTGCTCCCATTCTCCAGAGTCCTGATTACTCCAAGAAGTTCATTGTCCAAACAGATGCATCTGAATTGGGGGTAGGGGCTGTACTGTCACAATTGAATGATGGTCAGGATCAGCCAGTAGCTTTTATTAGCAGAAGGCTGACCCCTAGAGAGAAACATTGGTCAGCCATAGAGAGGGAGGCCTTTGCTGTGGTTTGGGCTCTGAAGAAGTTGAGGCCATACTTGTTTGGTACTCACTTCCTTGTTCAAACAGACCACAAGCCCCTCCTATGGCTAAAACAAATGAAGGGTGAAAACCCCAAACTGCTTAGGTGGGCCATTTCCCTACAGGGGATGGACTTTACAGTGGAACATAGACCTGGGAGTAACCATGCCAATGCAGATGGACTCTCTAGGTACTTCCACTTAGAACATTAAGACTCAACTGGTCAAGGTTAGTTTAATGTCCCTACGTTTGGGGGGTTGTGTAGGAGAGTAGGATCTGCTTCACATGGGTACCCCCACTTTTTGCTGATGCTTCACTGTTTTTCGACTTTAGTCTGGCTGGGGCCCTGCTAATCAGAACCCCAGCCTAGCTGCTTCCTCTCTGAAATGGTTTCCATGTGCCTTAGGCACATCTCTGATTGGAATCTGGAGTGCCCTTATAAGTCCCTAGTATGTGGTATACCATGTACCCAGGGCATAGGTACCTCAGAGGCCTACCAGGGGCTGCAGCATGTATTGTGCCACCCCTGGAAGGCCATCCAAAATGACACCACAGGTCTGCTACTGCAGCCTGGGTAAGGTGGTGCATGCACCCCTTACAGTGGTATAGGCAACCTATATCCCTACCATTGCACACACATATAAACCTATAAGTCACTCCTATGGCAGGCCTTACCAATCCTGAAGGCAGAGTGCTTGGTTTTTATGTGAGAGGGTGCCCCTGCATGAGCAGAGCCCCTCTACAGCGTTCGGAGTCCCTCCTCTGATGCTGTTTATGGTACAGCCTGACCATATACTCTTAAGTGCATTATATCCTCGCGGTACAATGCTAACTTTGGACTGGCTGCACCAAAACAGGTCATGTTTGGTGTCAAACATCTTGGAATACTACCCCCCGCCAGTCCTGGCGGCGGGGGTAGCATTCCACCCTTCTAGAGGGAGAGACATGTACACACCGGGCTACCCAGTAACTTCTTTCCAGAGCCCTGGCATCACAAAATGGATGCCGCTGCCACAGACACGGGTCTGGCTTCCTGCTGCTGACTGAAACTCCGGCAGGGGAGGCCTGGACAATAGGGTTCCTGTCCCAAGGAGGTGTAACCACCTCCCCAGACAGGATAACGTGTATTGGGGCTGGGCGGGAGCACCCTCTGGTGCTTTGAAGTCCTGCACTGGGGGCACATTTGGTGTCCCTGTGCATATGCCAGTTCAAACCGGTTGCAGGGGCTACCTGCCCCTGCTCTGGCGCGAAACTGGACAAAGGGAATGGGTGTAACCACCCCTCTTCCCTGACCCTCCCATAGGTGGGTCCCCAGAGTATGTCCAACCCCCTAACTTTGTATAAGTATGGGACCCCTGTCCTTAGGACTTTAGATTACCCTGGACGAAACTCTGACACTGAGTCTTGGACCTTCGACGCTCTACCTGAAGATTAGAGGACTGAAGAATCTCCCTTGGGGTCAAGGAGTGACTCCCCTGCTTGGCAGGCACCTAAGAAGCAATTGTCCGGTCTGCATCGCTGAAGCTCCCGCCGGACGCCGAAGTCTTTGCATCACCAGAGGTGGATTTCCAGACTTCCCCGAGGCTGCCCTGAGTCCCCAGCAAAGCTGAGGCCCGTAGCTATTGTGGGTAACGTGGAACCGTGACCCCTGGACACCGAGCACATTTGCAAGTGCATCCTCTTCCTGGTCTCCCACGAAGTTGTGCTTTGGGCTCCGAGTAGCCCCCGCCTCCAGCACCGACTGCACCGAAGATCACTGTCCTCCACTCCACGAGTGTCCTGCAAGCCAGCTCCAAGTGCGTCCACTCGAGGCTCCTTCGCGGTCGCTAGTCCGTTGGCTAGTGGGCCCTCCCAAAGGCAACTCTTCTTCTGCTAGGGCTTTCCTGGTTGCTCCAGACGTGCCCTGACTTACCCTCGTTGGGTGAGTCCATCAGACCTTGCTGGTCTGTAACACCGTCCTTCTTCTATTTCCATGAGACTTGCCGTTGCCAAGGCTTGTTGGGTCCAATCCGGTCGCCGACACCGCAGCAATCGACAGACGTCGTGGGACACCTCGAATCCAGCTCCTGGTTGTCGTCGACGCCTCCTGGACCTCGTGGCTGAAGAGTCAAGACGACCGTCAACCTACCTGAAGCACCCGACATCGGTGGGCATCTGCTCATCGCCTTCCTGGTCACTGGCTAGTGACCCAGACTCTGTCCCCTCTGCTTTCAGGTTCTTCAGATCTTCGATCCACCTTTGGATCCACCCGAACACTTTCGACTTGGTCGCCAGCAGCACTTTGCAGCAGATCGCCATTGAAAACGACGACGAAACCCGACCCCGAAAGACACCTATGCACCCGGCTTCCCTGGGTGAGGTAACTCGAGTACTCCGGTGCTCCCGTAGGTATAGACTCTAGAACAACCTAGTTCTAAAGGGGTTTGCTCCAAGTCCTCCTCTAAGTGTCCTTTTGCTTTAAAACTGCAACCGCGACATTCCCCATAGAAGTCAACGGCAGCTCGCGGCTGTGTTCTCACACTGCACGCGTCCCCCGTGGGTCCCCTGTGTCACTACCTTGGGTGGTTCCTTGAGGGCCAAGCACTTCTACAGGCTCTAGGCCTTGTGTCTAGCTCAGTCGTGGTTCTTATACCACTTTATTGGTATATGGTTTGGTACGCCCCTAGGGCCCAAACGTGTATTTGTGCTATTACTGTGATTCAATAACTTCTAACTTATGTATTTCGAACTCTAGCCTCATAAAGAGACTAGAGGGGTGTTTAAGACTAAATACATATATTTTATATATATACCTGGTGTGGTGCTCTTTCATTTGATCACTCAAGAGATTATAGACTGGTAAAACAAGCTGCTTTACATTCCTTCAAGACTTAGCCTGAAGGCTGCTCTCCATAGCTACCACTAGGATAGCTTTCAATAAAGGTTGTCTTTAACCTATCTCCAATAAGGGGTTGTTTGGACTGGTGCAAGGTGCCCACTATAATTAGTGGACAGCATATACCAGGCCAACTTCTCACAAAGTTCTCCTAATCAAGTATTGCTCAGGGGAAACCAGTGTGTCTCTCACCAGAGTGACACTGGCACCTGTATCATCCCTCAGAGCTTCTATACTAGTTCCATTAATCCAAGGGTATTATAAGTACTTTTCTAAGTTGGGTGGCCACACAGCTACAGTGGCAAACTCAACTTCCCCTTCTGAAACTAGAACTGCTTCAGTGTGCAACCCGATTTGCTCTTGGCACACTGTTGATCTCATCTGGAGACTTGCTACACCAGGAGTAGCTGTAGTAGGACTAGGGGCCTTCTTGTTTGGGCAAGCAGTATCTCCAGTTAAGTGTCCCGACTTCTTACAGTTATTACACCAGGCCTTTAAAGGATCAAAGTTCTTCCCCCTATACTTGTTAGCAGATTGGGAAGAGTTTTGGGACCCACCCCCCTGTGCAGGTTTTTGGGGCCCTTTCGAAGACTCAGGCTTTTTATCTTGGGGATTCTCACCACCTTTTCCCTGGGGAGGTTTTGTAACCCCTTTGTTTTGGTCACCCCCAGTGGTTGTTTTTGTCACTCTTGTCTTGACCCAGTGGTCTGCCTTCTTTCCCAATTCTTGGGGAGAGATTAGACCTAGGTCTACCAAATGCTGATGTAACTTTTCATTCGTGCAATTACTTAAAATATGTTCCTTCATAAACAAGTTGTAAATTCTAGTAAAGTCATGCACATTGTTTCCAGTTAACCAGCCACCTAGTGTTTTTACTGAGTAGTCTACAAAATCAATCCAGGACTGGTTTTGGGTTTTGTGAGCCCCCCTGAATCTAATTCTGTATTCCTCAGTTGTGAGTCCAAATCCCTCAATCAGAGTTCTCTTCGTGAGGTCATAAGACCCAGCATCTGCCCCAGAAAGGGTCAGGAGTCTGTCTCTGCAGTTACCAGAGACTGGATCTAGAGACCAGGTTGCTGGCTCTAGAAAGAGAGAGAGCAGAGATGGGCCTAGCACCCATCAATGGTGGCAGCAATTTACTTAATAAGGATAAAGAGCAATCTTATGATCCTAAAATCCCCAAAGGGATTGTCCCTAAATATGAGGAGAGTGATGATATCACAAAATGGTTCACAGCCTTTGAGAGGGCCTGTGAAATGAGAAAAGGGAAGAAGTCACACTGGGGTGCACTCCTTTGGGAACTGTTCTCTGGTAACTGCAGAGACAGACTCCTGACCCTTTCTGGGGCAGATGCTGGGTCTTCTGACCTCACGAAGAGCCTCAATGGTACCTGATCCACCTGTGTGGGATCTAGGTACTGAGAGGTTGATTCTTGGAGTCAAGGGTAATTGAACCCTTTTCTCCCTAGGAAGTGGAGGGGGTTGATCTACCTGGTCATCCCCTTCCCCTCCTTCTCCATCTGACTGGTCTTCACCATTTTCAGATGGGTGGTCCTTAGCATACCCAGCTAACAGCTCCTGGAGCTTTTGTTTGGTGGGATGGGGACCCATGGCTATGTTTTTAAGTTTACATAGGGACCTTATCTCCTTGAAAGACAAGTGAAGATAAGGGGAGAGGTCGAGCTCCAGAACCTGGTTCTCTATGTCATTATGGTTATTTTCACTAATAGCTGGGTTCTTGTTTTGAGACATTGTTAAAAAGATTTCTAACCCCTCTAACCCTAGCTAAAGTGACTTTTTATTTTCTAAAATTCTAAAGGGACTTAACCAAGGCCCTAACAAGACTTTTAGTAATTTTGCAAAAAATGCCAATTTGAAAAATCAGAATTCTAAAGACAATTTAAGAGTTCTGTTGTGTGATCAGGTGATAACCAAGTAGTCCAACAAATGCAAAGTTGTATATCCCACCGCTGCCACCAATGTAGGAAGCTGGCTCTGTATATACTATACCAAAGTGAGGTATAGTGTGCACAGAGTCCAGTGGAACCCCAATGGTAGGCAGAGGTAAAGTTAGATAGAACCTTACTCTCTATTTGTGGTAGTGTGGTCGAGCAGTAAGGCAGTATCAGAGGACAGTGTTAAGCATTTGTTGTACACACTGTCAGCAAATGAATTCACACACTCAAAGACTGAACTTCAGACCAATTGTTTTTGTATAAAAATATTCTTTGTTATTTTATTTTCTAGAACCAAGCAAGCCTGGCACAGGTAAGCAATAAGTACTTTACAGTAGTAATGCAATTGAAATACAGTTTGAATGATAATTGTATATGCACTTTGGTTTGATTTACAGTATGGATGCAGAGAAATGCAATACTTAGTAAATGCAGTACATAGACTTGAATAGGCTTTTTAGTAAAATAGCAGGTAAGTAACTTTTGAGATTACTAGGCTTACACAGAGTAGTATACCTAGATACTACTCTGGGACATTTCCTGAAAACAGGTAAGTAAAATCGTTTTTGTTAGATTATGCAATTTTAAAGAATTTCTTTAGTTTCTCAAACTCCACACTTAGAAACTTTTCACAGAATAACAGTCAATGTTATCCTGTGGAGGAAAATAGTGTTATCGGTTTTGAGGTAAGTATTTGGTAGTGGGAGTTGAGGTTCTGGGGTTATACTCAGGGGTCCCCCAGGGTCAAGGATGCACTCTTGTTACACCCTCAGCGGCACTAGGGCGGCCGGGTGCAGAGCGGCCGGGTGCAGAGAGCTGAGGCCCAATGTTATCCAATGGGGGATAGGGGGCCTCCGGTTGGTGGCTGCTGACTAGCAGGCCACTTGGCTGTGGGAGCAAAGCTTCTGGACTTTAGCTCAGGGCAAATGGGGAAACAAAGTAGCACCAAAGGTGCACCCTCAGCGGCACTAGGGCGGCCGGATGCAGGGTGCTGTTTTGAAGTCTTCAGTGTGGCAGACGTAGGTGTATTTTTGTACAGTGAATGAATGGCACCAGGGTTGAGGTGATGCGCGTATAGCTATATCTTGGAGTCGCTGGTGAATCTCCAATAAATTCTTAATAACAAGCCTAGCAGCTGTGTGTGGTGCCTGAAGAGTGTGAGCAGGAGCTTCTGTGTGTTCTCCACTTGCCTCCTTTGAATGCCTTTAATGCAAAGGTGTCAATACTACTTATGTCGACACCGAGAAGACCTAATGTCAGCTGAAGTGCATTGAAGAAGCTGTTGCTAGACAGACATTTCATGTAGGGCAGGCTATCCCACCGACCCTTTTCAGGCGAGAACGTGTCCTATTAGGTTGTTGAACAAAACCTAAGGGCACTCCAAACAATGAATTAATTGTTTAAGTTCAGGAAAGGGTAAACAAGTCTATCAACAGTAAAAATGTCCATTTAACTTGTATTTCTTCTCCACAGAATTAATCGGGCAGTTAATTACTAACCCACTCTCTTTTTAATACAGTAATATATTAGTTTCTCCTTATTTTTGTCTTTTTCACACAGTGCCGTATAAAATCCATCATTTCCACATGGCTGTTATTGGCCCAACATGGAGAACATTCTGTTTGTCTCCCACAATAGTTGCGTCATAACTGGAGGTCTCCACAGACAGTATGTGGAGTTCCCCATTTATGACGCAACTATTGTGGGAGAAAAAGAGAATTTGGGGGAAGTGGGTGTTTGTTTTGGTATAAATATGTATTGTCATTTATAAGAGTCACAAATGTAATTATAATTTTAAGGTACAAGGTGAGCAACCAAAATATTGCTCCGCCTCCAAGCTTGACTTTGGCAGTGACGCATGTTCCTTTCTTCAACCCCCGTACACTCCACCATATCACGTAGCCAGTTCGCCAGTAGTGGTGGACATAATAATGCCCACCTACTGGCAAGCCTGTATTTTCTAGCACTAATCCCAACAGTATACACTGCCTGCTAAGCCGCTTTTTCTTGTGAGTCGGAACCATTCCTAATGGACACAATCGAACACTCGGATCAAGGGTCCATCCTGACGCACTTTCTAGCGTAGTCACCACTGCCCACCATTAGTCCTCAATCACAGGGCACCCCCACACCATGTGCAGAAAAACCGCGTTCGCCACGGAGCAGCGGGGACAGGAAAACGGCCGCCCAGGGTAAATAGCACATAGCAGTTTAGGGGCCATGTACACCTGGTGTACGCTGTCATATTGGATGAGTTTGAAGCAGGCGTTAGTAGAAGCATCCTTCACCCCCTCGTGTTTTGCCCCCCATTCTGTGTCCATTACAAGCTCTCCCAGGGCCTCGTGCCAATTACTCTGATCCGCCAGTGTGAGCGTTGGAGCATCCTCCCACAGTGCCCTATCGACCTGGGAAACTAGTTGTCTTGTACCCACCAGATGAAGTAATGCCACCAGAGTCTGGGACCCCTGCGCTGCCTCAGGAAATGCAGGCCAGATTCCCCTCACCATAGCTGCTATTTTAGAAAACTGTAGACCAACCAGTCCCTAAGTTAAAGGTTGCTACAGCTTCTGCCAATGTGATAAACCTGTCATTGGGGTCTAAACGTCTTACAGCCCCCCCGCCCTCCAATGCTCCACCGACATCAGCCATGCAATCTGCACAAAGGGCCTTGGATTTCAGATGCACAAATCCGGCGCAAACGGTGCTTGTTTCAGCATTCTCATGACCAATCGCTCCCAGACTCGACAGACTGTTCCACTACATATGGCAGTGATTGGGGACTCTAGTTCCTACAAGGAGGAGGTCGCCCATGTGTTCCTTCCAACAGTTGCTTCTCCCAGTTGTCCCCGTCATCCAGCCAATGAACCACATTCTGTAATTGGGCGGTTAAAGACTAAAGTTATATACATGGCACTTCCATCCCCCCCAGCTCCAGGTCCGCTGGAGCATAGCAAGCCTCACCCACTTCCTCCCCGTGGCCCAGAGTAATTCTACTGTAAGTCTGTCCAGCACCTTAAATGTCTGTTTGGGAATATAGTACAGTGTGCCCTGGGAAATATATAAACTGCGAAGCGCCATGATCATCTTTACCAAGGCTCTCTTACCCATCGGGGATAGCCGAGAGTGTGTCAGAAACTCACCGATGCTCGGAGCCCCGACACCCTGCCCATGTTTCACCTATGGAATGTTCTGGATCCCTCGTCACCTGAATGTCGTGGTGCTAAACTTTATCGGTCTCCCACTGGATCCACCCCCGGGAGCTCACCCCGTGGCACGCCAGCAAGGGTACCCAGCGGAAACAGTTTAGCCTTTGCAGATTTACCTGAAGCCCACATAACTCCCTGAATTCAGATAAGGCGGCCAGTAGTATTGGGAGCGAATATACTGGCTGAACCAAATACACCAGTGCGTCATCCGCGTACAGAGAAACCACATGCACGGTGGAACTCGCGTCAATCCCCAGCCACGTAATACTGTTCTCATCCTTCATGCCAAGGGCTCCATTGCCAGTGCAAAAAGCAACGGTGAGAGCAAGCAGCCCTGCCTAGTACCCCAGGTGGAAATCGCTCCAACGCCATCCCTCCAATGCGCACCCTCGCCAACGGGCTGTTATAAAATAATTTTACCCACCAGAGATAGGAGTCCCAAACCCCATGGTCCTCAGCACCTGCCACAAATGCTCCCATGCCACTAAATCAAACTCCGGTTCTATGTTCGATTGAGCCAGGGCGTATTTGTCTTCCACCAGCAACAGAGCATGTAAGACAAACAAGAGGCGATGTAAATTACACAATGTGTTATAATTGGGGACAAAACTACACTGGTCCTTGTGCACCAGTGTTCACAAATGGTGCGACAACCTGGCAGCTAGGTTTTTGCTGAGGATCTTCACATCAGCGTTCAGCATTAAGAGTCGGCGATTCGATGCCATTTCATCACATCCTTATCAGGTTTGAGCAGCATTACTATAAGCGCCTCTCTCATGGACTCAGCAACACACCTTGGGCATAGGCTTCACCATAAACCGCTAAGAGGCGGTAAGCGAATTATCCTGCCCTGGACTGGTATAACTTGACCGACAATCCGTCCCCTCCAGGGGCCTTGCCAGTGTTGAGGGCCCTAATTGGCACCATAATCTCAGCCTTATCTATAGGGCTATCTAGTCCCCTCCGATCCTCCTCCGTAAGGCAGGCCAGCGGGAGTGCAAATGCATACTCTGCCACATCCCCCGCAAGGCCCGACGCCTGGGCTGCATACACCCCCACAGATGTTCCGCGAACACTTCTGTGAGGCTTGCTGAATGTACACATCAATCCACGCGCATCTATGATCCCAGTGTTGGAATTCCTAGGAGCCTCATTTTGAAGGAGAGTGGCCAACATCCTGCTTGCTTTGTCCCCCTCTGCACGGAGCCTCTGCCTATGGGGTACCTAAAACATTTGTCCAGTCGATCCCAAGACTCGAACAACTCTTCCCCTAAATTCCCTCCATTCTTGTAGCCTGTTTGAGCTCCTAACTATGCACTCTCCAAGCCGCTCAGGTGTCTTTCCTGCACCTCAATTGTCCGCAAAAACAGTTGCCAAATCCCCCAGGTCATCTTCATACACTCCACCTTAGCACCACCTTCATGGTGTCCCGCTCAGTGGCTCTATTTTCGGTGCTGTTTGTTTTTATTAAAATAATGGTCCAGCACCTCTGAGACCGTGTGTGTGAATACCGGGTCTGCTAGCGCCTCCACCTTCAGCCTCCACAGAGGGACCCTCGGGCCTGCCTACCCGCATTGTAAGCTACCAGCAGTGCCGAATGATCGGACAAGTACCGCGCTAAAGATGTGATCTCAGACACATTATGGACAATACCTGCCGACACTAGACAGTAGTCCAGCCTGCTATGTGTTCCTGCGGCAGGGGTATAACAGGAATAGGCTCGTATCCCAGGGCATCGTTCCCTCCAAACATCGTGTAGCCCCAGTCCAGTCCTAACTTCCTGCAAAGCCCTAGTCATACCTGGCTTGGTGTCTGCCCGAGGGGGCTGAGCGATTCAACATCCTGTCAAGCACAGTTAAGATCACCTGCCAACAGTAGCTCCGCCCTCAAGTAGGGCACCATAGCACTCACCACCACACAGAAAAACCCTGCATCATCCACATTGAGAGCATGCACATTTATGAAACAAATTTCTCTGGGATCCAAGGTGCCATACATAACCACAAAGCGCCCCTCAACATCCACACTCACCCCCCTTGCACTAAACGGCACTCCAGGTGCCACCCAACTCAAGGCCTCTACTGTATAACCAGAATATGAGGTCACAAACAACTTTCCTCTACATCTTCTCCTCAAATATCCAACGCTATCCCCCTACACAAACGTTTACTGCAGAACCGCTATGTAGAGTCCAGAGCGCCTGAGATAGAAGTGTATTCTGTGGCGTATAGTCCACTGTCCTAGGCCCCGTACATTCCACGTTAGGAATTTCCATTGAAAATCCATCTAGTATCTTGCACCACAACATACCTCCCTCCCCCCCCCCAATTCATCCCCTGTCGTCCATATCATCCCGTCAGGCTGCCATATATTGCCTTTGATTTGATAAGCTTTATTTCGGCAATTTGTGCCATAAAAGCAGTTATAAATACAATATATGATAAAAATGTGCATTTGAATTGGTAAATACAAATTCATTCTAGTGCGAGAACCATAGCATCGCAGTGTACAGAAGTAAACCGTTGATGCACTTGTGCGAATAACCTCATCACTTCCCCACAAATACATTTTCTTATGTGTAAATACAAAATAAAACACCAAGAAGACAATTAATTGCAATAAAATGATAAATGAAAAGAAATGTATTTAAAAGAAGCTTATCTAGCAATGCTTCTCATACATAGATATATTATACCCGACCGTGTCAACATTGATAAAAACTCATTATTGGACTAATAAAAAATGAAGAGTGTTGTCACCGCAGACAGATCACCACAATCGGTGTTCTCGTATGGTTTTAGAAAACAAGTCTAATGAATGACCATAAAACAATTTATTCAAGTGAAAGTACAATGTGACAATGCATGTGAACGATCAAATTTAGAATTTATCCTAGCAGATCCGTGCTACCATTGTACTTGCACGGTTTAGCCAATATTGCACCGATATGGGGGTTAGGAAATAGCCGCGACTAACAAGCACTACAGCTTCCCCATGGAGCTCTCAAATATGCATTCTTTAAGTTCCACTCAAGTAGTATTAGCAGAGATATCCCTGGTTACACTCCTATGACAAGGATCCTGGTTCGGAAAACCCACACCCACCCCAGAAACTTAGCGACGGAACATGCATAAAATGGTCTTGAGTCTGATCTAAGGATACTAAGAGCAGTACAACTGCTCCGAGCCCCCATTTGCCTACAGAGCAATTTGATCAATTTCTGGCAGGGGCCAAGATATCCCGGGCAGGCAAACAGTGCTTCTCTAATAGATTCTGCAAAGCTATTGCAGATAGGGCACAGAACTTCCTCATTGAAGCTCATTTGCTGGCAAATGTTTTCACAGACTATGTGCCAAACCTGAATTGGAAATAAAGTTTCCTGTGCAGTGGTACAGTAATAATAGAAAGCTACCACACTTGAAATCCAAGAACCTCCCCGTCAACGAGGAGCTAACAGCCAGTCCAGCCTCGCTTTGTATGACCCACGGCCAATAATGTTTTTTCAGCGATTTGACTGTCAGAATGGGTTTGGGAGAGGGATTTTCCCAGAGTATTCTCAGACCTAAGGCTATTAGTAGCTTTTTAATTAGCTGAAGCCAAACAATTTTGTTAAACCTATTGGCCTCCCTCACATCCCTATGGGCCATGGCGTACTGATCTAATTCTGGTTGGGACCATCACCGTCTCTAAAATAGCAACGTCCTGTGTCTCACTTCATCGGCTAATGTCTTCCTACCCATGTCGAGCATTAAAGGTTTCAGTGGAGTGCTAGGTGGGAGACGAGCTAAACTTCTCAGAACTTTATTCTCCGATCTCGTTAGAGAAGATGTGTTGAAAAAAAAACACAATTCTGATCCATCTAGGACTGAGCCCACTGCTTTGGCATCATAAATCTGAGGCGCTGGAGTGATGGGTTTACTAAAGGAGCTACTATGTTCTTTCAATACAACACCCGTGATCTACCTGTGTTTGAGAGACATTAAGTCCTCGTGAGGTTTCCATGAGAGGGTTGAAGACAAAGTGACCCCCAAATAATTAAAGACATCTACCCTCTTGAGTGCCCCCGTCCTCCCCCCCCACTCTATCTGCCCTTAAACGATCTATGTTTCTTAAAGGACATAAACTTTGTCTTGGCTGAATTAATCTTCAATTCCTGTTCTCTACAAAATTCCTCAAAACGGAGTTGCACATGCTGCAACCCGCTAGGTGCTTTGGAGATCAGTAGGGTGTTGTCTACGAACAACAGTATTGGTGTTTTTATGCCTCGGTAGGGAAACAAGAAAGAAAATGAGCAATATCATTAAGAAATATAGAAAACCGGGTAGGAGCCAAGACACCGCCTTGGCGAACACCCTTATTGATGGGAAACCGGTCCAATAGTTCGCCCCGGCTGCTTCATCGAACCTGCACATAATTGCCCTCATGTATACGGATTAATATGGTAAAACGGTCCAAAGGCATACCCGTGTCGCCAAGCACCTGCCATAGCTTCTTGCGGGCGACTAAGTCAAAAGGCGATTTGAGATCGACAAAGACAACGTACATGCTGCCCCGCCGATCTCTACAGTCCTCCAATATAGATGCAAGAAGCAAACAAACCTGGTCCATTGGATATATTGCCACCATCATAGCGCCTCAGCTTCAACACGGTAGAGCAATCCCTTTCCCCACAACTGAATCCAAAACCACAACTGCACCCTCGGAACCCCCCACCTCCCCAGGCAATGATCCCCAAACAACTGTGGTCTCCAACCAGCCGGCCTGTAATCCGAATCCACTGCCCCATCCCCCCCCCCCCCCCAAGAACATCCGAAACCTCAGCCTCTCTAGTTGGCCGATAAGGTATACCTTCACTGGAGTCTCTTGACCTTCCAGTTGCTGCTTCACTTTGTGGGCAGGCGAGAAACCATGCCAAGCCTCAAATAGCAGAACAGATATTGGTGTTTTTAACGATTACTGGACCATTTGGAGGTGTTCATATCAGAAGTAAAAACTCTTCAAGCAAGAGGATTAATTTGTTTAGGAGCTAAACGGAGTGGTTTAAAAAAAAAAAAAATCCAATCTGGTTATGCTCTACAGAATTATAAGCCGCTTTCATCAAGGAAAACGTAGACAATGTTATTTTGTATGACCATTTTGAATAGGTGACCGCTTTATTGGTATGACTTGGTCCACTGTTACTGGTTACCTGAGATCCCCATTATTGAGATAAGTGCATCTGCTTGACATCCGACTACTTACTTTCAGAGACTTAGGTTGTGTTCATTAATTAAAATCTCATTCTATTTTAATCCAACAGAGTGTGACCTCGGAGTCGAGCAGAAATGCGTGGACAGTAATTTCGAAGCACCTTCTCCAGCACCGGAGCCAAAAGAGACACTATTCTGGAAAGCACAGGAGACAGTTCTTGTTCAGAATTCTCAAGAAAGCTGTACGAAAAAAGTGCAGCCCCGAAAAGAGCAGAAGAAGCCAGCAACAGACCTGGATCTTACATGTACTGTGTGTCAAAGAAGTTTTAAGAAAAAAGGAAACCTTGCGAACCATCAGAAAGTTCACAGCAGACAAAGTCTGTACATATGCAGTTCATGTGGCAAGAGTTTTGGGCGGTTAACAGAATGGAGGAATCACCAGAAAATTCATGCTAGAGATAAACCCTTTAAATGTAATGACTGTGGGAAGATGTTCCGTAAGGCCTCCGGACTCACCAAGCATCAGCAAATCCACAAAGAGGACAAACCCTTTCCGTGCACCGTATGCGAGAAGAGTTTCCTTCGCTCAGCACATTTACTCTCACATATGAAAGTGCACACTGAAGAGAAACCCTTCCAATGTTCAGAGTGTTGCAGAGGTTTCCGATGGTCCTCAGATCTGACCAGGCATCAGAGAATTCACACAGGAGAGAAGCCCTATGGGTGTGATGAATGTGGGAAGAGTTTCAGCGAGTCCTCAAACCTGATCAGACACAAACAAATCCACATAGCTTGCTACAGTGCGGAGGAGTTCCTTCAAGACATTTCTCTGTTTGAGGCAGAGTCACATGTCTCAAAAACTTGACTTCAGTTATTATTTGTGCAAGCGGGAACCCAATTCAAACCTATTTTTCCACTAATGAGAAGTTGTGAAAATGAAGTGGGGTCTGTGCTGATGCTAAAGGACATCTCTTCAGCAGCAGCACTCTGTGGCCACTCCTAGCATGGTGCAATCCATTCAGCAGTCCTTGCAACCATTACTGATTGTACCACTAGTTCTATGGAAACGTGTGTGTGGCTCAACTCTTAAATACTTCGAGGAAGCTCGTCATACTAACGCATTCACATGGCTCTGCAGTTTGCCTCCTTTGCGACCGACAAAGCCACGTTCACCCACACAAGATACCCCAGACTCTCTGTGAAGGGACCCAGTGTATGGCGTTCGTGCCCTCTTGAACCTGCAGTTAAGATGGAAGACTGGTCAGACTGTTGCCTGTAGCAACAGGTCAGTCCCCCCCCCATCATGGTTTACATGGCGTTTGGCTTCGTCTCACTCCTATACCCGGGTTATTCAAATCCAACCACGGTCGTGCATTGGGCAGACAACGCTACACAGTGGAAATGAGAAACAAAATGAAATCGATAACCACTGATTATTGATATAGGGGCGGCCACTGGATTTAGGCAGCAGTTGAGGACCAAAGTCTGAGACTGGGTTGACTAAATTATACAGCACGAAAAGGCACATTGTGGATCATATTATATATCAAAGGGAAATTAGGTGGAACATTATTTAGCGTTGTCTCACAATTTTAACATACTGACATAACAGAGATCTGATTTTAAAAAAAACAACTGCTTTTTAAGAAAGAAAATTATACACATTCAGCAAGTACTTTTCAAATTAATATTTGCAAATAATTGAATTGGTTTGTTTTGCATGTTAGCCCTGAAGCACTAATGTTCGTAGCATGTGTTGCTGTAGATACACGTGCTCTGCATAGTCCTGCCATCAAGAGATGCCCCCAGTCACTCTAAATACCCGGGGGCTGATCTTCACGCCAAATGTAGTCTTTGCTTCTCGACAGATCATGACGAGAGCCGCTGCAACTGTTGTTTGTTGTCCTTGTGGTCTGGAATTTCAAAGTTGTCCTCACCAGACCTGTGGGGCCTCCCTTTGAGCCTCTGCATTCATCACTGTGCAGTTTCTTTCCTGGAAGGTTGCCTTCCTAGTAGACATACCTTCTCTCAGACATATTGGTGAACTGCAGGCCCTCACGTTGCAGCAACCCTTCTCCCAGGTACATCTGGACAGAGCGGTTCTTAGAAATAATCCAACATTCTTATCCTAGGTGGTCTGCTCATTCCGCCTTGACCAGACCATCAAGCTCCCAGTCTTCTTTCCACGTCCAGACTCTGAAGCTGAAGGGGCACTTCAGAAAGACTTCTTCAAAGAAAGATAAACAAGTTGCAATCGCCCAAGCCCCCCACTAGATGGCAGGAGTACGCAAAGCATGTGAATCTTTAGCTCTACATGCAATGAACAGATGCTTACAGGATAAGTAACATAGTCCTGTTCAGCAATGTTTATTCCTAGTCCCAGAATAAAATGTTTTCTTGCAAATAAATACAGTGCTGCACTCAGCAGACAGCAAGGTTTTATATACGCACAACTTGCTAGAACATGACTGTCTCTCATTCTAGGCATCCAACTTATGTTTTAAAAGTTCAAGGTTTACACTGTTCACCATAAAGTTTGTCTTGAAGCACCTTTTTTCATTATAAAACAGTCCTGTGTCGTATTTATGTTTGTGTCTCTTTAAGAATCCCTTTGGAAATACATGGCATTGGCCATAAAAAACATGTTTTAATTTAATTTGAAAAGTTTTATATAGCGCGAACATGACCCTAGGATTCTTCTAAATTGTGTCCGCTGTCGCTTAACAGCTGCCTGGAGAACACTGTGTGAGATGTAGTTATGACTCAGCTTGAACAGACACATTTTCATGACAAATAAGTAATGATTCTTTATATCATCAAATTATATATAAGTATTTACGTTTTCCTTCTTCAGACAACCAACCTTTCTTGAGTCGATCAACATGTTTAGACTAACTGGGTAAAATTGTCACCTCTACAAAAATACAGTAGTCCACTGGTTCTTACCCTTTTGACTTCTGTCGATCAATCCCCCTACCAGAAACGCAAAATGATTGAATCCCAGAGCAAATTAATTTCCTACGGTAGATTTAGATTTAATGTAATGTTTAGTTAGTTAAAACCTTAACAAAAAGCTTCACAATTCATAAAACAATATAAAATACCCCGTGGCTTATGCTATATGTTCATAACAGACCTAGATTTTTTTATTTATTTATTTACAGACCAGCATTATAAAAGGTAATTCATGAAGTAATCATAGGTAGAAGCAAATACAGTATCGGGGCCAAAGTGTAATACTGTTAAAAATCATAACCTGTATAAATGCTAACGTGCAGTGGAGAGCAATCCTAGAAGAATCGTGTGTCGCGTAGATAGAGTATCATGGCTAAGGTGCAATAATCGTGTCTAAAGTCAAGTCTTGTATACATATTCAGGAACGGCATAGTGAAAACGTAGCGGCATATCCTACACCATTCGGCTTAACCACAGTCAATGCAAATCCTGTTGAAAGACTACACAGTGGTAGAGACGTGCTCTGCTGGGATTCCTTCATGCAATAATCATGACTTAAAGCCACCCAGAATCAGGGCTAAAGTGTCGTACTCATGTCACACTGAAGTGCAGAAGGAGGAATCCTACAATAATCGTCTGCAGAAATCGACCCACTATCATTGCTAAAGTGGATTCATCCTAACTGAAGTCATATCCCGTATACATATGGAGGTACAATTTGGGGAACAGTAATGACATTTTGGGAATCTATTGGGCCTAGGTATAACTGGAGGAAATCCTATTGAGGGACAACACCAAGGTGGAAGCATGATCAGTTTAACGTTGCCGTTTTGCAGTCAGCAAGGGAGTTTGGCTGTCGTGGTGGACTGTCCCCTGAACTTCCCAGGCTTTGAGACCTATCTCAGTAACTCCTGAAAACTTCACAAGCCTGCTGCCGAGAATAGTATCCTCTGATGTGAATCAGGCGATTGCAGATGGCCTCCCAAAAGGAAATTCTCAGCAGCCTTCTCCTCGGTGTGGTTCATTGGTGCGGGTCAAATGCAGATAAAGTGCACAGTATCGTCTTTTCGAGCCCCGCATGGCCTGCACTCATCGGGCCACCCCGTCTTCTCCCATGGAGGCAAATTAGATCTTAGTGATGTAATACCAAATCTATCTCTCATGTATCGTGACTGGGTAAAGTGAGTCGGTTGCACCAAAATAGTTGCGCTTTTAGTATAGTGTGACTTCCAGCAGTCATCCATGCATGCCACCTCTTTGAAAACGTAGCTTTATCTTCAAGCAGTGATATCTTTTCACCCAGTGAGTTGATGATTTTCTTAGAGGTATCGTGCGAGAGGGAGCCGTCCCAAATTGAATGTAGCTGGAGCCTACTTTTTGCTTCCTCCTGATCTGCCTTTGCCAAACTCAAAGGATTCTCCAATAAGGCCAACCATAAAATTTCATTTAAGGATTTGCTGCGTGCTGATTTCAGTTTGTAACAGCACTTCGCATCAGCTCCATATACTCATAGCACTTGTCTTGGAATCCCAAATTCTAAGAGTATTTTTGCCGGTGATGTATGTTTTGGAAGTGAAAATTCAAATCTGTGTGTTTACCCAACCACAGTCCTAGCTCTTATACTCCGTAGAGCCCCAACTCTAAATAGAAGCTACATGTTTGGGACAAACGAGTGCTCCCAAACAATTCTTACACTTTGGAATTCTCAGGCTAAAATCCCAATTTTCAGGGTCACCGTTAGCACGGATTTCTTAGGTGGCAAGCCTGAAACATTGATGAGCCTGAAACCGGCATATGTTAAGGAAGGAAACTATACCATCGCTTGGAAACACTTCAAAATTGTTCCAAAGTTCTTTTTGAAGGAAAACCAAAATGATTGAATCCCAGAGCAAATTGATTAATTTTTCAAGGTTTAGTCTGAGCAGTTCACAGAAAGGGAGTCTAAAGTTGAGCACCATGACGTATGAGTCCAGAAATCCACACAAAATCTTAACCCTCTTTGGTTGTTTATATAGGGTGGACCTTGCTGGGTAGCAACGCAGCACTCTGCATTAATTGGGGTTTTCGGACACAATACGGTATCATGTATGTTTAGTGAAGATGTTCACAATTGCACTGAATTTCTCAAATGTAGTCACAGGAAGGTTGTGATTTGCCCAGAATCGCACTATTTCAATCAAGCGCTGGAGCTTAGATTATAACCTATGTCCTCAAACTCCATAGTCTTCAGCTCTAGCCAGAAGACTACACCTTCTGCTGTTCTTTACTCTAACTAAACCCATTCATCTTAAATCTCAAACCTAACCCTAAAATTTAACATAGCCACTTCCCTTTCAAAAACCACAACACTTTTCTTAGCTCAGTCCCGAATGTTTGTTTGAATCTAGCCCTAACATAAACAACAACCCAAAAAAAAACACAACTTTGGTAACAATATTCCTGATAGATCTATAATCTTACCACAGATTCCTCTCTAACAGTTTTCAGCTCCAGACTAGTCTGGACATCTTTCCCCCAGCATTGTCTCTCCAGGGCCACCGGTGACACCATGTGGTGTCAGCTGCCACTCAGCCTCCAGGCCTGATGACAACGGAGTGTTTTAGGTGCCAGCTGATGTTCTGGCATCCGTTCCTGAATGCTTTTTTTGCACCCCATCAAGGTAGGCTGAGACTAACCAAGAGAGTATCACTGACCGCGAAGTACACAGCACGTCAACACGTTGCCATACCTTGGGTTATTATTAATCACAAAGGAGGAGGGCGGGCAGTGTGGAGTCTGCAGGAAGATTATGTCTCCACCAGAAATATCGTTACAGAATGTAGGTAACCTTTACTTCTGATATATACATCTTACCGCAGTTTCTTCACCTTCTGAATAACTCCTAACACAGTACCCTGGGGAGGTGGGATTGAGCACTGTGATTGTGCAAGGAAGTCATGCAACACAGCTTCGGCAAAGGGCCTGTTGTGTGCTGGAGCTGCCTGGCAGTAGTGCTTAGCCAAAGTATGAAAGGATGTCTGAATGACTGCTGGGCTAATGCCAAAAAACGAGAGACGTGGTGAGGACCATGGAAGCGGCCATTGACCTAGTGGAATGGGCACAAATGCCATCCAGAGTATCCTTTTGGGCCGAGTTTTGACAGCAAAATAGAGCATTTGGTTACTGTGTTGGATCCCTTGGCTTTGGCAACGCCTACAAATAGTTGATCATTCACTCTACTGTAGGAGAGTAGGATCTGCTTCACAGGGGTACCCCCACTTTTTGCTGATACTTCACTGGTTTTCGACATTAGTCTGGCTGGGGCCCTGCTATTCAGAACCCCAGCCTAGCTGTTTCCTCTTTAAAAGGGTCTCCATGTGCCTTAGGCACATCACTGATTGGGATCTGGAGTGCCCTTGTAAGTCCCTAGTATATGGTATACTATGTACCAAGGGCATAGGTACCTCAGAGGCCTGCCAGGGGCTGCAGCATGTATTATGCCACCCCTGGTAGGCCATCCAAACTGGCACCACAGGTCTGCTACTGCAGCCTGGGTAAGGTTGTGCATGCACCCCTTGCAGTGGTATAGGTTACCTATATCACTAAATGCATACACACATATAAACCTATAAGTCACTCCTAAGGCAGGCCTTATCAATCCTAAAGGCAGAGTGCATGGTTCCTATGTGAGAGGGTGCCCCTGCATGAGCAGGGCCCCTCTGCAGCGTTCGGAGACCATCTCTGATGCTGTTTGTAGTGCAGCCTGACCATATACTCTTAAACGCATTATATCCTCGCGGTAAAATGCTAACTATGGAATGGCTGCACCTAAACATGTCGTGTTTGGTGTCAAACATCTTGGAATACTACCCCCCGCCAATCCTGGCGGCGGGGTAGCATTCCACCCTTCTAGAGGAAAGGCATGTTAACTCTGACGAGTCCAGTAACTTCTTTCCAGAGCCTGGCATCACAAAATGGATGCTACTGCCACAGACACGAGTCTGGCCTCCTGCTGCTGGACGAAACTCCGGCAGGGGAGGCCTGGACAATAGGTTTCCTGTCCCAGGGAGGTGTGACCACCTCCCCAGACAGGACAATGTGTATTGGGGCTGGGCGGGAGCACTTTCGGGTGCTTTGAAGTCCTGCACTGGGGGCACATTTGGTGTCCCTGTGCATACCCCAGTTCAAACCGGATCAGGAGCTTGCAGCCCCTGCTTTGGCGCGAACTGGACAAAGGGAAAGGGTGTAGCCACCCCTCTGCCCTGACCCACCCATAGGTGGGGCCACAGAGTAGTCCATCCCTATTTTTAGAATAAAGGTAGGAACCCAGTCCCTAGGACTTTAGATTATACCTGGACGAAACTCTGACACTGAATCCTGGACCTTCGACGCTCTACGATAAGATTAGAGGACTGAAGAATCTCCCTTGGGGTCAAGGAGTGACTCCCTGCTTGGCAGGCACCAAAGAAGCATCTGTCCGGTTCGCATCACTGAAGCTCCCGTCGGACGCCGAAGTCATCGCATCACCAGAGGTGGATTCTCAGACTTCCCCGAGGCTACCCTGAGTCCCCAGCAAAGCTGAGGCCCGTGGCTATCGTGAGACCTTGACCCCTGGACACCGAGCACATTTGCAAGTGCACCATCTTCTGGGTCTCCCAAGAAGTCGTGCTTTGGGCTCCGAGTAGCCCTAGCCTCCAGCACCACCTGCACCGAAGATCACTGGCCCCCACTCCACGAGTGTCCTGTAAGCCAGCTCCACGTGCGGCGTCACGAGGCTCCTTCGCGGTCGCTAGCCCGTTGGCTAGTAGCCCTTACCGAAGGCCAATCTTTTCTTTACTTGGCAGTCTGGTTGCTCCAGGCCTGCCCTCACTTACCCTTGCTGGGTGAGTTCCCCAGACCTTGCTGGTCTGCATCATCGACGATCTACATCTTACTCGAGACTTGCCGTTGCCAAGGCCTGTTGGGTCCAATCTGGTCGCCGACACCTCTGCACTCGACAGACATCGAGCAACAGCCCGAATCCTGCTCCTGGTCGCCGACAACGCCTCACGGACCTCGTGGCTGAAGAGTCAAGACGACCGTCAACGAACTTGAAGCACTCGACATCGGTGGGCATCTGTCCATCGCCCTCCTGGTCACTGGCTAGTGACCCAGACTCTGTCCCCTCTGCTTTCAGGTTCTTCAGAACTCCGATCCACTCTTGGATCCACCCGGACACTTTTCTCCTGGTCGCCAGCAGCACTTTGCAGCAGATCGCCATAAGAACCGACGAGCGAAACCCGACCCCGAAAGGCACCTATGCACCCGGCTTCCCTGGGTGAGGTAACACGAGTACTCCGGTGCTCCCGTGGGTAGAGACTCCTCAAAGTCCTAGATCTCAAAGGGTTTTGTCCTAGTCCTCTTCTAAGTGTCCCTTTCCTCTATTTTCCCGATCCCGACTTTCTCCATAGAAGTTAACGGCGTATCGCGGTTGTGTATTTACACTGCACGCGTCTCCCGTGGGTCCCCTGTGTCACTATCTTGGGTGGTTCCTTGTGGTCCAAGCACTTCTAGAGGCTCTAGGCCTAGTGTCTAGTTCAGTCGTGGTTCGCATACCACTTTATTGGTATATGGTTTGGTACGCCCCTAGGGCCCAAACGTGTATTTGTGCTATTACTGTGTTTAAATAACTTCTAACTTATGTACTTGAACTCTAGCCTCATAAAGAGACTAGAGGGGTGTGTTTAGCAATAAATACATATATTTTGAATATATACCTGGTGTGGTGCTCTTTCATTTGGTCACTCAAGAGATTATAGACTGGTAAAACAAGCTGCTTTACATTCCTTCAAGACTTAGCCTGAAGGCTGCTCTCCACAGCTACCACTAGGATAGCTTTCAATAAGGTTGTCTTTAACCTACCTACCATAAGAGTCGATTTGGACTGGTGCAAGGTGCCCACTATAATTAGTGGACAGCATATGCCAGGCCAACTTCTCACATCTACCATGCCAATTGTGCTTAATGTAATATAAAACTGCACATTTGTGGTCCAGTCTCTGCAACATTTTTCTTCCTTGTTTGTATGAGGAGGAAGTAAAAAAGATGGAATGGTAATTTAGGGATTCATATGAAATACACATGCTACCTGGGGTAAGAAGGACCGTTAGGCTTCTCTGTGTAGAAAACTGTGAAAGGCAGAGGAATAGAGAGTCGCAAGTCCTCCGACCCTAAAGGTAGAAGAGAATGCTACCAACAGCACTGTCTCCGAGGTCAGAAGTTGAACCAGCAACTATGTGTAGGAAGGTGGAGTATTATGTGGTGTGGCAGGTTAGGCTTCACTCTGCAATACTCTCACAATACCCCAAAGACGGTCCTTGGATTCACACTAATAAATCCTTCGCTCAGTCCTGGTAGCGCTGCAAAGAGCAGTCAGGCTTTACTAGAGGAAACTGTGTTAAGCATTTCAGAGCACCAACATGGACGATAAGGAACTGACATGACTCAAAAGAAATCTGACACCAATTTATAACAAGCATTGGCATAGCCAATAGGTCTCGCCTTTGGGACCTTATAAGTGTTTAGCTATGTAGCACAAAAGAGACTACAGTGGCATGGTGGGCAAAACACAAAAGATGGACTAGAATGCACCCGAAGGAGAACCACGCTGAGATTAACTCGGGTACTTCACCCATCACTTTTCCCCATAATTTGCTAGTGGCACAGCCTGCCCACAGTACTAAAGCGTTAGTCTGTTCTGGCGTGGCCTCCCCTCTAGGATGAACGTGGCCTGCTCTGCTCCTGAATCCTGGCACTCGAAATGAGTGCACTCGGCTCCGATCTGTGAGTCTACAATCTGAACTGTCGCTCACTGAAAGTACAGCTTGTAAATATTAATAAACGTGTACTTACGAGGCGGGGGGAGCTCCAGGGTGGTAAGTGCACCAGATGCCGAGGGTGCGCCTCCAGTTTTGCCGGCTGCTGGGGGTGCTCCAAGGTAGCTCATGCTCCACAGTGGGAAGTTGCTCCAGGGTGCACTGCTGCTTCAAGGGGGGGGGGGGATTCTGGGATTTGTAGTTCCTTCAGGGTGGGCTCGTGATTGGGGGGGGGGAGGAGAAGAGGCGTAAACTTGTACGGAGGGAGGCCACAAAATGAAGTCAGAAGGAAAGACACGGACGTCCAACTTACAACACTTAACTGATTAAATTAACGGACGCCACACACATTTAACCCACTAAACTAACACGTTGCCCCCGAAACAGCTACAAGAGATGGTGCCTGTGATGCTAGGCCCGACCCCCTCGCCTGACCTTTGAACTGACAGCAATGCGCTAAATGCAGCACATTACGAGGGCCCGGGAATATTTTCCAATCATGTGCACCCCTGAGGAGACTAGGGCTGCCGGACTGGTGGAACAGGAAAGGATCACTCCAAGCTGTGTGCGGAAGCCGCCAAGTCATGGGTCCTCTGACGAGGGACGCCTCGGGCCCCACATATTAGTCTGGACAAACACCGCCGTTACTGCCTCTAGAACGGCTGGTATCGGCACGAGAAGGGCATTCACCAGGCAGCGACAGGGTCACAAAATGACACGCACAGAGACAGGCCGAATAGAAGAGCGAGACGACTCAACGGGTGGGCAACGCATACAAGGGTGAAGCCAGGCACTCAAATAATGAGACAAGCATACTTTATCAACCCTTACAGTGTAAACTACATAGACAAACACAGGCGTAACCACCCAAAATACAGTCATAAAAACAAAATTGCTCAGCTACACAATGGCCTTACTAAGGTTTAAAAATGCAATCACCCGCCACGAGGTCACATTAGAAAGCATACAAAACCTAATGCAGATGCGCTACCAGCTAGAGATGGTCACGGTGAGAAACTCAAGGAGGGATGCCCAGAAACGTGCAAGGCTATGTCTCCCAAACGCACACTGTCAGGCATAGATGCACTCCCAGGGCCAATACCCCACCAGTTCCCTCACACGAAGGATACAGTCACAGGGGTGAAGACACCAGGCACGCCCCCTCAGATAACATCAAAAACGGGGCACACAACTCCAGTTTCAGTCAAGAGAAGAGAGATTCACAGGCTTCAATGTTAGAAACAGTGGCACACACAGACCTCGACTTCAGATAGAGGCAGGGACACAAGCAGACCTACACTTCAGAGAGACAGGGACACCCGCAGACCTACACTTCAGAGACAGGGACACCCGCAGACCTACACTTCACATAGAGACAGGGACACACGCAGACCTACACTTCACAGAGACAGGGACACAAACAGACCTCGACTTCACAGAGAGTCAGGGACACAAGCAGACCTACACTTCAGAGAGACAGGGACACACGCAGACCTACACTTCAGAGAGACAGGGACACACGCAGACCTACACTTCAGAGACAGGGACACCCGCAGACCTACACTTCAGAGACAGGGACACCCGCAGACCTACACTTCAGAGACAGGGACACCCGCAGACCTACACTTCAGAGACAGGGACACCCGCAGACCTACACTTCAGAGACAGGGACACCCGCAGACCTACACTTCAGAGACAGGGACACCCGCAGACCTACACTTCACATAGAGACAGGGACACACGCAGACCTACACTTCAGAGACGGGGACACCCGCAGACCTACACTTCAGAGACAGGGACACACGCAGACCTACACTTCACATAGAGACAGGGACACAAGCAGACCTCCACTTCACATAGAGACAGGGACACACGCAGACCTACACTTCAGAGACAGGGACACACGCAGACCTACACTTCAGAGACAGGGACACACGCAGACCTACACTTCAGAGACAGGGACACACGCAGACCTACACTTCAGAGACAGGGACACACGCAGACCTACACTTCAGAGACAGGGACAGACGCAGACCTACACTTCAGAGACAGGGACACACGCAGACCTACGCTTCAGAGACAGGGACACATGCAGACCTACACTTCAGGGACACACGCAGACCTACACTTCGGAGACAGGGACACACGCAGACCTACACTTCAGAGACAGGGACACACGCAGACCTACACTTCAGAGACAGGGACACACGCAGACCTACACTTCAGGGACACACGCAGACCTACACTTCAGAGACAGGGACACACGCAGACCTACACTTCAGAGACAGGGACACAAGCAGACCTCCACTTCACATAGAGACAGGGACACAAGCAGACCTCCACTTCACATAGAGACAGGGACACAAGCAGACCTCCACTTCACATAGAGACAGGGACACACGCAGACCTCCACTTCACATAGAGACAGGGACACAAGCAGACCTCCACTTCACATAGAGACAGGGACACAAGCAGACCTCCACTTCACATCGAGACAGACCTACACTTCAGATAGACGAGTGCTCAGAGAGGCGCCAACAGGCTGCTAAACTCCAGAACACACCGAGACTCCAGTACAGACTCACACCTGGAGAACCGGGTCACCACACGTCACAGACGGCATTACCTCACGCCGGAGACGATCCTTCCACGGAGGCTGTAACCCACCTCTGCAGAGACTGTCCGCTGTCCTCCCTCGGACCCAGGGCCAGAGTCTGCCCGAACTCTGGCAACTCTCCTGCCCAGTCCCTTGCCCCGCCGCTCACCTCTCCTGCACACAATAACCAGGAAACGTGTCGCTCTGCAGTAGGTTTGAGCGAAGGAAGCGGCCAGGCTGTGGCAGGGGGCAGAGGGACACCCCCAGCCGGGGCCGGATGGGCGCCAGCACAGCCCAGTCTAAAGAGGCACAGAGGAGGAGGGGCCATAGAGGGCAGGCAGGATTACTGGATGGGAGGAGGGAGGGGCAACGGAAGGGGGCAGTGAACAGAGGGCACGAAGAAACAGAGGAGGGGAGGGACAGAGGAGGGCCAAGGAGGAGGAGGGTGGAGCAAGGAACCTTCGGGTGTGCGAGAAAAGTGGCTGAGGTGAAAGAAAAAGGCAGCCATCACAACACCAGCTAGATATAAACTTAAGGGAGATTGCTGCCTGCAAGGCACCGACAACCAGGCATTAAGGCATCTCTGGATTTGAAGTGTTAATTAACTGGGGCGTTAAGGAGTTTGGGAGGTGGGGTGGGGGGCAAGAACGAAGACAGGAAGAGGAGGAAGGCAGAGAGCCAGTAGGGGCCGGGGCGGCGCCGGTGGACAGAACCGACCCTTCCCAGTGAGGAGACGGGCCGGACCGCGAGGGCTCGGCTCTGCCAGCAGCAGAGACCTAGGAGACGCGCAGGCTCTCTCGCTGCCCGGTGCAGGAGACTCCCGGAAGGGACTCTGGTCGGCACCTCCTGTGCGAGGAAAACCACTTCCAGAAGTGGCAGGACTCAGTTTCCTACTTGGAGGAACACATGCGTGCGAAGAGGGCCAAAGTGCGTCCTTGCCTGCCACAGAGGGGACACGGCGAGCCTGGAAGACAGGCAGGCGCAGACAGCCAAGAGGCCATGTACACAACACAGTAATGCCTCTACAGCGAGCCTGAAAGACAGGCAGGCGCAGACAGCCAGGAGGCCATGTACACAACACAGTAATGCCTCCAATGCATGGCAAAGTATTTTTGGACCGCACTGAAAGGGGGAGGAGATTATGGAAATACGGACAGGAAAGGAGAGGCGAACACCAAGGGACTCGGAGAGAAAGGGAGCAGAAGGTTAGGACAAGCACGGACGCGAAAAGCACAAAAGTGAAAGCTAATAAGACAAGCGCGGCCGTGCGAAAGCTAAACGAAAACAACCTTTGAAATCTGACCCGAAACAGATTGCACACTGCGCGCTGCTGCTCGTAACCGCAAGCGGATACATTTACTGGGAAAGGTGGGACATGCACCCGCCTTTGCCCAATTGCGTGCTGTCTTCGCACGCAAAGCCCAATAGAAAAAAAGCTAAAAAAAACACGCACGTGCGTGTTAAAAGTGCTGAGTAATTCCAAGAGGTCATTTTCCTAGAACAGCGCATGCGCGCTGCGCTAGGCTCGACCTAAAAATTAAGTGGATTTGTATGTAAATGTAGACTCTAAAACTAAGTAAATCGAAGTAATCTATCTGAAGGCTGGCAACTCTCCGGTCCACCGCGGTCGCTTTAGGAACGGCCGATTGAGTGGAGAGAGGCTGCCTTAGCGATCCGTGGCAATCCGACTTTGGGGGCCATCTTGAGCGGTTAGCGCTCTAGTTACTGGATCAGGGGGCATAAATTCACCGCGTGCGCGCCTAAGGCAAGCCCGTCTGCGCCTGGACGCTGCCGGCTGCCAGGAAACTCTGCCCATCTTAACTGGTACAAGATGTCTTCCTTAAGCTATTCGAAAGATCTTCTGCTTGGTCTCAGGGTGAATACTCTAGGCCTGGGGTGCGAGGGGCACATGTCAGCTGAGAGGGGGGGCACAAGGCCGTTACTGTCCTCAATGCGGGTGGCGTGGGACTCATGTTCAGCAAACTTTTGTCCCCCTGCACTCCCAGTCCCCAAACACCCAGGTATTAAAGGAGTTGACCATTGGTGAAAGCAATCAATTGAAGGCAGCACAAGAAGCTCCCTTCCAGGGTTTGTGTATCAATGCAAGATCTATCCCTAAGCACTCTGCTGAAATGTGGGATTTGATGGAAGATTTGAGGCCAGATATCTGTCTCCTTACCGCGACTAGGCTCCAAAATCACTCGACACCGGCTTTGGCTATCGCTTTTCCGGATGAATATACAGTCACAAGATTAGATAGGACGGGCAAAAGGGGGAAGGGGGGGGGGCTTGGCAATAGCTACGCGCGCCCCACACTATATTAAAACAATGGACACTGTGTCGACCACCTACATGGAATTAATGGTGTTTCGGCTGGAGTCCTTCAAGGGGGCTAGGTGGATGGGGGCAGTTGTATATCACCCCCGCGAGAAAGCAAAAAATTGTTCTGTACATCATTATTGGAAACCCTTGCCCCGTATATCCTACAATCCGACTATTTCCTACTGACTGGGGATTTTGACCATCACTTAGAAGATCTTTCCAATGTAGAGTTGGTGTGTCTACTGTCGGCCATGGAGTCGTTAGGTCTCTCTTCGAGAATTCATGAACCTACACATGTCGCTGGTCATACCCTGGACACTATTTTTACGAATTTCCATGACCTATCAGCAGAATCTCCGCTGGTGCTAACATGGACTGATCATATGGCACTAAGATTTTCCTTTAGAAGGCCAGAGTTAGGAAGTCAGCTCTAACGCAGGGACAATCTTCGTAGGGCATGGAGGAAGGCCACTCCGGAAGCGTTCAGGCTGGCTTTTAGTACCCCTGTATTTGAAGAAGGGGGGGCTAGTGACAAGGCCCTAGAAAGATGGGAGGCCGCCATCAGCAACGCCTTAGACAGTATCGCCCCTCTCAGAGCAGTGAGTACTCATGAGAGGGCGGCGCCAGCCCCCTTGTACTCGGAATGCCTCAAAATGGAAAAGGCACGTTGTAGGAGTGAGAGAAAATGGAGGAAAACTAAGTTGCTGGAGGATAAGCTGGCCTATAAACTGGCTCATAAAGCATATCTAAAAAGCTGTAATACAGAAAGAAGAGAGCATTTGGGCACACGAATACGGGAGGCAAAAAACTTCTCAAAGGAGCTCTTTAAGATACTGAAGGAGTTCACAAACCCCAAAGTAAGCAGCCCCTCTATTCCCCCTACGCAAGGGCTTTGTGATGATCTAGCCAGCTATTTCAAGGAGAAGATCGATAAAATATATAGCTCATTGGGGGTTGGAGAGGCATCGAAGGAGATGGCCTCCTCTGGGAGGGATTCTTCACTACCTAGGCTCGAGTCTTTTGTAACCATCACAGCTGAGCAAGTGGAGTCGGTACTTGCGGCGATGAAATCTGGTTCACCGATTGACCCGGCTCTGCCGTTCATCATGTCAGAACTAGCGCCGGTCTTGTCCGCCTCGCTCTGAGGTCTGCAACATTTCTCTGACTACGGCTACATTTCCTAGGAAATGGAAGAGGGCGCATATCAAACCTCTGCTGAAGAAGGCGTCGGCAGATATGCTAAATTATAGGCCGATTTCCCTCCTTCCATGCTGCTCTAAGGTCATGGAGACTCTGATCAATCAACAACTCACGGGTTATCTGGAGCAGTTTAATTTGCTGGACCCCTCCCAATCGGGCTTCCGAGCAGGGCATAGCACCGAAGCAGCCCTGGTGGAAGTTACAGACACAATTAGGATGTCATTGGATAAGGGGATTCCAACAATGTTGGTGCTCCTGGACCTGTCGGCGGCCTTCGACACCATCTCGCATAGCATCCTGCTGGACAGGCTGCGTGAGATTGGTGTCGGAGGTATGGCCTTGGTCTGGCTACAAAGCTTTTTGAACAATAGAACACAATTGTCCAATTGGACACATTTGTGTGTCAGACCACGGCACTGGACAAGGGGGTTCCCCAGGGGTCCATCCTAAGTCCCATCTTGTTCAACATCTATGTGGCCCCTCTGGCTGCCATTATTAGATCTTGCGGTTTTGAGACGATCTCGTATGCGGATGACATGCAGGTGATAATCCCCATCGAGTCGGATCCCGCGGCAACCAGAGCCAAGTTTAAGTTCTGTATGTTGAAAATAGCCACTTGGATGAGCCACAATTTCCTTCAGCTAAACTCCAAGAAAACGGAGATTCTCCTGTTTGGGAAGGCTGAGTAACTATGGGCGGCGGACTGGTGGCCTACGGAACTCGGGGAGGCACCCACTCCAACGAAGCAGGTAAGGAACCTGGGAATCATGATCGACAAACTTTCTTTGGAAGAGCACGTGAAGACTCTCTCTGGTACATGCTTTGGAATTATGCGGATGTTGAGGAAGATCTTTCCGTGGATCCCCCTTGAGGCCATAAAGACCTTAATACAGGCACTACTACTCAGTAGACTAGATTATGGTAATGTACTACTAGTAGGAGTGAGGGAGGGAGGACCCATCATCTAGGTTGCAAGTTGTGCAAAACACTGCAGCGCGGCTGGTTCTCAACAAACTGGTTCGTACCCAGTCTCTACCTCTTCTGCAAAAATTGCACTGGCTACCCATCAGGAAGAGAGCAGTGTTTAAGCTCCTGACTTTAGTATTTAGAGCAGTGCATGGGACGGGCCCGGCATACTTAAGGAAGAAGTTAACTCCCTATGTTCCGTGTCGCCAGCTTAGATCTAGCAATCGGAAACTGCTATGCCCTTGTAAAATCAGTAAAAGCAAAATGGGTGGGCGTGCTTTCTCTCATTGTGCTCCTTTCCATTGGAACAGATTACCTGATGAGATCCGAGCCTGCACAACATTGGGGCAGTTCAAGAAACAACTTAAAACATGGATGTTTTAATGGCCATGGTGTCTTAAGTGACTGGGAGTGTGCAGCCAAGGCGCCGAGAGATCCCTCTGGGGATGATTCGTTGCGCAATACAAGCTCTAATAATAATAATTAGAACAACCAGAGATATGGATTTTAAAAGCAATAAAATCACTGCAAGTCAATACTGCAAAACGTTACCATTGCCATCAATGGGAAAAAGCACTAGTGACAATCGGGCTGTCCTTGGTGCTGAAGCGGGAGTTGCAGGGAGCTGGTTTTACCACTTACACTATGCTGGTGAGGAAATGGGTGCAAAAAGTCGACAAGGCCACTTCTGGTGTCAGATGAAGGTATTGCGGTGTTCTCTCGAGATGCAGCATTGAGTAAAGGTGGTGGTTGCTTGACTGGCCACCAACAAGACTTGGCACCAGTCAGGGCAGCAAGAACTTGTTTTGACGTCTGGGAGGGGGTGGGGACGATAGCTGCCTGAAACTTGCTGAAGATCAGGACTACATTTCCTCCCATGCACTGGTCCACCTACTTTTGGGCAATCCTTTGGAAGGCCCGATGGCCAGGAATTCTTTGGTTACGGTACGTTTTTTTTTTTTTTTTTTTACCTGCGGTGTGCAGTCGACTAGTGCCACTAGTCAAGGGGAGTCTGGAGTTGCCTTTGGCACTCAAAGGGTTCCCTCTGTTTGGGGGAATCGGTCTTTGGTCCGGGACAGGTCGCAGTCATGCAGTTCCAGGAAGGTTGCCACAGGTGCAGAGTATCATCCCTTTGCTTTGTGCAGGCCCTGTTGTTGCAGACACGGATCTCTTTTTTGTTGCTAGTCAGATCAGAACTGACTTTCTAGTGTCAGGAGTGTCTCTTAAATCCTAGATTTAATGATGTTAGGGGTGTAGTTGCAAGTGGCCAATGAGCTACTAGCCCCAGCGACTAATCCACCCTTGTGGTGACCACATCCGGGTGTACGTGTCACCTTTTCTATCCAGAACCTTTTATTCTACCATTTCAACAAAAAAAATGTCAGACACCTTCCTTAGCTGAACAGACCAGGTAGCCCACCCTAGATGTATGGCTAGACTTCTGGGGGAGTACACCTCATAACTACATACTTTTCCTGCCTGCCTGGGTGCAAATATGCCATGGGGAGGGTGGGGGGGTGTTTCCTCCTTTGGGAAGCGGCCTGGTTGCATATAACAGTCGATGCAGGCTTTGAAACTCACCGCCTTGATGTGCCACTTCACTAACCATCCTGACAGGGAGGCCATTCTTCCTGACTCCTAGGAGAGTTCGCACCACCTAGCAAGGGTGTTAGATTCCTGTCTTGGCGGCAGCAGCTGCGGGCTGCCAACCAGAGCACAGGAAAGGCTGGGGCAACCGGGTGGGCAACTTCTAAGGTAGCCACCTGGGTGCATGCCACATCGTTCTTGGCACAAGAATTGTGTCAGAGGGGAGGGGGCACGTTGTTTGATACCAAACATGACACATTTCGGCAGTATCATAATGGAGCTGGCGACCTATAGTTTGCCTGGGTGCCAGCCCATGTTATCCTATGGACCACCTATCACCTATAGTGTCCTTTAACGCAAAAGGCCACTATAGGGACATATAAGCTCGCACTTACATGCCCACACCTTTAATAAAATGCACCCTATATCCTGGGCTCAGGAGGCCTTACTTGGAGTGACCGGCGTATATCAAAAATAGTGCATTGGGCTTGCCACATATGGTGAGGGCAAAGTAGAGTTCGAGCAGTTTGCACTGCTCCTGCAGTCTGCCATGGCAGGCCTGCTGTCATCGGTTTACTTTGGTTACTCGGGGTGGCACAAACAGTGCTTCAGGCCCTGGTGACCCCTTTAATACCCATGCTCTGGATGCCACTGGTGCCATATACAAGGGACTTATAAGGGGTTAGAGTCCTTGCCAATTGGGGTTACAAATTCACGTGTATCAATTTCAGGGAGAGAGCACTGGGGCCTGGCCAGCAGATTCCAGTGCACTTTCAGAGTCATGACCATCAGTACTGGAGCAAAAAGGGGGCGGGGGGGGGGGGGGAGACCATACAAAAAGGTCGCTTTCCTACATGACACCCCCTTACCCCCATCCCTCCCAAGACGAAAGGTGATGAACAACTAACCTATTCCCTGGTAGATCTTGTTGTCTAAGTGGAAAGGCCATCTGCATTGGCATGGTCAGTCCCTGGTCTGTGTTCCACTGTAAAGTCCATTCCCTGTAGGGAGCTGGACCACCTCAACAGTTTGGGGGTTTTCCCTCTCATTTGCATCAGCCATCTGAGAGGCCTGTGGTTAGTTTGAACCTTGAAGTGAGTCCCAAACAGGTATGGCCTTAACTTCTTCAGGGACCAAACCTCAGCAAAGGCTTCCCTTTCAAAGGCACTCCAACGCTGCTCTCTAGGGGGGAGTAGCCTGCTGATATAGGTAACTGGTTGATCCAGGCCCTCATCATTTGTTGGTGACAACACTGCCCCAATCCATTGTTCATTCGCATCTGTTTTGACCATGAACTCCTTTCCATAGTCAGGTGCCTTCAGGGCGGCTGCTGAACACATAGCCTCCTTCAGGGTGTCAAAGGCCTTTTGGTATCCTGTGGTCCAGATGACATTCTTGGATGCAAGTTCAGTGAGGGGGCCACAATGGTCCTATACCCCTTCACAAACCTCCTGTAGTATGCAGTCAAGCCAAGGAAAGCCCTGACTTGGGTATGAGTCTCCCAATCCAGAAAGGTCTGGTTCTTGGGCTGGAGAGGTTGCACTTGGCCTCCACCTACAAGGTGGCCCGAGTACACAACTGAACTCTGCCCTATCTGGTGCTTGGTGGCCTTGATAGTTAGGCCTGCAGCACCTGTGTTCAGGTGATCCTCCCAGATGGAACTAAAGACAGCGATATCATCTAGATATGCTGCACTAAAGTTGTCCAGACCTGAAAGAACTAAATTCACCAACCTTTGAAAAGTGGCAGGTGCACTTTTCATTCCAACAGGCCTCACCTTAAATTGAAAGTGGCCTTCAGGGGTTGGAAATGCTGAACTCTCCTTTGTTCCCTGGGCGAGTCCAATCTAGCAGTACCCTGATGTTAAATCAAAAGTACTCTAGAATTTGGCTGCACCCAGCTCATCAATAAGCTAATTTGTTCTTGGAATGGGGTGTGCATCAGTTTTAGTAACTGCATTTAAACCCCTGTAATCCACACAAAACTGCATCTCTGGTTTTCCACCCTATGAGTTAGGTTTGGGGACCAGTACCACTGGGCTAGCGCAGGGAATGTCAGAGGGTTCAATCATCTCTAGCATCTTGCTGACCTCAGCCTTGATGCAGCCTTTGACTTGATCAGACAGTCTGTATATTTTATTTTTGACAGGGAGGCCGTCACCAGTGTCTACATCATGGTTACACCATATTGTCTGACCAGAAGTCAAAGAAAACTGGCCTAGGACTTTTCTGCAGTCAGATTGCTGTTGTACAGCAAGTCTGATAAAACGACACCCTCAACTTGACCCATCCTGTGGGTTGTTTGACAGCAGGTCAGGGATGGGTTCACGTTCCTCCTCCTGGCCTCCATCAGTGACCTTGAGCACAGTCATGTCAGCTCTGTCCTGGTGAGGCTTTAACCGATTTACATGGAGAACTCTGTGCGGACTCCTAGGGGTACCCAAGTCTACCAAGTCGGTGACTTGCACTTTCTTCTCCACAATGGGATATAGCCCAGTCTAGTTGTGAGGGCCCTGGGAGCCACAGGCTCCAACACCCACACCAGCTGTCCTGGTTGGTACTCAATCTGTGCTGACTTTTGGTCATACCAGAGCTCGATAAGCATGTGTATGCCGTTTTAAACTGCCATTTTGACCTGGCCTAAACCTTCCTTTTAAATACATATGGCACCCCTAAAGTAGGCTCTAAAAGTTCATAGGGCAGGGTACATGTTATTGAAGAACTATACTGACTAAACCTTGAAGGGAGCAGGCAATTGTGGAATCCAAGCCTTTTGGACTATATAGGATGACTTTTTTTTAAAAATTGTAGTAGAAACGTTATTTGGCCTTTTGGGAGTTGTACAGTAGACAACAGGTCAATCTTTATTAATTGTTTGACCTAACATCTCCTTATATAGCCTTGGAAAAGGCAAAGGTCTAACGAAACCCGTTGGCTGAATCATCTGTATTTTGTATTATTTGAGCAACTGTATTCCATGTTTGACTGTGTCAAGACAGAGTAAAACATGCATTGGCAAAGCTAATAAGTCTCTTCTATGTAAAAGCTATTGGCTTTTTTAATGTGTTTTTTTCCTAAGTTTGGCTGCTGTTCAGCATGGCTAACAATTTGTAGCAAAGAATGGGGTGTTGTAGATTGTCTCAAAGTGCAATAGAGTGGAGTGTCATGAAGTGGTTTAGAGTAGCACAGAGTAGAGTGGAGGGACACAGAGTGCGTAGCACAGAGTGGAATAAAGTGCCAGAGAGGAGTAGAGTGTCGTACAGTGGAGGGGCATCGAGTGTTGTTGAGTGTCCTGGATGGTTGTAGAGTATTGCAGAGTGGTGTAGAGTGTCATAGTAGAGTGAAGTGGCGTAGAGGGGAGTACAGTGCCTGGGCATACAGTGTCAGAGTGGCGTAAACTGTCAGAGTGGAGTACTGTGTAATGCTGTAAATTAGCGTGGAGTTAAGTGTCGTATAGTTGAGTGTCGTAGAGGGGCACACAGTGTTGTGGAGTAGTGTAGAGTGTTGCAGAGTGGCCTATAGTGTCGTGGTGCAGAGAGGCGTGGAGTATCAGAGTGGGAGTGGTGCGTTAGAGTAAAGTGGCACAGAATGCTGTAGAATTGAGTGGTGTAGAGTTGCCTAAAGTAGAGTGGCATATAGTGCAGTAGAGCTTGAGTGGTGTGGAGAAGAGTGGCATTGAGTGCAGTGGGCAAAGTAGATAGAGTGAAGTGGCTTAGGTCCAGATTCACAAATGTTTAGGGTGGGGTTAGCGCTACTTTCGGGGATTAACAAACCAACGCTAATTGGTATTAGTGTTGTTTTGTAGGGGAAAGTAACGCAATTGGCGCGAAACACTGCTTTCCATTACTTTGCATCTAGGGGGCATTACATGGGTGGTACATATGCGTTCCCATGCAACCATCCATGCTTTTTGATGCTAACATGAAAAGACAGGGTTTAGTGCCAAAAATTAACACCGCTGGAAAGGAGACTTTAGAAAGAGAAATCTTTTCATTTTTCCTTTTTTTCTCACTTTGCATGCGTGCTGCACTGTGCAGCACACATACAAAGTAGGAAAAGCTTTAAGGAGTGCCAGCCATAGTATTTTGTATAGGAAGGGTAGGTGGCTTCCTGTGGCATCATCCGTGCCCGAAGTGATGTGCGCGGTGCCTATATAGGGACCATCCCAGCACCATGACCCAAGTTTATTTTCAAGACTTTCCACTGCAGGAGTGCTGAGCCATGAAGAACACGGACCATCAGCAGGCGTGGAAAGAAAGTGACAGCACTGCAAAATAAGCTCATGTACTTCTGGTGTTTACGGCCTCCCAGGACTGTCTGATGTAGAAATGGACTTTACAATCGTTTTTTGAGTTTCTGTGATCACTGGTGCAACCTGGTGTTTAACGGGCCGGTTTTTATAACAAAATTCAACTGTGCTGCAACCTATTGTGCTATAAATCTCACAGTGACACAAAACATATTGAATGATACAAGATAACAGTAAACATACAAACAGCAAGGGGGTGGAGAAGCAGATCGATATGGGTGCGACTTTATAAAACAAGGAGGGGGCACGCAGCAGTGAGGGAGGGGGTGGGACTTTTCAAGCAGCAAAGTGGGAGGTGGTTAGGGGACGGGCAAGCAACACCGGGACATTTACAAAAAATTCCGCTCACTTTGAAGTTTGAAAAAGAAAAGTAAACAGGCACCCTCTGAAAACAGTGTCTGACATTTGATCTCGGTCTTTGAATGCACAGTAAATGTGACAAGTTATCAAAAACAATGAAAAAAGTAGTTCTTTAACATTAACATTAAAATTGGAGCAGTGGATGAATAGTAGTATTTGGTCTATGCTCTTGGGAAGGGCTAAACACAGGAAAAGGCATGATGCATGCTTGTCATGGACAAATGGGGAGAAAGAATATGAGAGCACAGATGGAGCCAGCAAATGGGAAGCCGGTGGGTGGGCTGAAGCCCACATATTGAATACATGTCTCTTCGAGACAGTGCATACACAGTTTAGCAGAGACAAGTTGATTTATTTACAGGTGTAACGAGTGCTCCATTATTTATTGTTTGATATGACCCGAGTGACTCCCAGGGACAGTTGGCTCACCGACTGTCTGAGCTATAGAGACAACATGCTCCAGAGGCCTCCCTACAACTGTCCAGCTGCACTGGACCTGCAACTGGGCATGGCTGAGCCCTGCTGGCCTCTGCTAGAGTGTCTTCCTGATCCCCAAGCGGTTCCTCGCCAGGTTGGGACCTTGACTGGCATCAGTTTGAACTCCTCCTAAGAAGAAAAGGTGAAGTCCTGCAGTTTGGGCTCAGTGACCGAGCCCTTTCGTGCCCAGACTCTGCCACCCACCAAAGCGAAGCTCCAGGGAACCTGGCTGTTTGTGTTACAGCGATAACCAGCGATGACTGGCAATGCAAGATATGCACTCCATACTACAGCAATGACAGTCCATTTTGACTGCCAGTGTGAAGCTCCAGCAACGACTGTCCACGACACCCAACTGGCTGGCTCTGTGCTACATAGACGACAGCTCACACCGCCCGGCTTCACTTAAAGCTTTAAAATTGAATATCTTCGGTTCTAATGATTGGACATTTGTCATTCTGGTATAATTTTTTTGCTATACATTTTTTTTTTTTTTAAATTGGTTTAGGATTTTTCTGGTGTTTTGTTTTCAATTTATTGCTGTTTGTATGCTGCATAAATAGGTTTACACATTACCTCTAAGTTAAGCCTGACTGCCTTTGTGCTAAGCTACCAGACGGTTAAGCACAGGTTAATTTAGTCACTTTTGTGGTACACCCTGACCAGGGCTGTGGTTGTTGTCCGAGTGGGGCTTCCATCCCCCTCAATAGATAACTCAAGTTCGTACAAGCAGGCACCTGGGAAATGAGATCACCATATATAGCTGTTATAATACCTTTATTTAGGCAACACTGCCATAAAAGTATAAATAATTTATAAAGATCAATGTATTACAATGGTATATTAAAAAAATCATTAAAATCATTCACACATTACAATGTAAAACTGTGCTCCGTTCTTGGCCAATAGCAGGATAGAATAAAAATCAATTTAAAAAGCTTAATTGTGATTTGTCGCATATACAATTCAGTCAACATTGTCCCCTGCTTAATATGGCCTTTCTTCTCATATTCCAAATTCGCCCCAGGAATTTAGCAACAGTACATGCATACAGTGGGCGGGCGTCAGATCTTAAGATTCTAAGAACACAATAATTGCATATGCCCAGTTGTTTACACAATGGCCCGACTAGGTCCAGCATATGCAGAGCAATCAAAGAGAACATGTGCAATGGTTTCATCAGCGTTGTTACAGGGTGGGCACAGAGTAGAGTCATTTGGTGCCCTCTTGCAGGTACAGGTTCTCAAGGGGAGCGTACCCACTTTGAATTGGAAATATAATTTCTTGTCCATCGGGACAAATATAACTTCTATAAAGGATTCACAAACACCAGTGCAATTAAATTCAAGGAACTCCCCTGCCAACCTAGATCTTGCGGCTGTGTGGGCATCGACCTGCAGCACCCAGGCCCAGCGTTGCTTTTTCAACTGCTCTCATGATGGCATTGTATGGAAGACGGATACTCCGAAAGCTCCCTCCAACACAGCGTAGACAAGAGCTTCCTAATATGTGTCAGCCAGCTAATTATATTAAACCGGTCTACCTGCATAACTTCCTGCAGGGCAATGACAATGATTAAGTTCTAGAGTGGACCATATCCTCCTTCAGAATAAAATACGGGGCAATCTTGCCTTATTCCCTATAGCCCTTTACCCCATATCAAGCCGCAAAGGATACAAAGGAGTGCTGGGCGGAAGGCGGGCAAGATTTCTTACGAACTTAATCTCGGAGTGTGTCCGGCCAGAGCACTTGATAAACCCCAAAGTTTGGAGCCATGCAGGGCAGATCCCACAGCTTTCGCCTCATATCTTAAGAGCCGGGACTGTTGGTTTATTGAAAGATGCACAATGCTCTTTGCACATTATGCCAGTGATCTGCCTAGATTTTAAAGTCCTGTTGTCCACATGTTTTTTTCCAAGTCATAGTTGCAGATATATTAATTCCCAAGTAGTTATGAGTCCACCCTTCTAATGTTAAGCACCCTAAAGCCAAGTTCCCTTTAAAGGATTTATGCTTATTGAATAACAAACATGGTCTTATCTGCTTTCATTTCCAGCCCTCTAGCACAGTAAAACTCCTCAAAGCAGAGTAGCAGATGTTGAAGCCCGCTAGGGAATTTGGAAATTAATACGGTATTATATATACACAGCACCACAAATGGGGAAAGATGCCATCTCCCTACAGTGGTGTAGCCTCTGGCTCCCCAAGAGCTGTCACTCAAGCGTCCTCCTACCCTGTCAACAAGCCAAGAGCAGCCCACTCCAGGTCCGTGGCCACATCAGGCCCTGCCGCCACCTGCATGGCAAGCCACTCCAGGTACCAGCCCGGCCTCCACACACTAGCCCGAGTTCAACTCTCCACATGGCCAGGACTGATTTCAACTGCCCCCACAAACCTTCAGTTCCTGGCAGGAGGGGAAAGGTGGTTAATTTCTAATTTAGATCAGGCTCCAGAAGAGGAGCCGTTCTCTCAAGAGGACATCTTGGATAATGGCTCTCTGCCCCCCCCTCCCCCTTATGCTCCCGCCCCTAAAGCTTTTTTGCTTTACTATGTTTGACTGGTTGACCTGTATCCGTCTACTGCTGAAACGAGGAGACTACTTTTTAAAATTAGCTTTGATTACTGTATGGGAGTGCATCAATTTCCACGCTCGTTCTTTGAAAAACAAACACTTTGCAAATCCAATAGCTTTATTGGCGGAGACCTTTTGGCATTGCCGGTGTGTGTTCATTTTTGCATTTCTTAACTTGCAATGTTCAGGTGGCTTATGTTGTAATGTTGCTCGCCTTCCTTCCTGAGGGATTTCGTTTTTCAGCCGGGAGGAGAGAAGCATTGTTTTGTTTATGATGTAGAACGTCTTGAAAAGGATAAGAATTTGGAGCAACAACCACTGTTCATTTAGATCAGAACTAATGTGATCATATTGTTTTCTTTTATCAGCAGCCTCAAGCATACTTTTCAGTGGCGTTCATTCAGAACCAGGGTTGTTAGTGAGCAGGGCGTTGGCACCACTGATGTGAGAGGAAGCCAGAACTTCAGACCCAGCTGTAGAAAACCCAGCAAAGGAGCTGCTTGTGCCAAATGTTCTGCAGTGTCTTGGCAATGAAGTCCATGAGGAAGACAACAGTAAAACATAGTTTTTTTTTCCATTTGCATTGAGAGGTGGTAAAGCACTGTTGAAAATGCTTGCATGATGTTACAACGCATGATGTTACAACGCATGCCGTTACAATGCAAATTTGTACCCCGACTTGCTGTCAGGGGTGCGCTGGATGTTGGAATAGTATAATTTACTACTCCAACTCCAGTGTGTGCAACAGTAGGAAAGGTGTTGGAGTTAAATCCAACACCTTATACCCCCTGCAACAAGCCATTTGCGTTGTAACAGCATGCGGGGTAAAAGCATGCATTGTAACACATCCGTTGTAATGGATGTTTCCCGTCGAAAATCCGCACCATTATACTGGTGATAAAAGGGAATTTTGTTTGGGTTCAATTTTAGAAACCTCTTAGAAAACGGAGCTTGGATGACAAACGGAGGCAGGCTGTCTCTGACATTGGCTCTTTCAGGTACAAATGAGTTCCTTTGGTGAATCAGGGTTCTATGGTTCACAAGTAGAATGTTCTTGAGTTCCTCTCGCCTTTGTATTCATGGTGTTGTATAACTGCTGTTTAATAGTTGTCACATTTATCACAAGTACGTTTTCTCAACAGTTTGCTTTAGTTGACGTTGCATCAGATGTTCCTCTATAATAAAAACACTGCCAAGTGATTTGCCTCGTTTATCACCAGTGACTTGTCTATTGTGTATTTATAGCTTTGTCTTCCTTAGAACATATACAGTTTAGCATCAGTGATTTCTCCCTCACCAATATCAGCTGCTATTACATGTAATGACAGCATATTCACACTTAGTCTGGTGTTTCCAATGTTGAAATAAAAAATGTTTTCCCTTTAAGGCCTAGTCACATTCAGAACATCGAAGTGGTTTCTCGCCATTAAGTGTTAGCTGATGGATTGATAAATGCTCCTTTTTTATTAAATGCCTTCCATTAAGAACACTCATATGGTTTCTCAATAGTATAGTTTTGATACTATTGTTTCAACTGTGGTCCTGGGGTGAAAACCTGATGGGTTTTCTGATGCTTTGACAGAGCAGAACTTTGTCTGTAAGCTTTTTCACATTCAGAACATTTATATGGCCTCTCGCCAGTATGTATTCGCTGATGCTCTGCTAAAAACAGTTTTATCTTGAAAGCTTTGCCACATTCAGGACATAGATATGGTTTCTCACCGGTATGGGTTCTCAGATGATATGAAAAATCAGTCTTTTGACTGAAAGCCTTGTCACATTCTGTACATTTATATGGTTTCTCACCAGTATGTTTTCGCTCATGTACTGATAACTGGTGTTTTGTAATGAACGCTCTGTCACATTCAGAACATTTATGCGGCTTCTCGCCAGTATGTATTCGCTCATGCTTTGATAAGTGTTCCTTTTTTTTGAAAGCCCTTTCACATTCAGAACATGTATACGGCTTCTCACCGGTGTGAATGTTCTGGTGTATTAATAAATGAGGCCTTTGCCTGAAAGCCTTGTCACATTCAGAACATTTAAATGGTTTCTCACCAGTATGTGTTCGAAGATGAATTGATAAAAGCTGTTTTAGACCGAAAGCTTTGTCACATTCAGAACATTTATATGGTTTCTCACCAGTATGTGTTCGGAGATGAATTGATAAAAGCTGTTTTAGACCGAAAGCTTTGTCACATTCAGGGCATTTATATGGTTTCTCACCAGTATGTGTTCGCTGATGGATTAATAAACGTTCATTTGTCTTGTATGCCCTGTAACATTCAGAACATTCATATGGCTTCTCATTAGTGTGAATTCTCTGATGGACTAGTAAATGATGCCTTACTGCAAAACCCTTATAACATTCAGAACAGTTATTTGATTTTTCACCAGTGTAATCTTTTAGGTGGACTCTTACTTCCTCCATTTTGTGGCTCAGATCTTCAAATGTTCATCTTCCATTAAAATAATCCTTGTTTAATTCAATGCATTTATATTATAACTTGTGCCATTATCTCCTTATTTATCAGTATTTTGATGTTCTGTTTAATATCTCTTTATGGTGAAGGTTTAGTCATTCAATACATTTATGTGGCCTGTTTACTTAGAACTTCAGCTAACAGACTCCAACTCCACTTCCTGTTCAAGTTTTGCCATAAACATACCTATATCAGCTCTTTGGTAGCTGTTTGGTATGCAGTGCCAGGAAGAGATTCTTTGCATTGGAAGCTCCGTGCACGTTCATGAGAAACACATGATCTTTGGTAAATTAAAAAATTCAGTTTCTCTTTATTTTCAGGCTTGGTATCTCCAGGATGAGGCTCTAGTTTCAGATGTCGGAGAAGCGTCTCCTTCAACCCTAGATTTCATTGAATTCCTTGTTCAGTGTTTTCACATCTTTTGGCACAGAGGACTTCTTTACAAGCATTGATGTTTTTTTTTTAACTTTCTTTCTGTCTTTCAATCACCTGTCAGAATAAAAAAAGAATCTGGCATTAGTGCTGCATGAGCAATAAATAAAGGAATCACTGGGAACCCCGTGACAGACTTATCAGCATACATAAACCATAAACTACGACTATGGGCCCGAGTTAGAGTTTGGTGGCCAGATGGACACTCTTGTCACAAACCTGATAGGCATCTGGTCCACCTTACATAAGTACATTATGATATAATGAAGTAATAATAAGAGACACAGGAGATCCGTCATGCTTGCAATGGAATACCTGCCTGTCAAACTCTAAATCAAGGGCTATGTTCTGCATGTTAAACAGAGACAATGAAAAGTGCATTGTGAATTAGTAGAAGACACAAAGCTAATAATTCTCCTCTACGATCACAAGAATTAACCAATAGAAGAAAAGATTGTTTTAATGGTCAGCCCACAAGGGTTCATGAATCGTTCCTATACTTTTGGGTGCATGAAGCCATATGAAGAACTGTCATTTTTGGCACACACCAGCCCTCTTCTGCAGATCCTGGACACCACCGGCATGGCTTGCACACACGAGCCATGCTCATGTATGCATTAAATGTTTACTGATAAGTCTGTTACGGGGTTCCCAGTGATTCATGCGCTGGTTAGAGATGAGAAAAATGCCCTAAAATTCCAAGGAAACCAAAATTAATTTAAATCTGCCCAGCAGAATTTACACACACTGAAAAAGGTCATCCTAATGCACAATTCCTCGTGTGGGTGAATTTCATGTTTTGTTGGGATTTTTCACTGACTGCTATACTGTAATTTTCTTTGGTATATCTGACATCTAATTAACAAAACCATTTTCACAGTGACTGAAAACACTGAAAATATTCCTCACCTAAGAAACTGTCAATTAGGCTAAATGTTTGAATGTCTAAGTTTAAAAGGTGCACTAATATAACCCTTAATGATAGTGCTGATTCCGTTTCTCTTCTGGGCATTTATAAAATGCATATCTATCCCTCGCGATAGCGGAAGAATGTACCAAAGTGTTGAATCAGGAGGACAATCGGTACTACTAGGGCTAGAACTCCCTAACCACTGGACTCTCATGGGATGACAACTGGCTGAGGCTTGGCCTTATGCCGCAGAAGGGAACAGGGTGGGACCCCCATGTAAAAAGAATTGTATGCCATGCCCACACTTCCTTTTATTGCAACCCTGCAGGATACAATTACAACATCTGCATGCCACCAATTCTTCCTCCAAATCCTCTTGTTCATATTAGAAGCAGAAGGAACACCGAATGTTCAATAGACAAGCACGGAACCAGGAAGCAGTGTAGAAGCTTCACTAATATTACACATCCTTCCTTACTAATACCCCCCACCCCCCCCCAAAAAAAAATCCTCAGGCAAACTCTCCTCAATAGAAACCTTTTCTATTTACATATATCATGACCCACACCTGACCCCTAATAGATATTCTCATTATAGGGAAAAACTTTCAACACATGACCCCCACTTAAAGCACTCTAAAACTATTCCTAATTTACTCAATTATTTACAAATGAATTCCTCAAACTTCTTTGAGGCAAATATGACTCTTCCGAACCTGCTCACCTTACCTCTCTTTTCTTGAGGTTCATTTGAGGTTCTACTCGCATGCAGATCAGTTTCAGAAATTCTCCGATATCAAGAACTCAACGGTTCCATATTCTTCTGTAGAGCCGAGCATTCAACGTGCTACTATATCTTCTCCTTGCGTTCGCACTATCCATACACGTATGGAGGTTCTTTACCAGCCCAATCAATGATACCAACTGCCAGACATTTCTAAAGCATGCACGGACTAGTCAAAGGACGCAAACGAGGCCTACGCATTGCCTGGGGGCTGGTCAGCCTTCTCACATTAGATGCTCTGTCTAAATCGGGACCTACCCACCAGTACAATTTCTTAGCTCTGGTAATCACAATGCCATCCTCATGGCTCATCTACAAATTATACTGCCCAAGACCACCCAGAGAATGTCTTTCCTTTTCCTAAACAACCCCCGTTCACAAATTACTGATTTCCCAGACTACCCAAGGTTATTTTTATGATGTGGATTCCTCATTCAAAGGAATTGTTACCTCGGACAAGACTTCTTCCTCCAAATAGTCTTCCATCCTTTTCATAGCAATAGCACTTTGCCCATTGTTGCACAACCGGCAACTTGGCATTCTTCTAACCTGTCACTGACACTCCTTCTTTGGTAAGGGTATCCTAAATCTGCAACTACATTCTCATCCCCTGACACATACTCAACTCTGTATAGTATCGAAGGCTCATAGACAGTCTGCCATGCGTGCAGAAGCATTCTGCACGCGACCTGTTGTGAGGAGATAATACTATGTTATGTTGATTTGTAGAGTGCAGCTGCACACCCGCGAGGGTATCGAGGCCCTGTGTAGGGCAGGCCTGAGGGTGGAGGAGCTAATGCTGGTTGTGTCTGGAAGAGCCATTTCTTAAGGGTTCTTTCGAAAGTCCATGAGGAAGGGGGAGGTTCGGAGGTGTTTTGGAAGGTCGTTCCAGCTCTTGGCTGTGAGGTATGAGAAGGAGTGTCCACCGCTTCTGGTCTTCTTGAAGCGAGGGAGGTGTGCTCTTGCCTGGGACGCAGATCAAAAGGTGTCTGGTGGCTTGGTAGAAGTTGAGGCAAGCTGGACTGGTGTTGTGAAGAGCTTTGTAGGTGTGAGTGAGTAGCTTGAACTTACATCTTCTTGGACTGGCAGTCAGTGGAGAATGTTGAGGTGTGGATAGATGTGGTTATTTCATGGGATGTTCAGTGAAGTCTGGCAGCATTTTGGGTGATTTGGAGTCGGCACAGAACATGGGCTCAGATTCTGATGTAGAGGGCATTTCTGCAGTCAAGTCTACTTAACAGAAACCCTTGCCTCCAAATAAGCTGGTAGAATTGTTCCAAACCCTTTATATGCAAACCAATGTCTCTTGCTCAATTAATAAACAACTTTCTTCTGATGGAGAAAGTGTCATGTGAATGCTACCACCAGTCCTGTTAAGCTCTATTCTTTTTACGTAAGCTCTGTTACTACACTCTTTATGCTAGCATCCATTGTAATAATACTTTGGCCCGCAAATGTCCTTTATATGAAATGAAGCCACCTGTCACTCTTGACTAAACACATTTGGACTTCCGCTTCATTAACAGCCTCATTCAGTGGGTCTTCTCTATACCTTTATGTACATATTTTGAATAATTTGAGCCATGTCAAGGAAGGATCTTAAGTTGTCCTCGTCTTCAGGAGCTGATGCATCCTTTATTGCCTCCAACAGACTTTTCTCGGATTTGATTATTCCATCATCACTCACTTCATGCTAAAAGTTGCACAGTGCCCTGTAAATCTGCCTTTATTGTATTTAGTAGTTAAGCTTTTTTTTCCTTCTTGGACCTTAAAAACATCTCTAAATGTTTGCCATGTTTTGTTTTCCCATCGTTAGAATATCATCCTGAAACAAATAGATCATTGGATTGCCTTTAAAAGACCAAACATTAGCCTTTGAATATCAGCTGTAGTCAAGACTAAGCCCAAAGTAATGTGCTTCAATTAAAGACTCTAACGCGCTCATTGACGATCTAAGAGATGGGGTGGCCGTGCAATAATCAGTAAATAGATGGCACCAATTCGGACTGTTACCTTAAACATTTTTGAGGCTGCAGAGTTACTCTGTTTGAATCCGGAGGTTTCTTCTTCATATACAGGTATCTCAGTTAATCCTCCCCGTAGTTCATACCCAAGATTGAGCTCTTTGCGTTTAAAATGTCTCCCACCATTAATATATTTGACTTCTAGTTTTATAGTCCTGAGCGACTAACATATGGGCTGATCGGACTGCTAGACAGAATCACACCAAATTTAGCAGAAAGCTAGCTCTTGGTCCAGAAAGAATGTTTTTGTTATTTGGTGTAAATCCATTCAGCAGTTTTTCAGATATAAAAAGAAAACCAAATTACCTACTGGCGGCCGCCAGTAGGTAGTTATAGTTAGGGCCTCGTTTCTATTCAAAAAGCGTTTTTTCTTTTCCCAATAACTTTGGCGCCGGTAGACGAATCTTATTCGAATTTTAAAAACTAGTGGGGTGCTCCGGTCAGCTCCTGTCTTGAAAGTTTCGGGGTGATTCGTCAAGCGGGGGCAGAGAAAAAAGGGGGGTCCCAAAACACGTTTTCCCCATGTTAATTTCCATAGGAAACTTTAGACAAAGCTACAGCCCGAACTGCTGAACGGAATTACACCAAATTTGGCAAAAAGGTAGCGCTTGGTTCAGAAAGCGACCTTTTCAAAAATGGTGTAAATCCGATCAGTAGTTGCTGAGAAATTAAAGAAAGAAAAAATGTATATATATCTGGGCGGAGCCTAACCACACATCTCCTCCTGAGCACGAGCTTGCCTCTGATTGGCTGCCAACACTTCAAACCAGGAAGTGTTGGCAGCCATCTTGTGCCTCGGACGGAGGGAGAAATAAAAAGGTAAAAGATAAAAGATAAAAAAAGAAAAGGGGGCCGGGTAAAAACACCCTGACCCCCCCCCCCAGGCCTGCTCAGGAGGGAGCCCCAGGCCCAAAAAAAAGCATTTTTTTTTCAGGCGGGGTCGCGCCGGGTGCGCGAAAGCCTCTAAAAATAAAAAAAATTAAAAAAAGCCCCCGGGTGGGCCAGGTACTGGGGGCATTCCTTAATTGTGTAGCGGGGCCCGCCACCTCTCCGGGGCTTAATTGTTTATGCGCGGGGGCACGCAGCCCCGGGGACCGCCACCTCCCCGGGGCTTAATTGTTAAATGGTGGGGGGCTCCTGCCCCTCCACGCTGCCCCAGGGACCGCCACCTCCCCGGGGCAATGTTTACTAATGTACGGGGGCCTCGCGGCCCCCCCAAGCTCTGGGGACCGCCCCCTCCCCGGAGCTTAATTGTTAAATGTGGGGGGGGGGTTCCTGCCCCCTCATGCTGCCCCGGGGACCGCCACCTCGCCGGGGCAATGTTTACTAATGTACGGGGGGCCTCGTGGGCCCCCCTCCCCCCCAAGCTACAGAGCTGTGTTGCAGAGAGGTGTAAAAAGGGGCGTGGCCCCGGAACACCTCTCTGCAACACAGCTCTGTGGCGCATACTGGAGGTACCTGGTGGGCTAGTTGGCCCCGAGACCCTCAGTATTCAAGGGGAATTAATTCCCCAACTTACAACGCGCCAAGGGGTGCGTTTGCTGAGTGCTGCAGGGAGGCGGCGGAACCTCCGGCGCGATGCCGTTTTTTTTTTTTACAAGGGGGGCTGTGTGGCCCCCCTTCTTTTACATTATTTGGGGCCCTGGGGACCCCATCCCCCAGGGCCTGCTTTTTTTTTTTTACATTAAAAAAAAAACAGGAAGGGGGCCGCGCGTCCCCCCTCCCGAGGCCAATTTCGGGCCCGGGGACCCCATCCCCTGGGGCATGGCCACATTTTTTGTTTGTATTTTGAGGGAGGCTGCGTGGCCCCCTCCTTAGGCCTCTATTGGCCCCGGGGACCCCATCCCCCAGGACTGTACCGCTTTATTTATTTATTTTTAATTTTAATATTAAGGGGGGCCGCGTGGCCCCCCTCCTGGGCCACTTCTGGCCCCGGGGACCCCATCCCCCGGGGCCGGCCCCGTGTGTTGGGGACCGTGGGGTAATCCCAATGCCCCCACGGTCCCGCCGGCTGCCCGCCTCCTGCGGGAGCCGGCATTGCTTTTGAGCAAGGGGAGCTGCTGACATGCAATCCTGCTTTGCTTCATTGTAGCGAGAGCAGGTTTTCCTCTCTCTCTCAGTCGCTCTCCGAGTCAGTCAGTCAGTCTCGCTCTCCCAGTCAGTCAGTCAGTCTCGCTCTCCCAGTCAGTCAGTCAGTCTCGCTCTCCCAGTCAGTCAGTCAGTCAGTCTCGCTCTCCCAGTCAGTCAGTCTCGCTCTCCCAGTCAGTCAGTCTCGCTCTCCCAGTCAGTCAGTCTCGCTCTCAGTCAGTCAGTCTCGCTCTCAGTCAGTCAGTCAGTCTCGCGCTCAGTCAGTCAGTCAGTCTCGCTCTCAGTCAGTCAGTCAGTCTCGCTCTCAGTCAGTCAGTCAGTCTCTCGCTCTCAGTCAGTCAGTCAGTCTCACGCTCAGTCAGTCAGTCTCGCTCTCAGTCAGTCAGTCAGTCTCGCGCTCAGTCAGTCTCACGCTCAGTCAGTCAGTCAGTCAGTCTCACGCTCAGTCAGTCAGTCAGTCAGTCTCACGCTCAGTCAGTCAGTCTCACGCTCAGTCAGTCAGTCTCACGCTCAGTCAGTCAGTCTCACGCTCAGTCAGTCAGTCTCACGCTCAGTCAGTCAGTCTCACGCTCAGTCAGTCAGTCTCACGCTCAGTCAGTCAGTCTCACGCTCAGTCAGTCAGTCTCACGCTCAGTCAGTCAGTCTCACGCTCAGTCAGTCAGTCTCACGCTCAGTCAGTCAGTCAGTCAGTCTCACGCTCAGTCAGTCAGTCAGTCTCACGCTCAGTCAGTCAGTCAGTCTCACGCTCAGTCAGTCAGTCAGTCAGTCTCACGCTCAGTCAGTCAGTCAGTCAGTCTCACGCTCAGTCAGTCAGTCAGTCAGTCTCACGCTCAGTCAGTCAGTCTCACGCTCAGTCAGTCAGTCTCACGCTCAGTCAGTCAGTCTCACGCTCAGTCAGTCAGTCTCACGCTCAGTCAGTCAGTCAGTCTCGCTCTCAGTCAGTCAGTCAGTCTCGCTCTCAGTCAGTCAGTCAGTCTCGCTCTCAGTCAGTCAGTCAGTCTCACGCTCAGTCAGTCAGTCTCGCTCTCAGTCAGTCAGTCAGTCTCGCGCTCAGTCAGTCTCACGCTCAGTCAGTCAGTCAGTCAGTCTCACGCTCAGTCAGTCAGTCAGTCAGTCTCACGCTCAGTCAGTCAGTCTCACGCTCAGTCAGTCAGTCTCACGCTCAGTCAGTCAGTCTCACGCTCAGTCAGTCAGTCTCACGCTCAGTCAGTCAGTCTCACGCTCAGTCAGTCAGTCTCACGCTCAGTCAGTCAGTCTCACGCTCAGTCAGTCAGTCTCACGCTCAGTCAGTCAGTCAGTCAGTCTCACGCTCAGTCAGTCAGTCAGTCAGTCTCACGCTCAGTCAGTCAGTCAGTCAGTCTCACGCTCAGTCAGTCAGTCAGTCTCACGCTCAGTCAGTCAGTCTCACGCTCAGTCAGTCAGTCTCACGCTCAGTCAGTCAGTCAGTCAGTCTCACGCTCAGTCAGTCAGTCAGTCAGTCTCACGCTCAGTCAGTCAGTCAGTCAGTCTCACGCCAGTCAGTCAGTCTCACGCTCAGTCAGTCAGTCTCACGCTCAGTCAGTCAGTCTCACGCTCAGTCAGTCAGTCTCACGCTCAGTCAGTCAGTCTCACGCTCAGTCAGTCAGTCTCACGCTCAGTCAGTCAGTCTCACGCTCAGTCAGTCAGTCTCACGCTCAGTCAGTCAGTCTCACGCTCAGTCAGTCAGTCTCTCAGTCAGTCAGTCAGTCTCACGCTCAGTCAGTCAGTCAGTCTCACGCTCAGTCAGTCAGTCTCACGCTCAGTCAGTCAGTCAGTCTCACGCTCAGTCAGTCAGTCAGTCTCACGCTCAGTCAGTCAGTCTCTCAGTCAGTCAGTCTCACGCTCAGTCAGTCAGTCTCACGCTCAGTCAGTCAGTCTCACGCTCAGTCAGTCAGTCTCACGCTCAGTCAGTCAGTCAGTCTCACGCTCAGTCAGTCAGTCAGTCTCACGCTCAGTCAGTCAGTCAGTCTCACGCTCAGTCAGTCAGTCAGTCTCACGCTCAGTCAGTCAGTCTCACGCTCAGTCAGTCAGTCTCACGCTCAGTCAGTCAGTCTCACGCTCAGTCAGTCAGTCAGTCAGTCTCACGCTCAGTCAGTCAGTCAGTCTCACGCTCAGTCAGTCAGTCTCACGCTCAGTCAGTCAGTCTCACGCTCAGTCAGTCGCTCAGTCAGTCAGTCAGTCTCTCAGTCAGTCAGTCTCACGCTCAGTCAGTCAGTCAGTCTCACGCTCAGTCAGTCAGTCAGTCTCACGCTCAGTCAGTCAGTCAGTCTCACGCTCAGTCAGTCAGTCAGTCTCACGCTCAGTCAGTCAGTCAGTCTCACGCTCAGTCAGTCTCACGCTCAGTCAGTCTCACGCTCAGTCAGTCTCACGCTCAGTCAGTCTCACGCTCAGTCAGTCAGTCAGTCTCACGCTCAGTCAGTCAGTCAGTCTCACGCTCAGTCAGTCAGTCAGTCTCACGCTCAGTCAGTCAGTCAGTCTCACGCTCAGTCAGTCAGTCAGTCTCACGCTCAGTCAGTCAGTCAGTCTCACGCTCAGTCAGTCTCACGCTCAGTCAGTCTCACGCTCAGTCAGTCAGTCTCTCAGTCAGTCAGTCTCTCAGTCAGTCAGTCTCTCAGTCAGTCAGTCTCTCAGTCAGTCAGTCTCTCAGTCAGTCAGTCTCTCAGTCAGTCAGTCTCTCAGTCAGTCAGTCTCTCAGTCAGTCAGTCTCTCTGTCAGTCAGTCTCTCTGTCAGTCAGTCTCTCTGTCAGTCAGTCTCTCTGTCAGTCAGTCTCTCTGTCAGTCAGTCTCTCTGTCAGTCAGTCTCTCTGTCAGTCAGTCTCTCTGTCAGTCAGTCTCTCTGTCAGTCAGTCTCTCTGTCAGTCAGTCTCTCTGTCAGTCAGTCTCTCTGTCAGTCAGTCTCTCTGTCAGTCAGTCTCTCTGTCAGTCAGTCTCTCTGTCAGTCAGTCTCTCTACAACATACCTTAGAAACATTGCCAATATCTCTGGCTAAACACTTATAAGGTCCCAACGGCGAGACCCATTGGCGATGCCATTGCTTGTTTTTTATTTTTTCTTCCGGAGTCGCGCACCCAGCGCGAATTCGGACGTTTCTTAAAATGTTTTTGGGCTGGGGGTCCTTGTGGGACCCCCTGAGCAGGCCTAGGGGGTCAGGGTGTTCCTACCCTGCCCCAGTTTCTTGTTTTTCATCTTGAACTGTTTTCTTATGACTCTGGTTCAACCTAGTCCCAAGATGGCTGCCAGGATTTCCTGGATGAAGTGCTGACAGCCAATCGGATTTCACGATGACATGTGTGGTTAGGCTCCGCCCAGATATCGATATTTCTTTAATATTTCAAAAACTACTGAACGGATTTACACCATTTAACAAAAAAGGACTCTTTCTGAACCAAGACCTACCTTTTTGCCAAATTTGGTGTAATTCCGTTCAGCAGTTCGGGCTGTAGCTTTGTCTAAAGTTTCCTATGGAAAATAACATGGGGAAAACGTGTTTTGGGACACCCCCCCCCCTTTTCTCAGCCCCCGCTTGGCGAATCACCCCGAAACTTTCAAGACAGGAGCTGATCACTAGTTTTGAAAATTTCACGAAGATTCGTCAACCGGCGCCAAAGTTATTGGGAAAACAAAACTCTTTTCCTATGGAAACTAGGTCCTAACTATAACTACTATATTTTTTTTTCACCGAAAAAACCATAGGTTTCAGGGACGTTATAGTTAGAAATTAGCTTTTAAAACACCTTAGAAATTCACTGAAAATACCAAAGGTTACAGGGACGTTATAGTTAGTTGGACATTTCACTCGTACAAAACCAGAGAAATTCGGCTGTTATAGTTAGTTGAGCTAACTATAACTCGTGCCCCCACAATGCACCGCTGATGACGTCACATATTACATCATTCACGACATGGTCAGTGACATCACTCATGACATCACCTAGTGACTGTTTTTGTAAAGTTTAAATATATGTTTTATATATATGTATGCTAAGGTGTATTGAAGAATGAGTGGGTGTATAAGTGTCTGAATGGATGATTTAGTAGGTGCGTGACTGACTGTATAAGTGAGTGATTAAACGTGTCTTACTGAAAGCATGGGTTAGTGACTAAACTGTGTGAATGTACTAGTCGTTCAGTTGGTGTGTAGGCGGATGCATGGGTTGGTGAGTAGCTACATGAGTTTCTATATGGGTTATTGTTTGGTTGTCCGAGTGTATGGGTGTCTGTGTGGGTGGGGGGTGTGTGACTCTGCATAGATGTGTGAGTGGGTGATTCACTGGGTGTATGGGTTCAAGAGTGCATTGTGAATGGCTGTGTGGGTGGGTCTGTTGGTGAGTGAATGGATGTCTCAGTGGTACATGTGTGAGTAACTACATATGTGATATGCAGTATATGTAAGTGTTGGAGTATATAAATGACAGAGTGAGTGATTGTGAGAGGCTGTATGGATGAGCGTGTGCTTGTATCAGTGATTGCATAAGAGTAAGTATGTGTTAGTATCTTTATGAATAAGTGAGGTGGTGTGTGTATAACTGTAGAGGTGAGTAAATGGGAGTGTGATTGATTCTTTGCATGACTGACTAGGTGTGTGAGTAACTCCATGGATGAGTGGTGGTGTGTGAGTGTCTGTATAGGTGTATGAGTGCATATGATAGTGTTGTATTGATGAGTGACTGCATGTATGAGTGACTGTATGGGTGAATGAGTGGATGTGTAGTAACTGGTATTGGTGTGTCTATGGTTTCGAAAATGGGAGTCTGTATTTTAGAGTGGGTGTATCAAAGGTTCTATTAGGGTGTGAGGAGGTGCATCAGATTATCACGTAGATGATGTCATCAGTGATGTCATTTGAGATGTCACTGACCATGTTATGAATGATGTAATATGTGACGTCATCAGCCGTGCATTGCGGGGGAGCGAGTTATAGTTAGCTCAACTAACTATAATGGCAGAATTTCTCTGGTTTTGTACGAGTGAAATGTCCAACTAACTAACGTCCCTGTAACCTATGGTTTTTTCAGTGAATTTCTAAGGTTTTTTAAATGCTAATTTCCAACTATGCCTACAGAGGTAGGACATGTGCAGACAGAGGAAGAAAGGCGCAGAAAGAAGCAAGCGAAATGCAGAAAGAGGCAACAGAAGTCCAGAAAGAGGAAGAAAGGTGTAGAAAGAAGCAAGAGATATGCAGAAAGAACCAACAGAGGAGCAGAAAGAGGCCTTGTAGCAAAGTCATCCTGTGCCCTGGGCACCCCCCCAACTTTTTGCTGACTGGTACTGGTGGTAACTGACTGACTGACCCTGGGCTCTGCCTAACCAGGCCTGGAGCCAGTGCTATGCTGAAAGACACTTAGAATACAGTGAAAACACCTACATACACTATGGGTTGGGGTACCCCTGTGATTGGCATGACGTCCCCTGGAAGGCCCAAGTACATAATTGGGCAGGGGGATTAAAACTACCTCTAAGTCCCTGAGCATATAATAGGGCATGGCAGTTTAGAGGCCAGCAGCCCTTTTCTGCACTTGCATGTGTGCACTGCTGAGCCTGAGGTCAGTTTAAAAGTAGCCCTGTGTGTGCAGAAAGAGGCAAGAGAAGTACAGAAAGAAGCAACAGAGGTGCAGAAAGAGAAGTTGAGAAAGAGGCAGCAGAGGTGCAGAAAGAGGGAACAGGGGTGCCGAAATTTGAAAGAGGTGCAGAAAGAAGCAAGAGCAGTGCAGTAAAAAAAATAAAAAATAAAAAAATTAAAAAAAAACACGTGCAGAAGGAGGCAAGAGGGGTACAGAAACAAGCAAAAGAGCAGAAACAAGCAAAAGAGGTGCACAAAGAGGGAAGATGGGTGCACAAAGAGGGAAGAAGGGTGCACAAAGAAGCAAGAGGTGTAGAAAGAAACAGGGGGTCAATAAAGAAGCAAGAGCAGTGTAGAAAGAACCAACAGAGGTGCAGAAAGAGGCAGGAGGGGTGTAGAAAGAACCAACAGGTGCAGAAAGAAAGATACAGAAAGAGGCAAGAGGGGTGCAAAAAGAGGCAAGAGGGGTAAAGAGAAAGAAGCAAGTGAGGTGCAGAAAGAGGCAAGAGAATTGCTGAAAGAAGCAACAGGTGTAGAAAAAAGCAAGAGAAGTGCAGAAAGAGGCAAAAGAGGTGCAGAAAGAGGGAAGACGAGTGCAGAAAGAAGCAACAGGGGGGCAGAAAGAAGCAACAGGGGGGGCAGAAAGAGGGTAGACGAGTGCAGAAAGACAACAGGGGTGCAGAAAGAAGCAAGACAGGTACAGAAAGAATCATGGGAAGTACAGAATGAAGCAATAGGGGGTACAGAAAGAGGCAAGAGGACTGCAGAAAGAGGCAAGAGAGTTGCAGAAACAGGCAAGAGAGTTGCAGAAACAGGGAACAGGTGGGCAGACTGAGGCAAGAGAGGTGCAGAAAGATTAGAGGGGTGCAGAAAAAGGCAAGAGGGATGCAGAAATTTGGAACAGAGGTGCAGAAAGAAGCAAGAGCAGTGCAGAAAGAAACAACAGAGGTCCAGGAAGGGGCAAGAGGGGTACAGAAAGAGGCAAGTGAAGTCAGAACGAAGCAAAAGGGGTGCAAAAAGAGGCAAGAGGGGTGCACAAAGAGGCAAGAGAACTGCAGAAAGAAGCAACAGGTGCTGAAAGAGGCACGAAGGGTGCAGAAGAGAGGTACAGAAAGAGGCAAGAGGTGCACAAAAAGGGAAGGAGGGTGCACAAAGAGGGAAGGAGGGTGCACAAAGAGACAAGAGTGGTTTGCACACCATTAGTACCAATTTAACACCCACATTTAGCAATAAGTAACAGGTGACCATTCTAGGTTTGCAAAGGGCCTTCCACCACGCTGTAACACTTGTCGCTACATTTTTGCTAACGTTTGAGCTAGAAACAAGGCTTTTTTTGTTCAAATCTGCAGATTAGGCAGCAGATGATGGATTATGCGGCTAATGCGGAAAATGTATAATTGTGCAAAAGTCGGAGCAGCCAAACAGTCGCATAATTCCAGTGGCCCTGCTCATACCTCTGACTAGGTCCACAAGTGCTCCTCAGTGATTCCATCTTTTTTTGTCTCACAGAGTTCATAGTTGAGCTTCTATGGAAACGAGGAAGACTAAACCTGAGGTTACCACTCCACAACACAGACTACCATACCACATAATTACTCTCCATAACACATAATTCCACTCTACATAATTCCTATACACTAAATAGCACATACTTTCTATCCACATAATTTCACTGCACAACATACCACATAATTCCACTACACACAAAAGTACATCCACTCCACAAAACATTAGTAAAAAACTTTTAGATTTACAACGCCAATAGCTCTAACTCTCGCAAATGCGAGGCCCATTACATTACAAATGCTTCTTTAACTGGTAGTTGTGTTTGCAGAGTGGTGGAGAAAGGGGGCTGTGCCTCAAACCAGCGCTCAGGTATTCCGCTGCGTAGGACTTACAGGAGGTACCAGGAGGGCTACTTGGCCGCCAAAGTCCCTCAGGAGTAAAGTGGACTTTATCCCCCAACCAGTACTGTGCCAGGAGGCGCATTTGCAGAGTGGTGGAGAAAGGTGAGCGTGGCCTCTGAAGACCTCTCAGCAATCCCACTGTATAGGACTTACTGGAGGTAACAGGAGGAGTAGTTGGCTCCCTAGGTGAACCTTGGGGGCCAACTACCCCTCCTGTTACCTCCAGTAAGTTCCACACAGCAGGATTGCTAAGTTCTCATAGCAGGCCACGCCCCCTTTCCCCACCACTCTGCAAACGCACTTCCCGACGCGCTCTTGGTTGAGGATTAAAGTCCCCTTCGCTGCTGGGGGTCCTTAGGGGCCAACTAGCCTACCTGATACCTCCAATATGTCCCAGATAGTGGGATTGCTGAAAGGTGGACACAGGCCACGCCCCCTTTCTCCACCACTCTGCAAACGCGCTTTCTGGCGCGTTCTAGGTTGGGGGGGGGGGAATTAAGGCCCCTGGAATCCTGAGGGTCCCTAGGGGCCAACTAGCCCACCAGGTACCTCCAGTAAGTCCCACACAGCTGGATTGCTTGGAGTGGTCTGAGGCCACTCCCCCTTTTTACACCACTCTGCAAACGCACCTCCTGGCGCACTGCTGGTGGGGCAATGAGGTGCTCGTGTGTCCTGAGGATCTCAGGACTAAAGTGGACTTCATCCCCCGAGCAGCAGTGCACCTGGAGGCGCGTTTACAGAGTGGTGTAAAAAGGAGGCGTGGCCTCAGACCACTCTCAGCAATCCAGCTGTGTGGGGATTACTGGAGGTACCTGGTGGGCTAGTTGGCCCCCAGGGACTCTCAGGATTCAAGGGGACTTAATCCCCCAACTTAGAACGCACCAGGAGTTAAAATATGCTTTTGGGAGCTGGCCCACCCAGGGCATAATTTTATAGAAGCGAGAGAGACCGTACCCCTTTTTTTTTTTGTCGGGAATCTTTGTGATCTCGCAGCAAACATTTTTAAAAACAAAACTGCTTTTTGGCCCTGGCGGCGTTCCTGGGGGACCCCAGCACCACGGCTAGGAGGTCAGGGTGTTCCTACCCTCTCCCCTTTTGTTTATTTTTACGGTATTTTGGGGGACTTGGCTGAGGCCCTCTTTTTCCACATTTCTTTAGGCAAAAGCCCTTCCATCTACCCAATCTAGGGCTTACTGGACCACAGCACTGAAAAGCCATGTATGCAGTCAGTATGTTCAAAGGCTGTTTATCTTTCCCAGTGCATGACTTTTGCAACTTTCATCTTACACACAGACGGCACCGAGGACCACTGTGGGGGATAGGGCAATCTACAGCTTCAATTACTGCGATGGTGTATATCTTAATTTGTTTGACCAACTAATCAAGGTTATGGCTGATCCAAATCTGCATCCTTCACACCATCATTGGCCTACACAGAAAGATTCATCCCTCCCCCTGTAGATCCCAACTGTACCGGCTTCTGATCGAGAAGAGAGTTCCCAGGGTCTCACACACCTGGTGTTTCAGCTTAAGTCCCCGCTACTTCAATTAGCAGTATTCATATCGTAGCCTAGACTGTAAACCTCTGTTTGCCTCCCACCAGGACACCTGTTACATTCTCATTTGCATTAGTTGCACGCGCTTCTGACTCTTTGTATCACCATACCCACATTCCATGCATGTGCTATGCTTACTTTCAGATGTGGGCTAGGTTCTGTTTAGAGTGTTTGTTGAAAGTTCTTTTTATGTGGGCAGTTGCATCTGTGCCTGTTCATAGAAGGATGCACCGCTGTGCTGCAGAAAATAAACTATGAAAATCACACTTGTTTTGGATTCATTTCAACAACACCCTTTCGGGCAGCAGTTGCGAGTTATAAAAATCATTAACATATCCTGGGCATTCCTCTGACATTCTGTACTCTAGTTAAAGCATTGTCCTTTTGAATAATTTAATGTGAAAAAACTTTTTAGCCTCAAAGTACTGCCTGAAAATATTTTGAAGGATTTCTTTAGGATCCCATTACCTAGTTGCACACTTTTTCCAACTATGATAACTTATTGAGGTGCAAAACATTATAAAGACTTTTGATTCTTCCAGCCAAAGAGAAAGGTCTGCTTTCTCCACGTCGTTTTCTCACAGCCTCTGTGTCCTTACATTGAGGAGGAAGTTTCTAAAACCGGAGGTATAGGTTCTCCGGTGTAGGTGTTCGGATTAATGTCAAAAGGTCCTACTTTTTCCACAAACTTGTTTTTCTAAACCTCTTCCACCACATCAGTGTAAGGCGTTCCCAAATCTGTGACATATATGCACTTCAACCCCTCTGAATGTCATACAGGTTTATTACGTGAAACCTCGTCTACCATTACAACTGGACTTTCTTTCAAATGTAGGACACATCTACTATTAGTCATTTCATCACTATTGTGAAAATCCATCAGACATTTAACTCTTGTATTCTTCACCTTTTTCCTGGATAGCCTTGTAAAGTGGCTTGTCATCAAACAATGTGAACATATCCGATATGTGGCAGAATAATTATTGCGAATTGCTAAGTGATGTGGACCATCGCATCTTAACATTTAGCAGATGACTCACTCCCATCTTGTTTTTTGCCTCCTTCAACAAAAAGTTTTATTTCTTTTCAGAGTTAATAAGAGTTCACATTTTAAAATTTGCTGAAACTTGTCTATTTTTATTTTATTTATGAACAATGCAACCTAATGTTCCATGGTAAGGGTCACCAGCGATGGCTAAGACTGCTTCTACACACATCTACACTGCGATCTCTGCCTGCCTCACGATAGACGCGTTGTAAACAAGTAACTCTTCATTTCACCAGAGCCTATCTTGGATATTAGTATTGGTGATTCGCATAAACATTTGGTCGCAGATTACTTCATCATGCAGACTGTCGTAATAACAGCCAAATTAGTTTACAGTGTTCACTAACCCAACCCCCCCCACCCCAACCTCTCTTATTTTGCCCAAAGACTCAGAATCCCTCTCTGGATCAATGGTTGAAGGAGACTCTTTTTTTCTAGGGGTAATGTCTTTGTCTTAGATCGTTACAATACAGTTTAAAGAGCTAACCCCTCCACCCCTGTTAACACATGGTTTGCTCACACTGACCTGAACTCCTATTGGGGAGATATGAACCCAACTATTGGAGCAACAAGCATTTTGCCTGGTAGACTAGATCAGTGTTTCTTTTGCTTCAACAACTCGAGGTGGTATTGTATGAAACCTAATTCATCACTCAAGTGACGACTACAACGAAAAACATGTTACAAGAATGCGTTAAACAGACCATAATTTAACAAAAGAACTAGAAAACTGATTTGTGCATAATGCAGCATTGTGGTAGAAAGATTAAACCATTGGTTTGAATCCTAAACACGATAGATTATGTTCCAAAATCCAATAACTTTGCTCCTTTTTAAGTCTGATTTGACAGCATAGTTGTCGCCAGACCGTATGCGATCTTTAGGAAAAGAGCTTTAAAACAGATAGTATGTATTGGTATTTCTGTAGCACGAACCTAGCTGGCTAGCAAAAGACTGGTCTACAGGAGACAAGGACCAGTGAAGATACATAGGAGGTGATAGTTGGAGGACACAAATCTAGTGGAAGGGGTGAGAATTCAGCCTCTCTCTGGTGGCATTCCTTTAAAAGGTGAGCTCTGGCTGTGGTAACAGAGGCTTTTACGCTCTGTCCACATACTAAACTTCCTCTCTACAAGCTTTTTATCGGACAGGTGAAGGGCGTTTCCATGGGGGGGGAAAAAGGAGTTTGTTTTGCCTTGTGGAAAGTTTATTTTCAATAGAGTAGCCCTGAGGTGGTTACGGTGACGAGCCAATAATATAGACTAGAGGCCTCAATGGTTAATTGGTAAAAGTTATTTCAGTAGCCAAGTGTCTGTTCTGCTTATTATGAAAAGTCACTAGAAAGGCAGTGGCCTGACATTTACTGTGAAAAGCATATGTAGAAGCATATAATGCGTGATGGGGGTGAACTCTGTTGGGTTTTTTTTTGGCCACTATACCACGTTGTTTTCACTAGTCTCCATATGCCTCTCTTCTTTTTAGCCTTAGAGCCAACGCGCGTTTCGTCGTGATGGGGTGTACCCCATGACTTCCTCCGGGCTAAAAATATAATAAAAAATTAAATACTGGTTGCGGTGTGTAACTTAAACACATTACATCACACCTGTGTTCTAGTGCTCATTTTGTAAGTTGGCGGTAATCTGTGAAAACCCATGCTCATTTGCATAAAAATATATTCACTTCTCATTTTGGGTGACCCCAATGGCTCCCCCAATTTTTAAGTCATATTATAGCATAAAGTGGTGCTTATAAACGTGAACATTTAAGGTTGAGTCTTACAAGACGTGGTACACTTCCAAGTAAACAGCAATCTAGCATGTGACATGCATCACCGTAGGTTCCATGAGAATAATGTGGAGCTTTACCCATGTAAACCCATCGCACACCGGCCTTTCCAGTAATGTAGCTTGTGCGTTCAATCCTGCAGTCAAATATATGTCATATATTGTCAGTATTAAGCCAGAATGCCAAGCAAACCAAATCGCTGCTATGGTGCGCATCCTACCTTCATTCCGCGTGTACTTCCGTCCCGGATATTAGGTGAACACAATCCTTATAGGGCGTCTCTGTGCAAAATAAGAGTATTCTATTAGATGTTAATTGGGCAAAACCCAAAATACGGGTCATTTACCCTATTATTATGTCATGTCTCACCAGTGTTCCGTAGCACATCCGTTATTAACCATAAATCATTATCTTTAGTATTCCAAATTCAAAACTGTGCCAGTCATGGCATTAATATCCAAATAATGCTGCAAATGACCGTCTTCCTCTTTCTAGTGTTCTCAATTACTGTAATAAATTCCCCAAAAAGTATATATCTTCAATATCCGCTTATTCAAAATTAAGGGAGCAAAAATCTTAACCTTCTCCAACCAACAACAATGGGCTTACCTGTCGACAGGGTCGGGCATGTAGTACGGAGTATGCTCTACAGCGTAGTGTCTGTAATCCACGCCACGATTATAGGGCTGCGGTAGAGTAACCCCTTGACCCTGCTGGGTAATAAACATCGTAGCTGGACTGCGCGTCTAATGTGATGCCTAGTCATGTGTCATCCAAGCACAGCCGCCATCTTACATGTGCCATTCCGTCTTTATTTTCGTATATTCCGTGTTGGGTTTGTCTAAACTGATTCCCTTAGGTTATCATCGTTTATTGCACAGCATGCAAATATTCCCCATCTTGCTAAAACACACACACACACACACACACACACACACACACACACACACACACACACACACACACCCCCCCCCCGATTGATTAATCTATAAGCACTGTATTAACATAGTTCGCTTCTGAATCATCGTACACTGGTAACGACAAACTCTGCCCGCTCTGCATAACAAGTAATGGCACATGGAGCAGTTCGCCTTATGCTATCAAGCTATCTGTGCTGAAAGCACAATAAACGACCGTCGGTATTCGCGTCTCTGAGTCTTAGGTGCCGGCCCAGATGCTGGGGGTGCATACCTCAGAGCTCTCCACAGCTGCGAGGCACTGCGCTCGGGAGGAAGCCCTGGGCACGGTTCCGGCATCAGAAATAAATTAAAGTCAACAGTGCTCTTGCTCAGGCAGCCTGTTAGCAGGCGCTCTCTGTGCTCGAGCGCGGGACCACACACGCACCGGGACCACACAGCGCCACAGCCTCCAAGAGGGGGGAGAAAGACTGCATGTGAACCAAGCGCGCCCATGCTGATTAAAAACAGTTGGCCTCTGCTGGCTCCCGAGAGCAAAACGCTCTGGGAGTAAACCTTTGAAAAGAAGCTGGGACATCCACACGCCTTTGGCCAATTGCGTACTGAAGCCAGACGCAAAGGCCAATAGCGTGTGAGCACAACATGCACGCGCTTTGAAGAAAGCTGAAGCGATTCCAAGAGGTCGATTTCCTAGTGCAGCGCATGCGCTGCGCTCGACCTAAAAAAACGGCGTAAAATTATATTGGACGCAGATTGAGGAAGCTAGCCATTCATCTCCAAACCTATCCATTCATCCTTCACTCATCCACCCTTTCACTTATCCATCCAGCCACACTTTCTCTCCATCCTTTCCCTCATCCATCCGTTTATCCTTTCACCCATCCTTTCTCTTATCCATCAATTAATCAAAGGCTTGTAAAGCACGACTACTTACCCGTAAGGGTCTCAAGGTGCTGGGAGCGGTGGGTTAGGGAAAGAGCTGCAGGTCCGTCGAGGCACTGTGGTTCAGCTGAAGAGCCAGGTCTTGAGATCCTTCCGGAATTGAGGCAGTGATGGTGATTGACTAAGTTGGAGAGGCAGAGTGTTCCTGGGCTTCGCTGCGAGGTAGGAGAAGGATCTTCCTCCGGCTGTGGTCTTGCGGATATGTGGGACAGTAGCCAGGGCCAGTTGGGCGGAGCGGAGGTCTCTGGTGGGTGCGTGGAATGCGAGGCGGTGGTTGAGGTATGCAGGTCCCGTGTCGCATATGTGAGGAGCTTGAAGGTGATTCTTTTGTAGACTGGAAGCCAGTGGAGATCTCTGAGGTGGCTGGTGATGTGGCTGCGGCGGGGGATGTTGAGGATGAGTCTGGCGGAGGCGTTCTGCAGTTTCTTGAGGAGTTTCTGGGTTATGCTGGCATAGAGTGTTTTGCAGTAATCAATTCTGTTGCTGACAAGTGCGTAGGTGACCATCTTTCTGAACGCGGTGGGGGGGATCTACTTGAAGATCTTTCGGAGCAGGGGTAGTGTGTGGAAGCAGGATGAGGAGAAGGCGTTGATCTGGCGGCTCATGGTGAGCGAGGAGTCCAGGACGATGCAGAGGTTCCACGCGTTGTTTGTTGTTGTTGGGCAGGTTCTAGGTGCTGAGGGCCAACAGGAATCATCCCAGGCGGAGGGGGTGGAGACCATGATGAGGACTTCGGTCTTCTCCGAGTTGAGCTTGAGGCAGCTATTCTTCTGCCAGTCGTTAAAGCTGTTCTTGGCGACTGTTGCTTTGTTACCGAAGGAGAGAATCAGATGGGTGTTGTTGGTGTAGGGGATGATGTGGTTACTGATGATGGCTGCAAGCAGGGCCATCCATCCATCCACTCATCCATCCATACACACTTTATCCATCCATCACTCCCTTTCACTTATCCATCCATTCTTTCCCTCATTCACACGTACACCCATCCTTTCATGCATCTATCCATCCTTTCACTCATTCGTCTATCCACCCTTTCACTCTATACATGCACCCTTTCATTCTTCTGTCCATCCACCCTTCCACTCAGCAATTCATCCTTTCACTCATCCAGCCTTCCATCCACCATTTCACTCGATCCTCCCTTTCACTCTTACGTCCACCCTTTCACTGTTCCGCCCATCCACCAGTTCGCTCAGCCATGCATCCTTTCATTCAGTCATTTACGCTTTCACTCACTCGTCCATCCATTCTTTCACTCACCCAGCCTTACATCCACCATTTTAGTCCATCCTCCCGTACACTCAGCCATCCACTCTTCCATGTATCTATCCAGTCACCCATCCATCCTTTCAGTCATCCATCCACCCTTTCACTCATCCATCCACCCATCAGTAATCCCATCCAGCCATGCATTCAGCAGGGGGTTCACAAGTCATGCATTATGCACAGTGCCAGAACATGGCGCTGTTGTTCCTGTTTTTTGCACTTTTATGTGCCACGAGTTCGGCCCAAGGTTTCTGGGCGCTTTACAGGAGTACCAGGCCCATTGCAAAAGGTCTGGGGTCTTTTAGGCACGGGGAGGTTTCAGGATCTGCCCAGAATCACAGGTTTGAGAGCCCTCGCCAGGACTGGGCCCTGGCCCCCACTCCCATTAAAGGACTCCTTGTGCTGGAGGCTTCAGGGCAGGTCTGTGTGAGAGGGGCTGCCCCCCCCCCAAAGACATGTGTAATCTTTGCATCTGCCCCTCCGCCCACGACCCCCCCCACCCCATGACCCACACCCCTGGGCAGGGAGGTCAAGACCCCGCCCTTAAAAACTACATTTGTAGCTGGATTGAACCAGCGCCCACTACAGCTGACGAGGCGCTGAGGCCTCTGATGTGACCGGGCTGGGGAGGGGCCCGGGGGGGGGGGGGGATACCGAGGGCGTCCCACGCAGGAGGGGGGGCTGCCCCCGCCTAGCGCCGACACCGTCCGTCCAGCGCCTCCTGGCTCTGCGGCAACAAGTACCAGACACCGCCCGCGCCCGCCGGATAAATACAAGAATAATATTATTATATAGTTTATCTCACGGGGGTCAGGCCGCAGCACATGCATTAACTCACTCAGCTACCTACCGGCCGCGGGGTCCGCCTCGTGTCCGAGGCTCCCTCTGCTCCCCTCAGTGCTCCTCCGCGTCCCCCTGGCCCCTGCTGTTCGAGGCTCTCACCGCTCTCTTCCGGGTTGCACCCTGCAGGGCCGAGTTACTCCTCTCTGCGGACTCGGATTGGCTAACAGCCTGCCACTAATAAGCAGCGCGGGCTCGCATTGGCTAACAGCCTGCCACTAATAAGCAGCGCGGGCTCGGATAGACTGTCAGCGTGCTCACTGGCTGCTTATGAGTAGCAGCGTTCGTTCCGATTTGCAGCAGGCTGCTGGCTCCCATTGGTTGCTGCCGATAAGCAGCGTGAGTTTGGATTGGCTGTCAGCGTGCTGCTTCGGATTGGTCGTTGCTCATAGGAAGCTCAAGTTTATGAACTGAACAGTCTCATTTATTCTATGTCAGTCCACGGAGGCTCAGATTCTATGTCAGGACCGGAGGCTCCGATTATGTTTCTCATTTCTTTGCATTTATTATACAGCAGCCAATAAAAACACTTTTATTTGTAAAAACTACAAATCCCATGAGCACCAGGTGCTCCATAACCATAGAGACTATCCCTATATAAGGTCTCACTGAGGTAACCACTTCCTCTTTCTTTGCTGCTCCGCAGCCAGTTAAGTGCCTTCCCTTACTACTCTTATTGTATGGTAGCGTATGGGTTTTGGGCATTGGCTAATAATTATATGCGCTGTGTGCTTATATGCTGTGTGCTTATTGCGCTATTGACATTGTCGCTAAGCGTTTTGCTCAGTTACAGCCTTTTTCTGCCGTACGCTTATTCAGCGTGTGCCTATTGCGGGTACTTGCCCGATTTCTGGTGTCGATCCGTCCGCGTTCGTTCGCCGTCGTTGGGGGAGCGCTTTTGCCTCCCCGGCCAGGCGCGTTGTGCCCGCGCCAGTGTACAGGTGGAGTGGGAGTGCGGGGCGAGGACCGCGCGTTGCTCGATCGCGCTGAGTCCTCTCTCGATTGCAACGGGCGGCCGATACCGCGCATGCGCGACGGCCATTTTGCGCATTGGCCCGATAGGGTTTTAGCGTTGGTGAACAAAGCGGGAAAATGCTCCGATTTTAAAAGTGATTTTGCCCGTCTGCAGCCCCCGGTGACGCCCGATGCTTACAAGTCGCGGAGGGCAGTAAAATCGTGCATAGGCTCTGCCTAGAGAGGTTTGGCAAGCCCTCCCTCCACCACATAACAGTTAATACACCTGCTAGCTTGCCTGGGGTTGTTCCTCTTCCCCCGTGGCTCCTCCTGGCGACTGAGTGAACCTCATATCATCGCACTCTTGGTGGCCTATTACTGTAGCTCTGCACAATGGCCGAATACTTTTATGAGGAGGATTATTTTGGATCAGAACCGGCTGGTTCGCTGGAGCAGGACCTCGTGGAGCCCTTAGATGCTGGGGTGCAACACTCAGTCAATTCAGCGTTAGTGCGAGCGATTGCACCTCTCAAGCGCCATTTAAATAGCTACGCGCTTCAGCAAGGGTGGCTCCCAGCCGCAAGCGCCTGACCAAAGACCAGTGAAAAGAAGGGTTCCAACCCTCATACAGAGGATTTCGCTCGGCTCTCCAGGGCCTTGGCCAACGACCATGCGTACATTGCACCGGTTGAGTCTACGGAGTCCATCAAAGGAGAGGATGGAGACTCCTCGTCCGACAAGGATTCAGAGCAGGAGGAAGCTCCAAGACCGGCGAAGAAATCCAGGAAAGAACACCACATTGAGCCCCCCCCACAGCCTAAACTACTCACATTCGAACCAGCGGACATAGTCCACCCTAACTCTACAGCATAGCTCCCGCCGCAGCAGGTGGCGGATTATGTGCAATCGCACCTCCGACGCGCTTTTTATAAGGACGTCAGGGCACGACTTCGGTCGGAATGCCCGAGACCGGATTTAGCGGCATGAGTTGCGGAGACCCCCCGAAGTGGATCCCACGATGTTGACCTACCTAAAGAAATATTCAAAAGACCCCAAGAAGGGCATAGATCGCGCCTGGCGGTCATGCCAAGATAAATTACTCGACCTATCAGGGCCATTGACCAAGATCCTGGAGATGGGGTTTCGTGCCAAGGTGTCAGGGACTCCAGTAGACCCAGATGATCTCATCGGATGGGCGCAATGAGCAGTATGCCAGCTGGGCAACGCCAACTGCGCCATGTCCAGTGAGAGGAGACGGTCTATCCTCCTCAAACTGGACCCCAAATTAGCGGAGTTGTCCTCCTCAGAGGCGGGACCCGTGGCCCAGGGTCTTCTCTTCGGCCAGCCATTCTTGAAGGAACTGACCAAATTCGTGGCCACCTTCAGTGGCCTGGATAAAGCGCAGGAGTCCCTGAAGCGCGCCTTCCGACCGGTTTTCACCAGGACCGGACAAAATCGAGGGCGGTCGTTCCGCCGAGGATATAATCAAGGCGCCCCACGTGGCCAACAACATCAGAGAGGAGGGTATAAAGACCCCAACTCCGGAAACGCCTCCTTCTACCCCTCCCGAAGAGCGAGGAACCGGTTCCGAAAGGGCAGGTTCGGTGGCAACCACCAGGACACCGGAAATACAGGTGAGACTCATCTTGTGTTCAGAGGTGGTGCTGGGGGGACGAATTCACTCTTTCCTACAGGTCTGGCAAACGATCTCGCAAGATGCTTGGATCTTGGAGACGGTTCAGGGGTACAAACTAGAACTGTACAATACTCCCATCCAGAACTCCCTTCCTCCTCCCATACATTTTTCCCATCACAAACAGAGTTTTATTACGGACGAGATCCAATCCCTCCTGAAGAAGGGAGATATCGTTGCCACTCAGCCCCACCCTCGAGGGTTCATCAGCAATATTTTCCTAGTTCAGAAAAAAGGGGGCGGGTCCAGATTAGTTCTGAATTTGAAAGAGTTCAACGGGTGGATTATTTACCGTCACTTCAAAATGGAAGGCATCCATTTACTACGAGACCTTCTGCAAGAAGGGGATTAGATGGTCCGCCTGGACCTGAAAGACGCGTATCTTTCCGTACCCATCTACGCCCCTCACCGACGGTTCCTTCAGTTTCTCTGGCAGGGCGTTTACTACGAATACAAGGTCCTTCCCTTCGGTCTTTCGTCAGCACCATGGTGCTTCACGAAACTCCTTCGTCCAGTAGTGGAATCCTTGAGAGCGTGCGGGGTTCGGTTAATCGTCTACCTGGACGACATCATTATCATGGCTCGCTGCCCCCAACTGGTGACCACGCACCTAGAGTGGTCCATCGATTTACTTCAGAGCCTGGGTTTTGTGGTGAACCCTCAGAAATCCGTTCTGTCACCCACACAATCTATCGAGTTTCTGGGCTTCCAAGTCAATTCTCGGAGCTACCAGCTTCTCCTCCCCACACAAAAGATCAGGGCAATCAAGAAGGAATTGAGATTGATTGTGAACAGGCAGATTGCATCCTTGAGGTCAATAGCCCGAGTGGTGGGTCTGTTGGCCTCTTCGATCCAAGCCATTTTCCCGGGACCCCTTCACTACTGTGCACTCCAGCGCTTAAAGATTCAACATCTCCGCAAAGGCCTCGGATACGCCGAACGGATTCCTCTTTCCGAGGAAGCGAGGTTGGATATGTTGTGGTGGTTAGACCACATGGAGTCGTGGAATGGCAGAGCCATATTCGGATCCAGACCGAGGTAGTGATCGAATCGGACGCCAGCCGCTGGGGCTGGGGAGCCCGCTGCGGTCCGCTTTCGACGGGGGGTCGGTGGTCTCAGGAGGAGCTCTCCCTACACATCAACTGCCTGGAATTGCTGGCAGGCTTGTTAGCGATTCGCAGTCTCTCCCCTCAGAAGACGGACTGTTGCATCCTCTTGTGGATGGACAATGTATCGGCGGTCCGATATGTGAACAAACTGGGGGGAACGAGGTCCCGAATTCTTGCAGAAATCGCCAAAGACTTTTGGCATTATTGTCTGCACCACAGAATATCAGTCGTGGCGGAATACCTCCCGGGACGCAGCAACGAGGTAGCAGATTGGCACTCTCGTTATCTGCGGGATTACAGCGATTGGAGGCTTCACCCCCGAGTTATCAGTTTTCTGAATCAATTATGGGGCCCTTGCCAGTTGGATTTGTTTGCGTCACGTCTGAACAAACAACTGCCGGAATTTTACAGTTGGCGTCCGGATCCAGAGGCGAAGGCCTCGGACGCGTTTCTTCAGACATGGCCTCCAGCCCTTTGCTATGCCTTCCCTCCTTTTGTAATGATACCCAGAGTTCTGGCTCAAACCAGGCGCCAGCGAGCAGAGCTGATTCTAGTCACACCGTTGTGGAGAGCACAAGCTTGGTTCCCGATAATCCTGGAAATGTTGTGTGCTGCGCCAATTCTCCTTCCACAGAGATGGAACCTATTGCTGGACCCTCAGATGGCCCCTCATCCCTTAGTAGAAGCAGGACAACTGCCTCATGGTAGCATGGCGAGTTTCAGGGATAGATGGGCGATCCCAGGGCTTTCGAGAGACGCTCATGACTTCATTAAACAGGCATGGTCTGTTAACACCCACAAGCGGTATTCTTCAGCATGGAACAAATGGTGTAGCTGGTGTGCTCAACGGGACGTCGATCCCACTACAGCAAATGTCTCCATGGTCATGAATTACTTAGCCTCCCTGGCGTCATCTGGCCTCGCGTACAGAACGGTCAATAACTTTCGGTCTGCTATCTCGGCTGGGCATGTTCAGCTGGATGGCAAACCAGTGGGGGAACATCCCTTGGTTTGCAAACTGCTTAGGGGCATTCGGATGGTCAAGCCTCCGTGTCCAAAATACTCGTTCCTATGGGACGTCACAGTTGTGCTACGATTCTTAGAAAAATGGCCCGCTAACAAGTACTTGTCACGGAAACAGCTTTCCGCCAAGCTGGCTATGTTGTTATGCTTGGTCTCTTACAAAAGAGTATCTGATATCCGGGCCTTGGATTTGGCAGGACGCCGTTTTCCCCTGAGGGGGTTTCTTTTACTATCTCCAGACGTACCAAGTGCAATACCACATCAGTGTCTTATCCAGCTTTTCCGGATAATCCGAAATTATGTGTGGTTCAGTGTGTTAAAGCGTACGAGGTGAGTACAGCTGAATTTCGTTCAAATATGCATGGACAACTGTTTATTGCTTTACAAAAACCTTTTCGCCCGGTGACCCCAGCCACCTTATCTCGATGGGTGCGTTGGCTCATGAGCGAAGCAGGCATTGATGTCTCCAGATTTGGTGCTCATTCTGTTCGAGGGGCGATGGCGTCTAAGTCATTTTCTCTGGGAGTAAGTCTAACCGATATAATGAATGCAGCTGATTGGTCGACAGAGTCCACCTTTAAGTCTTTCTATTATAAACCTATTTTAGATGTGGCATCAGTAGTGGTGGCTAAGCTTTGAACAAGCATAATCGGAGCCTCCGGTCCTGACATAGAATTAAAAATTTGCGAACATTCGTGACAAGAATTTTCAATTCTATTAAGGACACGGAGGCGAGGATTATCCCACCCAGAGTTATGTATTATTCTGAATCATATGTGATGAATTTACAGTTATACTGATAATTTTGCATCTTGATTGTACTATTTGATTATTTCCCCCTGTTTGACGAATTTAACGTTTAAAATATTTCTGGGGTGACCGTTATTACGGATTTTTTCTCTTTGTTACAGATACAAATGGCAAATAAGGAGTTTTTCCTTCTTCAATGGGTTTTCGTGGAGTGTCTTCCCTCCTAAGAAGTGCTGCCATCATTCGCCGGTTTTTCGAGCCGCGGGGTTCCTCCCCAAGACCGGAAGTTCCCTGTTGGGCTTCAAGATGTTTGGTTATCGTGAAGAACTGTTTCATCATGGACGCTGTTCAAGATTGTTTTTTTGTCTCAAGGAAGTTGGACTTAATGGTTTACAGATCACACCCAGAAAGAGGAAGTGGTTACCTCAGTGAGACCTTATATAGGGATACTCTCTATGGTTATGGGGCACCTGGTGCTCATGGGATTTGTAGTTTTTACAAATAAAAGTGTTTTTATTGGCTGCTGTATAATAAATGCAAAGAAATGAGAAGCATAATCCTCGCCTCCGTGTCCTTAATAGAATTGAAAATTCTTGTCACGAATGTTCGCAAATGTTTAATTATGCTTCTCTTTACTTTACTGGCAAACAGCAGCCAATGAACAACTTTAAACTGAGCATACCCCGGAAGTACAACCTCCTCCATAGTATGCACCAATCACTATCAGTCCACAGCGTATATATAGTTCGTCATGTAGAAACCACTTCCTCTTTCTTTGCTGCTGCAGCAGCGAGTTAAGTGTTTTGCATGTTTTTTCTCTTATTTTGGATGTATTCATGCGCTTGACAGAGGTTAATTGTGCTCTGTACCTTGTCCGCGCGTTGTTTTCAGGCATCGTACGGTCTCTCTGGTAATCGGAGCGCATCGGCGCTCGTTGTGGCATTTTCCATCTGAAGTGGAGCGGAAGCGAGGCAGACGCGCGATGCGCGCTTGAGGGGCAGCCAGTCTTCTTTCCATTGCCACGACGCTCGCGCATGCGCGGGAAGCCGGATCAGAGATTTCAGTTCCGATCGGCTTCTCACGCATCAGCGAGCGCAGCTGCTCAGCCCTCAGCCTCCTGAACGCCCGACGGGGCGCAAAAACGTTTAAAGGCTCTGCCTTAGGGGATGTAAAGGGTGGCTCCCTCCACGACGATTTAAAAGACCTATTTGGCAGTTTTGATACTTAGGATTAGGGCCAGCGTGTGGTACTTTCACTTTCAGGGACAGTGTAGTCAGGATTGGCTTGCAGGTTTAATCTCTATCTTCCTGCCAGTGATCACCCTTGGGTTCTTCCCCCCCTTAAACTCCTCCACACCTCCTATTACACGATGACGTATTACGCAGAGGAGGCTGACCAGTGGGCAGATTATTATGATTATGGTGGCTATGAAGAGGTGCCCCAAGAGCACCATTTGGAGGAGCAGTTGGTCGAAGCCCTGGATACCCATGTCCAGGGCTCTGTGAACAGGGCGTTAATTAGGGCTCTACAGCCATATGCTGAACCCCTGAAGAATTATGGGAAGCGCCAGATGCAGGAGGCTTTAGGCGCCACACCTCAAAACTCCTCTGCGGGGAGCCTTGCGCAAGTGGCGTCTTCGGTCCTTGATCATGGTTCCTATGGCGAACCTCCTCCGGCCGCAAATTCCACCCGGTTGGCAGGGGACACGGATGAGTCATCTCCGCTTGCCCCAGACACCTCTGACACTGACAAGGACACAATAGAACCGCCTAAACCGGAAAAAAAGAAACGCAAAACTCACCATGTCAACGCACCTCCACCTACCAAAAATCTCCTTTTTGACCCGAAAAACATCATCCACCCGCGTTCCACAGACTGGGTATCCTGGTGTGGAAGTAGCACATAAAGTCCAGGAGAACCTTCGCCAGGGGTTTGAGAGCGCCGTGCGTGCCACGTTATGCTCGGAATGTCCTAGACCAGCCTTGATGGGTAAAGTGGCCGACACTCCCGAGTTGGACCCTAACATGGCCTCTTTCCTAAAGAAATTTACTAAGGATCCTAAGAAGGGTTTGGATAGAGCCTGGAGAGGGTGCCAGGATAAATTATTAGATATCTCTGGCCCTATTACTAAGATCCTGGATGCGGCGGTGAACGCCAAAGATACTAACACACCGCTTGATGTGACGGAAATCTTGGAATGGGCACAGAGGGCCCTCTGTTTTTTGGGCAATGCCAATTGCACAATCTCAACAGAGCGCAGGCGGTCATTTTTAATGCGCATAGACCCCCAATTGGCAGACATGGCCACAACGGAAGCTGGCACATTGGCCAATGGTCTTTTGTTCGGCGACAAGTTTGTGAAGGAACTTGGTAAATACGTCGCCACTTTCTCTGCACTGGATAAGGCCCAGGCCAATATTAAGAAGGTTTTCAATGCTGGCCTTTTTACCAGGGCCGGTCGCTACAGAGGTCGAGCGCCCGGTCGTGGATTCAATCAGGCCTCCAGAGGTTCCGAGCAGAGAGGCAGAGGAGGAGCCCAAAGGTCCAATTTTTACCCCACCAGAAATCGTGGGGGTCGCGGCAGATTCCAGAAAGGAGGCTACCGAGGACAGGGTAGCGACAGAGACTCCTCCTATTCAGGTAACTCTGCCTCAGTGTGGGAATGTCAAGGTGGGGGGTCGGATTGCTTTGTTTCTTCACAAATGGAGAACCCTAACGTACGACCCTTGGGTACTGCAGACAGTACTCGGTTTTCAGATAGATTTTTATGCCACACCTCGACAAACACACAGACCACAACCACTACATTTTTCCCGAGTAGAGAGGTCTTTTATAGACAGCGAAGTGGCATCTTTGATGCAGAAAGGGGCAATTGTACAAACTACACCTCACCCTCACGGTTTCACCAGCACCGTGTTTCTTGTCCCGAAGAAAGATCAGGGCTTTCGTCTGGTATTAAATCTGAAAGAGTTCAATTCTTGGGTAGTGTATCGCCATTTCAAGATGGAGGGCATACACTTACTCCGAGACTTGCTCTTGGAAGGGGATTGGATGGTAAGGCTAGACCTCAAAGACGCTTACTTAGCGGTCCCTATATTTCCTCCCCACAGGCGATTTCTTCAGTTCCAATGGGGAAACGACTGGTACGAATTCTCCGCTCTGCCGTTCGGACTATCGTCCGCCCCTTGGTGTTTCACCAAACTCCTAAAACCGGTGATTCAATTCTTAAGGGAGCGAGGGGTCAGGCTTATCATCTACTTAGACGATATCCTGCCAATGGCTCAGAGTGTGAGCACAGTTCTTCAACATCTGGCATTGGCGACACAACTCCTACAACAGTTGGGGTTTGTCATCAATTCCGACAAATCTATCATGACTCCTGCTCAGTCGATGGAGTTTTTGGGGTTCCAAGTGAACTCGGTGACGACGCAGCTTTTACTTCCAATGAAGAAACGGGTTGCCATCAAGAAGGAATTGAGGAGAGCGTTGTCCTCTCAGACCATATCATTACGGACTTTAGCCAGGTTGGTGGGCCTGTTAGCCTCGTCGATCCAGGCCATTTTCCCGGGTCCCCTTCATTACAGGGCACTCCAGCGATTAAAGATCTTACACTTACGCAAGGGCCTGAGTTACAGGGAACAGATTCTGTTGAGTCACGAGGCCAGGACAGAGATTTCTTGGTGGTTGGAGCACATGGACGCGTGGAATGGCAAGGCCATTTTTGCGTCAGTCCCAGAAGTGGTGATAGAATCGGATGCCAGCAGATGGGGCTGGGGAGCCCGGTGTGGTTCAGTGGAGACGGGGGGCAGATGGTCCCCGGAGGAGCTGCGTCTCCACATAAATTGTCTGGAGCTGCTGGCGGGCTCTTTTGCGATCAGGACTCTGTCCCCGCAGAAAGCGAGCTGTTGCATTCTCTTGACAATGGACAATGTCTCGGCAGTACGGTATATCAATCGACTGGGGGGCACCAGGTCACGGCTACTAATGGAAATAGCCAAGGATTTTTGGCATTACTGCCTTCTCCACCACATTTCAGTGACAGCGGAGTACATTCCGGGCAGCTCCAATGTGGTGGCGGATTGGAATTCTCGTTTTCTTCGAGATTCCAGCGACTGGCGTCTTCACCCCAGGATTTTCCGACAACTCAACAACAAGTGGGGTCCTTGTGTGATAGACCTCTTCGCGTCCAGGCTCAATACACAACTGCCTCTGTTCTACAGTTGGAGACCAGATCCTCTGGCGAGCAACTCGGACGCATTCCTTCAGTCATGGACGACGGGCATGCTGTATGCATTTCCTCCGTTCGCCATGATTCCGAGAGTGTTAGCGCAGATCCGCAGACAGAGAGCGGAGGTGATGTTGATATCCCCGTGTTGGAGAGCACAAGCGTGGTTCCCAGCGGCGTTGGCTCTTTCTTGTGCGTCTCCAATACGTCTGCTATCGTTTCAGGAAATCTTGGCGGACCCTCTGGGTCAACCGCACCCTCTGGTTCTTCAAGACCAATTGCCGCTCATGGCGTGGAAACTTTCCGGAGACGTTGGCAAGTGCCGGGAGTTTCTGAGAACACACTGTTTTTCTTATCCCAATCATGGGCCCCAGCTACGCACAAGCGATATGAATCAGCTTGGCGTAAGTGGGTTAGTTGGTGTACTGAACGGCAAGGGGATCCCATGGGATCCGGAATCCATATGATCGTTAACTTCCTGTCGGAGATGGCAAGTACAGGGTTAGCCTATAGGACGGTGAACAATTTTAGATCTGCTATCTCAGCGGGTCATCCTCACGTGGATGGAAAGCCAGTGGGGGAACATCCTTTGGTCTGTAAAGTGGTGAGAGGTATCAGGTTGGTAAACCCTCCAAAACCAAGGTATTCACAATTGTGGGATGTGGACGTAGTACTTCGTTTTCTCAGGAATTGGCCAGCTAATGAAGGTCTATCGCATAAGCAATTATCAGCTAAACTGACTTTATTGTTATGTTTGATTTCATGTAGACGTGTGTCTGATGTACAGGCTCTGGACTTAGCGGGGAGAGTATTCACTCCTTCGGGGGTTTCATTCACAATTTCGAGACGAACTAAAACCAATTCTAGGTGCATTTCCTACCCTGCTTTTCCGCATCATGCTAAATTGTGTGTCGTTCACTGTTTAAAATGTTATGAGGATTGTACACGTGAGTTTAGAAATGATGTCGCAGGACAACTGTTAATATCTTTACAGAGACCTTTCCGACCAGTCACTGCCGCAACTTTAGCCAGGTGGGTTACTTGGTTGTTGAATTTGGCAGGCATTGATACTGCGGCCTTTGGCGCTCACTCAGTGAGAGGGGCTATGGCTTCCAAGGCTTTTGCTACAGGTTCTCGTTTGGAGGATATTATGACTGCAGCGGATTGGTCTTCTGATTCTACATTTAAAACGTTTTATCATAAGCCTATTGTTGATGTTGCTACTAATGTGGTGGGTCAACTTTAAACTAGCATAATCTGAGCCTCCGTGGACTGACATAGAATAAAAAAAATTCTAGCTAACACAACAAGAATTTTCAATTCTATTAAGGACACGGAGGCGATGATTATCCCACCCTCGAAACTGTGTTTTTTTTATGATGTTGGACTTGTTCATATTGCTGATGATAACATTTTGTATTATGTAATTTACTAAGGGTTTCTTCCCGCCCATTCTGTTGAAACATACATTTGGTGAATGGTATATTACGACATATATTCTCGTTTCAGGAGAACAGAACAAACCGGCATAAAGGCCCAGGTGACATTGGCTCTGCATCGGGAGAGGAAATTCCGTGACCAGCGTTGGGACTCACGTCGATGAAGGAATCGGTGGTGTCCAGTGTTCAACAGTCAAGTTTGTGGACTGTGTTAAAAGTTGTTTGCAAAGAAAGAGGAAGTGGTTTCTACATGACCAACTATATATACGCTGTGGACTGATAGTGATTGGTGCATACTATGGAGGGGGTTGTACTTCCGGGGTATGCTCAGTTTAAAGTTGTTCATTGGCTGCTGTTTGCCAGTAAAGTAAAGAGAAGCATAATCATCGCCTCCGTGTCCTTAATAGAATTGAAAATTCTTGTCGCGTTAGCTAGAAATTTTTTTACTCTCATAGCTGCCAGGTGTTCACATTACACATGTGTGACACGTGTGACAGTTTCAAGTTTCCAATGTACTTATGAGTGACATTCGACAGCCAAATGTGTGACACTTGGAGTGACACTTTCTCCCAAGCAAACCCAAGTACTGAAGTCCATGGAAAAGATAAGCATGAGGAAGGACAGCCTTAATGGCAGGAGAACCTGTAAAACATCTTGAAACTGCTTCAACCCCCTGAAAGGGAAGGTCCTAACTGTAAAAGCCACAATACTGTCAAAAATAGGATAGCTGTTGAAGGGCTGTCAAAAATAATTCAAAGGTTGCAAAAATAAGGTTCAAGTTCAAAGCAGTGGTCTCTGCGACCCTTTCTTTCACAAAGTACCTGGGTTTAGTAGCAAAACCAACAAAGTGTCGCAAATAAGCTGTAGCGATGATTCTCGGCAAGCGAGGCCGGCGATGCGTTGAAATCCTTGCCGCAAGGGAGGATGATGCGCCGATCTGCGGGATGCGTGCGGAGACGATGCGACAAACTTCTGCACGCTGGACCGCCGATGCGATGACTTTCTTGCCGCGTGGGAGAAGTCGATGCGGTGATCCTGTTGCGCTGTGCGATCGTGTTGCGATGCGAAGACAAGACGCTCCGCGAGGGAGCGACGAAATTCGGTGCGATGCGATCAAAGTGGCGGACGCACGGCGTCCGCACTGCGATGTCTCGAAGCGATGATTTCTTTAAGGGTTGCGAGTGCGCGGCGACAGCAGCGCGATGATCTTTCCAGCGCGTCTCGGCTGTAGCGGCTCGCAAAGGGGCGTCAGCGATGGGTTCGGGTTGCGGGCCCTCGGCGGCAGTAGCGCGATGATTTTCCCAGCGCTCTCGACTGCAGCGGCCCGCAAAGATGCGTTAGCGTAGATTTCTCACCCTCTTTTCTCTGATGCAAACTAGAGGCCCTGGAACTCACAGGAGCCTCCTCAGCAGATAGCAGTCCTCGCAGGGAGGAAGCAGGAGGTTGGTGGTGGAGTCTGATGTGCCTGAGACTCCAGCAGGAGGCTAGCTCTTTTCCTAGCCCTTGGGTAATTGCTGTAACAAAAATAAAAGTTCTCTCAAAAGTTCCTTTTTCTCTTCTTCAAGGTCCAGTGGTCACTGCTGCAGGCCAGTGCAAGAAACAACACACAAGCACAAGGACAGTCACTTCCTGCAGATTCCTCCAGTGGCACGGACAGAGTTTCCTCTCCAGATCCAAAAGCAATACAAAATGTAAGGGCTTGAGCACAGATATTTATACCCCAAAAGCCTTTGATCCTTGAAGCTACCAGTCACTGAACCTAGCCAGAACCAGTTCTGCTCAGGCCTGGAGCACTTTGTTTACCAGGCTGCATCCTTCCTTTCAGAAAGAGGGGGTCTGCTAGCAGACACACAGTGGGAGGTGGAGCCAGCATTCACCTTGCCAGGCACAGTCCTATTCAGGTCAAGGAGCCACCCCTCCCCACACTCTAAATGCAGATCTCTCTATTCAACCTAGGTCTGACTCAGCCTGTCCTGCCCCTCTAAAACCAGACAGCCAATACACATAACGGCAGAGCACACTGGAAGGCTGAGGCAAGAAAATACCTACTTTCTAAAAGTGGTATTTTCAAACACAGAATATAAAAATCAACTTCACTAAAATATGTATTTTAATATTCGGAGCTCAGGCATACTAAATTCGTTTTTCTACCATGTTCCTGGGGTCAGTTAGGACTATAGAATGTAATAGTCAAACTGCCCATTCTAGCCTATGAAGAACAGGTAGCCTTACAGTAGTGAAAAACGAAATGGGGCATAATTCACTACCAGGACATGCTACACACACCAAGGCATGTCCTGCCTTACACATACAAGGCACCCTACCATAGGGGTGACTTACAGGATGCCAAGGGAAGGTTCAAGGGCTGGGAAGTGAGTGCACTTCACAGCCAAGATGGCAGTTCTGGACTGCACACAGACACTGCAGTGGCAGGTCTGAGACACACTTTACAGGCTGCTTCTGTGGGTGGCACACATCAGTGCTGCAGGCCCACCAGCAGCATTTGGGTTACCAGCCCTGGGCACACATAGGCCACACTACTAGGGACTAACAGGTAAACCAAATAAGCCAATCAGGGATATACCAATTCACATAGACATATTTATACAGGGAGCATTCGCGCTGTGACACTGAATGGCAGTGGCACAGCGCCCAGAGCATCTAACACCAGTAAAACAGAGGAGACAACAGCGAAAAATGGAAGGGAGACCCACGCCAATGGTGCCAGGTCTAACACACGTCCCCTCCAGCTGAAATGTGGGGAGAACTACCCATCCCCTTGGAAGTTCTCATCGCTAAGGCGGAAAAATCTGGACAGACCATCAGCATTGGCGTGTTCTGTACCAGGGCGGTGTTCCACCGTGAAGTCCATACCCTGTAGGGAAATGGACCACCTCAACAACTTGGGATTCTCACCCCTCATCTGCATCAACCACCTGAGGGGCCTGTGGTCTGTCTGAACCCGGAAGTGAGTCCCAAACAGGTATGGTCTCAGCTTCTTCAGTGCCCAGACCACAGCAAATGCCTCACGCTCAATTGCACTCTACCTCTGTTCCCGTGGAAGTAACCTCCTACTGATGAAGGCTACAGGTTGGTCTAGTCCCTCCTCATTTATCTGTGACAGAACGGCCCCCACCCCATGCTCTGAAGCGTCTGTCTGGACAACAAATTCCTTAGCAAAATTGGGCGCCTGGAGTACGGGTGCTGTACACATAGCAGTTTTGAGGGCATCAAAGGCTTTCTGACAGGTGTCAGTCCAGTTCACAATCTTTGGCCGCTTCTTGGAAGTCAGCTCAGTCAAGGGTGCAACAATGTTGCCATACCCCTTGACAAACCTCCTGTAATAACCCGTGAGTCCTAAGAAGGCCCTCACCTGGGTCTGGGTCCTTGGGGGCTCCCAAGCCAGGATGGTTTCAATCTTGGGCTGCAGGGGCGCCACCTGGCCGCTCCCCACCTGGTGTCCCAAGTACACCACAGAACCCTGCCCAATCTGGCACTTACTGGCCTTGATTGTGAGGCCTGCTCTGCGCAGCGCCATCAACACTTCCCAGAGGTGGCGCAAGTGGTCCTCCCAGTAGGAACTAAACACTGCAATGTCATCCAGGTAGGCGGCACTGAAAGCCTCCAGCCCAACCAACACCTGGTTGACCAATCTCTGGAAGGTGGCAGGGGCATTCTTCATCCCAAAGGGCATCACACGGAACTGGTAGTGCCCATCTGGTGTGGAGAATGCTGACCTCTCCTTTGCCCCATCAGTTAAGGCGATCTGCCAGTACCCAGACATCAGATCAAACGTGCTGAGGTACCGGGCAGCCCCTAACCGGTCTATGAGCTCATCAGCTCTGGGGATGGGGTGCGCGTCGGTCTTGGTGACCGAATTGAGACCTCGGTAGTCCACACAGAACCTAAGTTCAGGAGTGGCACCAGGCGTCGCAGCTTTTGGTACCAAGACCACGGGGCTGGACCAGGGGCTGCTAGAGGACTCAACCACCCCTAGGGCGAACATTTTGGAGACCTCCTCCTTAATGCAAGCCCTGACCCTGTCAGTTACCCTGTAAGCCTTGTGCTTGACAGGAGAACTGTCCCCGGTATCCACCTCATGGACGCACCAATCAGTGACACCAGGTACCAGGGAGAACAAATCAGAAAATTGCCCCAACAGGTGGTGACAATCTCTCTGCTGCTCAGGGGTCAGTGTGGTGGAGAGGATCACACCCTCCACTGACCCATCCTTCTCTTCTGCACACAGGAGGTCAGGGAGAGGCTCACTCTCCTCCTCAACCCCATCATCTGTGGCAAGAAGCATGCCCACTTCAGACCTCTCAAAGTGGGGCTTTAGGCGGTTCACATGCAGGACCCGCAAGGGGTTCCTGGGAGACTGAAAGTCCACCAAGTAGGTAACTGGACTTTTGCGCTCCACCACCTCAAATGGACCGGTTCACTTATCTTGGAGCGCACAAGGCTCCACTGGGGCCAGTACCCAAACCTTCTGACCAGGTTGAAATTCGACCAGAGTGGCATTCTGGTCGTGCCAGCGTTTCATTTCTTCCTGGCTGGCTTCCAGATTTGCCTCAGCAATTTTTCTGAAACGCCGAGTCTGGTTCCTGAAGGCCAACATGTAGCTAAATACATCTTGGGGAGGTTTCCTGGGAGATTGCTCCCAGCCTTCCTTGACCAGACTCAGAGGTCCTCTAACCGGGTGGCCATAGAGGAGTTCAAAGGGACTGAACCCTAAGGACTTCTGTGGCACCTCACGGTAGGCAAACAACAGGCATGGCAAGAGGACGTCCCACTTACGCCTCAGGGGCTCTTCTAGGCCCCTGATCATGCCCTTCAAGGTCCGGTTGAACCTTTCAACCAGACCATTACCTTGGGGGTGGTAAGGAGTGGTGAACTTATACGTTACCCCACACTCCTTCCACAGAGACTTCATGTACTGGGAGATGAAGTTGGTCCCCCTGTCAGACACCACCTCTCTGGGGAATCCCACACGGGAGAATATCCCCATCAGTGCCCGTCCCACCACGGGGGCCGTCACTGTCCTGAGCGGGATGGCTTCAGGGTACCGGGTGGCATGGTCCACCAAGACCAGGATGAACCTGTTGCCCAGGGCTGTCTTGGGGTCCAGAGGCCCCACAATGTCAATGCCCACTCGCTCGAATGGGGTACTCACAACTGGAAAGGGCTGGAGTGGGGCCTTGATCTTCCCCCACTCTTCCCACTTGCCTGGCAAGTCTCACAGGTTCTGCAATGAGTGTCTGAACTCTTGTGCATCTGGGGCCAATAAAAGTGGGCGGCCAGCCTCTCAAAGGTCTTGGTCTGCCCCAGATGTCCTGCCAATGGAATGTCATGAGCCAACCCCAGTAGGAAGGTTCTGAAGCACTCGGGTACCACCAGCACACGGGCTGACCCTGGCTCAGCAACCTTAGGCTCACTATACAGGAGACTGTTCTCCCAATAAATCAGATGTGAACCAGACATGTCACCTTCTGCCTGGGCTGCAGCCTGTCGCCGCATACCCTCAAGAGAGGGGCAAACTCTCTGCTGCTCACAAAATTCCTCCCTGGTGGGTCCCCCCTTCCTGCTGCCAATGGGTCAGCTCAGGCAGGTCCCCCAGTTCGGTGATCTGCTCCCCGGTAGGCTCCAGGGCATCCCCCTCAGGGTCTGCTCCTTCCGGGGCCGTGGAAACCAAGGGGCCGGCTTCCCGCGCCCCTGCCCCTTCTCTCTAAGGCAGGGATCTGGGCCCTACTCTCAGGCTCCAGATCCTTTTCAACACCCTCCTTGGCTGCCATGGACCGAGTGGTAGCACACGCCCACTCAGGCAGACCCAACATCTCTAAGTGAGCCTTCCTCTCCACCGTAGCCCACGGGGAGTCCTCTAAATCATTGCCCAGCAGACAGTCTACAGGCATGGCGGGCCTCACAGCTACCTGAAGAGTTCCTGAGACCCCCCACTCAAAGGGAACCTGAGCCACCTCACATTGGCTCTCTGAGTTGTCTGCGGACACTACTGGGTAGAATGCATGGGGGACAACCTGCTCTTTGGACACCAACCGGGAGCTGACAGCAGTTACACTGGCCCCTGTGTCTCTTAGAGCCTCCACCCTATGGCCATTGATGGTCACCCACTGCCTGTATTTTTTAGTGTTAGCAGGCAGTGCAGGCTTGGGGACCATCTCAAAGTCCCCTAATGAGACAAGGGTCAACTCTACTGGATCCCACCCCTCTGGGGCACCCATCTCCTCCTCTCCCAGGGCTACACTAGCAATCTGGCAGGGTGGTGCACGGGGGGTGCACTGGCTCCCTTTGGGGGCACTGGGGATCAAAATATCTGTGGCCCACTTGACCACAGTTGTAACACGTGGGGGCCCCCTGGGAACAGGCCTACCTGTTGGGGGCCCTGTCCTCCTTTCTTGGGGGGGCTGGGACACCACTGCTTGGTTCCCTGGGGGATTACTTTGGGGCCCTCGGTGGAACTCCCTCTGTTGACCCTTGTCCCCCCACTCCTCTGCTGGGGACCCTGCCCACCTTTGGCGACGTCTCCCACTGGACCCTTGCGGACCCGGGTGCTCACCCAGCGGTCCGCCTCCTCAGTAAGCTTTCTAGGGTTAGTCAGCTTGCAATCAATTAGGTGCTGGCGTAGCTCAGGAAAACAATTACTAGATAAATGCTCCCATGCAATCAAATCATAAAACTGTGCAAAAGTTTCTACTTTGCTACCTTTTACCCAGCGTTCCATGGCTCTGCAAAAAAAGACACATATTCAACCCACGTGGTACCCTCTAGCTTCTTACAGACCCTAAACCTCTGCCTATACATCTCAGGGGTCAAACCATAGCGGGTCATCAACGCTTCCTTCATGTGGGCATAAACCATCCTACTTTCTGGGGGCAGGTCCAACAAGGTATCCCTCCCTCACTCACAAAGCGTCCCCACAACCCCGCTCCCCAATCCTTCTCAGGGACCCGGTGGGACACCATGGCTAATTCATAAGCGGCAAACCATTGCCCAATATCTTCACTTTTGTGGAAATCTTTAATAACCTCCTTGGGTATATACACCCTACTCTCAGGGTGCACTACAGGTACGCTGCCACCAGAGGGGGAGATTTCCATGCTCTTAGCTTTAATCTCCAACTCCTCAATACTCTCTCATGCTCAAGCTTCATCCTCATAATCTCAATTTCTAACTTCTTGTTCTCTAGGTCCCGGTGACCATCCATTTTAAGCTTAGCCATCTCCATATTATGCCGCCTATCTCTCTCCCTGTCCTCCAGCTCTTCTGGGGACAGACCCTAAGCGGACACACTAGAGCCCGGGTTGGAAAGGGCTGGATCTCCTACTAAGTCTACTACATCGCCCTGCTGCTCTCCTCCCTCCACAAGCTCTCCTATATCCTTAGGGGCATCCCTGGCTTCTAGCCAGGCCTTCAGCGCCTTGTAATACTCCTCCTTCTAGTGAGACCTGTGATAGGGACTGTGAATTGCTTGCAAAAATATTTGAGCTGCTTGGCATTGTAGGTTTCTATTTTCTCTTCTTCCCAGGAGAGATCCTCTCAGGCATTGGATCTGGGCTTGCCCATTGTAGAAATAACTGGCAATATCAATAAAGGACAGAAGAAAACTTCTCAAATGTAAGCGGGTGAAAAATCACCGGCAATATCAATCACAATATAGGATCCTAAAACTCTCAGAAATGGGCGCGGGTGAAAAATCACCGGCAATATCAATCACAATAGGGGATCAAAAAACTTTCAATAAATGGGCGCAGGTGAAAAATCACCGGCAATATCAATCACAATATAGGATCCCAAAAACTCTCAGAAAATTTGCGCGGGTGAAAAATCACCGGCAATATCAATTACAATATAGGATCCAAAACAACTCTCCAAAAATGTACGCGGTACGTTATGGTCTGCACTCACTAGTAGTGTACACTATACTTACTGTATGCGATCATAAATGCAAGTCCAGATCCTCACCGCTGACCACCAATGTTAGAAATGGGGGTCTCTAGTTGGCAATGGCTGGCCACTGTCCAAGTAGGGACCCTTCTTCCTAAGTCAGAGTGAGAGGGCTACCCTCTTTAATACCCCTGCTCAACCCTGTGGTAACGTAGCACGAGCAGGTAGGCTTATCTCAGAGGCAGGGTGTGAAGCATTTATGATCATACACAGTAACACAGTGAGGAACACTACAAAGGGACACCACACAAGTAGTTATTATAAAAAATAAGTATCTTTATATAAAGGCAGATTTATCACAAGACCAATAACTGTAAAAGCCACAATACTGTCAAAAATAGGATAGCTGTTGAAGGGCTGTCAAAAATAGTTCAAAGGTTGCAAAAATAAGGTTCAAGTTCAAAGCAGTGGTCTCTGCGACCCTTTCTTTCACAAAGTACCTGGGTTTAGTAGCAAAACCAACAAAGTGTCGCAAATAAGCTGTAGCGATGATTCTCGGCACGCGAGGCCGGTGATGCGTTGAAATCCTTGCCGCAAGGGAGGATGATGCGCCGATCTGCGGGATGCGTGCGGAGACGATGCGACAAACTTCTGCACGCTGGACCGCCGATGCGATGACTTTCTTGCCGCGTGGGAGAAGTCGATGCGGTGATCCTGTTGCGCTGTGCGATCGTGTTGCGATGCGAAGACAAGAGCGCTCCGCGAGGAGCGACGAAATTCGGTGCGATGCGATCAAAGTGGCGGACGCACGGCGTCCGCACTGCGATGTCTCGAAGCGATGATTTCTTTAAGGGTTGCGAGTGCGCGGCGACAGCAGCGCGATGATCTTTCCAGCGCGTCTCGGCTGTAGCGGCTCGCAAAGGGGCGTCAGCGATGGGTTCGGGTTACGGGCCCTCGGCGGCAGTAGCGCGATGATTTTCCCAGCGCTCTCGACTGCAGCGGCCCGCAAAGATGCGTTAGCGTCGATTTCTCACCCTCTTTTCTCTGATGCAAACTAGAGGCCCTGGAACTCACAGGAGCCTCCTCAGCAGATAGCAGTCCTCGCAGGGAGGAAGCAGGAGGTTGGTGGTGGAGTCTGATGTGCCTGAGACTCCAGCAGGAGGCTAGCTCTTTTCCTAGCCCTTGGGTAATTGCTGTAACAAAAATAAAAGTTCTCTCAAAAGTTCCTTTTCCTCTTCTTCAAGGTCCAGTGGTCACTGCTGCAGGCCAGTGCAAGAAACAACACACAAGCACAAGGACAGTCACTTCCTGCAGATTCCTCCAGTGGCACGGACAGAGTTTCCTCTCCAGATCCAAAAGCAATACAAAATGTAAGGGCTTGAGCACAGATATTTATACCCCAAAAGCCTTTGATCCTTGAAGCTACCAGTCACTGAACCTAGCCAGAACCAGTTCTGCTCAGGCCTGGAGCACTTTGTTTACCAGGCTGCATCCTTCCTTTCAGAAAGAGGGGGTCTGCTAGCAGACACACAGTAGGAGGTGGAGCCAGCATTCACCTTGCCAGGCACAGCCCTATTCAGGTCAAGGAGCCTTACCCCTCCCCACACTCTAAATGCAGATCTCTCTATTCAACCTAGGTCTGACTCAGCCTGTCCTGCCCCTCTAAAACCAGACAGCCAATACACATAACGGCAGAGCACACTGGAAGGCTGAGGCAAGAAAATACCTACTTTCTAAAAGTGGTATTTTCAAACACAGAATATAAAAATCAACTTCACTAAAATATGTATTTTAATATTCGGAGCTCAGGCATACTAAATTCGTTTTTCTACCATGTTCCTGGGGTCAGTTAGGACTATAGCATGTAATAGTCAAACTGCCCATTCTAGCCTATGAGGAACAGGTAGCCTTACAGTAGTGAAAAACGAAATGGGGCATAATTCACTACCAGGACATGCTACACACACCAAGGCATGTCCTGCCTTACACATACAAGGCACCCTACCATAGGGGTGACTTACAGGATGCCAAGGGAAGGTTCAAGGGCTGGGAAGTGGGTGCACTTCACAGCCAAGATGGCAGTTCTGGACTGCACACAGACACTGCAGTGGCAGGTCTGAGACACACTTTACAAGCTTCTTCTGTGGGTGGCACACATCAGTGCTGCAGGCCCACCAGCAGCATTTGGGTTACCAGCCCTGGGCACACATAGGCCACACTACTAGGGACTAACAGGTAAACCAAATAAGCCAATCAGGGATATACCAATTCACATAGACATATTTATACAGGGAGCATTCGCGCTGTGACACTGAATGGCAGTGGCACAGCGCCCAGAGCATCTAACACCAGTAAAACAGAGGAGACAACAGCGAAAAATGGAAGGGAGACCCACGCCAATGGTGCCAGGTCTAACAGTTATATTAATAAATACATATTTTTATATAACTACCGTGTGGTTCTCCTTTCATTTAATCATTTAGGAGGTGATATTCTGGTAAAACAAGCTGCTTTACATTCCTTCAAGATTAAGCCTGAAGGCTGCTCTCCACAGCTACCACTAGGATAGCTTTCTAAATGTTATATTTGACCTCATACATCATAAGGGTCGTGTGGACTGGTACAAGGTGCCCACTTTTATTAGTGGACAGCATATAGCAGGCCACCTTCTCACAGTTGCCTCTCTGATTCCTTCAGACGGCGAATGCTAAAAGAGACACTCAGTTTGGAGCGAGTACTAATGGCTGCCAGAGCGGCAGACAGAGCTGACAGACAGAGCTGACAAACAAGCAGCTGACGTGGAGGACGGAGCGTCCCAAACTGAATCAGCGCTGAGTGTGAAAAGTAAGTCGAAATGCAAGGCAATAGGCCATCAAGTAATGTCTCAAAAGAAAAAGAAGTTGTGCTTTTGTAGGAAGCTGACTCTGTATATACAATAACAACGTAAGGCATAGTGTGCACAGAGTCCAGGGAGTCCCCAGAGGTATAGCAGAGGCTAAATTAGGTACGTACTAACAGCTCTCTTTGTGGCAGTGTGGGCGAGCATTTAGGCTTATCCAGAGGGTGTGTTGAGCATTCACTCAATCAAGACTGATGGCACACACTCAGAGACAGAATCCAAACCAATTAGGTACGTATAAAAAAAGGTATACTTATGTTTTATTTTAGAACCAAGCAGGACTTGGCACAGGTAAGTAAAATATACTTTCAAATGCAAGACTGTTCAAGGAAATGCAGTTGTGTTTGAAATTGCAATTGTTACAGGTTAGTATATGCTTTGAAAACAGTTTAAAATACACAGTAATTACTTTTCATTACTCTTGGATCACTATTTGGAATACTTTGAGTACTGGGGTGGTATGCCTAGATTCCACACCTTAGGATCTCTCAATACAAGGTAAGTACAACTTTTTATACTTTGCAATTGAGTTCTCTTTTTCTCATAAAACAACAGTTCAACACTCAGACATTTTCAGGCCCAAAATCTCTTAACATCGGCTCCTATGGGTGAAAAATGGTTATCGGTTTCACAGGTAAGTAAACATCTTACAAGTGGGAGTTTTTGGGGTTAGGACCAAGGTTCCCCAAGGTCCAGGTAGGCACTCAAATTGCACCACCAGCGGCACTAGGGTGGCCGGGAGCAGAGTGCAGGATGCCAATGCAAGCCAATGGCGTTAGGGGACACCTCGGTCGGGGGCTACTCACGGGCAGGCCACTCTGTCTCGGGAGCCAAGCTCCTAGGATTAAGGTCAGGGCAAAGGGGGTCCCAAGTCAGCACCAAGTTCACACCACCAGCGGCACTAGGGCAGCCTGGTGCAGGGTGCTTAGGAAGGGTCGGAAGCCCAATGCAATCCTATGGGGGATTGCCGGTTTTGGATTTTTGCTGCAGGCTCGGTCCAGGATGTCTTCCGGGAGGAGCAAACAGCAGGGCAGGGTGCTTAGGAGGGGTCGGGAGCCAATGCAATCCTATGGGCGTTGCCATTTTTGGATTTTGGCTGCCTGATGCAGGGGTGTCTTTTGAGGTCAGATTTCACCCTACTGGGCCACTCGCGGTTGTGTGGGGTCTCCGTGCAGAGGATGCAAGCGACGTCAGGGAGTCCTGGAGGGGTCAACCCACGGTGGACTCAGACTCTGGAGTGCTGGGGGACCTCACTGGGACTGGTGGGCCACTAGAACTCAGGCCATGGGCGACGGGTGCAGTGGTGTTTCCGGGCGTCGAGTTTCTTTGTTCTCAGCAGATTCAGAGTCTGTATTTGGAGTTTCTTCAGAACAGAACTACTGTTCGCAGGAGATCTGGTCTTTTTTTAAGGTAGTCAGTCCTCCCAGGGGTTTTGGAGGTCGCTGGCTGCAGGACAAGTCGACTTTTGGCGCAGGATCTCCGGAAATTGCAGACGGGCCGGTAGGGCTGGGGCCAAGCCAGTTCTTCTCTGCAGTCTCCTCTGCTGGGCGTCTTCTTTCGTCCTTTTTAGGTCTCGCCTAGCATTGCAGCGCATGCGCTGCTCGCTCGGCGAGACATATAGTTAGAGAGGAGAATTGAGAAGTGGGCTCGAAGCCCCGCCCCTCATTTTCATTGGCTGGCATCACCGTTTATGCTAAACGGTGGCCTGCCATTGGAAATGGGGTTTTGTAGTCGCTGCCCTTTCTCCTTTTCAGACGGCCCATCCGGACAGGCTCGTCTGCTTTGCGGCTGTCGCGAAGCAATTTCTTATCTTTAGGGGGCCATCTGTTTTCACTCAGCCGCGTGAAAACAGATGGCCCCCTGCCTTCCCGCAATGGCGAGCACTGGTTCCCACTTTTAAAAAAAATGTTTTTGGCCCTGTTCTGTTACCTTTGGCCCGGTTCTGTTACTTTTAGCCGGTTCTGTTACGTCCGGCCCGGTCCTTGCCTCCAGGTCACGCTCTCGAGGCCCCGTCCCGGCTGCAGCGCTCACTCCCCGTACCTCACTCGGTGCCCCGTACCTCACACCCCTCACTCTCCGCAGGACTCTCTCCCCCTCTCCGGAAGACTTTGGGGCTCTCGGTCCAGGCTCTTCCCTCGCCCCTTCTCTCTCTGCATTCACCCCCGTCCTGCTCCGCACCCTCTTCCTGTCCCTCCCACACCCCCACCTCCCTTCCCTCCCCAACCCCTCCCGCCTCCTCTTCTCTCCAGCGCCAGCTCTCGCAGCAGGCGCTTTCCTCTCCGAGGTGTAAGTGTAATATATAGCGCTTCCTCCTCCTGACGAGGCGCTGAAGCGCCTTACGGAGTGTAGCCGCCTCTTCCTCCCCCCATCTGCTGCTCTAGCCTCTTCCTCGTCTCGGGGTCTCTCCTCTCCATTTTTCAACACCCCCCCCACCATCCGCTGCCTCTCCATAGTCTCTCCCCTACAGCCCAGAGTCCTCTGACCTCTTCCCCACCTCTCCGTCCCATGCCCCCCACTCCCGCCGTCCGGTGTCCCCTCCTCTCCCTCCCGGCCATCTCCCTCGGGGGTCTGCTGAGTGCTCCCTTCCTCTCTCAAAGGGCCAGTGCCCGCATTCTTCCCTCACCTTCCCCCCGTTTCCATGGCTGCTCTCCATTCCTGCCCCCCTGCCCCTTCCGTTCCCATTCCACAGAGAGGCCTCTGAGAGGCCCAGCTTCATGTAGGGGAGGCAGGGGGCCCTCAGTCTGCACAGACCCCTGTGACGTCAGCCAGCGCCCCGATGAAGGCGCTAAAATCCCAGGCCTCAGAGCGCTGCTCCCTCCCAGTTTGGGGGTGCTGAGGGGCCACTAACCAGCACAGCACCGCGGGGGGTGCAGCAGAACGGACTCAAAGATCTGACATGGGGAGGCCAGGGGCCCTCTAGTCCCGGGGTCTCCAGACTAGTCGCGGGGCCCCGCCTGGGTCATTTGAGCCGCTTCATCTCTGGGAGCTGCTCTGACAATTGGACACTTTATTTATTCCTTTGCACAATATTAACACCAACAATCACCCCCGTCCTGCTCCGCCCCCTCTTCCTGTCCCTCCCACACCCCCACCTCCCTTCCCTCCCCCAACCTCTCCCGCCTCCTCTTCTCTCCGGCGCCAGTTCTCGCAGCAGGCGCATTACTCTCCGTGGTGTAAGTGTAACTATATAGCGCTTCCTCCTCCTGACGAGGCGCTGAAGCGCTTTACGGAGTGTAGCCGCCTCTTCCTCCCCCCATCTGCTGCTCTAGCCTCTTCCTCATCTCGGGGTCTCTCCTCTCCATTTTTCAACACCCCCCCCACCATCCGCTGCCTCTCCATAGTCTCTCCCCTTTCTCCCCTACAACCCCAGAGTCCTCTGACCTCTTCCCAACCTCTCCGTCCCATGCCCCCCGCTCCCGCCATCCGGTGTCCCCTCCTCTCCCTCCCGGCCATCTCCCACGGGGGTCTACTGAGTGCTCCCTTCCTCTCTTAAAGGGCCAGTGCCCGCATTCTTCCCTCACCTTCCCCCCGTTTCCATGGCTGCTCTGCATTCCTGCTCCCCTGCCCCTTCCGTTCCCATTCCACAGAGAGGCCTCTGAGAGGCCCAGCTTCATGTAGGGGAGGCAGGGGACCCTCAGTCTACACAGACCCCTGTGACGTCAGCCTGCGCCCCGATGAAGGCGCTAAAATCCCAGGCCTCAGAGCGCTGCTCCCTCCCAGTTTGGGGGTGCTGAGGGGCCACTAACCAGCACAGCACCGCGGGGGGTGCAGCAGAACGGACTCAAAGATCTGACATGGGGAGGCCAGGGGCCCTCTAGTCCCGGGGTCTCCAGACTAGTCGCGGGGCCCCGCCTGGGTCATTTGAGCCGCTTCATCTCTGGGAGCTGCTCTGACAATTGGACACTTTATTTATTCCTTTGCACAATATTAACACCAACAATCACCCCCGTCCTGCTCCGCCCCTCTTCCTGTCCCTCCCACACCCCCACCTCCCTTCCCTCCCCAACCCCTCCCGCCTCCTCTTCTCTCCGGCGCCAGCTCTCGCAGCAGGCGCATTACTCTCCGTGGTGTAAGTGTAACTATATAGCGCTTCCTCCTCCTGACGAGGCGCTGAAGCGCTTTACGGAGTGTAGCCGCCTCTTCCTCCCCCCATCTGCTGCTCTAGCCTCTTCCTCATCTCGGGGTCTCTCCTCTCCATTTTTCAACACCCCCCCCACCATCCGCTGCCTCTCCATAGTCTCTCCCCTTTCTCCCCTACAACCCCAGAGTCCTCTGACCTCTTCCCCACCTCTCCGTCCCATGCCCCCCGCTCCCGCCATCCGGTGTCCCCTCCTCTCCCTCCCGGCCATCTCCCACGGGGGTCTGCTGAGTGCTCCCTTCCTCTCTTAAAGGGCCAGTGCCCGCATTCTTCCCTCACCTTCCCCCCGTTTCCATGGCTGCTCTGCATTCCTGCCCCCCTGCCCCTTCCGTTCCCATTCCACAGAGAGGCCTCTGAGAGGCCCAGCTTCATGTAGGGGAGGCAGGGGACCCTCAGTCTACACAGACCCCTGTGACGTCAGCCAGTGCCCCGATGAAGGCGCTAAAATCCCAGGCCTCAGAGCGCTGCTCCCTCCCAGTTTGGGGGTGCTGAGGGGCCACTAACCAGCACAGCACCGCGGGGGGTGCAGCAGAACGGACTCAAAGATCTGACATGGGGAGGCCAGGGGCCCTCTAGTCCCGGGGTCTCCAGACTAGTCGCGGGGCCCCGCCTGGGTCATTTGAGCTGCTTCATCTCTGGGAGCTGCTCTGACAATTGGACACTTTATTTATTCCTTTGCACAATATTAACACCAACAATCACCCCCGTCCTGCTCCGCCCCCTCTTCCTGTCCCTCCCACACCCCCACCTCCCTTCCCTCCCCAACCCCTCCCGCCTCCTCTTCTCTCCGGCGCCAGCTCTCGCAGCAGGCGCATTACTCTCCGTGGTGTAAGTGTAACTATATAGCGGTTCCTCCTCCTGACGAGGCGCTGAAGCGCTTTACGGAGTGTAGCCGCCTCTTCCTCCCCCCATCTGCTGCTCTAGCCTCTTCCTCATCTCGGGGTCTCTCCTCTCCATTTTTCAACACCCCCCACCATCCGCTGCCTCTCCATAGTCTCTCCCCTTTCTCCCCTACAACCCCAGAGTCCTCTGACCTCTTCCCCACCTCTCCGTCCCATGCCCCCGCTCCCTCCATCCGGTGTCCCCTCCTCTCCCTCCCGGCCATCTCCCACGGGGGTCTGCTGAGTGCTCCCTTCCTCTCTTAAAGGGCCAGTGCCCGCATTCTTCCCTCACCTTCCCCCCGTTTCCATGGCTGCTCTGCATTCCTGCCCCCCTGCCCCTTCCGTTCCCATTCCACAGAGAGGCCTCTGAGAGGCCCAGCTTCATGTAGGGGAGGCAGGGGACCCTCAGTCTACACAGACCCCTGTGACGTCAGCCAGCGCCCCGATGAAGGCGCTAAAATCCCAGGCCTCAGAGCGCTGCTCCCTCCCAGTTTGGGGGTGCTGAGGGGCCACTAACCAGCACAGCACCGCGGGGGGTGCAGCAGAACGGACTCAAAGATCTGACATGGGGAGCCCAGGGGCACTCTAGTCCCGGGGTCTCCAGACTAGTCGCGGGGCCCCGCCTGGGTCATATGAGCCGCTTCATCCCTGGGAGCTGCTCTGACAATTGGACACTTTGTTTATTCCAGACTGACTGGGGCAGGGTCGCTCGCTAAATCCCTAAAAGTGAGGGAAAGTCAGCCACGTGCCTGACTCAACTGTAACAGCGTGACTAAGTTGGGGTTGTGTAATCCTTCCTCCTATCAACCTTCAAAATGATGGTCGGACGGGGAGGGAATCAGTCAGGCTTCAGCCAGGTTTGAACGGGGCCATTCAGGCCCAAAGCTTCAGTGTGCCTGTGACTCAGTGTGCCTGCGTGTGTGATCACGTGCTTCGGTGCACCCGTCCACCCGTGTGCCTCTATGTATTAGTGTGTCTGTCTCACGGGGTGCGTGTGCTTCTCAGCGTGTGCATGCATGTGTGCCCGTTTGTAGTGCGGTTTCTATGTATGTCTGTATGCGGGGGTCAATAGGGGGTAAAAGACATTGTCATTTACAACGCCATTACTTGATTAATGCTTCACGAAGGGAAAAAAAAAAACAATAACATTTTCAATGCCAATAGCTCAAAACAATGTCATTGCGAGACCTATTGCATTGCCAATGCTTGTTCTTCTTAGGTTGCGGGAATCTGCTTTCTTGGTTCAGGGCTGCCCCCTAAATACTGTATTTAGGGGGCGTTTTAGGGGTCTCGGGGTCAATAGCCAATGGGCTACTGACCTTAGGGTGACTACGCCCTTGGTGTGCTCAACCCACGTCGGGGAGTGGGTACAATCCCTTATCCTGATTGGAGAGTGCCTGCCATCTGCAAGATGGCGGGCACTGAAAAGTGGGCTTCATCTCACCTCCCCACTGGAGGGGTGGGGTTGGCAGAGGTGGGCACACCTTCTGGGCTCCTCTAATTTTTCCCGCCTGTCTTCCCACCGAAAAGGGGGTGAGACAGGAAGGCGGCCTCCTCCTGATAGCAGGAGAGGCTGGGGGTCATGTTGCAAAGGTGCCAAGGCCTTTGAAGCTCCCCTGCCACAGATGGCTCTTCCTGGCCTGGGGGAGGTGTGACCACCTCTGCCCAGGAAAGGCTTCATTTCTGGGCCCAGTGAGCGAAGGCTCCGAACCCAGGGGTTCAGAAACATGTCTCGTGGTGGCAGGCTGGTGTGTACCAGTCAGGGAACCCACCAGAGGCTGATCGTTTTTCAGTGGGCATCTCTAAGATGCCCTCTGAGTGCATTGCATATTAAATCCCACACTGGCATCATTGTGGGTTTATTATGCTGAGAAGTTTGCCACCCAAATTCCCAGAATTCAGTAAAGCCATTATGGTGCTGTGGAGTTCGTAATGACAAACTTCCAGACCATATACTCTTTATGGCTTTACTGCACTTACAATGTCTAAGAATCGACTTCAACACTGTAGAGTGTACAGTGCTCATGCAACTGTACCCTTACCAGTGGTATAGTGCACCCAACTAGAGGGGTTACTTACCTATACCACAGGCAGTGGGTTGCAGGCATGGCACAAAGGTATGTGTGCCATGTCGACCTTTCACTTTTCTCTGCACCAAAACACGCAGCCTGCAATGGCAGTGTGTGTGTGTTAAGATACAGGACCTCTAAGGGTGGTATATTATGTGCTGCAGCCCTTAGAGACATTCCCTGGTCAAAGTGCCCTTGGTACCCGTGGTACCTTTTACAAGGGACTTACATGTGGCCAGAGAGATGCCAATTGTGAGTACAAATATTTGGTTTTGGGAAAGTACACGGGCCCTGGAACCTGATTGGCAGGGGCCCAGGGCACATCAAGTCAAAGTGCATCAGAAATCTGGCATAAAGCGGCATTTGATACGGTGGATCATTCCATAATGGTTCAACGCCTCTTGGACTTTGGGATAGAGGGTACAGTCCTGGCCTGGCTAAAATCTTTCCTCCATAAGCGCACACAGAGGGTGGCGCTTCAGCCGCATCAGTCCAATCGCAAGCACTTATGGTGCGGGGTACCGCAGGGGTCGGCCTTAAGCCCACTGCTATTTAACATATATCTGGCCCCTTTATTTTCTCTGATTGCCAACTGGGGAGTGAAGGCGATCTCCTACGCCAACGACACCCAGTTGGTTTTTCCCTTTAAAGATCAGTCGAGTGATTCTTTCGTGAACTTTAAGAGTTGCCTAAAAGATATCGCTCAATGGATGAATAACAATAAACTCAAGTTGAATGCCGACAAAACAGAGGTGTTGTTTTTTGGTAAAAACCAACCCCCCGCTGCAGACCTTTTGTGGCCGGAGAAAATGGACTCCCCACCCGCCCCTGCAGGCTGTGCAAAAAATTTGGGAGTAAAATGGCAGGCTGACTTATCTTTCTCGGCCCAAATTCAGCAGGTGTCAGCTGCCTGTTTAGGCAGTCTGAGAAACTTGCGAAAATTTATACATCTTTTGCCAGAGAACTGCCGTCGGGTCGTCGTCCACGCCACAGTAACCTCTCACTTGGACTACGCGAACGGCCTCTATCTGGGCCTACCGGCTTACCTGGTTAAGAAACTTCAAATGGTTCAAAATGCGGCTGTGAGGTTGATCAGACGTGTTCCATTTAGACAGCATATCTCTCCGCATCTCAAAGAACTACATTGGTTGCCGGTCACTAACAGAATTAAATTTAAAGCCTTAACTCTAGCTTTTCGGGCAATCCATGGAACCTGCCCTAGTTATCTGAAACAGAGGCTAGGCACGTACAAGCAGACTCGGATACTTAGGTCTAGCTCTCAGAACCTGCTCTGCACCCCGCGAGTTAGGAAAGCACGGATGGGCGGCAGATCCTTCATGCTCAGGGCGTCCATGGTCTGGAACGCCTTGCCTAACACCCTGCGCCAGATTACCTCTGAAACGCAATTTAGGAAAGCAGCTAAAACTTGGCTTTTTAATCAAGATTAATCTCCTGGACTCTCTGGTCGCCGGGCGTCCTTCGCGTGCCACCTGTTGCTATAGCGCCGGGACACCTCTTCGGAGGCAGCTGTTCGCGCTCTACAAATGGCAGTATTATTATTATTATTATTATTACTGCAACAGAAACCCACTTTCCTACACAAGCCCCCCCCCCCCAGCCCAAAGGCCAGGAGACTCAGCCATACCTGGGAGAGTCTTCCTAGTCTTTCAGGCGAGGAAGAGTAGAGGAAGTGGTTTGAAAGTTGCAGGGCCTACTCTGCCTTACATCCTTCTGTCCAGGTCAGTCCCTTTGGGGAGCTGGCCTATCTCAACAGTTTCGGGACCTAATTCCCAATGCTCCTTTCCTAGCTCTTTAGTGTCTTTACCCCATCTTTTTAGTTTGGGTTCAGAGGTGCCTATCTCTGCAAATTCTAACTTAGCTAGGGCAAAGCCCTGCTGATCCACAGAAGTTACCCACAGCTTGAGTAACCCCACCATGACCAACAGGGTCAGGGGGCCTAACTTGCTATTTGACAGGGAGCTAGACCACCATGCCAAGGACAGTGCTGCAATGAAGGCTAACACCCTGCAGAGGCCACTGACAGCTGTCAGTGCCCAGAACCACAACTTTAGCTCTTCACTCGTATCTCGGGGGCTAACTTACAGGCTTTTGTGGGTTCTGGTGGCCTGTGTGCTGTGTTAGGGTAGGGGGGGGTCACTACACTTTGTAGTCAACACCCTTCTTTCACCCTCTGTTCTGTCATCTGAGGAGCCACCAACTCAGGCTGGACAGTTGCCTGACTAGTCAGGTCTTTTTGTTGGCTAGGGAGGACTTCACCAGTGCCAATTTTGGAGTTCTCCCTTATTGGGATAGAATCTTCCTGGCCTACTGGAACTGTGGCTAACAGCTGTCCATCTTCCCTACGCTGTTTCTTCTTTTTCTTTTGGGGCTTAGCTGCACTAACTGCAGGTTGAGCCCCTAAGGTTTCTTGGGTGAGGTCTGGTATTGGACCAGTACCTCTCTTTGGCTCAGACCAACCTCTGAGTGGTCATTCCCAAGGAGACAATCAAGGGGGAGGTATTTACTGACTACCACCTTTCTCCATCTAAGGGACCCAGCTACTTCTAGGGGCACTACAGCCAGAGGCCTAACAGTGACACCCCCTGGGACAGTCCTTACTCTTTTTGTTTCCCCTGGGACATACTGGTTTGAGAGAACCAACCTGTAATGCACCACAGTGTGACTGGCACAGGTATCTCTCAGGGCAGTGGCTGGGATTACATTCACCGGTAGGTGGTGGAAGTGTTTACTCCCCTCTGGAATCTCCAACTCACCGTTTGGGCCCATTTTCCAATTGAAGGCTATGAGGGCTTCCACATCTGAGGAATCACCCTCTAAAGCTACACTGGCAACCCCTGGAGCTACACTAGGGGCTTGGTTTTTAGGACAGCTAGGGTCCTTGGTGTGGTGCCCTGTCTTTTGACAGTTGTGACAACATACCTTGTTGGGATCCCAACTCTTACCTTGGTACCCAGCTTTAGGTTGTGAGGTGTCTTTTGGCCCTCCTCCTGGACAGTGGTTTGGGGGGCTACCTTGGTCTCCTTACTTTTATCTTTAGGTTGCTCACTCTCTTTCCCCCGGGGAGGTTTTAGTAACCCCTTTCTTTGGGTCACCCCTAGTGGACGTCTTGGTTACCCTTGCCTTGACCCAGTGGTCCGCCTTCTTGCCCGATTTTGGGGAGAAATTAGACCTAGGTCTACCAGATACTGATGCAATTTATCATCAATGCAATTACTTAATATGTGTTCTTTCCTAAAAAAATTATAAAGACCCTTATAATCTTGCACTTTACTTAAAGTCAACCAGCCACCTAGTGTTTTTATTGAGAAGTCTACAAATTCCACCCAGGGCTGACTCTGGGATTTCTGAGCCCCCCTGAATTTAATTCTGTACTCCCAGTAGTGAGTCCAAATCCCTCAATCAGGGTGCCTTTCATGAGGTCATAAGACCCAGCATCTGCCCCACTAAGGGTCAGAAGACTGTCTCTTCACTTACAAGAGAACAGTTCCCAAAGGAGTGCCCCTAAGTGAGATTTCCTCACTTTTCTGCTTTCAGAAGCCCTCTTAAACACTGTGAATCGCTTGGTGATGTCATCACCATGCTCAAATTTAGGGACAATCCCTTTAGGGATTTTAGGATCGTAAGAGCTTTTCTTCTCTTGATTTCTTAAATTAGTGCCACCATTGATGGGTCCTAGGCCACTCTCTGCTCCCTGTTTTTCTAGAGCAAAGAACCTAGGGGCCGATTCACAGAACTAAATCTGAGATAAGATCCTAAACTTACTACTTTTGGTATTCACAGAAGGCATTTAGTAGTAGTAAAGTTAGGACTCCTAACTTTACTACTAATAAACTGAGATACAATCCTAAACTTACTACTTTTGGTATTCACAGAAGGCATTTAGTAGTAGTAAAGTTAGGACTCCTAACTTTACTACTACTAAACTGAGACAAAATCCTAACTTTACGACTTTCGGTATTCACAGAAGGCATTTAGTAGTAGTAAAGTTAGGACTCCTAACTTTACTACTACTAAACTGAGACAAAATCCTAAACTTACTACTTTTGGTATTCACAGAAGGCATTTAGTAGTAGTAAAGTTAGGACTCATAACTTTACTACTACTAAACTGAGATAAAATGCTAAACTTACTACTTTTGGTATTCACAGAAGGCATTTAGTAGTAGTAAAGTTAGGAGTCCTAACTTTACTACTACTAAACTGAGATAAAATCCTAAACTTACTACTTTGGGTATTCACAGAAGGCATTTAGTAGTAGTAAAGTTAGGAGTCCTAACTTTACTACTACTAAACTGAGATACAATCCTAAACTTACTACTTTTGGTATTCACAGAAGGCATTTAGTAGTAGTAAAGTTAGGACTCATAACTTTACTACTACTAAACTGAGATAAAATGCTAAACTTACTACTTTTGGTATTCACAGAAGGCATTTAGTAGTAGTAAAGTTAGGACTCCTAACTTTACTGCCACTAAACTGAGATAAAATCCTAAACTTACTACTTTTGTTATTCACAGAAGGCATTTAGTAGTAGTAAAGTTAGGACTCCTAACTTTACTACTACTAAACTGAGATAAAATCCTAAACTTACTACTTTTGGTATTCACAGAAGGCATTTAGTAGTAGTAAAGTTAGGACTCCTAACTTTACTACTACTAAACTGAGATAAAATCCTAAACTTACTACTTTTGGTATTCACAGAAGGCATTTAGTAGTAGTAAAGTTAGGAGTCCTAACTTTACTACTACTAAACTGAGATAAAATGCTAAACTTACTACTTTTGGTATTCACAGAAGGCATTTAGTAGTAGTAAAGTTAGGACTCATAACTTTACTACTACTAAACTGAGATAAAATGCTAAACTTACTACTTTTGGTATTCACAGAAGGCATTTAGTAGTAGTAAAGTTAGGAGTCCTAACTTTACTACTACTAAACTGAGATACAATCCTAAACTTACTACTTTTGGTATTCACAGAAGGCATTTAGTAGTAGTAAAGTTAGGAGTCCTAACTTTACTACTACTAAACTGAGACAAAATCCTAACTTTACGACTTTCGGTATTCACAGAAGGCATTTAGTAGTAGTAAAGTTAGGACTCCTAACTTTACTACTAATAAACTGAGATAAAATCCTAAACTTACTACTTTGGGTATTCACAGAAGGCATTTAGTAGTAGTAAAGTTAGGAGTCCTAACTTTACTACTACTAAACTGAGATACAATCCTAAACTTACTACTTTTGGTATTCACAGAAGGCATTTAGTAGTAGTAAAGTTAGGACTCATAACTTTACTACTACTAAACTGAGATAAAATGCTAAACTTACTACTTTTGGTATTCACAGAAGGCATTTAGTAGTAGTAAAGTTAGGACTCCTAACTTTACTACTACTAAACTGAGATAAAATGCTAAACTTAGTACTTTTGGTATTCACAGAAGGCATTTAGTAGTAGTAAAGTTAGGACTCATAACTTTACTACTACTAAACTGAGATAAAATGCTAAACTTACTACTTTTGGTATTCACAGAAGGCATTTAGTAGTAGTAAAGTTAGGACTCATAACTTTACTACTACTAAACTGAGATAAAATGCTAAACTTACTACTTTTGGTATTCACAGAAGGCATTTAGTAGTAGTAAAGTTAGGACTCCTAACTTTACTACTACTAAACTGAGACAAAATCCTAAACTTACTACTTTTGGTATTCACAGAAGGCATTTAGTAGTAGTAAAGTTAGGAGTCCTAACTTTACTACTACTAAACTGAGATAAAATCCTAAACTTACTACTTTGGGTATTCACAGAAGGCATTTAGTAGTAGTAAAGTTAGGAGTCCTAACTTTACTACTACTAAACTGAGATACAATCCTAAACTTACTACTTTTGGTATTCACAGAAGGCATTTAGTAGTAGTAAAGTTAGGAGTCCTAACTTTACTACTACTAAACTGAGATAAAATGCTAAACTTACTACTTTTGGTATTCACAGAAGGCATTTAGTAGTAGTAAAGTTAGGACTCCTAACTTTACTACTACTAAACTGAGATAAAATGCTAAACTTAGTACTTTTGGTATTCACAGAAGGCATTTAGTAGTAGTAAAGTTAGGACTCATAACTTTACTACTACTAAACTGAGATAAAATGCTAAACTTACTACTTTTGGTATTCACAGAAGGCATTTAGTAGTAGTAAAGTTAGGACTCATAACTTTACTACTACTAAACTGAGATAAAATGCTAAACTTACTACTTTTGGTATTCACAGAAGGCATTTAGTAGTAGTAAAGTTAGGACTCCTAACTTTACTACTACTAAACTGAGACAAAATCCTAAACTTACTACTTTTGGTATTCACAGAAGGCATTTAGTAGTAGTAAAGTTAGGAGTCCTAACTTTACTACTACTAAACTGAGATAAAATCCTAAACTTACTACTTTGGGTATTCACAGAAGGCATTTAGTAGTAGTAAAGTTAGGAGTCCTAACTTTACTACTACTAAACTGAGATACAATCCTAAACTTACTACTTTTGGTATTCACAGAAGGCATTTAGTAGTAGTAAAGTTAGGAGTCCTAACTTTACTACTACTAAACTGAGATAAAATGCTAAACTTACTACTTTTGGTATTCACAGAAGGCATTTAGTAGTAGTAAAGTTAGGACTCCTAACTTTACTACTACTAAACTGAGATAAAATGCTAAACTTACTACTTTTGGTATTCACAGAAGGCATTTAGTAGTAGTAAAGTTAGGAGTCCTAACTTTACTACTACTAAAATGAGACAAAATCCTAAACTTACTACTTTTGGTATTCACAGAAGGCATTTAGTAGTAGTAAAGTTATGAGTCCTAACTTTACTACTACTAAACTGAGATAAAATCCTAAACTTACTACTTTGGGTATTCACAGAAGGCATTTAGTAGTAGTAAAGTTAGGAGTCCTAACTTTACTACTACTAAACTGAGATACAATCCTAAACTTACTACTTTTGGTATTCACAGAAGGCATTTAGTAGTAGTAAAGTTAGGACTCCTAACTTTACTACTACTAAACTGAGATAAAATGCTAAACTTACTACTTTTGGTATTCACAGAAGGCATTTAGTAGTAGTAAAGTTAGGAGTCCTAACTTTACTACTACTAAAATGAGACAAAATCCTAAACTTACTACTTTTGGTATTCACAGAAGGCATTTAGTAGTAGTAAAGTTATGAGTCCTAACTTTACTACTACTAAACTGAGATAAAATCCTAAACTTACTACTTTGGGTATTCACAGAAGGCATTTAGTAGTAGTAAAGTTAGGAGTCCTAACTTTACTACTACTAAACTGAGATACAATCCTAAACTTACTACTTTTGGTATTCACAGAAGGCATTTAGTAGTAGTAAAGTTAGGACTCCTAACTTTACTACTACTAAACTGTGATAAAATCCTAAACTTACTACTTTTGGTATTCACAGAAGGCATTTAGTAGTAGTAAAGTTAGGAGTCCTAACTTTACTACTACTAAACTGAGATAAAATCCTAAACTTACTACTTTGGGTATTCACAGAAGGCATTTAGTAGTAGTAAAGTTAGGAGTCCTAACTTTACTACTACTAAACTGAGATACAATCCTAAACTTACTACTTTTGGTATTCACAGAAGGCATTTAGTAGTAGTAAAGTTAGGACTCCTAACTTTACTACTACTAAACTGAGATAAAATCCTAAACTTACTACTTTTGGTATTCACAGAAGGCATTTAGTAGTAGTAAAGTTAGGAGTCCTAACTTTACTACTACTAAACTGAGATAAAATGCTAAACTTACTACTTTTGGTATTCACAGAAGGCATTTAGTAGTAGTAAAGTTAGGACTCATAACTTTACTACTACTAAACTGAGATAAAATGCTAAACTTACTACTTTTGGTATTCACAGAAGGCATTTAGTAGTAGTAAAGTTAGGACTCCTAACTTTACTACTACTAAACTGAGACAAAATCCTAAACTTACTACTTTTGGTATTCACAGAAGGCATTTAGTAGTAGTAAAGTTAGGAGTCCTAACTTTACTACTACTAAACTGAGATAAAATCCTAAACTTACTACTTTGGGTATTCACAGAAGGCATTTAGTAGTAGTAAAGTTAGGAGTCCTAACTTTACTACTACTAAACTGAGATACAATCCTAAACTTACTACTTTTGGTATTCACAGAAGGCATTTAGTAGTAGTAAAGTTAGGAGTCCTAACTTTACTACTACTAAACTGAGATAAAATGCTAAACTTAGTACTTTTGGTATTCACAGAAGGCATTTAGTAGTAGTAAAGTTAGGACTCCTAACTTTACTACTACTAAAATGAGACAAAATCCTAAACTTACTACTTTTGGTATTCACAGAAGGCATTTAGTAGTAGTAAAGTTAGGACTCATAACTTTACTACTACTAAACTGAGATAAAATCCTAAACTTACTACTTTTGGTATTCACAGAAGGCATTTAGTAGTAGTAAAGTTAGGAGTCCTAACTTTACTACTACTAAACTGAGATACAATCCTAAACTTACTACTTTTGGTATTCACAGAAGGCATTTAGTAGTAGTAAAGTTAGGAGTCCTAACTTTACTACTACTAAACTGAGATAAAATCCTAAACTTACTACTTTGGGTATTCACAGAAGGCATTTAGTAGTAGTAAAGTTAGGAGTCCTAACTTTACTACTACTAAACTGAGATACAATCCTAAACTTACTACTTTTGGTATTCACAGAAGGCATTTAGTAGTAGTAAAGTTATGAGTCCTAACTTTACTACTACTAAACTGAGATAAAATGCTAAACTTACTACTTTTGGTATTCACAGAAGGCATTTAGTAGTAGTAAAGTTAGGACTCCTAACTTTACTACTACTAAACTGAGACAAAATCCTAAACTTACTACTTTTGGTATTCACAGAAGGCATTTAGTAGTAGTAAAGTTAGGAGTCCTAACTTTACTACTACTAAAATGAGACAAAATCCTAAACTTACTACTTTTGGTATTCACAGAAGGCATTTAGTAGTAGTAAAGTTATGAGTCCTAACTTTACTACTACTAAACTGAGATAAAATCCTAAACTTACTACTTTGGGTATTCACAGAAGGCATTTAGTAGTAGTAAAGTTAGGAGTCCTAACTTTACTACTACTAAACTGAGATACAATCCTAAACTTACTACTTTTGGTATTCACAGAAGGCATTTAGTAGTAGTAAAGTTAGGACTCCTAACTTTACTACTACTAAACTGAGATAAAATCCTAAACTTACTACTTTTGGTATTCACAGAAGGCATTTAGTAGTAGTAAAGTTAGGAGTCCTAACTTTACTACTACTAAACTGAGATAAAATGCTAAACTTACTACTTTTGGTATTCACAGAAGGCATTTAGTAGTAGTAAAGTTAGGACTCATAACTTTACTACTACTAAACTGAGATAAAATGCTAAACTTACTACTTTTGGTATTCACAGAAGGCATTTAGTAGTAGTAAAGTTAGGACTCCTAACTTTACTACTACTAAACTGAGACAAAATCCTAAACTTACTACTTTTGGTATTCACAGAAGGCATTTAGTAGTAGTAAAGTTAGAGTCCTAACTTTACTACTACTAAACTGAGATAAAATCCTAAACTTACTACTTTGGGTATTCACAGAAGGCATTTAGTAGTAGTAAAGTTAGGAGTCCTAACTTTACTACTACTAAACTGAGATACAATCCTAAACTTACTACTTTTGGTATTCACAGAAGGCATTTAGTAGTAGTAAAGTTAGGAGTCCTAACTTTACTACTACTAAACTGAGATAAAATGCTAAACTTACTACTTTTGGTATTCACAGAAGGCATTTAGTAGTAGTAAAGTTAGAGTCCTAACTTTACTACTACTAAACTGAGATAAAATGCTAAACTTACTACTTTTGGTATTCACAGAAGGCATTTAGTAGTAGTAAAGTTAGGACTCATAACTTTACTACTACTAAACTGAGATAAAATGCTAAACTTACTACTTTTGGTATTCACAGAAGGCATTTAGTAGTAGTAAAGTTAGGACTCCTAACTTTACTACTACTAAACTGAGATAAAATCCTAAACTTACTACTTTTGGTATTCACAGAAGGCATTTAGTAGTAGTAAAGTTAGGACTCCTAACTTTACTACTACTAAACTGAGATAAAATCCTAAACTTACTACTTTTGGTATTCACAGAAGGCATTTAGTAGTAGTAAAGTTAGGACTCCTAACTTTACTACTACTAAACTGAGATACAATCCTAAACTTACTACTTTGGGTATTCACAGAAGGCATTTAGTAGTAGTAAAGTTAGGAGTCCTAACTTTACTACTACTAAACTGAGATACAATCCTAAACTTACTACTTTTGGTATTCACAGAAGGCATTTAGTAGTAGTAAAGTTAGGACTCCTAACTTTACTACTACTAAAATGAGACAAAATCCTAAACTTACTACTTTTGGTATTCACAGAAGGCATTTAGTAGTAGTAAAGTTATGAGTCCTAACTTTACTACTACTAAACTGAGATAAAATCCTAAACTTACTACTTTGGGTATTCACAGAAGGCATTTAGTAGTAGTAAAGTTAGGAGTCCTAACTTTACTACTACTAAACTGAGATACAATCCTAAACTTACTACTTTTGGTATTCACAGAAGGCATTTAGTAGTAGTAAAGTTAGGACTCCTAACTTTACTACTACTAAACTGAGATAAAATCCTAAACTTACTACTTTTGGTATTCACAGAAGGCATTTAGTAGTAGTAAAGTTAGGAGTCCTAACTTTACTACTACTAAACTGAGATAAAATGCTAAACTTACTACTTTTGGTATTCACAGAAGGCATTTAGTAGTAGTAAAGTTATGAGTCCTAACTTTACTACTACTAAACTGAGATAAAATCCTAAACTTACTACTTTGGGTATTCACAGAAGGCATTTAGTAGTAGTAAAGTTAGGACTCCTAACTTTACTACTACTAAACTGAGATACAATCCTAAACTTACTACTTTTGGTATTCACAGAAGGCATTTAGTAGTAGTAAAGTTAGGACTCCTAACTTTACTACTACTAAACTGAGATAAAATCCTAAACTTACTACTTTTGGTATTCACAGAAGGCATTTAGTAGTAGTAAAGTTAGGACTCATAACTTTACTACTACTAAACTGAGATAAAATGCTAAACTTACTACTTTTGGTATTCACAGAAGGCATTTAGTAGTAGTAAAGTTAGGACTCATAACTTTACTACTACTAAACTGAGATAAAATGCTAAACTTACTACTTTTGGTATTCACAGAAGGCATTTAGTAGTAGTAAAGTTAGGACTCCTAACTTTACTACTACTAAACTGAGACAAAATCCTAAACTTACTACTTTTGGTATTCACAGAAGGCATTTAGTAGTAGTAAAGTTATGAGTCCTAACTTTACTACTACTAAACTGAGATAAAATCCTAAACTTACTACTTTGGGTATTCACAGAAGGCATTTAGTAGTAGTAAAGTTAGGAGTCCTAACTTTACTACTACTAAACTGAGATACAATCCTAAACTTACTACTTTTGGTATTCACAGAAGGCATTTAGTAGTAGTAAAGTTAGGAGTCCTAACTTTACTACTACTAAACTGAGATAAAATGCTAAACTTACTACTTTTGGTATTCACAGAAGGCATTTAGTAGTAGTAAAGTTAGGACTCCTAACTTTACTACTACTAAACTGAGATAAAATCCTAAACTTACTGCTTTTGGTATTCACAGAAGGCATTTAGTAGTAGTAAAGTTATGAGTCCTAACTTTACTACTACTAAACTGAGATAAAATCCTAAACTTACTACTTTGGGTATTCACAGAAGGCATTTAGTAGTAGTAAAGTTAGGAGTCCTAACTTTACTACTACTAAACTGAGATACAATCCTAAACTTACTACTTTTGGTATTCACAGAAGGCATTTAGTAGTAGTAAAGTTAGGACTCCTAACTTTACTACTACTAAACTGAGATAAAATCCTAAACTTACTACTTTTGGTATTCACAGAAGGCATTTAGTAGTAGTAAAGTTAGGACTCCTAACTTTACTCCTACTAAAATGAGACAAAATCCTAAACTTACTACTTTTGGTATTCACAGAAGGCATTTAGTAGTAGTAAAGTTATGAGTCCTAACTTTACTACTACTAAACTGAGATAAAATCCTAAACTTACTACTTTGGGTATTCACAGAAGGCATTTAGTAGTAGTAAAGTTAGGAGTCCTAACTTTACTACTACTAAACTGAGATACAATCCTAAACTTACTACTTTTGGTATTCACAGAAGGCATTTAGTAGTAGTAAAGTTAGGACTCCTAACTTTACTACTACTAAACTGAGATAAAATCCTAAACTTACTACTTTTGGTATTCACAGAAGGCATTTAGTAGTAGTAAAGTTAGGACTCCTAACTTTACTACTACTAAACTGAGATAAAATGCTAAACTTACTACTTTTGGTATTCACAGAAGGCATTTAGTAGTAGTAAAGTTATGAGTCCTAACTTTACTACTACTAAACTGAGATAAAATCCTAAACTTACTACTTTTGGTATTCACAGAAGGCATTTAGTAGTAGTAAAGTTAGGACTCCTAACTTTACTCCTACTAAAATGAGACAAAATCCTAAACTTACTACTTTTGGTATTCACAGAAGGCATTTAGTAGTAGTAAAGTTATGAGTCCTAACTTTACTACTACTAAACTGAGATAAAATCCTAAACTTACTACTTTGGGTATTCACAGAAGGCATTTAGTAGTAGTAAAGTTAGGAGTCCTAACTTTACTACTACTAAACTGAGATACAATCCTAAACTTACTACTTTTGGTATTCACAGAAGGCATTTAGTAGTAGTAAAGTTAGGACTCCTAACTTTACTACTACTAAACTGAGATAAAATCCTAAACTTACTACTTTTGGTATTCACAGAAGGCATTTAGTAGTAGTAAAGTTAGGACTCCTAACTTTACTACTACTAAACTGAGATACAATCCTAAACTTACTACTTTTGGTATTCACAGAAGGCATTTAGTAGTAGTAAAGTTAGGACTCCTAACTTTACTACTACTAATCTGAGATAAAATCCTAAACTTACTACTTTTGTTATTCACAGAAGGCATTTAGTAGTAGTAAAGTTAGGACTCCTAACTTTACTACTACTAAACTGAGATAAAATCCTAAACTTACTACTTTTGGTATTCACAGAAGGCATTTAGTAGTAGTAAAGTTAGGACTCCTAACTTTACTACTACTAAACTGAGATAAAATCCTAAACTTACTACTTTTGGTATTCACAGAAGGCATTTAGTAGTAGTAAAGTTAGGACTCCTAACTTTACTACTACTAAACTGAGATAAAATGCTAAACTTACTACTTTTGGTATTCACAGAAGGCATTTAGTAGTAGTAAAGTTAGGACTCCTAACTTTACTACTACTAAACTGAGATACAATCCTAAACTTACTACTTTGGGTATTCACAGAAGGCATTTAGTAGTAGTAAAGTTAGGAGTCCTAACTTTACTACTACTAAACTGAGATACAATCCTAAACTTACTACTTTTGGTATTCACAGAAGGCATTTAGTAGTAGTAAAGTTAGGACTCCTAACTTTACTACTACTAAAATGAGACAAAATCCTAAACTTACTACTTTTGGTATTCACAGAAGGCATTTAGTAGTAGTAAAGTTATGAGTCCTAACTTTACTACTACTAAACTGAGATAAAATCCTAAACTTACTACTTTGGGTATTCACAGAAGGCATTTAGTAGTAGTAAAGTTAGGAGTCCTAACTTTACTACTACTAAACTGAGATACAATCCTAAACTTACTACTTTTGGTATTCACAGAAGGCATTTAGTAGTAGTAAAGTTAGGACTCCTAACTTTACTACTACTAAACTGAGATAAAATCCTAAACTTACTACTTTTGGTATTCACAGAAGGCATTTAGTAGTAGTAAAGTTAGGAGTCCTAACTTTACTACTACTAAACTGAGATAAAATGCTAAACTTACTACTTTTGGTATTCACAGAAGGCATTTAGTAGTAGTAAAGTTATGAGTCCTAACTTTACTACTACTAAACTGAGATAAAATCCTAAACTTACTACTTTGGGTATTCACAGAAGGCATTTAGTAGTAGTAAAGTTAGGACTCCTAACTTTACTACTACTAAACTGAGATACAATCCTAAACTTACTACTTTTGGTATTCACAGAAGGCATTTAGTAGTAGTAAAGTTAGGACTCCTAACTTTACTACTACTAAACTGAGATAAAATCCTAAACTTACTACTTTTGGTATTCACAGAAGGCATTTAGTAGTAGTAAAGTTAGGACTCATAACTTTACTACTACTAAACTGAGATAAAATGCTAAACTTACTACTTTTGGTATTCACAGAAGGCATTTAGTAGTAGTAAAGTTAGGACTCATAACTTTACTACTACTAAACTGAGATAAAATGCTAAACTTACTACTTTTGGTATTCACAGAAGGCATTTAGTAGTAGTAAAGTTAGGACTCCTAACTTTACTACTACTAAACTGAGACAAAATCCTAAACTTACTACTTTTGGTATTCACAGAAGGCATTTAGTAGTAGTAAAGTTATGAGTCCTAACTTTACTACTACTAAACTGAGATAAAATCCTAAACTTACTACTTTGGGTATTCACAGAAGGCATTTAGTAGTAGTAAAGTTAGGAGTCCTAACTTTACTACTACTAAACTGAGATACAATCCTAAACTTACTACTTTTGGTATTCACAGAAGGCATTTAGTAGTAGTAAAGTTAGGAGTCCTAACTTTACTACTACTAAACTGAGATAAAATGCTAAACTTACTACTTTTGGTATTCACAGAAGGCATTTAGTAGTAGTAAAGTTAGGACTCCTAACTTTACTACTACTAAACTGAGATAAAATCCTAAACTTACTGCTTTTGGTATTCACAGAAGGCATTTAGTAGTAGTAAAGTTATGAGTCCTAACTTTACTACTACTAAACTGAGATAAAATCCTAAACTTACTACTTTGGGTATTCACAGAAGGCATTTAGTAGTAGTAAAGTTAGGAGTCCTAACTTTACTACTACTAAACTGAGATACAATCCTAAACTTACTACTTTTGGTATTCACAGAAGGCATTTAGTAGTAGTAAAGTTAGGACTCCTAACTTTACTACTACTAAACTGAGATAAAATCCTAAACTTACTACTTTTGGTATTCACAGAAGGCATTTAGTAGTAGTAAAGTTAGGACTCCTAACTTTACTCCTACTAAAATGAGACAAAATCCTAAACTTACTACTTTTGGTATTCACAGAAGGCATTTAGTAGTAGTAAAGTTATGAGTCCTAACTTTACTACTACTAAACTGAGATAAAATCCTAAACTTACTACTTTGGGTATTCACAGAAGGCATTTAGTAGTAGTAAAGTTAGGAGTCCTAACTTTACTACTACTAAACTGAGATACAATCCTAAACTTACTACTTTTGGTATTCACAGAAGGCATTTAGTAGTAGTAAAGTTAGGACTCCTAACTTTACTACTACTAAACTGAGATAAAATCCTAAACTTACTACTTTTGGTATTCACAGAAGGCATTTAGTAGTAGTAAAGTTAGGACTCCTAACTTTACTACTACTAAACTGAGATAAAATGCTAAACTTACTACTTTTGGTATTCACAGAAGGCATTTAGTAGTAGTAAAGTTATGAGTCCTAACTTTACTACTACTAAACTGAGATAAAATCCTAAACTTACTACTTTTGGTATTCACAGAAGGCATTTAGTAGTAGTAAAGTTAGGACTCCTAACTTTACTCCTACTAAAATGAGACAAAATCCTAAACTTACTACTTTTGGTATTCACAGAAGGCATTTAGTAGTAGTAAAGTTATGAGTCCTAACTTTACTACTACTAAACTGAGATAAAATCCTAAACTTACTACTTTGGGTATTCACAGAAGGCATTTAGTAGTAGTAAAGTTAGGAGTCCTAACTTTACTACTACTAAACTGAGATACAATCCTAAACTTACTACTTTTGGTATTCACAGAAGGCATTTAGTAGTAGTAAAGTTAGGACTCCTAACTTTACTACTACTAAACTGAGATAAAATCCTAAACTTACTACTTTTGGTATTCACAGAAGGCATTTAGTAGTAGTAAAGTTAGGACTCCTAACTTTACTACTACTAAACTGAGATACAATCCTAAACTTACTACTTTTGGTATTCACAGAAGGCATTTAGTAGTAGTAAAGTTAGGACTCCTAACTTTACTACTACTAATCTGAGATAAAATCCTAAACTTACTACTTTTGTTATTCACAGAAGGCATTTAGTAGTAGTAAAGTTAGGACTCCTAACTTTACTACTACTAAACTGAGATAAAATCCTAAACTTACTACTTTTGGTATTCACAGAAGGCATTTAGTAGTAGTAAAGTTAGGACTCCTAACTTTACTACTACTAAACTGAGATAAAATCCTAAACTTACTACTTTTGGTATTCACAGAAGGCATTTAGTAGTAGTAAAGTTAGGACTCCTAACTTTACTACTACTAAACTGAGATAAAATGCTAAACTTACTACTTTTGGTATTCACAGAAGGCATTTAGTAGTAGTAAAGTTATGAGTCCTAACTTTACTACTACTAAACTGAGATAAAATCCTAAACTTACTACTTTTGGTATTCACAGAAGGCATTTAGTAGTAGTAAAGTTATGAGTCCTAACTTTACTACTACTAAATGCCTTCTGTGAATACCAAAAGTAGTAAGTTTAGGATTTTATCTCAGATTAGTTCTGTGAATCGGCCCCCTAGTCTCTAGCTCTAGTCATTTCGCCAACCGTGCTAAAAGGTTGTCCTCTTCAGTGAAGTTGTCCTCACTGTTTTGTACAGAGTCTAGCCTCCCTCTGTAGGTTCTAGAACCCTCTAATCCCTGGCTTGGAGGTATGGAGCTCAAAGTTCCCTCCCTCCCTAAGTAGTTGAGGTGGAGGGTTGAAGACCTCATCCACCTCACTACCTTCCCCATCTCCCTGTAAGTTTTCCTCCTCAGGGGATGGGTGGTTCTTTTTATGGTTTCATTCACAAAGTTGTGACACGAGACTTGCGTGTCACAGAGGAGTTGCACAGCTCCATGCACATTTGAATCCAATTTAGACTCGTACTCAGTAGTAAACTCGGGTTCATCCAATTTTTATTCAATGTTCTATTCATGTTAATCCGTCACGTCACAGAAATAAAGTTCCAAATTTTCACGCATACTAATTGCTCTCGAATTGCCCATCCGGGCCTATTCATAGGCACGTGTAGAAACTTCATTCATCCGTTATTTTATATCACCCAATGCATTTCGGTCTTGTTGACCTTCCTCAGGGGTATCTACAATTATTAAAAAAATTATAAAAAATACATTCATCAACCCCATATCATTTACATATAACAATAATTCAACACTAACATATATTGTGCCTAAACCCCAAACTCTTAATTCATCCTTATTACGCGAATCACTGCTCCTGTACCTCCCCATTCGTCTTTCCCCACGCAAATCCTGTACCTTCAACTTCTGTGCCCTCCTCATCCTTTGCCCAAAACATATCACCCGTCCCTCTACAGATCGAATCACCAATAACGCTGACGTTCAACCCATCGGTAACACCACCTATCTCACTCTCCCCTGCTCCCCAGTTTGTACCTGTAATCATCTGCTGTTATTTCAAACGGTGAAACCGCCTTCTAAAAACGCCATGTTTTATGCTTTGCCAGAAACTCCCGGAGTTGTATTCTTGTAGGGTTGGACCCAGTTCGTATCTATTTAGCCTTACAGAGAAGCCTTAACTCTCTAACCTGTAGGTTGGAGTAAGGGGTGAGGTCGAGCTCCTCAGCCATATTCCCTGGGTTGTTCATTATTTTTCTAAAGTGGGGTTCTTTTTAGAAGATCTACACTAACAGTTCTAGGTAATTCCCCCCTAAGTTCAGTGACTTTTATTTTTCTACAAAATGCTACAGGTACTTAACACAAGACTCTAACAAGACTTTTAGAGTTTTGGAAAAAATAGTTAATTCAAAAAATGATCTGTACTAAAGACAATTTTTGGATTCTTGTCATGTGATCAGGTGGTAACCAGGTTAGTCCAATAAATGCAAGGATTTACATCCCACCACTGATCATCCAATGTAGGAAGCTGGTTCTGTATATACTATCAGTATACAAAGGAGGGATTACAGGGCTTTTTCCTCTATCAGTGTCGAGGGAGGTCCAGCATAGGTGCCCTAATTGAAGTATTAGAAGAAGAAGGTTATGCTGTTCCTCAAGAGTGTACGAGCAAGGGAAATTGACACCACCCTGAACGTTTGGGTTCAGAGTTGGGAGTCCATTTATTGGATTGTAATGCCCTCACACACCCAATCGGGTGTCATGCTTCATCATCTGGGCTGCTCCTCGTCGGGTCGGCGGTGCAATACCCAACGGGCTCCCTGTAGTAGGGGCACTTTGGCGGAGATCTTTTTCCAATAGCCGTATGGTGAAGTGGGGGTGAGGGGCCAGAACTGTGTAGATGTAGTATTATGTCTTAGGACTAAGCGTCGCTATTGGTGCAAATGAGGTCAACATGTTTCTCGCTCACTGTAAAAGTCTACATGCGATTCATCAGGACCTATATTGTGGAAACTAGCTACACTTAAAATTGGCGACGTGGCAACATACCAGTCGACCTACCACGGCTGTGGTTCCGGCAACTCCCTCTATGCCGGAACCACAGCCAAACTTCAAAAAAGACTCCAACGCATCCAGAACGCCTCAGCTCGACTCATCCTGGACATCCTCCGACACAGCCACATCGCCAGACACCTGAGAGACCTGCACTGGCTCCCCGTCAGCAAGAGAATCACGTTCCGACTCCTCACCCACGCACACAAAGCTCTCCACAACCAAGGCCCCAGATACCTCAACGACCGTCTGACCTTCTACACTCCCACCCGCCAGCTACGATCGACCAACCACGCCCTCGCCGCCGTCCCCCGCATCCGAAGAGCCACAACGGGAGGAAGATCCTTCTCCTACCTGGCTGCCAAGACGTGGAACTCCCTACCCATCCACCTCCGCCTTACCCAAGACCACCTCTCCTTCAGGAAGCAACTCAAGACCTGGCTGTTCGAACAGTAGCGGACCCCCCTCCCCCAAGCGCCTTGAGACCCTCCGGGTGAGTAGCGCGCTATACAAATTCTTGATTGATTGATTGATTGATACCCACATCTCCCGGACCCGGTAGATGTGGGTAGGTCGACTCGATACGTGACAGCACAAAACTCGTGAGGAACTCCTCTAGTTTGACCTACCGGGTACTGATGCCGCCTGGTTAGCTTACAACAATGGGTAGAACCAGGTCTGACAGGTACACGATTTAGGTAGTTACCTGGTTAATGTGAGTATGTTGCCACGTCGCCAATTTTAAGTGTAGATAGTTTCCACAATATAGGTACTGATGAATCGCATGTAGACTTTTACAGTGAGCGAGAAACATGTTGACCTCATTTGCACCAATAGCGACGCTTAGACCTAAGACATAATACTTAGCCAAGCACCGCATTGTTTATATTTTTAACTAGGGTGGGAGACCCACTGATTAAAAATTGTCTTCACGGATACTCCGAACCTTATTTTAAATCACACACATACATCTACACAGTTCTGGCCCCTCACCCCCACTTCACCATACGGCTATTGGAAAAAGATCTCCGCCAAAGTGCCCCTACTACAGGGAGCCCGTTGGGTATTGCACCGCCGACCCGACGAGGAGCAGCCCAGATGATGAAGCATGACACCCGATTGGGTGTGTGAGGGCATTACAATCCAATAAATGGACTCCCAACTCTGAACCCAAACGTTCAGGGTGGTGTCAATTTCCCTTGCTCGTACACTCTTGAGGAACAGCATAACCTTCTTCTTCTAATTCTGTATATACTATACCAAAGTAAGGTATAGTGTGCACAGAGTCCAGGGAGTCCCCAGAGGTATAGCACAGGATTTTAGGTAAGTACTAACAGCTCTCTTTGTGGTAGTTTGGGCGAGCAGTTAGGGTTATCCAGAGGGTGTGTTAAGCATTTATTGTATTCACTCAATCAAGGACTGATACACACACTCAGAGACAGAATCCAGACCATGGGTACTCACAAACTTTCTCCCGGGGGCCAAATTTACAGTGTGGTTTGTGGCCGAGGGCCGCACCGGTGGGGGTGGGGTCAGTGGGGGAGGGGGCGGGGCTAGAGCAAAAAAAAAACTGTGGCCATGAGGTTGAACACAGGCCCCTGCAGCGGACGCCTTCGTCCACTGAGCCACCAGACCTGGCATACACACATCTCTCTCTCTCTCTCTCTCTCTCTCTCTCTCTCTCTCTCTCTCTCTCTCTCTCTCTCTCTCTCTCTCTCTCTCTCTCTGTCTCTCTCCCTCTCTCTATCTCTACCTCCCTCTCTCTATCTCTCCCTCCCTCTCTCTCTCTGTCTCCCTCCCTCTCTCTATCTCTCTCCCTCTCTGTCTCCCTCTGTCTCACTCACTCTGTCTGTCTCCCTCTCTCTCTCTCTCTCTCTCTCTGTCTCCCTCCCTCTCTCTCTCTGTCTCCCTCTCCCTGCCTCTGTCTCCCTCCCTCTGTCTCCCTCTGTCTGTCTCACTCTGTCTGTCTCCCTCTGTCTGTCTCCCTCTGTTTCCCTCTATCTGTCTCCCTCCCTCTGTCTCCCTCTGTCTGTCGCCCTCCTCCCTCTGTCTGTCTCCCTCTGTCTGTCTCCCTCCCTCTGTCTGTCTCCATCTGTCTGTTGCCCTCTCCCTCCCTCTGTCTCCCTCCCTCTGTCTCCCTCCCTCCGTCTCCCTCTGTCTCCCTCCGTCTCCCTCTCCATCTCTCTGTCTCTCTGCCTCTCTGTCTCTGTCTGTCTCTGCCTCTATCTGTCTGTCCCTACCTTGTCTCTGCCTCTATCTGTCGCTGTCTGTCCCTGTCTGTCTGTCTGTCCCTGTCTCTGTCCCCCTCCCTCTGTCTCCCTCTCCGTCTCTCTGTCTGTCTCTGCCTCTATCTGTCTGCCCCTGTCTCTGCCTCTATCTGTCTCTGTCTGTCCTTGTCTCTGTCTGTCTCCCTCTCTCTCTCTCTCTCTGTCTCCCTCCCTCTCTCTGTCTCCCTCTCCCTCCCTTTCTCCCTCTGTCTCCCTCCCTCTGTCTCCCTCTGTCTGTCTGTCTCCCTCCCTCTGTCTGTCTCTATCTGTCTCCCTCCCTCTGTCTCCCTCTATCTGTCTCCCTCCCTCCCTCTCCCTCCCTCTGTCTGTCGCCCTCCTCCCTCTGTCTGTCTCCCTCTGTCTGTCTCTATCTGTCTCCCTCCCTCTGTCTCCCTCAATCTGTCTCCCTCCCTCTGTCGCCCTCCTCCCTCTGTCTGTCTCCCTCTGTCTGTCTCCCTCCCTCTGTCTGTCTCCCTCTGTCTGTCACCCTCTGTCTCCCTCCCTCTGTCTCCCTCTCTCTCTCCCTCTGTCTCCCTCTATCTGTCTCCATCCCTCTGTCTCCCTCTGTCTGTCGCCCTCCTCCCTCTGTCTGTCTCCCTCTGTCTGTCACCCTCCTCCCTCTGTCTGTCTCCCTCTGTCTGTCTCCCTCCCTCTGTCTGTCTCCCTCTGTCTGTCGCCCTCTGTCTCCCTCCCTCTGTCTCCCTCTCTGTCTGTCTCCCTCTGTCTGTCGCCCTCTGTCTGTCTCCCTCTGTCTCCCTCTCTCTCTGTCTCCCTCTGTCTCCCTCCCTCTGTCTCCCTCCCTCTGTCTCCCTCACTCTGTCTCCCTCCCTCTGTCTCCCTCCCTCTCCCTCCCTCCGTCTCCCTCTGTCTCCCTCCGTCTCCCTCTCCAGCTCTCTGTCTCTCTGCCTCTCTGTCTCTGTCTGTCTCTGTCTCTGCCTCTATCTGTCTGTCCCTGTCCTTGTCTCTGCCTCTATCTGTCTCTTTCTGTCCCTGTCTCTGTCTGTCCCTGTCTCTGTCTCCCTCCCTCTGTCTCCCTTTCCGTCTCTCTGTCTCTGTCTGTCTCTGCCTCTCTCTGTCTGACCCTGTCCCTGTCTCTGCCTCTATCAGTCTCTGTCTGTCCCTGTCTCTGTCTGTCCCTGTCACTGTCTGTCTCTGTCTCTGTCTGTCTCTGCCTCTATCTGTCTCTGCCTCTATCTGTCCCTGGGCTCAAAGGGCTTCAGCCTCCCCCCCCCCCTTGTGTGTGTCAGCCCGGGCTGAGACAGCTTCCCGGAAAGACCATTTACTTGTTAATGAGGCTTTGTTGTATTTCACCTCTTCTTAGCCCCCTGCATCTCCACTCTGACTATCCTGGAATCGCCCGGCCCCCATAGAACAGAGTCTCTCGGAGTCCGCGCTGCAAACACAGGTAGGATGTCTGCAAGGTCCGCGGGCCGCCAAGGAAGGCTTGCCGGGCCGCTGGCGGCCGGCGGGCCGTACTATGAGTACCTGTGATCCAGACCAATTAGGTAAGTAAAAAAAAGGTATACTTATGTTTTATTTTAGAACCAAGCAGGAGTTGGCACAGGTAAGTAAAATATACTTAAAAATGCAAGACTGTTCAAGGAAATACAGTTGTGTTTGAAATTGCAATTGTTACAGGTTTGTATATGCTTTGAAAACAGTTTAAATTACACAGTAGTTACTTTTCATTACTCTTGTGCTACGTTTTGGATTACTTTGAGGACTGGGGTGGTATACTTGGATACCACACCTTAGGATCTCTCAATACAAGGTAACTATGACTTTTTATACTTTGCAATTGAGTTCTCTTTTTCTCATCCAACAGTTCAACACAGACATTTTTAGGCCCAAAATCTCTTAACATCGGCTCCTATGGGAGAAAAATGGTTATCGGTTTCATAGGTAAGTAAATGTCTTACAAGTGGGAGTTTTTGGGGTTAGGGCCAAAGTTCCCCAAGGTTCAGGTAGGCACTCAAATTGCACCACCAGCAGCACTAGGGCGGCCGGGTGCAGAGTGCTTGGTGCCAATGTTAGCCAAAGGGGCTAGTGGGGCACCTCGGTTGGGTGCTGCTCACGGGCAGGCCACTCAGTCTCAGAAGCCAAGCTGCTAGGGTTAAGGTCAGGGCAAAAGGGGTCCCCAGTCAGCACCAAGTCCACACCACCAACGGTGCAGGGGCGGCCGGGTGCTTAGGAAGGGTCAGGAGCCCAATGCAATCCTATCAGTGTTGTCAGTTTTGGTTTTTAGCTGCAGGCTCGGTCCAGGAAGTCTTCCGGGAGGAAACAACAGCAGGGCAGGTAAGTTGGAGGGCTCAGGGACAAAGGTGCACCTCAAGTTCTTTTCTCCAGGGCACAGGGCGGCTGGATGCAGGGGTGCCTTTTGAGGTTGGATTTCACCTTACTGGGCCACTCGTGGTTAGGGGGGGTCTCCATGCAGAGGCTGCAGGCAACGTCAGGGAGTCCTGGAGGGGTCAGCCCACGGTGGACTCGAACTCTGGAGCACTGGGGGACCTCACTGGGACTGGTGGGCCACTGGAACTCAGGCCATGGGCAACGGGTGCAGTGGTGGTTCCAGGCGTCTGGTTTCTTTGTCTTCAGCAGGCTCCGAGTCTTGCTTTGGAGATTCTTTTGAACAGAGCTGCTGTTCACAGGCTATCCAGTCTTTTTTGAAGGCAGTCAGTCCTCCCAGGGGTTTTGGAGGTCGCTGGCTGCAGGAGAAGTCACTTTTTGCGCAGGATTGTGTTAAGTCTCGTGCAGGCCCATTGTCGTTTTCCCTATGCTAGCATGAGCACGTTGCAGATTGTCCTCTGCTTTGCACACAATACTGTACAGATATATTTTTGCTTTGTGCCACATTGTGCTTTCACACAGAACACTCTGTTGTTTTGTGCTCTGTTCTTTCCTGGGATTTAGTCTGAACACTGCAGACAAGGTTGAACAACAATGCCCTTTGTTATTCTGTTCTGGTCAAGCCCTAGCACCTAGAAAAAACACACAAATGCAGCTGTTGTTTGGGAACACATACTTTTTGTCATATAGGTATGCACAGATAGGTAACACACACTTGGAGAGGGACCTTTCCACAGAAAAAATCGTGTAAACGTCTGGGATGTAGAGCTTTCATCTATGTATACTGAGGTACGGGGTCTGCTGCTAACACCCAGAGATCTTCTGATATATAATCATTTTGCTTCTGTAGAAGGGGAGGGAGGTTAGGCTACACTGTCGTATATAATGACAGCTCCATTTATGATTTACGGACTACTTGCTATGCTAACCGTATTTGTGTTAGGCATTTTTCTACTTGTTGTGTCAAGTGTACGGCATACTAGACCACAATAGTTAAAATAAACATTTTAAACTTTCCTAGTGTCTCTTTCAGAACTTATTGTGGACTAGTATGAGTGTGTGAGCGAAATGGTGTGTCCTGCAACCACGATTCCTGAGAGGGTCGGGAGTATTGTATCCATGTTATTGGACATGGTTGATCTGATTCTTGAGAACACTTTTTCCTCTTTGATAAGACCTGGTTCAAGCAGTGACAAGGGACTGCGATGGGCTCAAAATTCGCACCATCATACGCCAACTTCTTCATGGGGTGGGTGGAGCATACATATGCGTGGTCAATGGCGGCTGCCGAATGGACCAAATACATACAATTCTGGGGTCGTTACATCAACGATATTATCATCATCTGGACAGGTACTGACTTACAGTTGAAAAATTACTTTGACTTTCTTAACAACAACGCCCTGAATGTCACCTTCACACTTAATATGTCCCAAACCAGAATACAATTCCTTGATCTGGAACTCTACATTGCCAATCGCAGGGTACAGAGCACACTATACAGAAAGGAGACTGCTGTAAACAGTATACTGCACTATGAGAGTGCGTATCCCCCTTCCACGAAGACAGCTATCCCTTTTGGAGAGCTACTACGCATCCGTAGGAACTGTAGTGATGAGGCTAACTTTGAGTTTCAAACAAAATTGGCGACCAAAAGATTAGCCAGGAGGGGCTATGACCAACAGGTTCTGTGGCTAGCTGAACAACGAGCTAGGAATGTGACTCGCAGGAATACTCCGGTTAAGAACAAAAAAAGAGAAGCGGAGGGGGGGAAACAACGAACGTCTTTCATCACGACATACTCTGCACTGAATCACGATGTCTTTAAAGTTCTAAAGAAACATTGGACACTGTTGAAGGGGTGCCTGGTGTTGGAGACTTGATTTCAGCTAAACCATCTGTCACCTATAAGAGGAGCAAAACCATTAAAGATACATTATGCCCCAGTTACACACTCCTGAGTAAACACCTGCCACACAAAACTAGCTTAGGAAACCGGTGGGCTTCTATACGTGTGAGGACTGCAACATTTGCACTCTTGGTTGTAACAATACACAGAACTTTAGCTACAATACCGGAAAGCAAAACACCATTCGGCATTTTATTAATTGTCTGACCAGTTATGTTGTTTATGTATTGATCTGTGTGTACAATAAAATTTATGTTGGCAGTGCTACACGTCAACTTAAGTGGTGTATTCAGGAGCACCGTAGGGTGTGCCTCAATAGAGATACTGCGTATGCCCTGGTTTCCCATGAATGTGAAGGGGGCACTGACAGATCAAAATTTTGGTTTTATGGTATTGACGTAGCACTGCCTAACAAAAGAGGAGGTGACAGGGAGCAATCACTGAGACAATTGGAGGCTAGGTGGATATGTAACCTATGTTCTGTAAAACAGGGCCTGAATCTGGATAATGAAATGCACTATTTTCTGTAGGGTGTGTTTTTCTGTCATTTTATTTACCTCTTATGAGCTGCCTTCATTATTGAGAATGTCTGAGCTTGGGCAATTTAGATTTGCTAGCCCCTTAGGATTCGTTTCTGAAACAGGTTTTAAACGGGTAGGAGGATGGTGGAAGGTGATTGATGACTCCCTGGACATGGGACTATCCTGATACTTATTCGTGAGTAAACGCAGGTGTTACTGATTTGATTTTGTTTACCGGATAAAGTGAGAGAAGTGTAGCGGCGAAGCCGTGTCTATTTTAAACTCAATAACGGGGATGTTTTGACCTCTTTAATATGAGGGAATTCATTTCCGTGACCGAATTGGCTTAACTGGAACAGTCGTGCCTTGGTCTTGAGCAAAAGTGACTTGTCTTAGGAACGTGAATTTATGTGTTATGTTGGCCTAGTACAGCCATGGGCAAATGTAGAAATTGTGTTTAATTTCCGCCGCGCTGCGGCTAAGATGCACCGCAGGTGGTTGAATGTTGGCTCAATATATCCTTGGTTTGAGTGAAGCGAGTCTAGTACACATTCTTTATACTTTTTCTTGTCCCGATTCTGAGGTTCAAACTAACGGACTTGAACTCGCCAGAAACAATAAACGAACACACTTTAAATCCAATGATGACCTACTTTTAAATAGAGGAAGGTACGCGCGTGATTGGTGAACCTTGCACTAACTCTGCGTGTTTTTAAGTCCTCACAGTGGTTTATGTTGGGCACTGTCTGGGCTTTTGTTTTTAACTACTTTTATTATTGTCGGTTATGGCATTAGACACGGTTTGCACTGCAAAGGCCCTGGATATGTAGCGCTATTTTAATCACACAAATTCCTGATTATTAGCCTGTGTTAACACGCAGAAAAATTTATATACTGTTTATGGTCTTTAGTAAGTGTGCATGTTTATAGGTGTTTTTGTTTTACGGTGTTGGGATTAACTTTAGTAATTTGGTGGACCGTGCTCGCCTAAATTGAATCTCTCCTTGTGTTTAAAATACTGTAGTATAACACATGCTGAGCTACTGGGATTATGCGAATGATCAAGGAACGGTGCAAGTACAGTTGGATGATTGTGGGTCTTTTCTCCAGGATTTCTTGGAAAGTGCTTAAATAACAGATTGGTAAGAAACCGGTACTTGGTACTTCTTCACTTCCTTTAGGGTTCGATCTGGTGTGGAAGTTTTACCGAGTAATTTGACATGGTCACAGGAATGGGATAAAGTTTCTTGAACACACCGATAGCTCTTCCTGCCCAGCTACTACCACATACTTTGATTGTCTTTTTGATGTTGGACCTCATGTGTGTGCACTATACACCATTACCATATCAATTAAAGAGCCTGTCGTGTCTCTTAAAGGGTAGGGTTTAATCTTTGGATGTTACCTACTCCCTTGACACTTTCCGTTTCTCCTCACAACTTTTCACGGTTAGTTTCTCTTTTTCTCTCGTTTTTTCTTGAATTAGACAATTGTATCACTTGAGTGACAGTATGTTTCTGATGAAACATATACATTGGGGAATTCGCATTTTTTACGCACAATATTTGTATGTATTTACAGCCCTGAAGAAGCCCTTGCTAGGGCGAAACGTGTTGGCTGAGCCCATGGTCCAATGAAATTTGAGAAATAAAGAATTTTCTATGTACACAAGAATTCAGTGCATGAACCATTATTGAACATTGTAACATCTCGTAATATGTGTATTGCCTCTCATCTTTCTGTATAAATTCATTTGTATTCATCGTTAATATTTCACGATCAATAAAAACACTTATATTTACATAATTATTATACAATTATCCAAACAGGGTATCGATCTTTTACAGCGCCTAAAATCAATTATTGTTGAAAAATTATAATATAATAGTTTTTCTGCATCTGATTACACTCCTTAAAAAGCATGCTATAGACCTAGTAAAATCTTAATTATTTAAGAATTGCAAAAATAAATATGCAGGACGGCTTTGTCTAAAACCAAGTTCTTTAAGATTGGCAGGATCCACCTCTTTCTTTGTAGTGCAGAACATTTTCAGAAAAGGACTGCGTGTATTGTGGACTGTGCTGACGCTTCCTCACATGGACAATTACTTAGCATTTTCAACCAGTCATTCATTAAAGGGAAGGTTATTAGTCGGTGGAAGATACCAAACCTAAAACAAGTGAGGACTACTCTATCCTGTAAACATTCAATGTTTTTAAGATAAGGCTGAATGTCATAGGTAGTCAATATCAATTGATTGGACTGTACTGTTGGCCTCGCTATTTCTGCGGAAAATCTGTTTATCTCTAAAAGAGTCATGCACTCTCTTTTAAAATCTTTTGTAGTTACAGAGTGTATAGAGATTGGATCCTCATAATATTCGGGATGTCCCAAATCATTCATGATTTTTTAAAATATATTTTAGCCATGGGATGTCAAGAGCCCGATCGAGCTTAGTACAGTCACTTATAATATCCCTATTAAAATTGTTTTTCGTGGTTGTCCAGATCCTGTGCCACAGAAGAACTGGCTGTATTTTTATTAAGTCCGTTATGTAGGGTAGCCCAAACTCTGCATGACATGTATAGGTGGAACAACTGCCGGGGACGGCCAAAAGAAATCTTAAAAAGGCGTTCTCACCAACTGTAGAGACTGAGTATCAGAATTGTTCCGTACACCAGTGCCATATGTAGCGGCACATTTTGCCCTGTATATGCTTAACAACTCTTCAGGAGGTCTTTTTTCCCAATTTTCTTGCAAAATTCACTAGGGCAGCTGTGGATTTCAGAAATAAAAGCTTCCCAGCTTTAACTGCCTGGGACCATGTGCCCTTGTGGTCAAAGAGGATGCATAGATAGGGGAATGTCTTTGTATGTTCTATCTTTTTATTTTCTATGTATATGTCCCTACACTTTGTGCTCCCTCTCTCGCAATTCATAATGAAAGTCTTTGAGATAATAACTCTGAGACCCAAATTCTGCATGTACATGGTAAAGCTAGTTAACAGCCGTTGGAGCCCCAATTGTGTGCGTGACATCAAGACGGCGTCGTCGGCGTAGAGAAGGGCTGGTATAGAGCGGTTATCAATTTGTGGCAAGTCCTGGCACTGATCTACCAAAGCTTGTCCCAATCCATTGGTATAAAGAGTAAACAAAAAAGGTGCAAGGACGCAGCCCTGTCTTACCCCTCTCTCAACGGTGAATGGTGCAGTACATTCACCCTTTTCCCCGTAACGTAGCCTTGCTTTTGTCCTGACATAAAGCTGCCTTAAAAAATGTAAAAGTGGAGCTTCCACACCCGTATTGGCCAGTATGGACCATAATTTGTCGTGTTATATGCAGTCAAAGGCTGCGGTTAAGTCTACGAAGGCCAGGTATAATCTACCCTGTTTGGCCGCTGTGAACTACTTCCGGATTAAAATATTTAAGTTTGATCCCTGCTTGACTGTACCAAGGCCCGCCCGAAATCCAAACTGCAGCTCAGATAATACATTATTGTCTTCCGCCCAATCCTGAAGTCTATTGAGTACAATGCGCCCCACCACTTTAACCAAGGAATCAAGGAGTGATTTTGGCCAATAGCAGGCAGGGTTCTGTCAGTCCCCTTTCTTAAAAATCGGTACCAATAATGATTCTGACCATGTTGTAATACAATCTGAGGAACAACAAGCTGCTATCACTTGTGTCAACAGTGGGCCTCATAGTGACAAGTTGGCTTTGAAAAGGTCTTCGGGCACGCCATCCGGTTGCTGCCTCTGGCGTCATAAATGAATGGTCTAATGGTTACTGCAGGTGGGTCTCGACCTTGCGTGGGCACAGTGTGGCCAGTGGACAACGTGTCCAGATGTCTGGCATGGGGAGTGGGTGATCACTACGTTTACTAGGTCCTGATTGGCTGTGTTCCTAACTCATGTGGCATCTGACTTTTTATGGTGGTTTAGGGAGCGTGCACGTACCTCCTCCGGCCATGTGTGCTTTACTGGGGAAATCTCCCCTGACCATTGTAATGTCGCTGCGTCGATCTGTGGGATTGATCACGAGTTTCCTGCCCAAGTGCCAGCTATGCCCCCTCCCACCTGTGACCTATCAATCATTAATCTTGGGCCTAGGTCTCAGGGCCTGCTTAACTACATATTTGCGAGTCAAGCTTGATGTGGAGTTCAGAATGGACGATTCATTTAATAAGGACGAGATTTCATTTTTAGCGATGAACGCATCGATTTCCATATTAACAATCCCCCTCTAGTTGATTCTTCAGCTACATGATCTAACTCATGCATTTGTACAGTTACTTTATTTGGGGCCCGTTGTTCCTTATGCTCGCTTTTGACTACAACTACCTTCCTAATTGCTTGCATTCTTCCCAGTTTGAGGACTGCGTTTTTACAGCAGGTGAACCCCAATTGTATAACCCCACATACCAATAGCAACATAATGATAACTGGTAACAGTGATTTACATAAACCAGATATCCATCGTGGGAGCCAGGAGAACCAATTCGAAAACCACTCCTGCTCAGGGACACCTCCTTCTTCACGCAAGTTTCTCTGAAGATTGTGCAGTGCTTGAATGGCAAACTTCCGTGTTCCATTGTCCATGTCATTCCCTGGGAAGAGCGTACAGCAGGCCGCTCTGATCTTGGCACAGACCCCTCCCTCTATGGCGGTTATTAAGTCCAGTATATAATGGTGCTACATTACCATGAGGAGGATTGCTCGCATTTCCTTCTTGATTGAATTAAGGCCGAGCTCAGTGCTGTTCATCATTTTGAGCATCTCCCACCAGGCGATTTGTATCCAGCGGGCATTTGCTTTTGTCTGCTGGGTGAAGAAGGACATCAACCCCCCTGCCCCCAGCTGTACTTCCGTGAACAGTATAAATTCTTCTGGAGTGTATTTGAACTGTGCCCCTCTGGTACCCTTCCTACGCTTCCTGTCCAGCTCGGTTTGGATCTCAGTGGGCTCAGTGAGGATGTATGGTGCTGTTGGGTTGGTGTCATATCGGGTTATGTTCACCACTACCCTGTGTGGTTCTGTCTTGTTGAGTTGGCCATTATCCTACATAGGTAGAGGTGAATAAGGCATTTTGCTTTCTCGGGGGCTACCTCTTGGGACAAGTAAAGCCTATCTGCTCCTGCAACATGTGGGATCAATGAGCAGACATAACATGACCTGGCTGATGCTTGGGAGCCGACTGTGCTCATGTGCTAGTACAAAGTGTTATGTAAAAGGGCGCTGTGCAGTGCATGTGGGATGTTGGTGTTCTGTTTAGTGTAAATTTAGGTAACGTATGAGAGGTCCCTATGTATCAGAGGTGCTGTAGTTCCCCTTTCGTGAATCTCTTTTGTCTCAGCAATTCCTCAGTAGTACTGAAGTGTGGGACTACCTATTGTAGGCAGATTGTACATAACCATATAAATATACATAAATATGTCGCAATACTGCAGCTCTAGATATGGGTCTCCTGGGAGTTGTCTGTGCTCCTCCAATGACTGTGTTCTTTCTCACCAGTTCAAAAAAGTTTGCAGTTTTTAGTTCAAGGGTGTCATTGCCATGAAAGGGCTTGACTTTCCATTGGAACGGTGCACCCATGCGGATGTTATGCAGACCACTCGCTGAGGGCCTGTGTTTCTTTCCTCCTTCCTCCGCAAGGTCCGTTATGTTCCTTTTTCCTTTGAGTCGTGGGGGTTGATGACCAGTCAGCGTTGGTGCACTTCATTGTCCTTGTGGTTACCTGTTTTGAAAGAACTTTTGTGATTGTTAATTCAGATAATAACATGCTCCTTTCTCATTGGTTTTGGGGGAACTGTATCCGCCACAGGGGTGTGATCTCATCAACCTACTAGTCACGATCTAGTGAGATATTGGAGTGAGACCCCTGTTGGAAACGTCTTTTAGTGATTTGGGGGAGGAAAGGTGATTATCATTAACTACACAGATCTTCTTTTTCTAAGCTGTGGAGCCCCCTCCTCATCTTAGTAGGGTGTTTTCGGACCTCCTCTGACATCTTGGCTCTGGGTGGTCAGATCAGTGTTTGCAAAAGTGGCCTTATGAGTTCAGGGAGGGATAGAATTGTGGCTTTAGCAGGAGTTCAATGGGCGTCACTAGTTCTACCAGAGGCGCCTCGCCTGGTGTGTGCATAAGAGTGCAGTATCTGTGCGGCCCCTGCCTGAGACTATTTTCCTGCTGGGGCTACCCGTTTTTGATATTACCCCCAGTTGCTTTTGCTATGAGTGGTGTATTTTAGTCCTTATATGATCACTACATGTGCGTGGAAATGTGGGAAGAGGAGGTGTGTTGCTGTTTGGTGCTGCTGGTGCCTGCCACGTGCCCTGTGAACACGTGGCACTGGTCCCCCTACGCTGAGTCCTCTTAGCTTGTTGGCTCTCGCGTGTGGGAGCTGTGGGGTTATAGGGTCTTACCATTCCAGGTGCAAGAACAACATTGTTCCCTTCATGAGGATGGCTTTGCTGATAACTGGAAGGGACGCCTCCATGGATTCAGAGGCTTTTTAGGGCAATCGGGGTGCTATTAGGACTACACCCCATGAAGTAAACGCTAAATGTGGGCATGACGCCCGAAAATGGGGTCCTTTTGACTTGGTGATTAGAATGCGCCCCATTAGACTTTAGCTGCGGGACCTTGGTGTTTGCTTTCTAGACAGTTTTCTTTCCCACTCTCTCAGTGGGGCCAAGTTTCCGTAGGCGCTCTGGGCAACCTGATGATTCTGTGCTCTCATGGAATCACCATCAATGCCGAACTTAGTGTGATCGACAAACTTTTTGCATCCCCAATGCTGTCTGTAGTCATTTTTGTTCCGACCCAATTTTTAGGGTAAGGGGGATGCTGGTTGTTTTTTTATTATCAAAGGTGAACTCGTGCGGGTTAAGTCACTGGGATGATTTTTTTCCTCTCTTCATTTACTGAGGGGGAATCTTACTGTGAATTTTGGCCGTGTGGCTGCTTGAAGGCGCTATCCCCCCCACACTGTCACCCCTCCTTGCCGGAGTTGTGGCCCCAGTCCCTTTTGTGCTGGATTCCCTATCTGTGGTTGCTGGTGCCACATGCTTGCCCAATTACTTAATCCCTGCTGCGGTTGTGTGGTGAACGGTGGACCTCCCTGCAACTGAGTGCATGTTACGTTATGATTACCCTGTGATTGGTATTGAGGAGGTAAGTTAACCATATCCTGTTGCGTGGGGTATTGTTGCGGCTGGCCGGTATCCTCTCATCTCTGCTGCTTTCGCTGCTCATGGTATGGCTTTGTCCGGCGTGCCTCTACCAGCTGACCCCGCCTGCGGCAATAGAAGCACTCTCTAATGTCTGCTTGTGGTCAGCCTCCCTGGCCTCTACTACCATTACCTGCTCGTGTTCCTGTATTATCTGTTTGGAACCCTTTAAAGTTTTGAGGTGGAGCCCCCATTGTGACTGATGTCATCTGCACAGCTGTGGCCGACGCTGCCTCCTCGCGGGCAGTCGTTTTCAACTTCTGCTGTACTAACTTTGCTGTGTCTCTTTGGCTCTGCTCCTGCTCCTGCTTCTCTCCTTCCTTTTCTTGCTTTTTCTTATGATAGTGGAGTATATGAGCTTGTATTTCCTGCCAGGGTTTGGCATCTAACCCACCTATGTTGTCCAGCCCGCTCTGTGTCTCGGTGGATAACCCTTTCTTCAAAATAGTGTAGAAAAATGTGACTTGTGGGCTCGTGCTGGCCCACGGCTGTCCGGTTTCCTGTCCCCATCTTTCCCTCATTCTATTGTTTATGTTTTCCTCTGGTCTCTGCATTAACCCTCCTGTTCTGGACAATCAGGGAATAGGAATATTTCTCTCGGGCGGTCCATCTCCGGTGCTTGTGCGTATTAAAAGCAGCCCCATCATGCTGCGTATTTGTTAGCGTGATCGCTGGAATGCGAGCTTGGGTGAACACCGTGTTTGTCTGCTCCCCAATTAGGCTGTTTAGCAGGTGCTTAATGTCCTCTATCGCTAAGTTAATACCTGCGGTGTTTTTCCCTGCCCCATCCACCAATGATGGTAACTTCGTTTTCAAACCCTCGTTATCCATCTGGGCCCATGGCGTGTATACAATCCCCACCGCGCCCTTCTGCAGTAACGGGCACACGCTCATTCTAGGTGAGTCTACGGGTTTCTCCTCAACATAGCGTTCCCATCTTGTGAGTCATTGCTGCATGTAGAGGAAGTCCCATCTAGGGTTTCCTCCTTCGTGCCTGATGCAATCCTCTGCTACTGCCATGCCCGCTGGCTCAAATGATCCTTCCCTCGGCCAAGACCTGTCATATTAGTCCCTTTGCTCAGTCCAATGTGCTAATAGGTTGCAAAATGGGTACGCAAAAGTCTTGCCTTTCATTTTGGTTACCATCCACAGGGTTAGTTTATCCTTGTTGTGTACCCGTGCCGAGCAGTGTGTATCCTCATCGCACTCTCCTCGTGTGCATGCACAAGCGCCATTTTGTTTTTCCTGTGTCATTGATGGGTAAGTACCAGGCTGCCTTGTTCCTTTAGTTCTTGGTCAGCCCTCTCATTTGTCAGCCAGATGGTGTGGCTCTGAGCCCTTCTAGTAGACTTTCATCTACCTCCAATTCCTCCCAGCATAGACAACTGTACCTGGCTCTGCTTTCCTCATGAAAAGAGTGTGATATCCTTTCTCTCTCTTGAGCATTCGCTCACGCCTCTCTTCCTCGTGCCATCTGGCATGTCTCTTTAGATCTGAGCTATGCGCTGCTTTCATTAGCCTTGCCTGGATTCACCTTCAAATTCACCACCTGTTTCCTCTTCAGCTACCTGGGCAAACCCTGAAGCCCCTACCTTGTCATCGGTTCCCAGGGGACTGGAGCTCCCTTCCTCTACCGAGCTCACTGAGTCGCTATCGAGAACCGCCACAAACTTCCATGACACTCGTCTATGCTCACCTAAACCAGTGGCAGTGTGTATTTTACCTTCCTTTGAGGTGTCATGTGTTGAGCGTGGTGGACAGCGAGTCGAGCTCTTGGGTACCTTCCCTAGAGACTTGGGCCACGCTGGAGGCATCTGGGCTTGCTTGCTTTTAGTTTTCTTGGGGTTAGACCTAACTGGCCCTTTTTGGTGGTGGGCTGGCTGGCTGGCTTCTACTATCATTGGGTTTGAATATCCTAATGCGGGGGGAGCTGGTGTGAGTATATCCATCCCTGCATATGGTACGGGTGTGCCGATGCCTTGCTCGCTATCGACATTGTGGGGTTAACAGTTTTATCTTCTTCAAAGATGACCCATAATTTGAACTTTGACTCTCTTTTGTCTTTCTTTTGTCCTGCATATTTACTTTTCATATGTGTTTTAGTGTGTTCAATTATATTTGTGTCAGATGGCAAATGTCGTACTAGGAGCTCCGCCCTTACAGTACTGGCATCAAAGCAATTTGACTGAACATTTCAATAAGCACAAGATAAATGGATATGTAGTATTACAACACAGGGCGAAAATGCGATATGTTAGAATAGCATCTGCGCGATCTCAGTTTTTTCACTCAATGCAGTTTTCAATAAACAATCAATGCAACATTATCACATACATAATACAGTTCAATAATGGTTGACAGAAAAATTACTTTGTCAAAAAAATGAGTACGTTCTCATCACATATTATCCTCTAGCAAGAGAAGACTAGCGTTGAACACGTTCCTAAGTGAGCTGGATAGTCTGACAATATCCGCTCCTAGACAAAGGTGGTATTCACAGAAACCATATCGTAATCACTTGGGAATCACCAGCCCCTCACCCAGTTTCCTGGGTCCAAGTTTTTTCCTATGTCCGAATTCCAACTTGTTAAACGCCCAGGGTCCAAGCTAGATGTACCTCCCACACTCCTTCCAGATACTAAGGGCCTCATTTATGAGAAGGCTCGCATCGCTGCGTGAAAGCAGCAATGCAACGCTTCTCAGTACGCCCTCCTTCCGACACGAATGATGCGTCATATTTACTGGATATTATATTCGACTGCATGACGTTGGACAAGGCTTTCTCCATACCATGGTTGAGCTATTTACGAGATACTTTCGGCTCCCTCTGCATACCCTGGTCGTACTCTGAACCTAGCTGTATTCCCATTAACGCCAAGTCAGTTCGAGGTGAAATCATTATTTAAGGCTCACCGAGCAAATAGGCTGAAATCCGAGCTATCTAAACCCTTGGTGCTGCAGTACTATAGTCTCCTTTATACTGATGACTCCTCGCTGTATATGGCCTTGGAGTTGTCTAGATGGGAGCAATCTTTACTTTTCCGCTTCAGAGCTGGAACAATCTACTGGACTCTCTTTTTTAAACATTTTTTAGATCCAGAAGGGAACACGGTCTTCTGTTGTCACTGCGGTAATCACACTGCCCAATCTTTGTTGCATTTTATGTTTTTCTGCAATTTGCACAGTTTAGTACGACAGCACTTTCTGATTCCCCTGTTAAGGAGGCTAGGCCTTCGTCGCTGCATTCCCGCTCTCCTTCACTTACAATCCTTGTGCTCCCCTGAAGTTGTCTTTTCTGTCTGTCCCTTCCTGAAAGCAGCAATTAGGACCAGACACACTATGTTGGGCTAGTCCGACAGAGCATTATGCGCAGCATGGCACAGTGCACTGAACCCGGTAGATGCGTAGGGTTTACTTAATGGAGGATAGTAGGAGCACATGGTGGACCATATCTGAGGTTTTTTGCCCTCTCTCTATCCCCCCCTCTTGGTGCTTTAATCCCAGCTTTTATCCCTTATTCTGTAACAGCGCACTGCAATCTGATTCTGTTTTCGCATCTTAGGTTCCCTTTTTTCTGATGTCTGATGTATTCTCCGATATATCACATTCTAATCCTGAATAGCTCCTGGTGCACCTCACTAAACACTTTTTTAACTTTTGCTAATTTTAATTCTGTTTGTGTGTTTATAGCTATATGTAATATTCTTATGTAATTTTATGGTCATTTTGCTCAGCTCGCTTGGATATCTGATGTATTAGCTGATGTGTTAGTCTCGTACCGCAAAAGTCTTTTTTAGTACTTTTAAATACTCCTTATTATACGACTATTTTAAACTCCTATGTGTGTTTACAGTTATGTGCATTATTTTATGTACTTTTATGGTCTATTGTTCTTAAGACCGAATAAAGGTTTTTTAATTGAATTGAATAGAAGCAGTTGTACAAAATGCCTCACCCTTATTTTTCAAGAACTGTTTCCCACAAGCGATGGAAGACTGGTGTCCAATACCAGCCTTGGGCCGCTATAAATTAAACAAATCAACAGCTGAACAAAAGAAGGGCATTTATCTGTTGGGGTTCCACGTTTGGATGCTGTCTGTGATGCTTGTTGACTGTCCCTGTGAGACGTGATAGTTTTGGACTTAGCGTTGGTCCACTGTCCCTATTGTGTGGTTGCAGTGGAGCCATACTTTGCTGATTCTTAATACTTGCCAGTACAGGCTGCTCTGCTTGGTCTCGAATCGCTATGGGGAAGACTGTCCAAAGCAGCCCAAGTTCTGCTTTGAGGCACCCCAAGCCTCCAGGATGGCGAAGAAAGCAGAAGGAATGTGTATAATGGATAGCCAATTAGACACTGAAGATAATATGGCTATAGATGTCAAATCATTGCAAGTGGATATGAGGCACAGTCTTCAGACAATCAGCTGGAAGATCGACACTCTCACAAAGAATAGATGGAATGAAGTAAAGAAAGAAAAGGATGAATAAACAGGCGGAGGGACTGGACATGACCGAACGATGCATATCCAACATCGATGATGACTTCAGTGAAAGAGACAAGAAGATCTAAAAGCTGGAGCAGGAGGTGAGCGACATAAAACTGAAAAGCGAAGATCTAGAAGTTGGGTCCAGGGGCAATAACTTGTGTATCGTAGGTGTTCCAGAACCCTCGAATGCGGGACCCCTTGCTCTTTTTGCTAAAAGCAGTGTTTGGGCTGACCACTTTTCTCCTCTGCTTACTGTTGACAGAGCACACAGTTTCCTTGCATCTAGGCCTCTGCCAGTCACGCCTCCCAAGCCAATAATACCCAAACTACTAAATTAACTGGAACATGCTCTGAAGCTGGCCCAAGAGAAAAGAGATATATCTTAAGGAGAATTGTCAGTAGTGGTCCAGGAGGCTCACAGGGCGTATATCCAGTCAAAAAGAAACAACAGCAATGTGCACTGGAATATGAAATCATTTATCTGGTCAAACGGAAAGTAATGCATAAGGGCAAACCTCTATTTTTCAACTACCCTAAGGCGGCAATGGCCTTCGCTTAGTCAGAGACTAAGCTATGTTTGTCGTGGGGTGGTCATGATGATCACACCTCTGACCCGATCAATGGTTAATAATAACGGAGTCCATAACTGATCGAAGGACAATATTTGCAGACTGTGCTGGGCTGTTTTATGCAAATTTGGATAACTCAATTGGGCGCTTGACTTGTATAGCGGAATGCAATGATCAGTTATTGCTGCCTTTAGAGGCCCTATTATTGGGCTAGTGCAGTGACTCAACATGGAACAATAAATTTGGCACCGCCGCAGGCTGCAGACTTTCATCTCACAAATGGTAAAGCGGCATTGTAAGATGAGAGGGCGTAGATACAGTTCCGGAGCTGCAGGAAGTGGTGAGGGAGTAGCCTAAACTTGGTGGCCTCTGCCTGCCCAGTGCGTAATCGCAGAGTTAGATTTAATGAAGACGCATTCCTCTCTTTACTTCGAAAGTTATATTTGTAGGGTGGTGGGGAGGATGTTTTCTCAAGGGTGATTGGGGTTATCAGTGTTGGTGGGGGGAATAGTTAGGAGGGAAGTAGGTAATTGATTTGTGATGCAATTTGTCGATCCATCTTCTGTTCATGTGCCTCCTAAGAGGGAATGGAGCAGTTACTCGCTAGGAGCTCTGTGATGAAGTCCATAGATCCACGTAGACTCACACAGCCCAGGTTAGGTATGCCTTGATTGGCATTATAGTTATCATGTGGAACATGAAAGGCTTAACCGTAAAAAGCCAGGCTGGTTGTGGCGCACCTCAATAGGAGATAAGCGTATGTGTTTTTCTTACAGGGACCCACCTCATGGCCGGACCTGAGAGGACATTTGCTTAAACTTGGATATCCCACTGGTATTCCCCTTCGTATAATTCCATCTTAAGAGGGGTGGTAACTGTAGTTAGCTCCATTGTGAATCTTGGCTGTGGCATCCTGATGGCAGATACCTCACACTCTGTGGCAAGCTGAGGTGGGGGTGGAGTCTATAATTCTAGAGAACAACTATGGTCCCAACATGGACAGCCCTGGATTCTTTGATGATAGAGTGAAAATAGAACCTTTGATTGGGGGGGAGGGGTGTTAATTTGATTCTTAATGGGCACTTAGTTAGAAAGACAACAACTCATAGACCTCCCTCAGATACCGCTCAGACATTGAAGAAAATCATGGAAGGCTGTTCACTGATAGACGTGTGGTGCCACATACATCCCACTCACAAAGAATACTCATACTAGTCGAGGGGCATGGTGCATTCTTTACAATAGGCTATTGTTTGTTAACCAGGTATATATGCACAAGTGTAGTGGAAGGCACAATGATTTCAAGTGAGCTTTCCGATCATTCCCCAGTGCTGGAGACTGTACAGATGATGGGAGTAGAGTCTGCTTGCCACACCTGGATTTTTCCGCTTAAAGTACTCAGTTGCCGGGTCCATAAAAAAGAAATAAATGGCCTTTGAGATTATTTCTCTGTCATTGTAGACTCTGTTGCACAATATTCCTAGATTTCAGTGGCCTTCAAGCCTTGCAGACTCTTTACTGAAGTCAGTTCGCACTACTCTGGCTATACTGGAGAGGAATCTCCAGACCCGCGAGACTAGGGGCCGGATTCACAAAGGTAAACGTACACTTTTGTGTACGTTTATGATTGTTTGCTATCACAAAGGTATTTTACGAGTAGTATCTTTACAACTGCGGATTCTCTGGACATGAAAAGATGGGACTGTCCTAAACAGTTTTGTGGGCTACTTCGGCATTAAATTCCATTTTGACCGGACGTTGGGAATTAAAGGGAATTAGAACATTGGAATGTTGGGAGCTCCATTGAAGACAATGGAGTGCTCCAAGCTTCTACGGGCCAATAAAGGCCCGCAGAGCAACATTCCAATGTTGTTTTCAAAGGCCTCTCGGAGCCCGAGGGAATTTAAACACCTCGAACTCCGAGAGGCCTTTGTTTTATTTGTTGGAACATTCTGCCCTCTAGTGGCAAAATGTTCTAATAGCCTTATAGCCCTTCGTAGCTGGGCTATACCGGCTATTAAAGTCCCGCTCCCTTGTTAAAGTCCCTCGGGCCTTTAACGCTGGAGCGGGCCTTTAATAGCCGGTATAGCTGGCTACGGCGGGCTATAAGGCTATATCTCGATCCCTTGTTAATGAAAATTCAGACCAGGGTTGCTGACATCTGGATCACTACAACTGATGCTAGATGGCAATACTCTTGTACTCAGATGGCCAAGATCTCCCCTAACAGTAGACTGTTCTACTCCACTTAAAGCTCCTCCGTTGCCCTTTCCATACCTCGATGAGCTCGTCTGCAATGGGCCTTGACTGGTCTCATTGCTGCAGATATTTTTCATGCATCTGGCTTGAGAATGGCCTCAGATCGCTAGGTTCTGCTTCGAGGTCTTTGTGAAACTCCATGCTATGACCTCCCACTAAATTGGTTTCACTTCTCTGACCGTGCTGTTAGAACATCTAAAAGAGATACCCAAAGCAGTAAGGAAATCTGTGGATATAGCAATTGTGTTATCAAGGTGCAGAGCAGCACTCGTAGGGTCGGGCCCCCAGCCCACGACTGCCGAAGACTGACTCAAGGACCTTATATTGTGTAACACCACGGTAGACATGTACAGTGAGACCCTTCCAGCCACTTCATGCCTCAAAGACATTTGAATCCCCTGTGACAATATCTCTTGAATACAGATCCTGGTAAAACAGCTACTCGGAGAGTCTTCTAGTCTCTGAGCTCAAAGGAGGTTGCGTTCTGCCCTTGAGTGATTATGTTAGTACCTGGCTCACTATTTTACAGGTGAGTTATGCTTCTTGCAACACGAGGTGGTCCGCTGATGCTGGTTGGGGTTGTCTATGGACCTGGAAGTGGGTTGAAGTTCAGACTCTTACAAATGTCAAGACCAGAATGTACCATTCTGCTTCCTCTACATTCCTGCACCTAGGGGGCTCTGACGTTATTGTTTAATCTCAATAATGGTGACATTGGACAGAGTGTAACTACAATGGCTGTGAGTTGACACCTTTTATTTCATTCTCTGTCCACTGTCTCCATTGCATCTGAAAATATAAAAAGAAATTAGAATTATTTTTTTTAAATCTGCTGCTGTCACTGGATGATGAAACATAACCACACGCTACTTAGTAAGTTTAGTTTCTGCGTCCAAGTTGTGATTATAATAAAAATGTCTGAAGGTATAAAAAGAGCATAATCCAGTGAGCACCACCGATAACATGCTACGTGGATGTCACCAACAAGTCAAGCCCTATAAGAGCACCACCAATGAGGAGAGCTTCACCCCCTGCCAACAATATGAGCTCATCCCATGAGCATCATCACATCTGTTCTCCAGTCCCACCCACTGAGCACCACCTATAAGTAGCTCAACAGCTCCCTCCACCATCTCAAGCCCCACTCAGCGAGCAGCACCAACAAGAAGCACATCAGCTCCCTCCACCATCTCAAGCCCCACTCGGCGAGCAGCACCAACTAGAAGCACATCAGCTCCCTCCACCAACTCAAGCCCCACTCTGCGAGCAGCACCAACAAGAAGCACATCAGCTCCCTCCTCCAACTCAAGCCCCACTCGGCGAGCAGCACCAACTAGAAGTACATCAGCTCCCTCCACCATCTCAAGCCCCACTCAGCGAGCAGCACTGACAAGAAGCATATCGGCTCCCTCCTCCAACTCAAGCCCCAAGCAGCCAGTAGCACCTACAAGAAGCACATCAGCTCCCTCCACCAACTCAAGCCCCACTCAGTGAACAGCAATGACAAGAAGCACGTCAGCTCCCTCCACCATCTCAAGCCCCACTCAGCGAGCAGCACCAACAAGAAGCACATCAGCTCCCTCCTCCAACTCAAGCCCCACTCTGCGAGCAGCACCAACAAGAAGCACATCAGCTCCCTCCTCCAACTCAAGCCCCACTCTGCGAGCAGCACCAACAAGAAGCACATCAGCTCCCTCCACCATCTCAAGCCCCACTCGGCGAGCAGCACCAACTAGAAGCACATCAGCTCCCTCCACCAACTCAAGCCCCACTCTGCGAGCAGCACCAACAAGAAGCACATCAGCTCCCTCCTCCAACTCAAGCCCCACTCGGCGAGCAGCACCAACTAGAAGTACATCAGCTCCCTCCACCATCTCAAGCCCCACTCAGCGAGCAGCACGGACAAGAAGCAAATCGGCTCCCTCCTCCAACTCAAGCCCCAAGCAGCCAGTAGCACCTACAAGAAGCACATCAGCTCCCTCCACCAACTCAAGCCCCACTCAGTGAACAGCAATGACAAGAAGCACGTCAGCTCCCTCCACCAACTCAAGCCCCACTCAGCGAGCAGCACCGACAAGAAGCACATCAGCTCCCTCCTCCAACTCAAGCCCCAAGCAGCCAGTAGCACCTACAAGAAGCACATCAGCTCCCTCCTCCAACTCACCCCCACTCAGCGAGCAGCACCGACTAGAAGCACATCAGCTCCCTCCACCAACTCAAGCCCCACTCGGCGAGCAGCACCAACTAGAAGCACATCAGCTCCCTCCACCAACTCAAGCCCCACTCGGCGAGCAGCACCTACAAGAAGCACATCAGCTCCCTCCACCAACTCAAGCCCCACTCAGCGAGGAGCACCGACAAGAAGCACGTCAGCTCCCTCCACCAACTCAAGCCCCACTCAGCGAGCAGCATCTACAAGAAGCACGTCAGCTCCCTCCACCAACTCAAGCCCCACTCGGCGAGCAGCACCAACTAGAAGCACGTCAGCTCCCTCCACCAACTCAAGCCCCGCTCAGCGAGCAGCATATACAAGAAGCACGTCAGCTCCCACCAACTGAAGTCCCACTCGGCGAGCAGCACCAACTAGAAGCACGTCAGCTCCCTCCACAAACTCAAGCCCCGCTCAGCGAGCAGCACCAACTAGAAGCACATCAGCTCCCTCCACCAACTCAAGCCCCACTCAGCGAGCAGCATCTACAAGAAGCACGTCAGCTCCCTCCACCAACTCAAGCCCCACTCCGCGAGCAGCACCAACTAGAAGCACATCAGCTCCCTCCACCAACTCAAGCCCCGCTCAGCGAGCAGCACTAACTAGAAGCACGTCAGCTCCCTCCACAAACTCAAGCCCCGCTCAGCGAGCAGCACCAACTAGAAGCACATCAGCTCCCTCCTCCAACTCAAGCCCCAAGCAGCCAGTAGCACCAACAAGAAGCACATCAGCTCCCTCCTCCAACTCAAGCCCCACTCGGCGAGCAGCACCTACAAGAAGCACATCAGCTCCCTCCACCAACTCAAGCCCCACTCAGCGAGCAGCACCTACAAAAAGCCCCCTGATCTTACCACCCAATGAACACCACCAATAAGATGCCGACAACGTTTTCCACCAACCCAGGCCCACCCACGAAGTACCACAACCTTTCTTCCCTCCAGATCACTGTAGATGACCTTGAATTATCTCTGTACTATGATGCTCATTGCACTGCACCATCAGTGCATATGTTTCATTGTTCAGAGCCTGGTTTCAGTAACCGCCAGTTATCACCACAATAGAGAAAATTGTGCAACAGCCCTTTGAGTTCAAAGGACATTGTATTGGTGAAACTATAAAAAGTGAAGGCACTGATTATGCAAATGACTGATGTACATAATTAAGGAACTAGGTAAGATATGTTTAGGTCCCGTGCTTAACCCCATAGGCGTTCCCACCCAAGTGCTGACCCCTTTTTTGCTATTTTAGGTTCTTCACGCTTTCGCCTTCATAACTTTTTCCCCACATAAGAGATCCACCCAAAGTTTGTGTCCTTTTCTCCAGCATCCTGGAGATTCTAAAGGTACTCAGGGTTTGTATTTTCCTCTAGAGGGAGACTATTAATTGGCTAAAATATAGGTAAATGTTGGGGTTTGTGGGGTGAAAAATGGAAAAAGTGTTCTTTAAATTGTGCTCTTTAGTGTATGGGGAGCCAGTGGGGCCCCTTCAGGTGTGTTGTGGTGTCGTGTGGCATGATGAGGCGTGATGCAAGCGCGGCGTGGGAGGTTTAGAGTGATTCTGCCTGCCAGGGTCTGAATGGCACAGATCCTGGTACAGAGGGTGCTCCCGTACTCTAGCTCGCTTGTGACCAGGGTGTGTGTGTGACAGGTTTCTGGGTTTTCATTTGGAACAATTTGAAAATCTTCCTCTGCTTCAACGGAGTATGGAAGCATGAGTTGGTGAAGGCCTTGACTTGGACTGTCATGTCGAGTTTGTTGTCGTTGATGAGCACAAGGTTCTTGGTGTGGGTTGTGGGAGTGGGTGTCTGTCCTGGCTCTGTTGGGCGCCAGGTGGATTCCAACTATGAAGTGCTCTTCCCTAAGACCACCATTACGGTCTTGTTGGTGTTCCACGTTACACGGTTGGTCTTCATCCAGTGGACAATTTCATTTGTTGATCCGGGTTCTAGGCGTCTTATCAGTGAGGGAGAGAATGAGTTGAGTGTCATCAGCATATGAGAGAACGCTGATGTTATGAGAGTGAGTGGTGTTGGATATAGGGATCATGTATTCATTCAAAAGGGTTGGGCTCAAGGAGGTACCATGCGGGACTCCGCAGATGAGCTTGTGGATATCTGAGGTATACGGTGCCAAGCTGGCTCACTAGTTCCTTCCAGTCAGGAAGGAGCAGACCCATTGGGGTTCTTGTCCTTGGATTCCAGTGGTGTGTAGGCGCACATGAGGATGGGGGACCACATCCAATGCAGCGGAGAGTTCCAGCAGAGGGAGGGTCACCATGTCTCCTCTTTCCTGACATGCAGATGTCCGCCATGGCTGTGATGGGAGCAGTTTCAGCACTGTGGTTGGGACTGAAACTAAACTGAGTGGCATTGAAGAGTTGGCGTCGTTGAGGTATGTAATGAGGTGTCTGTTAATGGTTTTCTCTGAGACCTTGGTTGGGAATGGTAGCAGGGAGGTCGGTCTGTAGTTGTCAAGCGTTGAAGAGTTCGCCAAGGGTTTCTTCAGCAATGGGAGGACAGAGACCTGCTTCCAAGTATCTAGGAAGGTCGTGAAAGAGGTGGAGGCATTCAGAATGAGTGTGAGGAAAGGGCTGATGGGTTGCAGTCCTCTGGAGTAGGTGTGCTGTGAGCAGGAGTCCGATGGGCCCCCTGAGTGGTGGATGTCATGGTGGCAGTGGATCCTCAGGGGTTACGGGCCATGAGCTTAGCATTGGTTCTTTGGGTAAGATCAGGAGGCTTTTGGTGAGGTCTGTTGGGTCTGTTTGTATGTTGAAGGTGCTGTCAATGCCGATAATTTTGTTGCTGAAAAAGTGAGAGAGATTATTGCAGAGGTCCTGCAAGGAGGTGATTGAGTCGGAGGCGGCCAATGGTGAGGTGGAATCCTTCAGTGATGTTGTTTCAGTTTCAGCAGTCTGGTCTGGTCTGGTAGTGGTATGTGTGTGGGCTTTGGATGAGGTTGCTGAAGTTGACAAGGGCGTTGTCTGTCCAGGAGACTGGTGAGGGCTCTTCAACTCTGATGTTGTTGAAGGTGACAAAATAGGGTCTACGAGGTGTCCAGCCACGTGGGTTGTTCCCTTTATTCGTTTGATGAGGCCCGGGCTTCCAAGGTCCTCGATGAATGCTTTTTAGTAGGGGTCAGTGTGGTCTTTTCAGTGGAAGTGCAGTTGTCCAAGTAGGAAGTCATTTCTACTGTCGATGGCGACTAGAGCGACAAACGCCTGTGATGCAGTTTGTGAAGTTAATGCACGGTCCCAGTGGTCTGTAGAGGAGAGCTCCGCTTAGGGTGAAATTGGCCGTGACATAGAACTAGAAGATGACGTGTCCATGAAGGTGGTACAGCGTATGGTTCTTGTGGATGATGGTGATTGCTTGTGTAGCCTTGCCTGATGATCTTGGGTGGAGAGGTGCGGGGATAGGAATGATAGATGTGGTGATGTCAGATATCGATGGAGGGTTCAGCTAGGCTTCCGAGAGAGAAAGTCTGTCCAGGGCATTTTCATGCAGCAATTCCCACATCTTTGTGGAATGGTTGGTGAGTGAGTGGGTGTGGAGGAGCATGCATGGGTGGTTGCAGGACTGTGTGAGAGTGTGGTATTGGGTGCTGCTAGTGCAGATGTGTGGTTTTGTATTAGGTGTGGGTAAGTGCATGAAACTTGCAGAAAGTGCAGGAGATTGCTCCTACTGTGTTGTAGCAAGGCAGCAGCATGTGGAGCACTGACCGAGGTTCAGGGCATGGAGGGTTGGCGTGGTAATCATGGTTTCCAGCATTGGATGCAGTCCATGCACAGACAGTGCAGACGGGTGTGCCTTTGGCGCATCAGCCTCCTGCAGGAGGAAGTGATGTCTGCGCAGAAGGATTATGGGATATTCAGTATGGATGATGGGCAGTCCAGTGATGTTTCTTCCTATGCAGATGGATAGTGAGAAATCCAATGATGTCACTTCCTGTAAGATGGGTGATGGAGATGAGTACTGTTGCTTGACGACTTCTTTTAAGGATACTTCACTTGTATATGTATGATTGGAAATCCAATAATGTCACTTCCTGTGCGAATGGATAATGAAAATCGGTCCTCTTGCTTGGTTTCAGAATTGATTTGCTACCCTAAGATAGCTGGAAAGGCGCCCTGATATATCGGCCCCCAGGCCCCCTCTCTGATTTCTCGCTCCAACTAATGGAATCAATTGCTCCTCATGTCATCTCTACTAAAAATGTCTTGCTCTTGGAAAACTTTAACGTACATAGTGAGAGCACTGCTAATCAGGATGCCTCCGCGCTCCGGGCCGACTTAGCCACTCTAGAACTAGGTAAGATCAACAACGGCCCCACTCACTCAGCTGGACATACTTTAGATCTTATTTTTACCAACTCTCCCAGCATTTTCTGTGAAGCTCCCTGTCCACTTTCATGGACGGACCACTCATTAATCGATATTCAAATCAGGGGCCCCAGGGTACACGACGCTCCCCCTTTGGCCCTCCACAGCCTTCGTAGACAGTGGCATGAAATCACTCCTGATCATTTCCAGGATATAATTCCAACACTCTGGAACCTTGAACCAGATAATGTGGGCGAGTGCCTGGCTCGCTTCAATTCCACAGTAAAAACGGCCATCGATCAGCTGGCCCCTTTGAAACAGTGCCCTCGTTCGGCCAGGCGCCCCCAGACAGCGTGGTTCTCCCCTAACCTACGGACGGAAAACGTCTTTATAAAAATCTGGAAAGGCACTGGCCCCATTCCCATGATGCACAGGACAAAGAGAGATATAAGATCGCTCTGACTCAATATCACAAAAACATAAAAACTGCACGCAGAGCCCATATTGCGCTGCAACTTAACCAGGCAGGGAATGCCCCCAAAGTTCTATATCAAATCCTTAAATCCTTCACAAACCTGAAGGCCTGTAATAACGAGGCGGCTTCCTCACAAGCACTCTGTGATAAAATAGCAACACATTTCACACAGAAGATTGAGCTGATCTATGATAAAATCACCTCAGTCGGGAACCTTCAGCATGATTTCGCATCCTGCTGCTCTCCAGCCCCGACTAATGTGCAGATGTTGGAAAACTTCCCCCTCTCACAGTTGGGGACGTGGAGTCACTGTTGAACACAGTCAAATCAGGCTCCCCTTTGGATATTATTCCAGCCAAAACTTCCTCACTGCTCTCAACAGCTATCCCCCAAATTTGCTCTATCCTCAATCTATCGATGAGAGAGGGCCAACTTCCCGCTGAATGGAAGGCGGCACAAATGATTCCCATCCGTAAGAACATCAAGGCCCCCATGGAGGACCTACCCAACTATCGTCCAATTTCTCTCCTACCTCTCCTGAGTAAGATATTGGAAAAACATATCAACAAACATCTTTCTGACCGTGTCGAATCCACGGGATGCCTGAACCCATCTCAGTCTGGATTTAGGCCAAGGCACAGCACCGAGTCAGCTTTGATTGCTGTTACCGACAACATTAGGCAGTCTCTGGACAACGGACAACCAGTACTACTAGTACTGCTTGATCTGTCGGACGCCTTCGATATGGTCTCTCACCACATTCTGCTCAGGAGACTTAAAGAAATCGGAATCCAAGGACAAGCCTTTTCAATGGATGCCGAGCTTTCTCTCCCTCCGAACTCAGACTATCAATCTGCACCCCTTTCGTTCGAAGACTATGGGACTGACTAAGGGAGTACCGCAGGGCTCCTGCCTCAGTCCCACCTTATTCAACATTTATGTTGCTCCACTAGCCAGATTACTCAGAAAGCTGGGTTTCACACCAAATTCATATGCTGATGACACCCAGCTACTACTGTCATTTGACAAACACACTCCCAATGCCCACTCCACCTTCTCGGAAGGCATGATCGCCATCGCAAGCTGGGTGAGGAATAATTTCCTTCAGCTCAATGCTGGGAAAACCGAGATTATGCTGTTTGGAGATGCTCCACTGCTGTGGTCCCCAAGTTGGTGAGCAGATGATCTAGGCGCCACCCCGGCGCCCAACACTGTGGTCAAGAACCTTGGCATACGCTTGGACCAGAAATTGACCATGAAGGAGCACGTTGCAACCACCGCAGGCTCCTGCTTACGTGCCCTAAGCCTTCTACGGAGGGTATTCCCCTTCCTCCCTCTAACCACTCAGAAAACACTCATCCAGGCACTAGTACTGAGCCGCATGGACTACTGTAATGTCCTTCTGATCTCAGCAAATGAGTCCTCGCTGAGTAGACTTCAAGTAGTCTGAAACACCGCGGCCCGCCTTGTCTCAAATGCCCCCCCAGAACTGCCTCACTCCCTCTCCTAAAACAACTTCACTGGCTCCTGGTACGCAAACAGATCAAATTTAAGATATGCTGTGTTGTACACAAAACCTTGAACAGCAAAGGTCCCAGATATCTTGCAGGAAAATTCAACCAATACCTGCCACCCAGGTCCCTACGCTCAGGAGCTAAATCTCTATTCCTTGTACCGCGTTTCAAAAAATTGCGCTTGTGTGAGAAAGCTTTCTTTCACCTAGCCCCTTTCCGTTGGAATCAACTCCCAATCCATCTTCGGCAATGCCCTGATCACCTTCAATTCAGAAGGCTCCTCAAAACTGCACTGTTTTAACCTTGTCTCTCCTCCTGGCCAACTGCAGCTCCTCCATAGCGTGGAGATACCCCTTTGGGGGTGATTCGGGCGCTTTCTAAATTAATAAATATCAAATACCAAATATTTCTTCTTCACAGTTTTGGTGACTGTGCAGGAAAGGGTATGTTTTTCTATAAAGCTGGCATTAACTAAAGGTTTGCTGTGCTAAGATCACCATACAAGCAGAGCGATAAAAAAACACTTTTTTTAATCACAGATGTAGCATTTTTTGAAGAAGTCAGTTTAAAAAAAAATGTGTTCTTAATCTACTTGCAATTTGTTGTGGAAACAGGTGTAAAACTCACAAGTGATCCTGGAAAGCTCTACATTTCTGAAAAGTATAGAATGCTGAATTCAGAAAGGAGCCATTTCGGTAGATCTGTGAAGGTTTCTCCAAAGAAACTGATCAATGAAATAAAAAACTATATAGTGTAACAGAGACTCTTCTTAAATGCCATTGTAGGGACAGGATGGAGTTGTACTACCCGTTATGGCATACGACGTTGTAACACGCAAAAGCCACCAAACAGTACAGGATCTAAAATGAAAGAGCACTGATCTCTCCCAGGGCGTGAGACAGAGCACTGATCTCTCCCAGTGCGTGAGACAGAGCACTGATCTCTCCCAGGGCGTGAGACAGAGCACTGATCTCTCCCAGGGCGTGAGACAGAGCACTGATCTCTCCCAGTGCGTGAGACAGAGCACTGATCTCTCCCAGGGCGTGAGACAGAGCACTGATCTCTCCCAGGGCGTGAGACAGAGCACTGATCTCTCCCAGGGCGTGAGACAGAGCACTGATCTCTCCCAGGGCGTGAGACAGAGCACTGATCTCTCCCAGGGCGTGAGACTGAGCACTGATCTCTCCCAGGGCGTGAGACAGAGCACTGATCTCTCCCAGGGCGTGAGACAGAGCACTGATCTCTCCCAGGGCGTGACACAGAGCACTGATCTCTCCCAGGGCGTGAGACAGAGCACTGATCTCTCCCAGGTCGTGAGACAGAGCACTGATCTCTCCCAGGGCGTGAGACAGAGCACTGATCTCTCCCAGGGCGTGAGACAGAGCACTGATCTCTCCCAGGGCGTGAGACAGAGCACTGATCTCTCCCAGGGCGTGAGACAGAGCACTGATCTCTCCCAGGGCGTGAGACAGAGCACTGATCTCTCCCAGTGCGTGAGACAGAGCACTGATCTCTCCCAGGGCGTGAGACAGAGCACTGATCTCTCCCAGGGCGTGAGACAGAGCACTGATCTCTCCCAGGGCGTGAGACAGAGCACTGATCTCTCCCAGGGCGTGAGACAGAGCACTGATCTCTCCCAGGGCGTGAGACAGAGCACTGATCTCTCCCAGGGCGTGAGACAGAGCACTGATCTCTCCCAGGGCGTGAGACAGAGCACTGATCTCTCCCAGGGCGTGAGACTGAGCACTGATCTCTCCCAGGGCGTGAGACAGAGCACTGATCTCTCCCAGGGCGTGAGACAGAGCACTGATCTCTCCCAGGGCGTGACACAGAGCACTGATCTCTCCCAGGGCGTGAGACAGAGCACTGATCTCTCCCAGGTCGTGAGACAGAGCACTGATCTCTCCCAGGGCGTGAGACAGAGCACTGATCTCTCCCAGGGCGTGAGACAGAGCACTGATCTCTCCCAGGGCGTGAGACAGAGCACTGATCTCTCCCAGGGCGTGAGACAGAGCACTGATCTCTCCCAGGGCGTGAGACAGAGCACTGATCTCTCCCAGGGCGTGAGACAGAGCACTGATCTCTCCCAGGGCGTGAGACAGAGCACTGATCTCTCCCAGGGCGTGAGACAGAGCACTGATCTCTCCCAGGGCGTGAGACAGAGCACTGATCTCTCCCAGGGCGTGAGACAGAGCACTGATCTCTCCCAGGGCGTGAGACAGAGCACTGATCTCTCCCAGGGCGTGAGACAGAGCACTGATCTCTCCCAGGGCGTGAGACAGAGCACTGATCTCTCCCAGGGCGTGAGACAGAGCACTGATCTCTCCCAGTGCGTGAGACAGAGCACTGATCTCTCCCAGGGCGTGAGACAGAGCACTGATCTCTCCCAGTGCGTGAGACAGAGCACTGATCTCTCCCAGGGCGTGAGACAGAGCACTGATCTCTCCCAGGGCGTGAGACAGAGCACTGATCTCTCCCAGGGCGTGAGACAGAGCACTGATCTCTCCCAGGGCGTGAGACAGAGCACTGATCTCTCCCAGGGCGTGAGACTGTGACTGCCCGCCGCCCCCAAAGGGGGCCCCCCTAAAAGGGCGGCCCTTTAGTGCCATTGCGGCACAAGCCTACCCCTCGTCCTAGCTGCAGAGGGCTTCCGCCTGGAGCCCGCGGTTCGGTGGGGGTGTGGGCGTCACTTCCGGTACGCCCAGGGGGGGAGGGAGGGTATGTATACCCCCTGACCCTCCCAGCGGCCTCTTTGCCGCCAGCCTCGCCGTCTCGAAGGTCGTCCGGGTCCCGCCGTGTCGTTGTTGCGCCACATAGATTGGAGTAAGTGTACATCCTCCCCCCCAGCCCCCTTAGTCAGGGGGGGGAGGACAGCTCCTTCGAGGGCTCAGGGCAAGTCGGTAGGGTTTGAGGGCGACGATGTTGCGAGGATAGTCGTCCCCGAACCCCCCTCTCCACCCCCCGGTCCCAATCGCAGGCCACATTGTGGCAACCCGTCCAGCTGCAGTTATCCCCCACCCCGTGTGTTCTCGGTTTGGCACCGCTAGGTGGCTGGGGCCTGGGGCCGGGGTGCAGCGTGGGATCGGCCGGGGGTTTGGGTGAGGGGGCCTAGTCGTGGCTCTCGATCGCGGGACCGCCTGTACAGAGCTCACTCCTTCAACTAGGCAGGCCTTCCGCCTCCTGCCCCGGCGGCGTGTTGGCAGCACCAATGCCCCCTCCTGCCGGACAACAAAGCGCGACGTCCCCGGGAGTGGGCCGAGCCTCACGGTTAGAGCACCGAGCCTCGGTACACCTCGGACAGGCTCGGTCTCGGGGTGCATCACGCCCTTCACGTGTCAGCTTTGCGCAGTGGCAGTATCTTAGCCAATGAGGTGTACCGAAGCGCGATTATTGCATACTGAAAACTTTACCTGGTCGCTGGGGCACACAGATTAGCAGCGCGGTCTGGGCGATGCAGTTCGATCCCCGGCGCCCCTGGGGGCGGGCGCGGGTACAATGGTGCTCGCTGCCCGAACAATGCCGCGCCACTGTGGTGTATCACCGCGCGGAATGAGAGCGGTGGATTTTAAATTTGTAGTGAGCCACAGATGGCCGAGCGGTCTAAGGCTCTGCGTAGAGCTCGCAGTCTTCTCCTGGAGGCGTGGGTTCGATCCTACTTCTGGCAGTGTCTTTCGACACCATGCTAAAGGGGGAGGGTAAACCAAGGGTCGGTGGTCAAAATCTCGCCGGGGCTTCTTAGCAGCTACACGGGGCGTATGACTCGGCGCAAGGCCCTGGGTTCACCCCCTACCCACCCACCCATATCACAATGTTGACTCCGACGGGGAGATTAGCTCTCCGAGTTTGCCTGCAGTGCTGCAATGCTGACGGTGTGGTTTCAATCCCGGGCCGGAGCTACAAACGTACGTGCTCGTGTCAGATGCACGCCAGCAGGGTGTTTGTGAGGGCAGCGTGCTAGGGAGAGCCCGCCGCACGATCGGCCGTGCAGGGGGGGGCCATGATGTTGACGGCATGCTTGCTCACACCCCCTTCCCCCTTCCCCCCACCCCCCGGTACCGGATGGGTGCGCGATCACCGGGGTGCAGGGTGGATGGCATGACGTCATGGTGTCGACGGCTGGCTTGCGATCTGAGGTAGGAATAAGTTTACATTTCCCGTGTCCCTGCCCGCGTTGCGTGCGTGAGGGGAGACCGACCTACCAGCTAGCCGATCGTCGATGCCAGGGCGCCGTGGCTAGGGTGCGTTTAGGGTCCTGGGGCCCATGGGGGGCTATTGCTTTTGTGGGATCAACAGCACAATTCCGTAGGGGCCATGGCAGCGCCAGCTGGGGCAATGGTCGGCGTCACGGACCCTCAGGAAGGGCGGGACGCGGAGGGTGGTGATCAGCAAGCGGTCTCTTCCTTATTACCGCTTCAGTGATGGGCTTTGCGAAAGGCGTGTGGGTGTTTGGAGGTGGTGCATTCTTGGGGAGCAACACTTATCTACACTGACAATGGTTTGATTTAGAGTACAGTTCAAGCTAGTTGCTCCGCAGAGTTTGATGTTATGCCATCGCAAGAATGGGACCTCTCAGGAGGAGGTAAGTGGCCCACGTTCGAGCGGCAATGATGGGTGGGGACCATGTTCGAGTCCCGGTGCCGGTTAGCCACTTTAGGGCACACAAATGCAGGTTCCTTTCGTCCAAAGTCAGTCTGGCCTTGGGCCCTGTTTATGCATGCGTTGGTTCGTTGCAGCACATGTTGGTCCCAGGCCCTGCGCAGGCCTACCTGTGCAGGGTGCCAGAGCACGGAAGAACACACACAGAGTACGCAGAGATTGAAGCATACGTGTGTAAATAGATATTGGGAATGTTACATAAGACAGAGCACTACAAGGTGTAAGAGTTAAGTCAACCATACGGGCAGGCATAATAGTTATAGAGTGCCTGGTATGGAGAAGCACAGGGTTAGAATTTGAAAGGCTAACACCACTAATTGGGGACCACTCACTTACGCTTGTTTTGTTTCTAAGCAGGTCGGGACCGGACGTTTCAGCTGCTTACGCCAGATTGAGTCTTGGTGCAGAGGCACCTCGCAGGTAGAGGGGGCCCTGACGTTGAGGGGCAGCTTCGCTGGGTCGTGGACCGGGCAAGGGCGCTGTGCAGGTAATGGGACTCAGCCGCATACTCTGCCCCCCTCCCTCACTCCGCCGCTAGCTTTACCCATCCCGCACTCACCATGCCAAAGTTACAGCCGTATGCGCGGCAGGAAGGCAGGGGAGACAAATCGAGGTGGTCGCATGGCCTTGCATTGGCCTCAGCTAAACGATTTTATTTCCCCACCGCAGCTCATCCGGACATCCACGGTACTCGCAGCCACCTGGGGACCACTGGGACGACTCTGCAGGACAAGGGTGAAAGCAACAACTAGTACGTTCGATCAGGTCACGAGGGCAGGAACTGTGTTGAAGTAAGTACCTGGGAGGCACTGGGCGGTAAACGCGCCGGGGTCTAGGGGCCCATGGGAACGGCTGCTCTACGGCTGGGAGATTTTGCTGCTGGCTCAGTGCTGGGACTCACCTTTGTCTTTTGTTTTAGGGCACGGCTGGGCAGTCGGCCAGACAAAGTACAGCATGAACAGCCAAGGGACCCCCGCCCTCTTATTCTCGCAAGTCAGCTGTGTGGATGAGTCGCAACCGAGCACGTCCCAGGATTTAGTGTGGGGGACCTTTATGGCAATGGCAAAAGCCAAGGGAGTGGAATGGGCTCAAGAGATGCTTGACGCCTGTGGGCAGGAGGATTCCGGGGTGTCACTAGACCAACCGTCAGGAAGCCAGGCAGGACCAACCGAGCAGGTGCCTCTCAGGTCAAAGCGGTCACGACGGCCCACCAACAAAGACTTCCCTGCGGATCCCCCCCCGGCCAAGGCCAGGGTGGTGGCCGCGCAACAGCCTCCAGCGCCGGTGGCTGCTCTTGCTAACCCCCCGCCCCCTGCCACAACGGGCGACGCGAACATTGTGAAAATTGGTAAGGCAATGGACAACATGTTGGCTTTGATGAATACATTTCAGACACGCTTGGACAGATTGGAGGCGCCCCCTTTAGTTGTGAACGCAGCGCTGGTGCCCAGGGTGCCACCTTCAATTACTCAGGTCTGGGCGGGCCAGGCTGGTGGGGCATTGCCTGCAAGCGGGACAGGCAGCATGGTAGCCGCCCCTGAGGCAGGAATGAACGTGACGGCACCTAGGCGTAGTGCAGGGCAAGATATGGTCCCCGCCAGCGGGGAGGGACAGCACAAGACGGCAGCGCCTTCTACCAGCAACGCTCCCGCATCAGCGGCTCCTCCTGCCCCCTCTCCCATCCCTGCGCCCGCTTCACCGCTGGTACAGACCATCTCCCCCCCCCCCACCTGCTCACAAGTCTGTCCACCGCAAGTTTGGGCCCCCCGACGACTCCAATGGTAACAGTAGCTCCACTAGCGTCAGGGCGTTGTTCTCTGCCGTGGGAGGTGCCTCAGGCCGCCAAGGAAGGCATTTGGAGAAGGGAATGTGTGGACATCTTGACCCTACTCATACACAGCAAGGCAGGTTTAGACACCAGGAAGATGGGGGGGGAAAGAGGAGGACAAGAAGGTGCCGTACCAACGCTGGCCAGAAAAAACAATAGAGAATTGGGTGGAGGCCTTCACGATTCTCTCAGCAGTAGTAATGGAAAGACACCCAGAGCAGGGCCCTGCCCTGATGCAGTATTCCCACACCATCCAACAGGAGGCTAAATTGTCGGGTGGGCTAGGATGGTTTTACTATGATCAGGAGTTCCGCAAGAGGATGTCATTATGCCCGGAACTAGGGTGGGACCAAAAGAAGATCCAACTCTGGATCCAACATATGGGTAGACCAACCACAGAGTGCAGGGAAAAGGGGGCGAAAGCGCAGAGAGGTGGTGATAATCAAGGGGCCTCCAAAAAATCAGTTAAGCGCGCCTTCAAACAGCCTTTTCGAACCCAGCAAGGGGGGGGCCAGCAACAAGGGAATAAGAGGTTCTCATCCGGCACCTGCCGGTTATACAATGCAGGATCTTGCACCTGGGGCAAAGGATGCAAATTCGCCCACAACTGCAGCAAGTGTGGGGCCGCACATCCGGCCGTGTCATGCAACGCAAAACGGGATAGTCCCAACCCCCCCCCCCCTGGTAAACAGAATAGTTAATAACGCAGTCAGGAACACCGCCCGGCGCCGCCCCCCCCCAGTTGCCACCCAGCCCTGGTCTCCGCTCAACCAAACTTTCCCAACAAAGGGCCTTCCCCCATCATACTGCAGAACCTCCTCCCGCTCCTGCGGCAGTACCACAACACCAAAGACAGGCTGCTCCTAGCACAGGGGTTCCTCGAAGGTTTTACGATTCCGTTCCAGGGGCCGCACTATAGCCGCGATGCAGATAATTTGAGGTCCGCCAAAGAACTGCCAAGAGTCGTAGGGGAAAAAATTCGAAAGGAGGTGGCACTAGGCAGGGTAGCTGGCCCCTTCAACTCACCCCCACTGGAGAACTTTATAGTATCCCCGCTGGGTGTAGTGCCCAAGAAAGAACCTGGGGCCTTTAGGCTGATTCACCACTTGTCATACCCCGAGGGCGATTCAGTGAATCACTGGCTGGAGGAGGGCATTTGTTCAGTTTCTTATTCCTCGCTGGACATGGCCATCGACATGGTGCGGAGGGCTGGCAAAGGGGCATGGTTGGCCAAGGCGGATATAGAATCTGCTTTTCGCCTACTGCCGGTCCACCCGTCCAGCCAGCACCTGCTGGGTTTCAAGTGGCAGGGTCAACTTTACTTTGATTGTTGAATGCCCATGGGCTGTGCGGTGTCTTGCGCGTATTTCGAGGCCTTTAGCTCCTTCTTGCATTGGGCACTCCACTGGGAACACGGCCAGGAGGGAGTGACCCACTACTTGGATGATTTTTTGTTCATCGGGAGATTAGGGTCTTGGGAGTGCAGCGAGGGATTGCGGTGCTTCCAGGACTTGGCGGCTCGCCTAGGGGTCCCCCTGGCGCCGGGTAAGACTGAGGGTCCGGCGCAGGTTCTCACGTTCCTAGGCATTGAGCTGGACACCGTCAAGGGTGAGTCCAGGCTCCCTGTCGGGAAGGTGCAGGAGTTGCGCAAGGACATCCAAAGCTTACTGGGCAGAGACAAGGCACCCTTGGGCGAGATCCAGAGTCTCATGGGCAAGCTCAATTTTGCAGCTAGGGTCATCCCGGCTGGGAGGGTGTTCGCAAGGAGACTGGCTAGGGCCACGGCAGGCGTCCGCAGGAAACATCATTTGGTCAGGTTGGGAAATGGCATTAAGGCAGACCTGGCGACCTGGGCGGAATTCATGGTACAATTCAAGGGAATTGTGATCTGGAGGGCGCCATGGGCAGGCAGCACTGAGCTGTGCCTTTTCACGGACGCCTCCGGGAGGGAGGGTTTTGGAGCCATCATGGGGGAGGAGTGGTGCGCGCAGAAATGGCCCAACGCATGGCACCGGCGCAAGATCACAACCAAGATCACTGTACTAGAGCTCTTCCCCATCGTCATCGCCCTGCATTTATGGCCCACTGCGCTAGCGAACAGGAGGGTGGTCTTCTGGTCGGACAACATGGCGGTTGTACAAGCGATAAATGGTCAGTCATCTAGGTGCCCACTAGTGCTCTGCCTACTGAGAGAGCTCGTCAGGGCCGGCCTGCGCCACAACATTGAGTTCAGGGCTAGGCACATTGAGGGGGTCAAGAATGTTGCCGCTGACGCTCTCTCTCGTTTTCAGTGGCTCCGATTCCGGGAGGCCTGGCCGAGAGCGAGAGCGGAGATGACCCCCTTTCCAGCGCATCTGTGGCTCATCTTGCAGTGGAGCAACGGCTGAGGGAGATTGGGGAACGGTCCCTGGCTCCAGGAACCAGGAAGAAGTACAAGGCCCACTGTGCAACGTTCTGGGGCGTCTCTGACATTCTGGGCACCAGCCCCCTTCCTTTGGAACAGAAGGTGGAGGCTTTTGTGGTATGGGCCTAGGACCAAGGGAGAAGCCACTCTTGGGTGTCCAGCCACCTGGCGGCAGTGTGCCACGACGAGAAGCTAAAGGGTGGGTCTGATCCGGCCAGGTCTTTTCGGTTACGGGCGGCTCTCAAGGGCTGGGCCAGGAAGGAAGTGAGGGTGCCGGACAACAGGGGGGCCATCGATTTCCCCAGGCTCCAGGGTATGCTTGATGTCCTGCAGCAGGTTGCGCACTCTCCTTACGAGGCCAGCCTACTAGCAGCCGCCTTTTGTTTAGCATTCTTTGGGGCATTCAGGATGAGCGAACTGGTGGCCAGATCCAAGGCGGATAGGTCTGGGGATGCACTTGGCATGCAAGACGTGAAGCTGGCCGCCCAGCTGGTGCTCCGCATAAGAAGGTCGAAGACTGACCAGGCAGGGCGTGGGGTTGAGGTGATTCTTAACCCGCTAGGGGATCCCAGGTACGGCCCGGTCGCTAGAGTAGGGGACTACGTAGCGGTGCGCCCTGCAACACAGGGTTATTTCCTGGTACATGCAGACCTGACCCCCCTGACTAAATTCCAAGTGGAGCAAGTTATGGGTGTATGTTTGGCGCGCGCCGGCCTGGCCAGATCTGACAAAAAGTATTCAAGCCATTCCTTCAGGATTGGGGCGGCCACGGCTGCATTCAAGGCAGGCATGGAATCGGCAGGCATTAAAAAAGTGGGGCGGTGGCAGTCGCGCTGTTTTGAACGGTATATTCGCCCGTGACTGCACAATATGTAAATAAGTTTGGTGTGCCGTGTTTTGCAGTGCCATGTTCAAATATGATTATCTGAGCAATAAACAGTTGATAAACAATGGCGTTCGTTTCTTTAGGTGTTCGCGTATGGGTGATCGGCCATTCGTACGTGGCCAGGTTGGAAAAGTGGGCCAAGAGCAGGAACTGGATGCGGGGGTTTCACAACACTCAATTTATTTGGATGGGTTTCCCAGGTATGAGATGGAACAGCATCATTAACCGGCTCGAGCAACGCCTGGCCTTGGGCGGAGCCCCGCCCAATGTCTTGGTGATCCATTTGGGGGGCAATGAGCTCATGACCATGGGGAGGAGGGGATTACTCAGGGCCATTAAAACGGACTTTGGCGAACTAAGCAGGCGTTTGGGTCACTGCGAACTGTTTTGGTCTGAAATAACCCCCGATTGCATTGGCGCGGCGCCAGGTCAAGGGAGGCAGCAGAACATTCGCGCAAGCGGGTCAACAGTGCTATGCGCAAGTTCCTGGGGCAGAGGGGTTGGGCTTTATCAGGCATGAACTCATCCAGGCAAACGTTAAAGGGTACTTTGAGGAGGACGGGGTCCACTTGTCCCCGGTGGGGATGGACCTGTTTCTCCTGGATTTACAGGAATGTTTGGAAAGGGCAGGTTGCAGGTAATAGGAGGTGCAGTGGTGGGGGGCCCTGGCTGCGACGGTAGCCGCCCCAGGGCTGTGGCGGAGTTACAGGGCGATCTGGAAGCAGTCCGGTACAGTAAGGGTACCACTGCGGCAGATGGGTACAGTAAGGGTACCTCTGCGCGGCACAATAGGGGTGCCAGAGCCAAAGACCAGGATCCTCAGGGCAGGGTCATGGAGAACCGCGACGGCGCCCCGTTAGTCCTTCGGGCGGTTGGGGACCTGACCAACCGGGGGTTTGCCCTGATATGCTCCGCCCTGAAAGGGGCGTGAGTAGATGGTAACAAGGGACACGTGATCCAGTGGTGGATCAACAAAGGTAGCGCTGACCGGGCATACATCCCACAGTGCTGGCTCATCAGGCGGGCAGGGGCAGCATAGGTTGGACGGCTGCCTGCCCATGGATCGCCCGTAAGATAACCCACCTTATTGCATACTCTTGTATGGAATAAACCTGCGACAGTTTTTCCCATAAACAAAGTGTCTTGTGGTTTATTATGCATGTTCACCTATGGGAAAGTGGGGGATGTTGCCGGTATTGGGACTATGTGGCTGCCCGCCGCCCCAAAGGGGGCCCCCTAAAAGGGCGGCCCTTTAGTGCCATTGCGGCACAAGCCTACCCCTCGTCCTAGCTGCAGAGGGCTTCCGCCTGGAGCCCGCGGTTCGGTGGGGGTGTGGGCGTCACTTCCAGTACGCCCAGGGGGGGAGGGAGGGTATGTATACCCCCCTGACCCTCCCAGCGGCCTCTTTGCCGCCAGCCTCGCCGTCTCCCTCCCTTCCTCTTACCCTCCGGCTGGGCTGGTGGGCAAAGTATATTGAATGTTTTAATGTTTACTTTTGTGTTGCAGGCGGAGTTACAGGGCGATCTGGAAGCAGTCCGGTACAGTAAGGGTACCACTGCGGCAGACGGGTACAGTAAGGGTACCTCTGCGCGGCACAATAGGGGTGCCAGAGCCAAAGACCAGGATCCTCAGGGCAGGGTCATGGAGAACCGCGACGGCGCCCCGTTAGTCCTTCGGGCGGTTGGGGGCCTGACCAACCGGGGGTTTGCCCTGATACGCTCCGCCCTGAAAGGGGCGTGAGTAGATGGTAACAAGGGACACGTGATCCAGTGGTGGATCAACAAAGGTAGCGCTGACCGGGCATACATCGCACAGTGCTGGCTCATCAGGCGGGCAGGGGCAGCATAGGTTGGACGGCTGCCTGCCCATGGATCGCCCGTAAGATAACCCACCTTATTGCATACTCTTGTATGGAATAAACCTGCGACAGTTTTTCCCATAAACAAAGTGTCTTGTGGTTTATTATGCATGTTCACCTATGGGAAAGTGGGGGGATGTTGCCGGTATTGGGACTAGGAGCACTGATCTCTCCCAGTGCGTGAGACAGAGCACTGATCTCTCCCAGGGCGTGAGACAGAGCACTAATCTCTCCCAGTGCGTGAGACAGAGCACTGATCTCTCCCAGGGCGTGAGACAGAGCACTGATCTCTCCCAGGGCGTGAGACAGAGCACTGATCTCTCCCAGGGCGTGAGACAGAGCACTGATCTCTCCCAGTGCGTGAGACAGAGCACTGATCTCTCCCAGGGCGTGAGACAGAGCACTGATCTCTCCCAGTGCGTGAGACAGAGCACTGATCTCTCCCAGTGCGTGAGACAGAGCACTGATCTCTCCCAGGGCGTGAGACAGAGCACTGATCTCTCCCAGTGCGTGAGACAGAGCACTGATCTCTCCCAGTGCGTGAGACAGAGCACTGATCTCTCCCAGGGCGTGAGACAGAGCACTGATCTCTCCCAGGGCGTGAGACAGAGCACTGATCTCTCCCAGGGCGTGAGACAGAGCACTGATCTCTCCCAGTGCGTGAGACAGAGCACTGATCTCTCCCAGTGCGTGAGACTGAGCACTGATCTCTCCCAGTGCGTGAGACAGAGCACTGATCTCTCCCAGTGCGTGAGACAGAGCACTGATCTCTCCCAGGGCGTGAGACAGAGCACTGATCTCTCCCAGGGCGTGAGACAGAGCACTGATCTCTCCCAGGGCGTGAGACAGAGCACTGATCTCTCCCAGGGCGTGAGACAGAGCACTGATCTCTCCCAGGGCGTGAGACAGAGCACTGATCTCTCCCAGGGCGTGAGACAGAGCACTGATCTCTCCCAGGGCGTGAGACAGAGCACTGATCTCTCCCAGGGCGTGAGACAGAGCACTGATCTCTCCCAGTGCGTGAGACAGAGCACTGATCTCTCCCAGTCCGTGAGACAGAGCACTGATCTCTCCCAGTGCGTGAAACAGAGCACTGATCTCTCCCAGGGCGTGAGACAGAGCACTGATCTCTCCCAGGGCGTGAGACAGAGCACTGATCTCTCCCAGGTCGTGAGACAGAGCACTGATCTCTCCCAGGGCGTGAGACAGAGCACTGATCTCTCCCAGGGCGTGAGACAGAGCACTGATCTCTCCCAGGGCGTGAGACAGAGCACTGATCTCTCCCAGGGCGTGAGACAGAGCACTGATCTCTCCCAGTGCGTGAGACAGAGCACTGATCTCTCCCAGTGCGTGAGACAGAGCACTGATCTCTCCCAGTGCGTGAGACAGAGCACTGATCTCTCCCAGTGCGTGAGACAGAGCACTGATCTCTCCCAGTGCGTGAGACAGAGCACTGATCTCTCCCAGTGCGTGAGACAGAGCACTGATCTCTCCCAGTGCGTGAGACAGAGCACTGATCTCTCCCAGTGCGTGAGACAGAGCACTGATCTCTCCCAGGGCGTGAGACAGAGCACTGATCTCTCCCAGGGCGTGAGACAGAGCACTGATCTCTCCCAGGGCGTGAGACAGAGCACTGATCTCTCCCAGTGCGTGAGACAGAGCACTGATCTCTCCCAGGGCGTGAGACAGAGCACTGATCTCTCCCAGGGCGTGAGACAGAGCACTGATCTCTCCCAGGGCGTGAGACAGAGCACTGATCTCTCCCAGGGCGTGAGACAGAGCACTGATCTCTCCCAGGGCGTGAGACAGAGCACTGATCTCTCCCAGGGCGTGAGACAGAGCACTGATCTCTCCCAGTGCGTGAGACAGAGCACTGATCTCTCCCAGTGCGTGAGACAGAGCACTGATCTCTCCCAGTGCGTGAGACAGAGCACTGATCTCTCCCAGTGCGTGAGACAGAGCACTGATCTCTCCCAGTGCGTGAGACAGAGCACTGATCTCTCCCAGTGCGTTATTCAAGTGAGAGACAGAGCGCTGACTCGGGAGAGGCAGGGATCTGTAATAAAACTGCAATGTGCTTTTCTTAGTCTCAGCTACAAGTCTACTATCTTCACGGGACTGCAAAAATAATTGCTTAACCCGCAAGATATCTTTTTTTTTTTGTTTGGTGCAAAATAAAAACGAGTAGACAACCCCAGTGCCTGTAAGGACCTTGATCTGTGCCTCAACCATGGTATTGCTGCCCATGACCCAATCCGCTACAGTCCAGGATGATGTCTCTGCAAAGCTTGGCGTGTGGATTAGCCCAAATGCTAACTCAAAGCAATAAGGGGGCCAGGTACACCCTGTCCTCGATGAGGTGCACCCTGTCCTCGATGAGGTACACCCTGACCTCGATGAGGTACACCCTGTCCTCGATGAGGTACACCCTGTCCTCGATGAGGTGCACCCTGTCCTCGATGAGGTACACCCTGTCCTCGATGAGGTACACCCTGTCCTCGATGAGGTGCACCCTGTCCTCGATGAGGTGCACCCGAGCTCCGCATGGACAACATAACTCGAGGTCGTAGATATAACAACCTCCGGCAAATGCGATTCTCTTCGGCTGGGAGTGATGAAACATTTTGATAACCCCAAACCCCTGCCCCATAAATTGTCCCCGGGATACATTGAGCATTATATACTTTTAACAAAGGTGTGAGACTACCTTTAAGTGAGGGGCTAGAGAGATTAAAAACCACTCCCGCCGATCTGCTAAGCTTCAAGCGGCAGGAAGAGACCTGGAGGTGCACGTGCCTAAGGAGTTAAAAATGATTCCCTGGTAACTAAGGGGCATATCATCAACGATCAGCGATAAATATCGCAGAGCGCGCTTAGCGCGATTTTGTTTAACGCCGGCTATCGCCAGATTTGATCGCCGAGATATCGCGTTATTTACAACGCTTATCTCCACGGCGATGAAAAATCCGGCGATAGCGGCGAAATGCAGGTTTATCGCTGTGAATCCAGCGACAAACCTGCATCAATATGGGAATCCTTAGTGATAGGGAGATGTGGATTTAGCCGTACAATCCACCTCCCATGTAAAAGATAGTCAAGTCACGATTTTCACAGACGTAAAATACCAGCGATAACCGCGGTTAGCTCGGCTTTTAATATCGCTATATGTGTCCTGGGCGGGCTTGTAAATACTGCGAAGGACAGATAGCGATATTTTTAATGTTGTTTTGCTAGGGAACGCCTACTTTGCATCTCATTAGAGATGCGATGCAAGGCGTAAGGAAAACTGGTGCTAAGACAAGGAAACACGCACTAGCGTGTCCTTGCTAATACTGCGATGCCATTATCGCTGCATTTCGGACGAAACGGCCGCTAAAGCGGCGATAATAGGCTTGATAATATGCCCCTTAATTCTCTGACACTAACCAATGACTGGCCTTTGATGGTAAGTCTATTTAAAGTTCTTTTACCAGGTCCGCAAGACATGATTTGCGATGTGCCGTAGTTCGTGGTTAAGTCAAGGTTACTCAGAGAAGAGATGAAGCGTAAAGCGTTGGGGGTACAGGCCAGTAGGACCGCGTCGTCTGCATATAGCAATGCAGGTGCCTGGACACCAGCTGTTCTGGGGGTGTCAACGAGACTAGAGGTCAGGTATGGACAAAGACCGTATACATAATAAAAAGTAGGGGGCTAACATACACCCTGGGCAGACACCACACTTTAAACTGAACTCTGGCAACATATGGCCTTTGGCACCAATATGAACCTTGGCTCTCAGGTCATTGTGTAAACAATGCAAACAATTGACCAGGGGGCCTCGATACCGAGATCTGGTAACATTAGCCATTGCTTGTTCCTGTTTATAGAATCGAAAACTGTAGCCAGGTCCATGAACCCTAAATACAGGGGGCAGCGCTTTACCTTAGTGTAGTTATTTATAATTAAACTCAGGTTTAAACACTGCTCAGTTGTTCCTAAACCGCAATGGAACCCATACTGAAAGGGAGAAAGAATGTTATGCTCTACAGCCGACAAGGCGGTTATATATCACTCTCGCTATGATTTTAACAGAGCGATCGATCAATGAAATAGGCCTGTAGCACTTGGGGGCCATGCGGTCCCCTTTTTAGGTCTCGGCTAGCGTGGCTGCGCACATGCGCAGCTCGCTCGGTGAGATTTATTGTCTATGAGGAGTTTCAGTAAAGGGCTTTAAGCCCCGCCCCTCATTTCCATTGGCCGGCGTCACCGTTTATGCTAAACGGTGGCCAGCCATTGGAAATGAGCTATCTGTGTTGCCTCCCTTTGGCTTTTTGGGACGGCCCACCTGGACTGGCTCGCCTGCATTACGGCTGTCGTAAGCGATTTCTTATCTTTATGGGGCCATGTTAAACACATGGCCCCATAAAGACAAGAGATCCCCATGCTCAGGCTGCATCCAGTCCTGATGGGCCTCCCAAAAGGAGACAGGACGCCGCGTGTTTATTTTTGCATCGTGCTTTCGCTTTCACTGAAAGTGAAAGCGCGATGCAAATATAAACATCGCTATGGCGAGCGCTTGTTTTACTTTCCCAGCCACCCCTCCGTACTGCCCCAAACCTCCTTCCACGAGACTCACCCTGCACCCAGTACTCTCTCAGCATTCCGTGGTACCCCGCTTTTCTCCCCAGTTCGCCTGAGAGCACCCCTACACACGGCCTCTGTCTGTGTCACGATTCACATGCGCTGCCCTTTACTCGCCCAGTACTCCGCCTGCACACCCCGTGAACCTCGTTATTGTGGAGGTGGAAGCTGGGTCCCACGGAAGGATGACGAGGCTATGGGGTGATACCAATAACTTTATTAACTTCATGAAAGTGGTGGATCCTTTACAGGGGAGAGCCGGACCGCCTCACGCTGTGTCCCGGTCTCTCGATGTGTCCAGCCCCCCGCATCACGACCCCTCGCGATGGCTCGGCGTGGGTCACGTGACTCGGGGAGCTAGACCGCCACACTACACATCTTCCCCCTTAACAATGACATACAAAACTGCAGATGTGCCCACAGGTGTGGGGGAATGAGAGGTGGGAGAGAGAGAGAGAGAGAGAGAGAGAGAGAGAGAGAGAGAGAGAGAGAGAGAGAGAGAGAGAAATGGAAGCGAGGGTTCACAGCTGAAAGTCACTGAGGTGTTTCGGTAGCTTCACTGCACGACCCTTGCGGGTGTGTGTTCAAGTCCCCGGCTGTCTTCCTCCTCGGGGTCCGTCTGACCTTATGCCTTCTTCCTGATCTCTCCGGAAGGCGTTGGGTGTCTCGCCCGGGATGCCTTGTTCCTCTGCGTCCTGGCTGGGCGGACACGGTGTAGGTTGTCCAGGTGATTGTCCTCCCGCGCTGGCTGGTCCGGTCTCGCTCATGTGGTCCGTAGAGGGTGCGGCCGCTCCCGCTACGCTGGGGCTTCCTTCCAGCTCACTGTCACCTGTGCCCCAATGCAGGATCTTGTTGCACTTGGCCATTCTGGATTTGGACCAGACCTTGCCGTCGCTCAATAGGGCAGAGCGGGAGTATGCTTCTACCACCCGCAGGGGCTCACTGAATTTGCTGTCTCCTTTGAGTCTGGATTGGCCCCTTTTGACTCAGACCCACTCGCCCTCCGCCAAGGAGGTGCCACACACATTGTTCCTTTTGTCGTAATGTGCTTTGTAGATGCTTTGTGCCTTCGCTATGTTCGTGCGGACAATGGCTGGTGACCATTTGCTTTGGAGTCTCATGGTCATCCAGGCCGTGTTGTCTCTGGTGAATGGTTCTCTGCCTCTTAAGATCTTAAACGGGCTGTAGCCTGTCAAGGTAGGTGTGATGCGGTATGCCCATACCGTGTTCCTGACTTCGGACTCCCAGTTTTTCCGGCGCTAATGGCTGCTTGGATCGAGCCCATGATCACCCGGTTGAAGCGTTCCACTTGGCCGTTACCCGCTGGGTGGTAGACCGGGGTGTGCCTCATCCGGATTCCGTTTCTGTTGGTGAAGGCTGTCCATTTGGCAGACGTGAACTGGGGTCCGTTGTCGCTGGTGATAGATTTGGGGATGCCCTCCCTCAAGAAGATGTTGGTGAGGAAAGTGATGACGGCATCGGAATCTACCGAGTCGCAGATTTCGACCTCTGGCCACTTGGAATAGCGGTCCACAACGACGATGAGGTGTTTGGGTGTGCCCCAGGTGTCTAGGACCGGGCCTACGATGTCGATGGATAAGTCCTCCCAGGGGTTATTGGGAGTTGAGAATTCACCCATGGGTGGCCTCAGGGTGACCAGGGTTTTGTCAGCTCTGTCCCTCACAAACCCTTCCACTTGGACGTCCATGGCGGGCCACCAGTACAACAGTTTTATCCGCCGTTTGGTTTTTACGATGCCCAGGTGGCCTTTGTGGTTGATGTGTAGAATGCGGTCATACATCACCTTCGGGGGCACTACTTTGTCTCCCCGTAGCAGGAATGTGGAATCCTCGCCCATGGAGAGTTCGTCACGGACTTCCCAGTATTTTCTGAGGTTGCTGTCGACGTGCCTCTTCTCCGGCCAGCCTCGCATGACATGCCCCTTGATCTGGGAGAGTTCCGTGTCCTGCTTGTAGGCTTCTGCCCAGTCTTGGGCACTGATGGTATGTTCATGATCTGACATGAAGGCGACGCTGTACTCTTCCCACTCTGATGTTGTGACGGGATCATCTATGGCTGCCGCTCTGCTCAAGAAGTCCGCCACTCTGTTCTGTGGCCCCGGGATGTATTCCACATCATAGATAAAGTCCAACAGACGCAATGTCATTTTAGCGATGCGTGGCGTGGCTGTTACGTTGCCGCTGGATGTAAGGACCTTGATCCGAGGCTTGTGGTCGGTACGGAGTGTAAATCTTGACCCCCACAGGTACTGCCAAAATTTTTCCATCGCCCAGATGGTGGCTAGCATTTCCTTCTCGATTACGCTGTACTTGTCTTCACTGGGGGTAAGGGATCGTGATGCGAAGCCCACCGTGGTCTCGGTGCCATCGGAGACCCTCTGGGAGAGGACTGCTCCCAGCCCTTTGTCGCTGGTGTCCGTGGTGAGTATACTGGCCGCAGCGCCATCGAATCCTTGTAAGGGAACCGCCTTGCAGTTGTCTTGTTTGATGGCCAAGAACTCCGCTTCCGTTTCCTCAGACCAGGTGAACTTGTTCTTTTCCTTGAGCAGTTGGCGTAAGTTGTGCGTCTTCGTCGCAAAGTTTCTGACGAACTTGCTATAGAACTCCGCCAGCCCCAGGAACGAACGAACGTCGTCTTTGGATGTCAGGGAGGGAGCTGACATGATGGCCTCCACTTTCGCCGATTTGGGGGTGATTCCCGTGTCGCTGATTTCATGCCACAGATAAGTGACCTTGCGGAGACAGAATTTGCACTTCTCTAATTCGGCAGTGAGGCCATTGGCTGCGAGCGTGCGTAGGACGGTGCGCAGGGTGTCATCGTGTTCAGCTTTGGATTTTCCCATGACGAGGATGTCGTCTTGGAAGTAGAGGACACCGTGGACGCCTTGGAACAGCTTGTGCATTCGTTTTTGGAAGACGGCCGCCGCGGATGCGAGGCCGAAAGGCAGGCGTCTGAACCGGTAGCACCCAAAAGGTGTGATGAAGGATGTAAGTTTCCGGCATGGCGGGTGAAGTGATACCTGGTGGTAGGCAGCTTTGAGGTCGATGGTGGAGAACCACTTGATGCCTTTGGTCTGGGCGAGTAATTCGTTGATTTTAGGCAACGGAAATTTTTCCACAATGATGTTCTTGTTGAGTTCGCGGAGATCAATGCAGAGGTGGATCTTCCCGCTAGGTTTGCGCGCCACCACCAAAGGCGCGAGCCATTCGGCGCATTCGATCGGTTCAATGATGCATCCGTCTTCTAAGTGCTTCAGTTCTAGCTGTACCGCTTCTCGGCAGTTGAACGGGATGTTCCTGACTTTGTGGGCAACCGGTACCGCTCCATCTTTTAGGACGATCTTGTGGGAGAACTTGCTCATCTTCCCAATCTGGTCGCTGAAGACAGTGGGGAACTCTTCTTGGAGTGAGGATGGCATGGATGTATCCTCCGTTAGGAGCACTTGTGTGTCGCCACCGGGGTTGAGCTGAATACCAAGGGCACCCTGGTCGGCCCAACCCAGGACCGATGGGCCCTTTTGTGCCCCGTAACTTCGCTGTAGTGTGTCGTCCTTTGAACTCGAACAGGAGCTGCCTGAAGCCCACCATGGGGATCCTTTCTCCCGTGTATGTGACTGGATGGACGTCCGTGGGGTGAAGATGGTCACCCACCACTTGGGCGAAGTCTCGATCCCAGATCTGCTTCTGGATGATGGTGTAGGGCGATCCGGAGTCTGCTACCATAACGACGTGGACGCCGCCTATGGACAGCTTGCAGGAGGGTTTTTTTTTTAGGATACCCCCTATGCCCAGAATGTAGTCGTCAATGCACAGGATGCTGTCTGGGTCTGAAAGCTCCGCCCCCTCTTGGTCATCGGAGACGTCCTGGACGTATTTGACCGTTGCATTTTTGGGTCTCCGACGGCAAACCTTGCCGAAGTGTCCTGTGATGCCGCAGAAGGAACACTTGACGTGGAACGCCGGGCATTTTTTGTCACTACCCATATGGGAGTGGCTGCCGCATCTATAGCAGGCTCCTTGTTTGCCTGGAGGGGCGCGACCGGGACCTCTGCTCCTAGACGGAGATGGGCGGAGGGTGGCGGAGTCCGTCGTGGGTTTTGGCGAGTGGCCCTTGCGGTCGGAGATCTTGCACACTGTGGCTTGTGGTGCCGTGTCATTTTTTGCAGCCAGGGCGCACCGTTTAGATAACTCCGCTCGTTTCACTATGGCGATGATCTCTGGCAGTGCGTGAGACAGAGCACTGATCTCTCCCAGGGCGTGAGACAGAGCACTGATCTCTCCCAGGGCGTGAGACAGAGCACTGATCTCTCCCAGGTCGTGAGACAGAGCACTGATCTCTCCCAGGGCGTGAGACAGAGCACTGATCTCTCCCAGGGCGTGAGACAGAGCACTGATCTCTCCCAGGGCGTGAGACAGAGCACTGATCTCTCCCAGTGCGTGAGACAGAGCACTGATCTCTCCCAGTCCGTGAGACAGAGCACTGATCTCTCCCAGTGCGTGAGACAGAGCACTGATCTCTCCCAGTGCGTGAGACAGAGCACTGATCTCTCCCAGTGCGTGAGACAGAGCACTGATCTCTCCCAGTGCGTGAGACAGAGCACTGATCTCTCCCAGTGCGTGAGACAGAGCACTGATCTCTCCCAGTGCGTGAGACAGAGCACTGATCTCTCCCAGGGCGTGAGACAGAGCACTGATCTCTCCCAGTGCGTGAGACAGAGCACTGATCTCTCCCAGTGCGTGAGACAGAGCACTGATCTCTCCCAGTCCGTGAGACAGAGCACTGATCTCTCCCAGGGCGTGAGACAGAGCACTGATCTCTCCCAGGGCGTGAGACAGAGCACTGATCTCTCCCAGGGCGTGAGACAGAGCACTGATCTCTCCCAGGGCGTGAGACAGAGCACTGATCTCTCCCAGGGCGTGAGACAGAGCACTGATCTCTCCCAGTGCGTGAGACAGAGCATTGATCTCTCCCAGTCCGTGAGACAGAGCACTGATCTCTCCCAGTGCGTGAGACAGAGCACTGATCTCTCCCAGTGCGTGAGACAGAGCACTGATCTCTCCCAGTGCGTTATTCAAGTGAGAGACAGAGCGCTGACTCGGGAGAGGCAGGGATCTGTAATAAAACTGCAATGTGCTTTTCTTAGTCTCAGCTACAAGTCTACTATCTTCACGGGACTGCAAAAATAATTGCTTAACCCGCAAGATATCTTTTTTTTTTTGTTTGGTGCAAAATAAAAACGAGTAGACAACCCCAGTGCCTGTAAGGACCTTGATCTGTGCCTCAACCATGGTATTGCTGCCCATGACCCAATCCGCTACAGTCCAGGATGATGTCTCTGCAAAGCTTGGCGTGTGGATTAGCCCAAATGCTAACTCAAAGCAATAAGGGGGCCAGGTACACCCTGTCCTCGATGAGGTGCACCCTGTCCTCGATGAGGTACACCCTGTCCTCGATGAGGTACACCCTGTCCTCGATGAGGTACACCCTGTCCTCGTTGAGGTGCACCCTGTCCTCGATGAGGTACACCCTGTCCTCGATGAGGTACACCCTGTCCTCGATGAGGTGCACCCTGTCCTCGATGAGGTGCACCCGAGCTCCGCATGGACAACATAACTCGAGGTCGTAGATATAACAACCTCCGGCAAATGCGATTCTCTTCGGCTGGGAGTGATGAAACATTTTGATAACCCCAAACCCCTGCCCCATAAATTGTCCCCGGGATACATTGAGCATTATATACTTTTAACAAAGGTGTGAGACTACCTTTAAGTGAGGGGCTAGAGAGATTAAAAACCACTCCCGCCGATCTGCTAAGCTTCAAGCGGCAGGAAGAGACCTGGAGGTGCACGTGCCTAAGGAGTTAAAAATGATTCCCTGGTAACTAAGGGGCATATCATCAACGATCAGCGATAAATATCGCAGAGCGCGCTTAGCGCGATTTTGTTTAACGCCGGCTATCGCCAGATTTGATCGCCGTGATATCGCGTTTTTTACAACGCTTATCTCCACGGCGATGAAAAATCCGGCGATAGCGGCGAAATGCAGGTTTATCGCTGTGAATCCAGCGACAAACCTGCATCAATATGGGAATCCTTAGTGATAGGGAGATGTGGATTTAGCCGTACAATCCACCTCCCATGTAAAAGATAGTCAAGTCAGGATTTTCACAGACGTAAAATACCAGCGATAACCGCGGTTAGCTCGGCTTTTAATATCGCTATATGTGTCCTGGGCGGGCTTGTAAATACTGCGAAGGACAGATAGCGATATTTTTAATGTTGTTTTGCTAGGGAACGCCTACTTTGCATCTCATTAGAGATGCGATGCAAGGCGTAAGGAAAACTGGTGCTAAGACAAGGAAACACGCACTAGCGTGTCCTTGCTAATACTGCGATGCCATTATCGCTGCATTTCGGACGAAAACGGCCGCTAAAGCGGCGATAATAGGCTTGATAATATGCCCCTTAATTCTCTGACACTAACCAATGACTGGCCTTTGATGGTAAGTCTATTTAAAGTTCTTTTACCAGGTCCGCAAGCCATGATTTGCGATGTGCCGTAGTTCGTGGTTAAGTCAAGGTTACTCAGAGAAGAGATGAAGCGTAAAGCGTTGGGGGTACAGGCCAGTAGGACCGCGTCGTCTGCATATAGCAATGCAGGTGCCTGGACACCAGCTGTTCTGGGGGTGTCAACGAGACTAGAGGTCAGGTATGGACAAAGACCGTATACATAATAAAAAGTAGGGGGGCTAACATACACCCTGGGCAGACACCACACTTTAAACTGAACTCTGGCAACATATGGCCTTTGGCACCAATATGAACCTTGGCTCTCAGGTCATTGTGTAAACAATGCAAACAATTGACCAGGGGGCCTCGATACCGAGATCTGGTAACATTAGCCATTGCTTGTTCCTGTTTATAGAATCGAAAACTGTAGCCAGGTCCATGAACCCTAAATACAGGGGGCAGCGCTTTACCTTAGTGTAGTTATTTATAATTAAACTCAGGTTTAAACACTGCTCAGTTGTTCCTAAACCGCAATGGAACCCATACTGAAAGGGAGAAAGAATGTTATGCTCTACAGCCGACAAGGCGGTTATATATCACTCTCGCTATGATTTTAACAGAGCGATCGATCAATGAAATAGGCCTGTAGCACTTGGGGGCCATGCGGTCCCCTTTTAGGTCTCGGCTAGCGTGGCTGCGCACATGCGCAGCTCGCTCGGTGAGATTTATTGTCTATGAGGAGTTTCAGTAAAGGGCTTTAAGCTCGCCCTCATTTCCATTGGCCGGCGTCACCGTTTATGCTAAACGGTGGCCAGCCATTGGAAATGAGCTATCTGTGTTGCCTCCCTTTGGCTTTTTGGGACGGCCCACCTGGACTGGCTCGCCTGCATTACGGCTGTCGTAAGCGATTTCTTATCTTTATGGGGCCATGTTAAACACATGGCCCCATAAAGACAAGAGATCCCCATGCTCAGGCTGCATCCAGTCCTGATGGGCCTCCCAAAGGAGACAGGACGCCGCGTGTTTATTTTTGCATCGTGCTTTCGCTTTCACTGAAAGTGAAAGCGCGATGCAAATATAAACATCGCTATGGCGAGCGCTTGTTTTACTTTCCCAGCCACCCCTCCGTACTGCCCCAAACCTCCTTCCACGAGACTCACCCTGCACCCAGTACTCTCTCAGCATTCCGTGGTACCCCGCTTTTCTCCCCAGTTCGCCTGAGAGCACCTCTACACACGGCCTCTGTCTGTGTCACGATTCACATGCGCTGCCCTTTACTCGCCCAGTACTCCGCCTGCACACCCCGTGAACCTCGTTATTGTGGAGGTGGAAGCTGGGTCCCACGGAAGGATGACGAGGCTATGGGGTGATACCAATAACTTTATTAACTTCATGAAAGTGGTGGATCCTTTACAGGGGAGAGCCGGACTGCCTCACGCTGTGTCCCGGTCTCTCGATGTGTCCAGCCCCCCGCATCACGACCCCTCGCGATGGCTCGCCGTGGGTCACGTGACTCGGGGAGCTAGACCGCCACACTACACATCTTCCCCCTTAACAATGACATACAAAACTGCAGATGTGCCCACAGGTGTGGGGGAATGAGAGGTGGAGAGAGAGAGAGAGAGAGAGAGAGAGAGAGAGAGAGAGAGAGAGAGAAATGGAAGAGAGGGTTCACAGCTGAAAGTCACTGAGGTGTTTCGGTAGCTTCACTGCACGACCCTTGCGGGTGTGTGTTCAAGTCCCCGGCTGTCTTCCTCCTCGGGGTCCGTCTGACCTTATGCCTTCTTCCTGATCTCTCCGGAAGGCGTTGGGTGTCTCGCCCGGGATGCCTTGTTCCTCTGCGTCCTGGCTGGGCGGACACGGTGTAGGTTGTCCAGGTGATTGTCCTCCCGCGCTGGCTGGTCCGGTCTCGCTCATGTGGTCCGTAGAGGGTGCGGCCGCTCCCGCTACGCTGGGGCTTCCTTCCAGCTCACTGTCACCTGTGCCCCAATGCAGGATCTTGTTGCACTTGGCCATTCTGGATTTGGACCAGACCTTGCCGTCGCTCAATAGGGCAGAGCGGGAGTATGCTTCTACCACCCGCAGGGGCTCACTGAATTTGCTGTCTCCTTTGAGTCTGGATTGGCCCCTTTTGACTCGGACCCACTCGCCCTCCGCCAAGGAGGTGCCACACACATTGTTCCTTTTGTCTTAATGTGCTTTGTAGATGCTTTGTGCCTTCGCTATGTTCGTGCGGACAATGGCTGGTGACCATTTGCTTTGGAGTCTCATGGTCATCCAGGCCGTGTTGTCTCTGGTGAATGGTTCTCTGCCTCTTAAGATCTTAAACGGGCTGTAGCCTGTCAAGGTAGGTGTGATGCGGTATGCCCATACCGTGTTCCTGACTTCGGACTCCCAGTTTTTTCCGGCGCTAATGGCTGCTTGGATCGAGCCCATGATCACCCGGTTGAAGCGTTCCACTTGGCCGTTACCCGCTGGGTGGTAGACCGGGGTGTGCCTCATCCGGATTCCGTTTCTGTTGGTGAAGGCTGTCCATTTGGCAGACGTGAACTGGGGTCCGTTGTCGCTGGTGATAGATTTGGGGATGCCCTCCCTCAAGAAGATGTTGGTGAGGAAAGTGATGACGGCATCGGAATCTACCGAGTCGCAGATTTCGACCTCTGGCCACTTGGAATAGCGGTCCACAACGACGATGAGGTGTTTGGGTGTGCCCCAGGTGTCTAGGACCGGGCCTACGATGTCGATGGATAAGTCCTCCCAGGGGTTATTGGGAGTTGAGAATTCACCCATGGGTGGCCTCAGGGTGACCAGGGTTTTGTCAGCTCTGTCCCTCACAAACCTTTCCACTTGGACGTCCATGGCGGGCCACCAGTACAACAGTTTTATCCGCCGTTTGGTTTTTACGATGCCCAGGTGGCCTTTGTGGTTGATGTGTAGAATGCGGTCATACATCACCTTCGGGGGCACTACTTTGTCTCCCCGTAGCAGGAATGTGGAATCCTCGCCCATGGAGAGTTCGTCACGGACTTCCCAGTATTTTCTGAGGTTGCTGTCGACGTGCCTCTTCTCCGGCCAGCCTCGCATGACATGCCCCTTGATCTGGGAGAGTTCCGTGTCCTGCTTGCAGGCTTCTGCCCAGTCTTGGGCACTGATGGTATGTTCATGATCTGACATGAAGGCGACGCTGTACTCTTCCCACTCTGATGTTGTGACGGGATCATCTATGGCTGCCGCTCTGCTCAAGAAGTCCGCCACTCTGTTCTGTGGCCCCGGGATGTATTCCACATCATAGACAAAGTCCAACAGACGCAATGTCATTTTAGCGATGCGTGGCGTGGCTGTTACGTTGCCGCTGGATGTAAGGACCTTGATCCGAGGCTTGTGGTCGGTACGGAGTGTAAATCTTGACCCCCACAGGTACTGCCGAAATTTCTCCATCGCCCAGATGGTGGCTAGCATTTCCTTCTCGATTACGCTGTACTTGTCTTCACTGGGGGTAAGGGATCGTGATGCGAAGCCCACCGTGGTCTCGGTGCCATCGGAGACCCTCTGGGAGAGGACTGCTCCCAGCCCTTTGTCGCTGGCGTCCGTGGTGAGTATACTGGCCGCAGCGCCATCGAATCCTTGTAAGGGAACCGCCTTGCAGTTGTCTTGTTTGATGGCCAAGAACTCCGCTTCCGTTTCCTCAGACCAGGTGAACTTGTTCTTTTCCTTGAGCAGTTGGCGTAAGTTGTGCGTCTTCGTCGCAAAGTTTCTGACGAACTTGCTATAGAACTCCGCCAGCCCCAGGAACGAACGAACGTCGTCTTTGGATGTCAGGGAGGGAGCTGACATGATGGCCTCCACTTTCGCCGATTTGGGGGTGATTCCCGTGTCGCTGATTTCATGCCACAGATAAGTGACCTTGCGGAGACAGAATTTGCACTTCTCTAATTCGGCAGTGAGGCCATTGGCTGCGAGCGTGCGTAGGACGGTGCGCAGGGTGTCATCGTGTTCAGCTTTGGATTTTCCCATGACGAGGATGTCGTCTTGGAAGTAGAGGACACCGTGGACGCCTTGGAACAGCTTGTGCATTCGTTTTTGGAAGACGGCCGCCGCGGATGCGAGGCCGAAGGGCAGGCGTCTGAACCGGTAGCACCCAAAGGGTGTGATGAAGGATGTAAGTTTCCGGCATGGCGGGTGAAGTGATACCTGGTGGTAGGCAGCTTTGAGGTCGATGGTGGAGAACCACTTGATGCCTTTGGTCTGGGCGAGTAATTCGTTGATTTTAGGCAACGGAAATTTTTCCACAATGATGTTCTTGTTGAGTTCGCGGAGATCAATGCAGAGGTGGATCTTCCCGCTAGGTTTGCGCGCCACCACCAAAGGCGCGAGCCATTCGGCGCATTCGATCGGTTCAATGATGCATCCGTCTTCTAAGCGCTTCAGTTCTAGCTGTACCGCTTCTCGGCAGTTGAACGGGATGTTCCTGACTTTGTGGGCAACCGGTACCGCTCCATCTTTTAGGACGATCTTGTGGGAGAACTTGCTCATCTTCCCAATCTGGTCGCTGAAGACAGTGGGGAACTCTTCTTGGAGTGAGGATGGCATGGATGTATCCTCCGTTAGGAGCACTTGCATGTCGCCACCGGGGTTGAGCTGAATACCAAGGGCACCCTGGTCGGCCCAACCCAGGACCGATGGGCCCTTTTGTGCCCCGTACACTTCGCTGTAGTGTGTCGTCCTTTGAACTCGAACAGGAGCTGCCTGAAGCCCACCATGGGGATCCTTTCTCCCGTGTATGTGACTGGATGGACGTCCGTGGGGTGAAGATGGTCACCCACCACTTGGGCGAAGTCTCGATCCCAGATCTGCTTCTGGATGATGGTGTAGGGCGATCCCGAGTCTGCTACCATAACGACGTGGACGCCGCCTATGGACAGCTTGCAGGAGGGTTTTTTTTTTAGGATACCCCCTATGCCCAGAATGTAGTCGTCAATGCACAGGATGCTGTCTGGGTCTGAAAGCTCCGCCCCCTCTTGGTCATCGGAGACGTCCTGGACGTATTTGACCGTTGCATTTTTGGGTCTCCGACGGCAAACCTTGCCGAAGTGTCCTGTGATGCCGCAGAAGGAACACTTGACGTGGAACGCCGGGCATTTTTTGTCACTACCCATATGGGAGTGGCTGCCGCATCTATAGCAGGCTCCTTGTTTGCCTGGAGGGGCGCGACCGGGACCTCTGCTCCTAGACGGAGATGGGCGGAGGGTGGTGGAGTCCGTCGTGGGTTTTGGCGAGTGGCCCTTGCGGTCGGAGATCTTGCACACTGTGGCTTGTGGTGCCGTGTCATTTTTTGCAGCCAGGGCGCACCGTTTAGATAACTCCGCTCGTTTCACTATGGCGATGATCTCTGGCAGGGGTGCTTCGCCGCTCACCCAGAGCTTTTCCTGGACACTCGTGTGGGTGGAGTGCATGATGATCTGGTCCCGTATGAAGTCATCGTGCAAGGTGCCGAACTTGCAGTTGATGGCCAGTTTCTTGAGGGCCGCCACGTAGTCCTCCACTGACTCCGCTTCCGCCTGTTTCCGTTGGAAGAAGTTGTAACGGTCGATGGCCGTGCATATTACGGGCTGGTAGTGGCTGTCCAGATCTTCGAGGGCGTGTTGGAAGACGTCGTCATCCGTCGAGGCCCTGGTGTTCTTTACCATCTGGTCGTAGACGCGCAGACCGTCCGGTCCTAGATTATGTAGCAGGATCTTCTTCCGCCGTTTGCTGGAGAAAGCCTCTTCGCCTTCGTCCTCCAGTGCTGAGAGGTAATTCAAGAAGTACCCTTTCCAATCGGCCCACTTCATGGCCGGTTCCCCCGGCTTTGGTAGGAAGGGCATGGGGTTGCTTAAGGAGAAGGTCTGGGCACACATGGTGCGTGTGGCGAGGACAGCAGTGGCGCTGTGTGGTTTCTGTGGAGCTCCGGGGGTTCCCGCTGGCTGGGAGGGTGGAGTTCTCCTACGTGGGCTGAGGGGGGTCCACTACCGAGGTTGTAGGCCGTCTCGTGTAGGTAGTGACAGCAACTGTGTGGCCTTGTGGTACCCTGAGTAGCAGGATGTTAGCCCGGAGTACCTCTGTGTAGGTGGCAGTGAGGAACCCTGCCCTCTGGGAGTGCTGGCGGTGTAGGTGGTGCGCGCTGATATGCGCGGCGAGCTGGCCACATGCGGAAGGGAATGCCACGTTGAGGTAGGCCTGGGGCAGTTCCCCTATGCACTGCTTCTCACTGTGAGTCGTGGCTCTTTGAATGCCCAGGCCTGGTGGTGGGTGCCTTTGGTGTGCACACTGTGTGTAGCTGGTTCCTCAGACAATGGGGCCAGGAGGTGGCTGCTCGTGGCACCAGCGGCGCAGGGCAGGTATTTGCTGATCGTGCTAGGTGCCCCCTCCCCGCGCGCCGATATTCGAGCGGCGCGGGAGCCGCACTCCGCGCCAGCCTCAAGGCAGGAGCGCTGCCTCGCGGTTGGGTTTGCCGCCTGAAGCGGGGGCCAGGAGGGGTGCAGAAAGCGGTGCGCCGCCCCTCCACGTCACGGGCACCGGCTCTCCCCTACCTTGCTTCTGTAGTGCGGTGCACCGGTCCGACCTCCTCGTCGCCACTGTGGAGGTGGAAGCTGGGTCCCACGGAAGGATGACGAGGCTATGGGGTGATACCAATAACTTTATTAACTTCATGAAAGTGGTGGATCCTTTACAGGGGAGAGCCGGACCGCCTCACGCTGTGTCCCGGTCTCTCGATGTGTCCAGGCCCCCGCGTCATGACCCCTCGCGATGGCTCGCCGTGGGTCACGTGACTCGGGGAGCTAGACCGCCACACTACAGTTATCCCCGTACTCCCCCAGGCTGTGACCCATACCTCCGCACCCCCCTGTGCCCCATACCTATGCACCCTCTGTACCCCTACCTCCGCACTTCATTGTATTCCATACCTCCGCACTCCCCTGTGTCTCTACCGCCTCACTTCCCTGTGCCCCATACCTCCGTGCCCCTCTATGTCCAATACCTCCGCATCCCCCTGTGTCTCATACCTCCGCACTCCTCCGTGACCCGTACCTCCACATTTTCCCTGTGTATCTACATCCGCACTCCTCCGTGCCCCGTACCTCCACATTTTCCCTGTGTATCTACATCCGCACTCCTCCGTGACCCGTACCTCCACATTTTCCCTGTGTATCTGCGGCTGTCCGAGGCCCCCGCAGGGGGCCACTAAAGAGGGCAGCCCTCTAGTGCCAGCTGGGCACCCCACGCCCCCGTAGGGGCAGGGACTCAGGGAGGAGTCCCCCAAGCCTGGTCGCAGCGCGATAGGCGAGAATCACGTCCGGGGCGCGAGGACAGGGGGAGGGGTATATAGGCCTCCCCCCACCATCTTGTCGTCCTCTTTCGCGCGCCCGGACACGCCGTCTCGCCGGTCAGCTAACGTCGTTCGGCCGTCGATCTGGGCCTAAGTACTGGACTTCGGAAGGTTGGCGGTGAGTCGCCCTGGGTCCCCGGCGCCCCCCCCCCCCCCGGGCTCCCTTTCCCCCAGGTTGTTGCCATCTATTGCCTGGGACGACGATTGGGGGGGCGCGGGCACTTGTAGGCCAGCTAGTGGGCCATGCGGCCTGGCACTCACCTCAACTTTCCCAGTTGGGGGTGTCAATGGGCCCTGCTGGTACCCTTGGCTCTCTTCCAAGCGTTACAGTAGCTTATGCCGTCCACCGACGGGGGCTGTGCACGGCGGGCTGAGCGCCGCATGCAGCGACGGGACACACGTCCAGGGTGTGCTCGGACAGTCAGAACGGGTCCCGTAGCACCTGGGCGTGGGTGTTTCCCCATGAGGACCTTCTTCCTCCCGGTGACGAGGGATTGCGCACCACGTGCTGGCAGCATAGGTGCGCGAGTGTAATCACCATTCCCTACGTGTCACAGTGGCCAAGAGGTAACGCTCTGAGTCCTCCCTTAGTTTATGCGTTCAGTCCCTTGTCACGCACAGCGGATGTAATCACTGCAGGGTGCCGGGCGGATCCTCGACCTTTCTGGGGTGCTGCTCCTAGTCGCACATTGCACGTTCTTTGGGGGGCGACAGTCGAGTTTCCTGCCAGCTTGGTCCTGAGATAGTTCGGGCCATTTGGGGCAGTCCTCCTGCCTCCCTGTACGGTCTTTCAGGTAGATGCTCCTGTCCCCCCCCCCACCCCCGGTGTTCCAATTCAGTGCTAATGTGGGCGTGGGTGCGGTCTCCCCTGTCCCCCGCTGGACACGCCATGCCTTCTCCGCGCCCCCGGTGTCGTGTACCCGGGACCAAGTTGGGGTCGTCTTGCACGGTGAGTTGGGGGGCAAGGAGGGCCTTGCTCGGCCCTCGGTCTGGCGGCGCGTGGGGTGTGCGTGCAGAGGGAACGGTCTGCGCTGAGAGCGGGAGGCGGGCTCTCCGGCTACTGCCTGAGCCCCAACATCCCCCCCCGCTTCCTCCACCCGGCCCAGTGGCGCATGGCGCCGGTGCCCACTTTAACGGCGATCTTGTGGCTCCGCTGTTCGATGTGCGGCCAGGGGCGCTTGTCCTATGGGGGGGCCCGTGGACCGTCGGCTTTCTGGGTTGTGCAGCCGGTTTTAATTTAGCCTGCTTGGGGGTGCGATGCTAGGCTCGCTGGCGCACTCACTCTCCGGGGACCCGCGCATCGCCGGCTGGGTCATGCTACGCCCCGAGGTAGTTCACGGCCCCTGCCCCGTGGCTTCCATGGCTGGGCACTCTGTGTGGCGCGTTGGGGTTGCCAGCGGTAGACCGTGCTTGGCTGGGGGAGCTGTCGGTGTGCCCACTAGGGGGGCCGCGAGTTACCTCTGCCCTAAGAAACCTGATTAGGGGTGCCCCAGTGAGATAGCCAGGATGCCGTTCTCGCTTTGTTTATTGAGGGATATCCAGTTGCGGAGTAGTCGGCGCTGACTCTGGGCCCTAGGGGGCATACGTTTCACTCCGGGCGGTGCCCGGTTGGCCAATTGCCCATGCCCTTCGTGCCTTTGGTCAGTCTGCACGTTTCCCTCCTGTGTGGGAGCAGACACCGGGCCGGACGGTACATTACAGCTGGTAGCTGGTAGAGAGCGTATGCTTGTTGGGTGGCTTTGCAGCTCGACGGGGGCCCAGGCACCAACTAGTATTTTAAGGAGAGGATGTGAGCCAGGCAGGTGAGCCGGGCCGGGTGGAGGTCAGGTGCGGGCGGAACTTCTCTCATCACCGACTCCTGAATGACCGGCCATGGCATGGCTAGTGCACCATAGATCGGGCAGCCCAACAGCAGCGCCGGAGAGCTGGCACACCAGTGTAGGTCTCTGAGTGCCTTTCTTGTTTTCTACCAGTGACGGGCCTCTCGTTTTGGGTATCTGGAGCAGTAGAGCAGAGTTGGAGCTGAGTTGCTGGGGCCCTGGCGCCCAGGGCGCACTATGAGCGGATGGGGGCATGGTGGGCCATGGTCGCCTTCACGCATGCGGCCTTAGGCCTGCATCGCCGCCGGTGCCAAGGCACACTTAAGGGAGGGGCGCTATCTGTGAGGCTCGCTTTCAGCAGTGCATATTGGATGCAGGTTTTCATTCGCGGTTGAGAACATCCCCCCGGTTCTCCTACTTTCCATTCTAGGAGCCTTTAGGTGATATGGCGTGTGCGTGTTTTGAAAGTGGTGCATTCTTGGGGAGCAACACTTATTCTAGACTGACATTGGTTATTTAAAGTACAGCCCGTCAAGCTGGTTGCTCCGTAGAGGTTGATGGTGTGCCATCGTCAAGAATGGGACCTCTCAGGAGGGTGTAAGTGGCCCGCGGTTCGAGCTGTAATGATGGGTGGGGACCATGTCGAGTCCCGGCGCCGGTTAGCCACTTTTAGGGCACACAAATGCAGGTTCCTTTCGCCCAAAGTCAGTCTGGCCTCGGGCCCTGTTGATGCATGCGTTGGTTTGTTGCAGCACAGGTTGTGTTTCGGCGTCGGGCGCGTAGCACATTTCCACTGAAGGCCTTGCTTTTCATTCGCTGTGAGCACAAGGATAGTTGTGCTGAATATGTATGTAACTGGCGCTCAAGTATAGCGTTTTTATACCTTGGCGTAGCTTCATTGCTCAACAGTTTAAAGGAGTGTGGTGCCAAACCTGTGCAAGGATCTTGCGCTGGTTGATTGCCTACAGCCTCTTCTAAACTAGGGGGCCCCTAACCCCACGGTTTGGTCAAGTGTAAAGGATTTCAAGGGCCCGCCATGATCAGCATCAGCGTGCTTGCTCCTCAATCCGGGTTAGCAAGCTGTTTGTCCCTGATGGAAGCATTGTTAACTGTGCCCACTGCACTATCCCTCTCCCAGTTTGAGAGCAGGGGCTTAATTTAAAAAGCAGTACGTTGCACAAGAGTAATTCTTACTCTGGTGTCTAGTCTGCTCTTCTATGTATGTACGGAGCAGGGAGTGCACTGCAGTTTGCTAGTTCCCCTGTGGTGAACCCCCCTCGATGAGTGATTGTCATTGCGGCCTTGTAGATTGTGTAATAATTGGCGGGGCCCACTGCCACGTAGAGCTATCTGTGCCTGTAATGTGGCGTATGTCATGGTATTACGTGACGGGTGCTCATGCAAGGCGCCTCGACCTTCAGCTTGAGTATGTGCTAGATAGAACTGCATGAGCTGTAGCGCAGAGGCACATTGTAGATGCGCGTGCGGTGCACTTTCCCTTTTAAGTTGAGTACAGGAGCCATTCCTTTTGCGGGATGGTGCACATGCGGCAGGGTTAGTGAAGCATGAGCGGTAGCGCAGAGGCGCATTGAGCAAATACTTCGCTGGGTGGCAAACAAGGTTGCAATAAACAAAGCATTTCATCCTTCTGAGGTCGATAAAACGAGTACCATGGAGCTGAGTAACAATAAACATGTTATGCAGCGCCAAGATACCATGGGGTGAACGTGTTACCAAGTACAGGCAGAAGCAGAAATTGTTAATGAATTTGGTTAATACAGTGGGCTCACTCAGCAGGGTAAGCGAGAGCCCAGCACAATTTCCATGGGGCTGAAGGGTGGCACAGGCAGCAAACATTGGGGCCCCAGGAGAGTAACTAGCCCACTAGATTCTTGTTTATGTACGGTGCAACCCAATCTGTTAGGAAAGGGGGTATTTTACTTGTGCATTAGCGAACATGTAGCCAGGTATTCAGCGCGGGGCTCTGCTCACACTATAGTGGGCCTATATCACACAGAGCATAGGATGAGAGAGTGTGGTGCCAGTCAGGGCTATGTATGAAATTATGCCAGATGTTGCGAGTGACATCAGACTTTGATCGTGATAATATCATGGTTCATCTTCGTCCCAATATAGACAATAGTCACGGACAGGCCCTTAAACCACTTTATACTGCCAGGGTGCCCAAAGTGGGAAGGCCACTTGGGGGCTGGGTCCCCCACTTAGTTGTACATGAATGAATAATGCCTCCATTCACTAATACCGATAAGGGGCATTGCTCCATCCTTCTCAGCTAAGTAGGCCTCAGCGGTTTGATATGTCCTTTGGCCTTGAGCGGGTCATTCAATGCTTTTCTTTCATAGAACTATTCTCGCCAATTTTAATTCGGCAGTTTGGATGGTGCATAGGTCTCAAATCCATCAATATTTCTTTGACGATCTGGTGACCCGCATTCAGGAGATGTCCATGGTTCTTGGTGGGGCTAAGTAATGTTTCCAGTACACAAAGACCCCGTTGCTTAGGCCTCATGCTCCTATTGCTTCAGCCTTGGTTTGGTCACACCATATTGGGGGCCAGTCACTTACGTATAAACCGTCGGTGGCTGCGTTAGAAAGACTTTTCTCACACCTAAGATTATCTGGAGCCCCTATAGCTGCGTATTTCGGAGGAGAGTTGGTAAGACCACTGCCTCCAGGGGGGTGGCTGCCCACTGTAGCACCAAGGGGCTAGGGCATGCGGGCATGTAGCACATTTGTTAATGGTGCAGGACAATCGTTGTTTTACTCTAGGAAACTGGGATCTCATGACCAGGTGCTGACTTGTTGGATGTCAGTTACCGGCCCAAGGGGGGGGGAGCACAATTTTTATTCACTCTGTGCTGTTATGCGAAGTACAGTTGCTGCCAACAACTACGGGGTTGTGCTATCTGAGCTGTAGGACGGTGGCCCGATTGACCTAGTGAGTTATATAATACCGGTGAGGTCATAATAAGGTTTGGTAGCACAGGGTAATAGGGGCAGATGGTACTAAGTCTCTCTTGGGTGGACGATACGCAGGGTATTTAGAATTGCCTGGTATGGAATCTCTGCTGCAGGTGCCAATGTGGGAGTGCATATGGCACATCAAATTTAAACTGCCTCTGGGTTAGCCAGTCTCTGCCTAGCCACCTAAGGGGTGGGCAGGAGTCAGCATAAGTGTGCACCCCCTTCCCCTGACTAGAGGGGTGGGTTCGGCCAGGCTTAGGCGCATACCCTAGCCTACCTGAAACTCCATTTACAACATGGGTAGAGAACGCCTAGGAGTGGTTTGCAGTCAATTCGCATCCGCCCCACAGGGCGAATGTTTTAGGCCACAAGGTTGTGGTTGGCTCTTGCGAGGGAGCCTGGTGAAGAGCCAAGATCAGGCTAGGAAGTCTCGATGCTCGCAGCACTTTTGAGGCCCAGTCACGAGCGCATTGTAGCAGGGTGAGCTGGCTGTGGGGCATGAAGTGCCAAGGCATCAGTAGCACTGAGCGGCTTGCAGCCGGAGGCGGTATCCGATGCATGGGGCACTTGTTAGAGTAGAGCCCTACTCAGAGGTACCGCCTTTAGAGCTAGGAGGTCTGTTGGCACCGCCTTTCAATGGAAGCCATTGTCTAGCGGGCTGCTCTGTGCAGAGCATTTGCAGGCGTAAGTTACAGTATCCGCTACCATTTCAAATGTGCATCTTTCACAATTTACCCAGATAACTGGGACAGGAAGTAAGGTGGGCTGGATAACTCTTGCTTCTACCTGAGTGGCACATCTTGGCAGGAGTGTTTGTCAAAGGGATTGCACTTCAGCCAGGTAATGTTAGCACCCATCCACACCAAGCCGATCGTCAAGGTCACCCTGGGCCTCACTTACACAGCCCAGTAGGAGCCCCTTGTGGTGGTCAGTGACAGGAATTACTAATTTGAACTGACAGGAGGCGTGTCCGTGGGTTTCAACAGCAGAAGTTTGGGGAGAGCTAGGACTCCACCCACCCATGGTCAAGGTGTAGTCTTCAGTAAGTTGGAGTTGTCACTCTTATTTGACCAGGGGTTCGATGCTACACGAGGGCATCGCTGCGGCCAGAGCACTGTCTTTGTGTTTCCCAGAGGGGCAGCTAGTGAAGGCAAGGCTCTTCCCAAACCTGGCACCAGAACACAAGGTAGTCAGGGCCAACTTGTCTGTTGGGTGACTTGGGTAGGCACCATGTAGTTGTCACTCCACGAAGGGGTGAATTGTCTCCAATAGTGGGCACAATACATATGCGTGTCTGTTTGTGGTATCTCCTAGCGGACCCACTGACGGTGTACTGCAGCTAAACAGGGAACTGGGAAGCTTGGTTTCCGTCACTGTGGCAGGTTTAAAGCATCCAGGGTAGGAGAGGCACAGTAGGTACTGTGCATCTGTGATCCGATGGCAGTTAGGCAAGCGGGGTGCGCTGCGTAAGTTGTAATTACATGAAAGGGTGAGGTGTCTCCAGTAGTGGGCGCAAGACATACATTGTTTCAAACCAGCTTCGATACCATTAAGGTGTTCACCAGGGTAGCAAGCAAAGGGGTTTGTGCATCCGTCTGGGCAACGGGGCGAACTAAGTGCACCCCAGAACAAAGGGCAGCTGACCATGATCCTGCAGTTAGGCGCAAACGCCCGCCTGGTCAGTAATAGATGCCACGCTGGGTGGTGACGCTGTCAGCCACCAGTGGGCTGCCGTCCCAAGTAATGGGGACACAAGGTGTCAAGCACAATAGGCTACTATGTAAAAGAACATGTGGCATGTCCAGTGATCAACAAAAAGCTAAATTTAACTGAGCAGGTAATTTTCCACCGCTGGGGTTGGCCTGGGGTGGGCAGTGTGAACACCCTGCCCCCTATCCGGGGCCCTCGCAGGGAGGGTTCTAGCCTGTCGACTTTTCCTGCAGTTAAGGTCAAATGCCCTGCCCGGTTAGCTATATCAGCCTCACTGGGCGGGGGTGCTGTCAGCTAACACATTGTGCTGCGTCCCCAAGAAAGGGGGAACAAGGTGCCAAGCACAAAAGGCAAGGCGAGCAGTGTGAACCCCCCCCTCCTATTCGGGAATATTCTGGGATGAAGGGCAAAGTAGGACTTAGCCAATCCTTAAAGTTAGGCACCATATGGCAGCCAGTGCGCACTGCATTAATCACACGGATTCTCTAGCTGGTATCCCTAGGGGGTTCACCACGAAGGGAGCTGAGCTGGCGAAATTCCTATAAGAAATAAGGGATGCACGGCAAGGGCAGGAGGGCACCCTGGCTCATCGTCACACACGTCTAGTTATGGACATTCCTGTGCGTCATGAGTTAGAAAGCAAATGGACGGTGCAAAGGTTAAAGTATAAGCCTTCTCGCCCGAATAGCCAGTAGTAGGCAGGTGGGTGTGGGAGCGGTCTCCCAACAAGCAGGCAGCTGTCCCTTAAGTGGGGACACAGGTGCGTTAGACACACCGTCCTAGTAGGACGGCAGCTAGGTGAGCTCAGCAAATTCATGGGGCAATGTGAGCAAGGGAATCTGATCTGCCCCGCCCAGAGTTGGCACGGGGCTGAGTTATGTATGTGAAGTAGTGGAACTTTCCCACAGGAGGGTGGATAGTTTTTGGCACAAATTCACAGGGCAGAAGGGCCTTTGTGTTGCATTAGACACTAGCTGATCCAGGCTATCGGCAAGGGCTATTGTGATACAGATGGGGTTCATCTATCACCAGTGGGAGGGATCTCTTCCCTAGCTTTGCAGGAGGCCTGGAAATGAGAGGTTGCAGGTAAGAAAGGAGCTTTTGGTGGGGGCTCTGGCGGCGACGGTGGCCACCTCCAGAGCTGTGGCGGAGTTACAGGGCGATCTGGAAGCAGAGGGTACAGAAGGGTACCTCTGCGCGGCACCATGGTGGGTGCCAGAGCCAAATCCTAGGAGCCTCATGGGAGGTTCCTAGAAAACCGTGTCGGCGCCCTGTTAGTCCTTCGGGCGGTTGTGGGCCTGAACAACCGGGGGTTTGCTATGCTACGCTCCGCCCTGAAAGGGGCGTGAGTAATAAGGAACCATGTGTCACGTGATCCGGGAAGAGGATCACCAGAAGTGGCAGCACAGATGGGGTTCGCCCCAGTGCTGCTTGGCTCATCAGGCGGCCCAGACGGTTGCCTGCCCTTGGATCGCCCGTAAGATAACCCACCATATTACATAACGGTGTATGTAATAAACCTGCAGCAATCTTTACCCAAACAAGAAATGTGTTGTGTGATTATTTATGAGCATGCATGTTACGTTGGAGGGGTGGGGTAGGTTGCCAATGCTGGTACTATGCGGCTGTCCGAGGCCCCCGCAGGGGGCCACTAAAGAGGGCAGCCCTCTAGTGCCAGCTGGGCACCCCACACCCCCGTAGGGGCAGGGACTCAGGGAGGAGTCCCCCAAGCCTGGTCGCAGCGCGATAGGCGAGAATCACGTCCGGGGCGCGAGGACAGGGGGAGGGGTATATAGGCCTCCCCCCACCATCTTGTCGTCCTCTTTCGCGCGCCCGGACACGCCGTCTCCCACCCTACCGCTTACCCGGCGTGGTTCGTGGCAGGCAGGAGGCAGAGAATGTTGTAATGTTGTCTTTTTCGTTGCAGGCGGAGTTACAGGGCGATCTGGAAGCAGAGGGGTACAGAAGGGTACCTCTGCGCGGCACCATGGTGGGTGCCAGAGCCAAATCCTAGGAGCCTCATGGGAGGTTCCTAGAAAACCGTGTCGGCGCCCCGTTAGTCCTTCGGGCGGTTGTGGGCCTGAACAACCGGGGGGTTTGCTATGCTACGCTCCGCCCTGAAAGGGGCGTGAGTAATAAGGAACCATGTGTCACGTGATCCGGGAAGAGGATCACCAGAAGTGGCAGCACAGATGGGGTTCGCCCCAGTGCTGCTTGGCTCATCAGGCGGGCAGGCGGCCCAGACGGTTGCCTGCCCTTGGATCGCCCGTAAGATAACCCACCATATTACATAACGGTGTATGTAATAAACCTGCAGCAATCTTTACCCAAACAAGAAATGTGTTGTGTGATTATTTATGAGCATGCATGTTACGTTGGAGGGGTGGGGTAGGTTGCCAATGCTGGTACTATACATCCGCACTCCTCCGTGCCCCGTACATCCACATTTTCCCTGTGCCAGATACCTCCATACTCTGAGCCCTGTACCTCCACATTTTCCCTGTGTATCTACATCCGCACTCCTCCGTGACCCGTACCTCCACATTTTCCCTGTGCCACATACCTCCGTGCTCACCCGTACCTACGCACCCTGTGTCTCATACCTCCACACCCCTCTGTGCCCGTACTACCCCTACTCCCGCACTCCTCCGTACCCCGTATCTCCGCACTCCTCCGTGCCCCGTACCTCCGTACTCCTCTGTGCCCCATACCTCCGCACTTCCCTGTGCCCCTGCCTCCGCACTCTTCCGAGCCCCGTAGCTCCGCACTTCCCTGTGCCCGTACCTCCGCAGTCCCCTGTGCCCCTACCTTCGCCTCCCTTGTGCCCCTACCTCCGCACCCGCCTGTGCCCCATACCTACGCACTCCCCTGTGCCCCTGCCTCCGCACTCCCTGCCTCCACATTTTCCTTGTGTCACATACGTCCGCACTCCCCCTATGCCACTACCATCGCACTCCTCCGTGGCCCGTACCTACAAATTTCTTCTGTGCCCCCTACCTCTGCACTCCCCAGTCGTTGTACCTGTGCTGGGGTACATTTGACCCCCGTGGGACCCCCTACAGGGAGCCCGCGAGACCCTCTACAGTGAGCCCCTCTCCTCTGCTCTGAACACGCCCACTCCTACTGCCACCTGTGGAGTGGTAAAGGGGCCTCGAGAGATTGCACCCTCCTACTCTGGCCTTCTAATGGGGGAGTGATGGGGATGCGTGCCCTCCCTCCCCAGCCATGATCACCCGCTCCTTTCTATAGTGCCCCCCGCCAGAACACTCTCCCTCCCCAGCCACCATCACCTGCCCCGTCTATAGTGGGCAACACTACCCCCCACCCCTCCCATTTCCATAGGATCCCCCCCCCCAGCCATGATCACCCGTCCCATTCTATAGTGGGTAGCACTACCTCCCACTGTCAGAGCACCCCCCTCCGCAGCTATGACCACCTTCCCCGGCCCCCCTCCCACGCCCTGACAGAGCACCCCTGAGGCATGAACATTGAACACCTACCCCCCCCCCCTTCACATAGGGGGCAGCAATTGTAAACGTACCAGTGCCCTCACTCAGCCACGAGCCTTTCCAGTTCAACGAGGGCCGATAGGGGGCAGCGCTATGGGTCCTCCCCAGGGCACGCGCTTAAAGGTGCGAGCACCTGCCTTAGCTCCCTCCCCCCCCCACACCAGAAGTGTGGCTCTGCCCCCTTCGTCAGGGAACTGAAGACATTCCCTGTACCTGTGAGTGCACCCCGCAGGCACGAGCATCTGCCCCCCCCCAGAGAGCCGCGGGGGCAGCGGTGACAGACCTCCTCCGCCACATCACGCCCCCTACCTGGGTCACACCCCTAACAGCTCTCAGCAGGGCAGGTGCCCCCGCGCCACATATGCCATCTGTCACACCCACCAAGGGAGCTCTGTGGGCAGCAGTGCCAGAAGGGGGGCAGCAGTTTCAGACCCCCACCACGAGGGCACTTGTCACCAGCATAAACACCAGCCCTACTCTACAAGGAGATGAAGGGGTCAGCAGCGCCCTGCCAGCCACCCCCCCCCACATACCCTCGCCAGACATGAATCCCTACACAAGTGTGCCTCCACATGTAACAACACGTGCCCCAGATACAGTGTGCCACCACTTAGAGGAGAGCAACAGAGGGCAGCACTCTCACACCTGGGGCACACCCCTATCAACTCTCAGAGGGTGCTACACACCAGGCATGGCATCTGTCACCCATCGCCAGGGAGGTCTGTGTGCAGCAGTACCAGAAGGCGAGCTGCAGGGGGCAGCAGTGCCAGACCTTGCTACCAAGGATATAGAAAGTGAAAGAAAGGATGACAAACAGAGCAAGAAATAGAGATACACTGATAAAGGAAGAAAGAAGCAAAGAAAAAAAGATTCAAAGAACGAGAAAGAAAAAGAGAATGAGAAAGAACAAGAGAAAAAAGAGTGAGAAAAAAACAAGGGAAGAAAGAGAGGGAAAGAAAGAGGGAAAGAAGGAGGGAAAGAAGGAGGGAAAGAAGGAGGGAAAGAAGGAGGGAAAGAAGGAGGGAAAGACAAAAAGACGGGATATAAAAGAAGAAGAAAAAGACAAGAGAAAGCAAATTGAGGAATAATAATAGAGAATGGAGCAAAACAAAAATGAAACAAGCATTAAAAATGCAATAGGTCTCGCCTTTCATTAAGTTAAAGCCATTTGCTTTGCTATACAATACCATTAGCAAAGCAAATGGCTTTAACTTAATCAAAGGCGAGACCTATTGCATTTTCAATACTTGTTTACAAATGGGCACAGGACAGACACCGGGCGCTAAAAATCAGCGCAAGCGGTGCGACCTAACGCACTCCGCCACTTGCGGAGCTCCGCATTGTGCGTGGAGTTTTTGGGACACTTAGCGAACTCCACCCAGGCCTAGTGACGTCACGCTGGCCTGCACCAACAAGCCCAGCATATGCAGGACAATTACTACACCCTCCGCCGACTCCTGGTTGATGGTCTTGTCAACTTCAACACTTCTATAACGGAAACACTACAATAATGGAGACACTACAATAACAGAGAAACTGAAGATTTCAGGTGCCAGTCAGGGCTCAAGAAACATATGTAATCCGAGTGAATATGGAACTTGTTAATCTGTAACTCTCACCACCAGCAACTGTTGTACATATAAGTAGTGTTACCTACTACCAAGTTACTCTCATTCGTGATGTAATTTACTTTGCTTTATTGTAAAGCGCTCTGACACCTCTGGGTAAAGTATACGCTATATAAAAGGCATAATTAATAAATAAATTATAAATTAATCTCTCCTACTTGAACCCCTTTCCTTCAGTCGGGAAAGAAGCATGAACCAGACTCTGGAAGGGCCACAAAAATGTGGAACCCCCTCCCTCCGACTCACCACAGGTCATGACACCTCAAAGCTCTTACCTTCGAAAGACCCTTGGGTTATCCTCCCGCCCAGGGTGCATCTCACATTCACCCTGCAGGAAGAATGGATGAGGTTCTCTTTGAACAGCATCCTTACCATTTACTCCTGGCCCAGCCCTGCCAAGTACCACACGTTGCACGTTAGACTAACGCATTTGTGGTAATGTTTCCGCATCGCCGCAGTGACCGAGATTGTAACGCAATGAACGGCACTTGTCAGGGCTGTCACAGCAGGCCCATTAAAGCTGCGCATCGAGCTGTGTCTTGCAGCGCATCGACACCGCAGCTCTAACTCTGCTTATTCAGTGAGCTGTTTCCTAGTGGGGCCGGTGAGAAATGTCAGATGAGGAATGTGTTCACAGTCCAGACCTCATGAATGTGGCTCTGGAGCTGACTGGCCCCTCCCACTGCTCTGGCTAGGAAGGGGGTTCAGTATAGGTGAACCAGGGGTCATGTGCACTTCTCCCATGCCACTGAGTCACAAGAGGGGTTCCTGCTCTCGCTCTGACATAGTGCCAATATCAGCAACACACTCCCCATCACACATACAGCAATCTCCTGATGAAATAACCAGACAAGACACCTTTTTTCGTGGAGAAAATTGCTGCAGGTTTATTTGCATACCAAAATATGTCAACATGGTGGGTTAGCTTACGGGCGATCCAAGGGCAGGGAGCCCCTCGCCGCCTGCCCACCTGATGAGCCAAATTGCATTGTGACCCTAGCCAATTGGTGCTTACCAATTTTGGGGGAGGGGGAAACCCCTCCCACCGGTGGACTGCCAGTCCACCCCTCTACTCACGCCCCCGGAAGGGCGGAGCATTCCAGGCAACCACCGGTTGCTCAGGTTTACAACCGCCCGTAGGACTAGCGGGGCGCCATCGCTCCTCCAGGGTCCAGTGCGAGGACTTTCCTGGGGATATTTGGCATTTGCACCCATGTGCTCCTGAAGAGGGTACCCCTGTGTACCTTTCAGCCTCTGGATCGCCCTGTAACTCCGCCTGCAACACAAAATAACAAGTTAAAACGCCTCTCCCACCCCACCCCCTGAATGTACGCCGGGTAAGCGGTAGGGAGGGAAATGGCGACAAGGGTAGTGGCCAAGAGAGGATGCCAGGTGGGCGGGAGGGGTACTTATACCTAACTTCCCGCCCACCCCAGCCCGGAAATGAAGTGAGGCGTGCAGACCTCAAGGGGGTCCCTTAGCACTAGGCTGTATCGTGTGCCCTCATGTGGCACTAAGGCGGCCGCCCTCTTAGGAGGGTCCCGTGCATGGACCGCGGGCAGCCACATAGTGCCAATATCGGTAACACACTCCCCATCACACATAGAGCAATATCCTGATGAAATAAACAGACAAGACACCTTTTTTCGTGGAGAAAATTGCTGCAGGTTTATTTGCATACCAAAATATGCCAACATGGTGGGTTAGCTTACGGGCGATCCAAGGGCAGGCAGCCCCTTGCCGCCTGCCCACCTGATGAGCCAAATTGCACCGTGGCCCTAGCCAATCGGTGCTTACCAATTTTGGGGGAGGGGAAAACCCCTCCCACCGGTGGACCGCCAGTCTACCCCTCTACTCACGCCCCCAGAGGGGGCGGAGCGTTCCAGGCAACCCCCGGTTGCTCAGGTTTAAAACCGCCCGTAGGACTAGCGGGGCGCCGTCGCTCCTCCAGGGTCCAGCGCGAGGACTTTCCTGGGGATATTTGGCATTTGCACCCTTGTGCTCCTGAAGAGGGTACCCCTGTGTATCTTTCAGCCTCTGGATCGCCCTGTAACTCCGCCACAGCTCTGGGTGTGGCCACCGTCACAACCAGGCCCCCCACCAAGGTAGGCATTCTTACCTACATCCTGCTGATTCCAGGGCCTCTCCCAGGTCCCGCAAAACAAGTCCATGCCCACTCTAGACAGGTGACCCCATCTTCTTCAAAACACCCTGTGGACTTGGCATGCAGCAAGCCATGCCTGATAAAGCTTAACTTACACATGGAGGACTTCATTTCTTGCAACAGATCCCTCCTCCCCAAGAGAGTCAGATCATTGCCTCACCCAGGCCCCACAAGACAAGTCCATGCCCACTCTAGACAGGTAGACCAGACCTTGCCCCCTCTAGACAGGTGGTCCCTATCCTCTACCAAACACCCTGTGGACTTGGCATGCAGCAGACCGTGCCTAATAAAGCCAAACCCCTTTTGTTCAGTAAATGTGCCCATGGCACTGTTAACTCTACTGCGTGAGGTTTCCACGGCATCCCTTGACCGGGCCCCTGGCCACAATAAACGTGGGTTTATCTCTGCCACCATAACTCACATGCCCCAATTGGTTGCTTAACTTACACCTGGTGCCCTCCAATTCTTACAGCAGTGTGAAGGGCCAGCTGGAAGAGAAGGTTCTAGAGAAGTACGTTAATTCCGTGCTAACAGACTATATAGAAGGAAACTGTGTGCTTCATGACAGTCAATCTGGCTTTAGAACCACTCTAAGCACAGAAACAGCCCTATTGGAGGTTTCAGAAACCATTAAAACTCAGATGGACAAGGGGGGCAGTGCGGTGTTGATACTGCTGGATTTATCCGCAGCTTTGACACCGTGCCCCATGACCGGCTCTTGCGCAGGTTAGCGGAGTGTGGTGTTGGGGGCACGGTGTACAATTGGTTTGCTTCCTTCCTTACTGAGCGGCAGCAGGAAATTTGGTCCCCGCCCTTTACAGCAGCCATGCCTCCAATGCAAGTGGGGTCCGCAGGGCTCGATTTTGAGCCCCACACTTTTTAATATTTATATGGCCCCACTTGCATGTCTGGCAGAATTGCACGGAGCAAAGATTATTTCCTACGCCGACGAAACCCAACTCCCGTTCACTTGTGACAAAGGTGCGAAGCCGTGGAATGGAGATAAATAAATGTTTTAACTGAGGTCTTTTCGTGGATGCGACTCAACCAACTCAAGTGTAATCCAGAAAATCCGAAATCATCTTTTCGGCTGCCCCCTTGTGCTGACTGGAATTTATGGTGGCCCCGTGACATGTCCCCTCCTGCGACCCCAGTCAGCACGGTTAAAAACTTGGGAGTCAAGTTGGATACTAGTCTAACGATGAAGTCCCAAATTCAAGCTGTCGCTGTTCTTGCTTCGGCTTGATAAGAATGGTAAAAAACGTCCTTCCTCTTCTCCCGGTGGAATCCCGTAAGATCGTAGTGCAAGCCTTAATTACATCAAGGCTGGATTACGTTAATATCTTGTATCTGGGGCTGCCAGAGTATTTGCTCAATCGGCTGCAGGCTGTCCAGAACGCTGCAGCCAGAGCTATTCTTATGGTAAACCCCAGAACGCGCATGTCGTCCCATCTGAAGGCGTTGCACTGGCTCCCGGTGAGAAAGAGGGTCCAGTTTAAGGCCCTAGTGCTCGCTTATCGTGCCTTCCATGATACGGGTGCGGTTTACCTGAGAAATAGGATCCAACGTTATCAGCCTCAACGGGTCCTAAGATCCTCTAGACAATCCCTTATGGTGATTCCCAAGATCACGAGATCTCGGATAGGAGGACGGTCATTTCAGGTACAGGCTGCTCGTCTGTGGAACGAATTGGCCCTCTACCTTAGACTGACACAGGACTTGCAGTCTTTTAGGAAACAACTTAAAACGTGGCTGTTCCAACAATAACACTATGGTGTCAGGGCGGGACTCTTTCTGTTTCAGGTGTTGAGATTAGCGCCGGGACACTCTCTGTGAGTATCCGCGCACTTTATAAATACCCAATTTCATTTCATTTCATTTCATTTCGAAGGCGAAATTGGTAAGGGGCGTGCTGTCAGCATGACCCAGGAAGTAACCCTCTCCAGACGGGCGAAGGGCCAGCTGGAAGGCGACCAGACCCACTGGGCTATACCCATATTCCCCAGTTTGGAGCAACCAGAAAACCCTCCTGTGCCGAGCCTGGTCCGATTTTGATCTTCTCACTACACCCCTGTATGGGAGTACCACACCGTCCAGGATTCCTGGGCCAGAAATTGGGGCAGTAGTCCCCTTGTTAGCCGACAACTCCCAAGGATATTTTGCTTAACTGAAGCTACTGGTAACATGCAAAGCTTTAGGATCTGAGGACATGGAGTAAACCTATGAGCAATGTACCTGCTCCCTCTTAACTATGAATGCAAAATGTGCTCTGGTAGTTGTCCGTACTTGTGATCCAACCCCTCTATTTCAGCCCTATTGAGGTAACAGCACATTTAGGAATGACAAACTCACGCCCCAGCTGGCTGAATAGTGCCTAATCGTGTTTAGCCCCTTCCCTAAGTTTTTCGCCGAAGGTATACCCGGATTATGCTGAATCTTAGCTTACTTCACTGCTGAGTGCGCCTCGCACAATCACAGATATTTCCTTGCCTTTTCCGTTTCTGGCTGCAAGAGTTGAATGACATTGCAAGCACCAACCCCGGGCGAATAAAAGGAAGCATATATTGAGAAGGGACTTGGCCCATTCTTCACCCTCTGTGTAGTGCTCTGGACTGCTATGACAAGCGTCAATAAGGCCTCACAATCACGTGTCAGTTCCTCTTGTGAGACACATCCTCTGGGTAGCTGATATGATCCCTATCTGCAGTACCTATAGTTATTCAATGATGACAACAGCGAGGCCTTTACTGAGCTGTAACCATGGATGCTTAAACCAGAACTTGGACCCACTACAGAGGTTTGTCCCCGTAATGAATTTCCCTCCACCAGAAACAAATGGCTGCCTGTTTACTGGTATGTCTCCTGGCACCCATCTGCTTGGTGATCCAAAACATTCGATTTAGCAAGCTGACAGTCTGGCGTTGCCAATGTCCATTGTAATCACCCTCTATCCTCCTGTGCATTGATCATTTGGCTAAGCCATGGGGACCCTGGAAAGCTCGTTGAACCTCCTGTCCTCTCCACGAGTAGCAAGCACCCCCGCTGTTTCCCCATAGTGGCTCCCGTTAGTAGAAGAGGGTGAAAATGTCTTGCCAGCTTGGCCACCACAGGCTAGTATACCTTTGTAACCATCCTCCCCAAAGTACGCACCTGCCCAGCTACTGGTGCTTCTAAACAAGAGGCCTTAGGGAATGCCTGTCACTGTTAACAATATGAGTGGTGCAGAAACATTACGTCGGAATCTAACATGTGCAGTTTCATGTCCTGGTGCAGTCCCCATTTATGTTATTCCCCTGGACACCTCTGCCTAATGTGCATGACCTAGGTACCTAGTCCAGTTTGCTTGGCGGCCTGCCTGTGAGTCAATACACCAGCCCCAACTGGACGTACTGCTGCTGGCGCCCAGCACCCAGATGGAAGTATCGCTGGGATGCAAGAGGGGAAAAGTAGGTAGCTTTAATACCCTTTGTCAGCAAGAATCTTCCCATAAGTGCACCCCGCACCTTAAGGACCCTGCCCCTTATAAGGGCAACCACTCCTACACCCCCTGGCTGGACCAGCTATGGGGCAGACAGTCTCATAGCCATAGGTGGAGCGTCCTGAGGTACCCACTGTAGGAGAGTAGGATCTGCTTCTTATAGTTACCCCCACTTTTTGCTGATGCTTCACTGTTTTTCGACTTAGCCAGACTGAGGCCCTGCTAATTAGGACCCCAGTCTATCTGCTTTCTACTCTAAATTGACTGTATGTACTTTAGGTACACTCCAGATTGGATTCTGGGGTACCCTTATAAGTCCCTAGTATATGGTATACTATGTACCCAGGGCATAGGTACCCTCAGAGGCCTCCCAGGGGCTGCAGCATGTATTATGCCACCCCTGAGAGACCATTCAAAATGACACCACAGGTCTGCTACAGCAGCCTGTGTAAGGTGGTATATGCACCCCTTACTGAGATATAGGTTCACTATATCTCTCCATATCACTGCACATGTAAACCTATCAGTCACCCCTATGGCAGGCCTTAACAATCCTGAGGGCAGGGTGCTGGGTTTCATGTGAGAGGGTGCTCATGCATGAGCAGAGCCCCTCTGCAGCTTTCGGAATCTTCATTCCGGAGTTGTTTGTGATGCAGCCAGACCATATACTCTTAAGTGCATTATAACCTTGCGGTAAAAGCTAACTTGAGAATGGCTGCATGGAAACATGTCGTATTTGGTGTCAAACACCTTGGAATCATACCTCCACCCCAGTAACTGGTGTGGGAGGTATGATTCCACCCTACTAGAGGGAGAAACATGGCACCACCGGTACACCCGGTACCAGCTTAACAGAACCCTGGCATCACAAAATGGATGCTGCAGCCACAGACACGAGTCTGCCCTCCTGCTGCTGGACGAAACTCCAGCAGGGGAGGCCTGGACAATAGGTTTCCTGTCAGAGGGAGGTGTGACCACCTCCCAGACAGGCTCTAGTGTATTGGGGGTGGGTGGGTGCACTCCAAGAGTGCTTTGAAGTCTGCACATTTGGTGTCCCTGTGCATAGTCCAGCTCAAACCGGTTGCAGGGGCTGCCAGCCCCTGCTCTGGCGCAAAAATGGACAAAGGAAATGGGTGTAGCCACCCCTCTTTCCTGACCCTCCCATAGGTGGGTCCCCAGAGTTTGTCCCACCCCTTCCTTGGGTATAAAGTAGGAACCCCTGACTACAGGACTTTAGATTACACCTGGACTAAACTCTGACACAGAAACCAAGTACTTCGACGATCTGCACTACGCTGGATGACTGAAGAATCTCCCTTGGAGTAAAGGAGTTACTCCCCTGCAAGGCAGGCACCTTTAACGCAACTGACCGGTTGGCATCTCCGAAGCTCCTGCGGACTCTGAAGAATATTGCCACACAGGAGGAGGGTTCCCAAGGTCTCTGAGGTCGAACTGTGCCCACAGAAAGTCTGAGGCCCCTATCCCTCGTGGAGACCGTGCAACCCGAACCCCTGGACACCGCGACCATTTGCAGAAGCATCAGCTTTCCGGCGACCCCTGAGGCTGAGCTTTGGGTTACTTGTAGCCCTGACCCCGAGCAGTAATTACACCGAAGATTGCTGGCCTACACTCAACGAGTGTTCCGTGGGACGCCGTTTTGTGATTCCTCTCAAGGTCCCTTCGCGATCCCTGGTCCGTTGACCTGTGGGTCCCCAAGAAGGCAACTCTAACTTTAATTGGGCTTCCCTGGTTGCTCCAGACGTGCCCTGACTCTCCATCACTTGGAGAGTCCCCAGGACCTTGCTGGTCCTCACAGAAGCATCTTTTCTCTTCCTGCGTTGGTTGCTGTTGCCAAGGCTTGTTGTCTTCAATCCAAGCACCGACACCCCAGCACTCGACATCCTTTGTGGGACAGCTCGAATCCGGCTCCTGGTCGTCCTCGACGTCTCCTGGACCCCGTGGCTGCAGAGTCAAGCTTCACCTCTTCGCACCTGAAGCACCCGACATTGGTGGGCATTCGATTGCTCCGCTCCTGGTCACTGGCTAGTGACCCAGACTCTGTCCCCTCTGCTTTCAGGTTCTTCACATCTTTGATCCAGGCTTGGATCATCCCGGACACTTTTCTTCTTCCGGCAGCAGCACTTTGCAGCAGATCGCCATTGAAAACAACGACGATTCCCGACACCCTTTGACACCTATGCACCCGGCTTCCCTGGGTGAGGTAACTCGAGTACTCCGGTGCTCCCGTGGGTGTTGGCCCTAGAACCCCTTAAGTCTAAAGGGGTTTGTTGAAAGTCCTCTCCTAAGTGTCCTTTTGCTTTAAAATTCCAACCGCGACTTTCCTCATAGAATCCTACGGCGCTCGCGGCTGTGTTCACACACTGCACACGTCCCCCGTGGGTCTCCTGTGTCACTACCTTGGGTGGTTCCTTGGGGTCCCAGCGATTCTACGTGCTCTCGGCACTGTGTCTAGTCAAGTCGTGGTTCTTATACCACTTTCTTAATATATGGTTTGGTCCCCCCCTGGGGCCCATTGTATATTGTGCTATTTTCTGTCATTTTAATACTGTGATATTGTGTATCTTGGAGTCTAATCTCATAAAGAGATTAGTAGTGAGTGTTTAGAAATAAATATATATATTTTATATATACCTGGTGTGGTTCTCCTTTCATTTGGTCATTCAAGAGGTTATAATCTGGTAAACCAAGCTGCTTTACACTCCTTCAAGACTTAGCCTGAAGGCTGCTCTCCATAGCTACCACTAGGATAGCTTTCAATAAAGGTTGTCTTTAAACCTATCATCAATAAGGGTCGTTTGGACTGGTGCAAGGTGCCCACTATAACTAGTGGACAGCATATGCCAGGCCAACTTCTCACATTGGTGTGCAGCGGTTGGATTCAAGCTTGCTATTGCTTTACCAGATAATCTCTTTGAGTGACTAACTGAAAACCACTATAGGTACATAGGTACATATAAATCAAGTTTAGAATACAGTAAGTTCTACTGAACTTAGAGTTGTGTGTCAAGGGCTTAGCACACCCTTTCTACAACTCAAGAGAGTTTAGTAGGCCCCACTAGAGTAGGTAGGTGCATACACCACACCACACTAGTCATGTCTTCAAGGGCAGAAACCAGTGGGTCTCTCCCAACTAAGTATGACCAGGTCTCATACCAAGAATTGAGGACTATGTGTGCCTCTAGGAAATTGAAGACAGGGAAAAGCCCAACCACCCAACATCTCATAAAGATGTTGCTTGAAGATGACCTCAGAAAGACCCCAGGGTCTGATGAGGTTGGCAAAGGGGGTGGGGCAGCAGAAGAGGAAAGGCCAGGTAGTGAACACTACTATGACCCAGACTCTGATGCTGGCCAGGGGGATCAAAATGATTCCAAACTGGAAAATCCAATTCTTCCTGAAGGTGAGGAAGGAGACCCCAGTGGGGCTCTCTTTACCCCACCTGGAAGGGTTAATAGTCTACCAAGAAGATCAAGATCTCCTTCTCAGGAATCTAATCATTCTGGTCCTTCTATAGGGTCCTCTGCTTCTCATAAGAGGGCATCCTCTTATGAGAAGAAATGCCAACTGCTTGAGTTTGAGAGAGCTAAGCTCAGAATCAAGAGAGAGCAATTGGCCTTAGACAGGGAATCCCTGGAGCTTCAGAGAGCTTCTCAGAAATTGGGACTAGGGTCCCATGGTGGCAGCAACAGTGTCCCTAGAGGTAGAGATCATCCTCATGACCATAGGAACCTGAACAAGATTGTCCCTCCCTATCAGAGTGGGGATGACATCCACAAATGGATAACTGCACTGGAGAGGGCCTGCAAAGTACAGAGGGTCCCTCAGGAGCAGTGGGCAGCAATCTTGTGGCTCTCCTTTGCAGACAAAGGTAGAGACAAGCTCCTCACTGTAAGAGAAGAGGATGCTGACAATTACAAAGTCCTGAAGAGTGCTCTGATTGAGGGGTTTGGCCTAACCACTGAACAATACAGGTTAAAGTTCAGAGATACCCAAAAAGCACAGACTCAGGACTGGGTGGACTTTGTTGATTGTGCTACTAAGGCTCTGGAAGGCTGGTTACTGGGAAGTAAGGTGTGTGATTTTAAAGGATTGTACAATTTAATCTTGAGAGAGCAGATCCTTAACAACTGTCAAAATCAACTGTTGCATCAGTACCTGGTGGACTCTGATCTGACCTCTCCCCAAGAATTGGGCCAGAAGGCAGACAAATGGGTCATAACCAGGGTGAGGCAGAAGGTACAGAACCAAGGTGGTGACCCAAAGAAGCAAGATTCTAAGAACTCTGATAAGGGTGGGGAGAAGGGTAAAAACCAGAAGTCTTCTCAAGGGCCCCAAAGATCTGCATCTGGTGGGGAGTCCCAATCTAACAAAGGAAAAGGCCATAAGAAGCCATGGTGTAAAATCTGTAAACAGAAAACCCATTGGACTAGTGACTGTACCAAGACCAAAGACAACTCCCACCACCACTGCCCCTAAGGCAACTGTTCCCCCTAGTACATCTCCAAGTGGTGGTGTTCCAAATAAGGGTGCAGTAGGGTTAACCCTGGGATCTGAGATGGACTCTGGCCTAGTCAGAGTTCCAACTCAGGCTATGTTGGTCTGTGATGGAGGCATGGATATGGCCTCCCTATTTGTAAGCCCCAGTAATCTGGGCAAATACAGACAACAGCCTATAATTAATGGAAAAGAGGCTTTGGCATTCAGGGACACAGGAGCAAGTGTCACAATGGTGACAAAAGATCTTGTAGCCCCTGAGCAGATCATACTTGGTGAAATGTACCAAGTGACCAATGCTAGCAATGTCAGGACAGACCATCCACTGGCAGTTGTTAATTTCTCCTGGGGAGGGGTAACTGGCCCTAAGAAGGTTGTGGTAAGTGCAGACCTCCCTGTTGAATGCTTGCTTGGAAATGATTTGGAAAGTTCAGTTTGGGCTGAAGTTGAGCTCAGGATCTATGCAGAAATGTTGGGCATCCCTGCAGATGTGTTTGCTATGACCAGGTCACAGGCAAAAATGTCTAAAACTGAACAGGCCCTGGATCCTGGAAGAATGGACCAGGTGCCTCCCAAGAGGAGGAGCAGTAGGGGTAAGGCAGTGTCTTCCCCCCTGACTCAGAATCCAGACCAGACTCTTGAGGGAGTTGATCTTAGTCCTGAAGAAGGAACTGTCCCATATGAGCTTGAACCTGATCAGGTTGAGTTCTTGGGGACAGGGGGCCCTTCCAGGGCAGATCTGAGCCAGGAGCAGCGGAACTGCCCCTCTCTTGAACCCCTCAGACAGCAAGCTGCTGCTGAGGCTGCTGGGAGTGCTAATGGTTCCCATAGGATCTATTGGGATGATGGACTCCTTTACTCAGAGTGTAGAGACCCCAAGCCTGGAGCCACCAGGAGGTTGGTTATACCTCTGAAGTTTAGGAGCTTCCTATTGACCCTAGCCCATGATATCCCATTGGCAGGTCACCTAGGCCAAAACAAGACTTGGGACAGAATTGTCCCTCACTTTCATTGGCCTCATATGTCTGAAGGCACCAAGGAGTTTTGTCGCTCCTGTGTCACCTGTCAAGCCAGTAGTAAGGCAGGTAGCACTACAAAGGCCCCCCTGATACCACTACCTGTAGTGGGGGTTCCCTTTGAGAGGGTAGGGATTGACATTTTTGGTCCCCTATATCCCCAAACAGCATCTGGGCACAGACTTATCCTGGTGGTGGTGGACCATGCCACTAGGTACCCAGAAGCAATTCCCCTCAGGACCACCACAGCTCCTGTGGTGGCAAGGGCCCTCCTGGGAATCTTTTCCAGAGTGGGTTTTCCTAAGGAGGTAGTATCAGACAGAGATGCAAACTTCATGTCTAGTTACTTAACTGCTATGTGGAAGGAGTGTGGTGTAAATTATAAATGTACCACCCCTTCTCACCCACAATGCAATGGTTTAGTTGAAAGGTTCAACAAGACCTTAAAGGGCATGATTAAAGGTCTCCCAGAAAAGCTTAGGCGCAGATGGGACATACTTTTGCCCTGCCTTCTCTTTGCCTACAGAGAGGTTCCACAGAAGAGGGTTGGTTACAGCCCATTTGAGCTTCTGTTTGGACATCCAGTTAGGGGTCCATTGTGTCTAGTGAAGGAGGGATGGGAGTTACCTCTCAAACCCCCTAAACAGGATATTGTGGACTATGTACTTGGTCTCCGCTCCCGGATGACTAAGTACATGAAGAAGGCAACTAAAAACCTTGAGGCTAGCCAGGAATTGCAAAAAGCCTGGCATGACCAAAAGGCTGTGCTGACTGTTTATCAGCCAGGACAGAAAGTATGGGTGTTGGAGCCTGTGGCCCCAGCAGCCCTCCAGGACAAGTGGAGTGGCCCTCATACAATCATTGAGCAAAAGGGAGAGGTTACCTACCTGGTGGACCTTGGAACTCCCAGGAGCCCCCACAGGGTGCTCCATGTCAACAGACTGAAACCATATGTTGACAGGGCAGACATGGGCTTGCTCATGGCTACTGATGAGGGACAGGAGGAAGAGAGTGATCCACTCCCTGACCTGCTCTCACAGAACCCTGATGATGGATCAGTAGATGGTGTAGCCTTGGCAGGCAGCCTCACCGCCCAGCAGCAAACTGATTGCAGAAAAGTTCTCAATCAGTTCAGACATATGTTCTCACTGACTCCAAGTCAGACTACCTGGTGCACTCATGAAGTGGACACTGGAGCAGTCTGCCTGTTAAAAATAAGATTTACAGGCAACCTGACCATGTCAGGGACTGCATTAGGACTGAAGTCCAGAAGATGTTGGATTTGGGTGTGATTGAACCCTCAGATAGCCCTTGGGCTAGTCCAGTAGTCTTAGTGCCTAAACCTCACACCCAGGGCGGTAAGAGAGAGATTAGGGGGCATATTAGCAAGACCCACGTTAAAATTATCGACGTTTTAGCGGCAGGAAACTGCCGCTAAAACGGCGATAATGGGCTTGCTAATATGCGTTATAGAATTCCAATAGAAGCCCAGGTTAGATGTCCTGCACATCTAACCTGGGCTTCTATTGGAATTCTATAACGCATATTATCAAGCCCATTATCGCCGTTTTAGCGGCAGTTTCCTGCCGCTAAAACGGCGATAATTTTAACGTGGGTCTTGCTAATATGCCCCCAGGTTTTGTGTAGACTACAGAGGTCTCAATGCAGTCACTAGGACTGATGCCCATCCAATCCCTAGGGCAGATGAGCTCATAGACACTTTGGCCTCAGCCAAGTTTCTCAGCACATTTGACCTGACAGCTGGCTACTGGCAAATCAGATTAGCTGAGGATGCAAAAGCCAAAACAGCATTTTCTACCCCTAGTGGGCACTACCAATTTGTGGTGATGCCCTTTGGTTTGAAAAATGCACTTGCCAACCAGGTTCAGCCTTCTCTCCTAAGGGAGCACATTCCCATGCTAGACCTTAGAAGGCCCCGCTAGACCTTAGAAGCCCTGGTGTCTTAGCACCAGCAGGTGGACCCTAGCGGTGTCGAGTGTGGGTTAACCTTGAAGGCCTGTCCACCATAATCCATACTGAAGGTCACCTCAGTCTTGTGGGCAGGCCTACGAAGCAGTACACCCTAGTGCAATAGTGACTCTGTCACAGAGGTCACAGGACCCTGAGGCTAGTCCGCCTCACCCATTGGTACCTCCGTTGGCCTTGTTTCTGCAGAAGTAGTACAACTCACCAGGGATCGGCAATGCAGGATTTGCACGCACACCAAACTAAGTTTGCAAGCTTTAGGGTCTCTCTGCTTCATGCACAAGCACTTTTAACATGTGCTGCCTGCTTTGGGGCCACAGAATTATGCAGCAATGGAGGACAAAATTATGTTGCAGTGTTAACTAAATTATGCAGTAAAAAAAGGGCTGCAGCGTAATGCAGTACATTTTCTGATGCTTTATTAGTTTGACATTCTTACACATACTAACAGTCTTTGCAAAGATTTAGCCTCAGTACCAGTGTAACATACAAATGCAGCAGTGAGAAAGATGACCAGTCAACCTTTGCAAACGGTCTCCACTTCGCAGCAACACAAGTCACATTTCTTAGTAATTTTTTATGCATTTGAGCTACAAACAATTTTTAGTTAGAATTGTCAGATTATGCAACAGATGATGTATTATGGGGCAAGTATGGCAGAGCCATAATTATGTGGAAAACATTTGCAAACTACAATATTTTGCCATTCATGTTTGAACTGTTCTTGTGGAAAAAGGGAGAAGTGCTGATGACAAATGGCTTGTGATTCCACTTTTAAGCGTATTTGGGACATTCTGTGATTGGAAACGTATCCCACATTGTGAATGTATTGTAATGTCAAGAACTCATATTAAACCTTAAATAAACATGTGTATCCATTGGTTGAGTCAAATAACGTAATAAGCTGTAACTGGTCAGTGAAATGCCAACAAATACTAAAAATTGGGATGTTTTGCTTTTTCTAGCCACACTTCTGACTCCGCCCACTGACCCAATCCTCTGCTTATTCACGCCCTCTGATTCTGCGCCCACAGTTCCCCTACTTTTTTTTCCCCCACTTTGACCACTGAGAACACTCTTCAGTCCGACAGAGTGTAGAGCCTGATCGTATTGTGTTTCTGTTGTTTCTGCAGCTTGTGCCAGGAAGAGTCAGGGAGGTGCAGTGCTCCACAGATCGCCTGATGTAGGTACCTCATCTGTAGGAGATACTGGGTAATCGTCTGGACACTGCTGCAGTGACATACATGTCCCGAATGCCTTACTTCCCAGTGCAGTGTGGGATGCAGTGTCCTTCCGCCAAGAGAACTTCAAGGGTTATTATTTTTTATTATATGTGTGGTTATTTAGCAGCTAGTGGTTCTCTATGCAGGGACGCAGCTGCACAAAGTGGCAGGGTGCACTTTCGTGGGTCATACACTTTTAATGTGGATCGCCTCTAGGAGCTAGGTCATCCATGCTTGCAGAGGGAGTTGGACTGAGAAAACTGGAGGTTGTCTGCTGCCGGGGTACAGAATCCTGCAGGCTGCTTTCTGTGCTTTGTGAAACTAAGTGAAGCTGTGGTTCAAATGGAACCTTCTATGGGATTTTTTTGGGGTAAGCGTTGAGCTTTGGCTGTGATTTAGGTTCGTGCAACCACATTTTGTGTGTGTGCACAATGCAGTCTAGCAGTTTCTGTCTCTAATATATAGAACGGAGTGTGTTAATGGTCATACCACAAAGACCTTAGTGTCAGTTCCATATAGCATTCAAACTCCAGTGGGTCACCACTTGCATTCCTCCTTTTGAGGATGATAAGGCCTGTCCCATTGTGTGTGTAATGATTCTGACCTATTACAGAGGGGTGGGCATGAGGGTGTTGGAATAGGAAAGACTCTATGGACGAGGAGTAACAGGTCATGAACAGTAGATTTATCATACCCTCTGACACTCGTATTATCAGTCTCTGGGTACGTTCTACAGCACAATACAAAATGCTTATGCAGGAAGCAAATAGAGTCGTTGTCTGCCAGGAAAATTTCTGGAGTGATGTTTTTCTTTTGCCGCCTTTGTCTGTATGGTATGGGAGTGCCTGCCCGCCTTGGGGTGGAGGGCAGACACGAGTCGTGTGTTTCCTCCCACCTCCCTCAAGCTTCCATTTTTTAACTTGGTTCATTAGAATCCACTTTAGTGTGCCTTGTGCTTCAGTCTTTTTCAGTGGCACCCTCCTCCGCCCCCCTTGCTACGCCAGTGAGTGGCACCGCCCCCTCCGCCCCCACCTTGCTATGCCAGTGAGTGGCACCGCCCCTCCGCCCCCCTTGCTACGCCAGTGAGTGGCACACAGCCCCCTCCGCCCCCTTGCTACGCCAGTGAGTGGCACAGCCCCTCCGCCCCCCTTGCTACGCCAGTGAGTGGCACAGCCCCCTCCGCCCCCCTTGCTATGCCAGTGAGTGGCACACAGCCCCCTCCGCCCCCCTTGCTACGCCAGTGAGTGGCACAGCCCCTCCGCCCCCCTTGCTATGCCAGTGAGTGGCACAGCCCCCTCTGCCCCCCTTGCTACGCCAGTGAGTGGCACAGCCTCCTCCGCCCCCCCCTTGCTACGCCAGTGAGTGGCACAGCCCCCTCCGCCCCCCCTTGCTACGCCAGTGAGTGGCACCGCCCCCTCCGCCCCCCCCTTGCTACGCCAGTGAGTGGCACAGCCCCCGCCGCCCCCTTGCTACGCCAGTGAGTGGCACCGCCCCCTCCGCCCCCTTGCTACGCCAGTGAGTGGCGCAGCCCCTCCGCCCCCTTGCTACGCCAGTGAGTGGCACCGCCCTCCGCCCCCCTTGCTACGCCAGTGAGTGGCACAGCCCCTCCGCCCCCCTTGCTACGCCAGTGAGTGGCACCGCCCTCCGCCCCCCTTGCTACGCCAGTGAGTGGCGCAGCCCCCTCCGCCCCCCCCTTGCTACGCCAGTGAGTGGCGCAGCTAGCAATATCTACAAAGAAGCCAGACCTGGCTGAGTCTAGGAAGATGGGAAATATATGTACAATTTAGAAGTGGCTTTTTAAGTTTGCATAAATAAGTTAATACATGCATTTGGGTTGTGTGTGTGTGTGTGTGTGTGTGTGTGTGTGTGTGTGTGTGCGTGTGTGTGTGTGTGTGTGCGTGTGTGTGTGTGTGTGTGTGTGTGTGTGTGTGAGCGTGTGCAGAAGGAGGCCGGCATACATAACCATACATGTCCAAGCATGTATGGACATATATTTGTGTGCATCGCAAATGTCAGATTTCTGTAAAAACACCAGAATCTTTGTGTGTGCATCTCTTAAAATCTGCTGCCATTGTCTATATAATGTGTGTGTGCATCAGTGTGTGTACATATATCTACACACACTTTCGTTTTTCAACTTTGTTTCTGCATACAGGGCTGTATGTATTCAATAAATAGTGCATTTTAGGTGAGTTGATCCTTCCATTAAGCCTTTGCATCAGGTTTCTAAACCCTTTGCATGCCTGTGCTTTTTCACTTTTGGCCAAGAGCCGCTCCTGTCTGCAGCTCTGCTTTTTTCTTTGCCAACTGCTAGAAGGTGTGAATGATATCTACCAAAGGCCACAAAAGAAAGAGATGGCTGTGGCACAATAACCCTATGGTGTATGAGATCATATGCGGCCTGCTTCCTGCCCCCCATGGCTCCTCCTGCGCCCCAGTGTTTCTTGTGCCCCACCTGGCACACATCATGTCGGAGGATGGTGATGACGTTAACATTTTGCCCCCCCCCCTGGAAACATTTCTGTGGACGCCCATGAGGACCCGACTCTGCCTCCGCGAGCTCCTCTGCTGCAGGCCAACCTCCGACGCCCCCTCTGCCCCCCGTGTCTTCCCAGCAAGTAAAAAGGTCAGCGGACCTGCCAGGATCTGAGCCCGCGGCTGTGAGGTCAGACATGGGTTTCTCGACACAATCCAGTAGCTCACTGAGCCACCAGACCTGCATTCGTACAGTCTTAAATGCGGATTGTTAATCCTTTAAAAGGACCGCCCATAAACATTGTTAGGTCATCTAATACGATCTAACACGGTCCAGAATGCGGCAGTTTTCAAACATCACCATCGCGATTCCACTTGGCCCCTTATCTGTGATGAGCTGGAAATCGAGATGTTCCCAATAATCCGCACAGAGAAACCTGTCAACGTGCATGAAAACCACGCAGCACCTCTCCCCGTCTGGCCACTAAAACAAGACATTACACCGAGAATGTTCAATTAATCTATACGGTGCTAGTAATGAAATGCAGGAGAAAACCCATTAAATGGTAATGACAAAACTCTGGCGAGGACGGAGAAACCATAAAACTGAGGGACAGCGCCACCCGGTGGCCGAAACAGCTCCCTGCACCCAGAGTATGTACATGGACGAGCAATAGTGTAAGTGCTCCTTAGGAAACTTTCCTTACTGCGAGTCTGAACCTCCTCCTCACCCTGCGGGGGGGGGGGGGCGGTCCCACAAATTCGTGTTGGTGAGCCTCCCGGTGTTGGCCTCTATAACCAGCCGCCCGCACAAACCCAAGATTTTACAAGGCACATTCAACGGCAAACGGGCAACGAGAACCCTGCAAGAGTTCCCCTCCTTGACCTCGACTCCCAACATTAGAGTGAGGCAAAGACTGGGGTTCAGAGAGCGCCTCGAATGTCTCCCATGCTCCGCTAACGCTGCACCTCTGCCCGCAAGGATGGAGGCACCACCTGCGGTGTCGACCAGTGCCTCCTGGCACCGGTCTGGCACAGCGGGCTTAACCCCCAGCGTTCCTACCGGGGCTCTCAGCCTACACGCAGAAGAAGAGCAGAGGCCACAACACCAATTACAAGACTGCTCACCTCAAACAACCAAACCGAAACTGCCTGCCTCTGCTCATCTCCAGCGTGCCAAACGGCGACAAGGGTAGTGCCCAAGAGAGGACGCCAGGTGGGCGGGAGGGGTACTTATACCTAACTATCCGCCCACCCCCGCCCGGAAATGACGCGGGCCGCGCAGACCCCGAGGGGGTCCCTTAGCACTAGGCTGTATCGTGTGCCCTCATGTGGCACTAAGGTGGCCGCCCTCTTAGGAGGGTCCCCTGCGTGGACCGCGGGCAGCCACATTGGGGTGGCTTGTTATGCGACAGCAATGGAGGTACCGACACCTGAGGCCCTCTGTAGGCTTGTCAACAGGTCCGACTACTTTGAGAGCTCCTAGCCGGGCCTTCACCAGTGGCTAGCGGGCCTTCACCAGTGGCTAGCCAGGCCTTCACCAGTGGCTAACAGGCCCTTCACCAGTGGCTAACAGGGCCTTCACCAGTGGCTAACAGGCCCTTCACCAGTGGCTAACAGGGCCTTCACCAGTGGCTAACAGGGCCTTCACCAGTGGCTAGCCGCGCCTTCACCAGTGACTAGCCGGGCCTTCACCAGTGGCTAACAGGGCCTTCACCAGTGGCTAACAGGGCCTTCACCAGTGGCTAGCCGCGCCTTCACCAGTGACTAGCCGGGCCTTCACCAGTGGCTAACAGGCCCTTCACCAGTGGCTAACAGGGCCTTCACCAGTGGCTAACAGGGCCTTCACCAGTGGCTAGCCGCGCCTTCACCAGTGACTAGCCGGGCCTTCACCAGTGGCTAACAGGGCCTTCACCAGTGGCTAACAGGGCCTTCACCAGTGGCTAGCCGGGCCTTCACCAGTGTCTAGCCGGGCCTTCTGCACCTCAGCCCTGAAGGTGTCCATGCAGAGCTGTTCCACCCCAGGGTACACTAGCCTCCGCTCACAACCACCCAAGTGCATAGGTTGTGTATGAGCCCCATAAGCAGGGCCTGGGTCTGATCCTGCTGTGAGCGGGCAGACAGAGCTGCGGGCAGACAGGAGCTGCAGACAGAGCTGAGGGCAGGAGCTGCAGACAGAGCTGCGGGCAGACAGGAGCTGCAGACAGAGCTGTGGGCAGGAGCTGCAGACAGAGCTGCGGGCAGACAGAGCTGCAGGCCGACAGAGCTGCGGGCAGGCAGGAGCTGCAGACAGAGCTGTGGGCAGGAGCTGCAGACAGAGCTGGTGGCAGGCAGGAGCTGGTGGCAGGCAGGAGCTGGTGGCAGGCAGAAGCTGGTGGCAGGCAGGAGCTGCGGGCAGACAGAGCTGCGGGCAGGCAGGAGCTGCGGGCAGACAGAGCTGCGGGCAGGCAGGAGCTGCGGGCAGGCAGGAGCTGCGGGCAGGCAGAGCTGAGGGCAGGCAGAGCTGCGGGCAGACAGCTGCAGGCAGAGAGAGCTGTGGGCAGGCAGGAACTGCAGGCAGGCAGGAGCTGCAGGCAGACACAGCTGCGGGCAGGCATAGCTGTTGGCAGACAAAGCTGTGGGCAGACAAAGCTGTGGGCAGACAGAGCTGATGGCAGGCAGGAGCTGCGGGCAGACAGAGCTGCGGGCAGGCATAGCTGTTGGCAGACAAAGCTGTGGGCAGACAGAGCTGATGGCAGGCAGGAGCTGCGGGCAGACAGAGCTGCGGGCAGGCAGAGCTGTGGACAGGCAGGAGCTGCGGCCATACAGAGCAGAGGGCAGACAGATTTGTGGGTAGACAGAGCTGGTGGCAGGCAGGAGCTGCAGCCAGGCAGAGCTGAGGGCAGACAGAGCTGTGGGCAGACAGAGCTGTGGGCAGGCAAGAGCTGCGGGCAGGCAGAGCTGCGGGCAGGCAGAGCTGCGGGCAGATGGAGCTGTTGGAAGGCAGGAGCTGCGGGCAGACAGGAGCTGCAGGTAGACAGAGCTGGTAGCAGGCAGGAGCTGGCAGCAGGCAGGAGCTGCGGGCAGGCAGGAGCTGGTGGCAGGCAGAGCTGCGGGCAGACAGAGCTGCGGGCAGGCAGGAGCTGCAGGCAGACAGAGCTGCGGGCAGACAGAGCTGCGGGCAGACAGCTGCTGGCAGGCAGGAGCTGCGGGCAGACAGAGCTGAGGGCATACAGAGCTGTGGGCAGGCAGAGCTGGTGGCAAGCAGGAGCTGGTGGCAGGCAGGAGCTGGTGGCAGGCAGGAGCTGGTGGCAGGCAGAGCTGCGGGCATACAGAGCTGTGGGCAGACAGGAGCTGCGGGCAGGCAGGAGCTGCGGGCAGACAGAGCTGCGGGCAGGCAGAGCTGTGGGCAGGCAGAGCTGTGGGCAGACAGAGTTGAGGGCAGGCAGAGCTGCGGGCATACAGAGCTGTGGGCAGACAGAGCTGGTGGCAGGCAGGAGCTGGTGGCAGGCAGAGCTGCAGGCATACAGAGCTGTGGGCAGACAGAGCTGGTGGCAGGCAGGAGCTGCGGGCAGGCAGGAGCTGCGGGCAGTCAGGAGCTGTGGGCAGACAGAGCTGCGGGCAGGCAGAGCTGCGGGCAGGCAGAGCTGTGGGCAGACAGAGCTGAGGGCAGGCAGAGCTGCGGGCAGACAGCTGCAGGCAGAGAGAGCTGCGGGCAGGCAGAAGCTGCAGGCAGGAGCTGCAGGCAGACACAGCTGCGGGCAGGCATAGCTGTTGGCAGACAAAGCTGTGGGCAGACAGAGCTGATGGCAGGCAGGAGCTGCGGGCAGACAGAGCTGCGGGCAGGCAGATCTGAGGACAGGCAGAGCTGTGGACAGGCAGGAGCTGCGGCCATACAGAGCAGAGGGCAGACAGATTTGTGGGCAGACAGAGCTGGTGGCAGGCAGGAGCTGCTGGCAGGCAGAGCTGTGGGCAGACAGATCTGGTGGCAGGCAAGAGCTGCGGGCAGGCAGATCTGAGGACAGGCAGAGCTGTAGACAGGCAGGAGCTGCGGCCATACAGAGCAGAGGGCAGACAGATATGTGGGAAGACAGAGCTGGTGGCAGGCAGGAGCTGCAGCCAGGCAGAGCTGAGGGCAGACAGAGCTGTGGGCAGACAGATCTGGTGGCAGGCAAGAGCTGCGGGCAGGCAGAGCTGCGGGCAGACAGATGCGGGCAGATGGAGCTGTTGGCAGGCAGGAGCTGCGGGCAGACAGGAGCTGCGGGTAGACAGAGGTGGTAGCAGGCAGGAGCTGGCGGCAGGCAGGAGCTGCGGGCAGGCAGGAGCTGGTGGCAGGCAGAGCTGCGGGCAGACAGAGCTGAGGGCAGGCAGAGCTGCGGGCAGACAGAGCTGCGGGCAGGCAGGAGCTGTGGGCAGACAGAGCTGTGGGCAGACAGCTGCGGGCAGGCAGGAGCTGCGGGCAGACAGAGCTGAGGGCAGACACAGCTAAGGGCATACAGAGCTGTGGGCAGGCAGGAGCTGGTGGCAGGCAGGAGCTGGTGGCAGGCAGAGCTGCGGGCAGGCAGAGCTGTGGGCATACAGAGCTGTGGGCAGACAGAGCTGGTGGCAGGCAGGAGCTGGTGGCAGGCAGAGCTGTGGGCAGACAGAGTTGTGGGGAGATAGAGCTGCGGGCAGGCAGGAGCTACGGGCAGGCAGAGCTTCGGGCAGACGGAGCTGCAGGCAGGCAGGCAGAGCTGCGGGCAGGCAGGAGCTGGTGGCAGACAGAGCTGCGGGCAGACAGAGCTGCGGGCAGGCAGAGCTGCGGGCAGACAGCTGTGGGTAGACAGAGCTGCGGGCAGGTAGAGCTGCGGGAAGACAGGAGCTGCGGGCAGGCTGAGCTGTGGGCAGGCAGAGCTCTGGGCAGACAGAGCTGGTGGCAGGCAGGAGCTGCGGGCAGGCTGAGCTGTGGGCAGGCAGAGCTCTGGGCAGGCAGAGCTGGTGGCAGGCAGGAGCTGCGGGCAGACAGAGCTGTGGGCAGACAGAGCTGTGGGCAGACAGAGCTGCGGGCAGGCAGAGCTGCAGGCAGACAGAGCTAGTGGCAGACAGAGCTGCGGGCAGGCAGAGCTGCGGGCAGGCAGAGCTGCGGGCAGAGAGAGCTGCGGGCAGGCAGGAGCACATTTTAACTCTCCTGTGACTCTACCCTCTATGGAGGGCCACTTATGGGGGCCAGTATGGATACTAGCACCACTGACAGCACGCCATGTGTTCTCCTCATCACCAGTGTCACCCAGGCTGAGACCAGCTGCAGGGCACATGAATAGCACCTGGCCTGGAAGCCGAGGGGCTCGAAGCACTGAAAAACTGTCTGCCCTTTTCATTGGTGCAGTGGGGCCACTTGCCATCCATGACAGAACTGGTCCTATTTTATTATTAAAGCCCAGTGTAAGCAATTGATCCGACAACAGTTAAATAGTGACCTAAAGATAAATATTGAATTTTGTTGCAAAAACCCATTTGTGACCTTTGTAATGGCGAGCCTGAAATGCTATTTTGTGTCATGTGGGTACCCCTCTCTCCTTTTACTGTACTTGTATTACGTTTATTACATCTACTTATAGATTGACCCCCGATACTGAGATTGTAGGATTCATAAGGGAGCTTGCCTATACTGTGTCACAGAGGCTGGAGTAGGGTTTGGGTAGTTTGGAAGAGGTGGGTCACAGACATGTGCCGCATTGCTTCCAAACAGGCCCTTGTTACAAGAACCAGTCCATACTTTTAAGCCAATAGTACAATGCAGCCTGGAACCCGCAATTTCTAAACACAGGGGTCGCTGGACCCCAGTTTGCTGTTTTAATTTACCCCGCCTTTGTTTGGATCTGTCACTCGAGGCTCTTCCTTGTAGTTGGCCATGACCCCTGATGGCGGGCTATTTACAGGGTCGTGCAGCACGTCCGCGCAGTGGGCGTACTGCTCATGCACTGAAGGTGTGCCAAAGGCTAGCCCGTCTACACAGCGGGTGTACTGCTCACCCGCCGAAGGGGTGCCAAAGGCTAGCCCATCTGCCCAGCGGGCGTACCGCTCATGCACCGAAGGTGTGCCAAAGGCTAGCCCGTCTGCACAGCAGGCATACTGCTCACATGCCGAAGGTGTGCCAAAAGCTAGTCTGTCTGCACAGCGGGTGTGCCGTTCACGTTGTAGTGTAGTTCCTATTTCCCTAATAGGCTCTGCGCATTGGAATAATATACCCTATAGGTTTGACATAGGACTGAGGTCGGTATGTCCCTATCGAGTATATTAAACTTAATTACTTTTGTGCCAGCTAACTCAGAGGCCACTAGAAACTCCTTGTAAACAAGAAGGGAGTAGTTTCTGGCAACCGCATAAACATGACAACTTTGTTTCCCTTTTAGAATCGGAACACGTCTCAGAATCGTGGAAACAATAGATAACAGTTTCACTCAGTCAATCGTGCATGCTTAGTTTCCTCAGAGTTACACAGTAAGAATAGACGGGCGTTTCAATAAAAAGGTTTTATTGAACAGTCTTGTTTCTCGTGTAAGAGATATGCGCTGTTATGATCACAAGACAGTATGCAAGATAAATAATGTACAGCGTAAGCAGTAGAAATAAATAATACTGCGCTAGCATTATCTTTTAGCATATATTCACGTACATAAATAACATGAGCTAAAAATGCGAGTACTCATACGATGCTTCTCTAAGCTAGTTCTACCCCAATGTACCTAACCTAGTCTAGGTGTAGGGAAAGGTAAGAAGTAGGTGAAGTATTCTCTAGTATGGTATACTAAGAGTATGTTAAGTCTAGTATGCCAAGAGTCCCTCTAGGTTCTAGTCAGCTCCATACCTTGAGAATGAGAGAGGTGGGAATCTCCTGCCGGATCTCAAACTCTAACACCCCGCGAAGGGAGTCAGAACACTGGAAGCTGGAATCTTCTGCGAGCAGGAATGACAGCATCTTCTCAGTGCGTCAGGCCGGGATACGGGCTCCTCTGAAGTCGAGGTCTCCTCTAACTTGCTTGGGCAAGGGAAGGTATATTTATACCTGGTAGGTGCTTTGGAATGTTAGCATTGATGTGAAGTCGGACAGAGGAAGACGTCAGGAATGAACCCTTAAGGTATAGCGGTTCATGCATAATAGATGAGTTCTTGGAGAAATCAATAATCCTGTGCTAGGGGAACTCCCAAGAGTTTAAGGGTCTGGTTTCTAAGAACTCGTTGTGACGTTATGGTGGACGGATGTCGGTGACCAGGCCTGTATTTGGAGTGCACGGCTAATGCCTAAATAAGGACTGGGATTCTATGCCTATATAAGGGCAATGCGAATTGTGCCTATATAAGGACATGTTTCAGGAAAACCTATATACGGACACCTAAAGCGGAATACAACACCCACTCCACTTTCGAATGAACGATAATACTAAATGCTATACATTAAATGCTAAACATTAAACTGAGTACCACATGTTGCTAAAAACATTTCTAAAAGTATATTAAAAGAAGTTTAAAATAAACTGTTGAATGCAATAGGTACTGTACATTTTAAAGCATTTTTTCATTCTAAGCATATATTGGAAATAAATGCAACATGAATGAATAAACAGAAATATATACATATGATGAAATGGTTGACAAGTTTTCAAAAATCAAAGCCATTGCATATCATGGTATTAAATGAAATTTTAGACAAATAAGGTGACAATGTGTCCCTGGAAGTATTGAAAGAAGTCCGTTTTATAAGAATAGTTCTACTGTAAGCAGATTGTTTTGCCATGTATTTTCAAAAAAAAAAAAAAAAAAGTTCAATTTTGGGAAGAGTTCCAAGTTTTGAAAATATGAAGGCCAAATTTCATTGCGTCCCTGGTACAATGTGAGCCGAATCAAAGTCAGTGTATGGGTCTGGTGTAAACATGAAATCATCTATTTCTGTAGACAAAATATCGTCTACCGATGTCGGTGACAGTTGGAATACCTCATTTAGAAGGTTAACTGCACAGAGATGTGCAGCATCGCCTTCAGCATAGGATGCCGCAGCAATGTTCGCGTCCGTTGTTACCTGTGTGCCTGTTGATCCATCTCGTACCTCAGCAGCAGCAGGAAGCGTCTGTGAGATCTCAATGAATGCCGTCATCAGGATTGGTAGCCTCTGGGGACCACACAGAGCATGGGCCGTTACTGGGTCCAGCAGAGTATCGATATCCGTTGGCATGACTGATGGGAGTGTTAGACAGGTGTCTAGCACGCATTCTTCACCGCAAAGCAGGCAGCGTAGAACAGGTAAGATGCAATCTTGCCAGATTGGTCTGAATGACAGAAATCAATCAATCAATCACGGCATTTATAGAGCGCGCTACTCACCCGGGAGGGTCTCAAGTAACCCTGGGCAAAGCACTACGCTACGCTCGCGTAGTTTGCGAAGTTTGCGCTACTTCGCACAACGCGAATTGCACGTAGCACAGTGCAAACACGCGTAGCGTAGCGTAGCGTAGCGTAGTGCAGCGGTCATTTTTGCTTGCTCGCGGTCCTCAACGTCAAGTTGGCGACCGCGAGCAAGCAAAATGACATCCCGGCGAGATTCTCAACGCAGGGAGGTCAGGTTTCTCATTGCGAGTGGTCGCGTATGCTCGCGACCGCTCGCGATGAGAAAACTACCAGTCCGCGTTGAGAAAGCTGCCGCTCGAGTAAAAATCTACTCGAGTGGCAGTAAAAGACAGCTCGCACTGTGCAAGATGCCGTTTTCAATGATTGCACAGTGCGGACAAGCATCCGGCACTGTGCAGTCATTGCGAACAGTGCACTACGCAGTTCGCGTAGTGCTACGCGTAGTTCGCGTAGTGCGAACTGCACTTTGCGTAGCTTCGCGTAGCGCTACTTCGCGAACTACGCCCAGGCTTAGTCTCAAGGCGCTGGGGAGGGGGTAAGTTACTGCTCGAACAGCCAGGTCTTGAGCTGCTTCCTGAAGGAGAGATGGTCCTGGGTTCGCCGAAGGTGAGTGGGGAGGGAGTTCCAGGTCTTGGCTGCCAGGTAGGAGAAGGATCTTCCTCCGGCGGTGGCTCTGCGGATGCGTGGTACGGTGGCGAGGGCGTGGCTGGTTGATCGTAGCTGGCGGGTGGGCGTGTAGAAGGTCATGCGGTCGTTGAGGTACTTGGGGCCCAGGTCGTGGAGGGCCTTGTGTGCGTGGGTGAGGAGTCTGAACGTGATTCTCTTGCTGACGGGGAGCCAGTGCAGGTCTTTCAGGTGTCCAGTGATGTGGCTGTGTCGGGGGATGTCCAGGATGAGTCGTGCGGAGGCGTTCTGGATGCGCTGGAGTCTTTTTTGAAGTTTGGCTGTGGTTCCGGCGTAGAGGGTGTTCCCATAGTCCAGTCGGCTGGTGACGAGTGCCTGGGTGACGGTCTTCCTGGTTTCAGTGGGGATCCATCTGAAGATCTTGCGGAGCATGCGCAGGGTGTTGAAGCACGAAGATGAGACGGCGTTGACTTGTCTGGTCATCGACAGGGAGGAGTCCAGGATGAAGCCCAGGTTGCGTGCGTGGTCCGTTGGCTTGGGCGCGGTGCCCAGGGCCGGGGGCCACCAAGAGTCATCCCAGGCGGAGGGTGATGAGCCCAGGATGAGGACTTCCGTCTTGTCTGAGTTCAGTTTAAGGTGGCTGTTCCTCATCCAGTCGGCGACGTCTCTCATCCCGTCGTGTAGGTTGGCTCTGGCGGTGGTGGGGTCGTTGGTGAGGGAGAGGATCAGCTGGGTGTCGTCGGCGTAGGAGATGATGTTGAGAAACCATGTTGTATTAAGTTTCCGTAGACGAGGTATGCCCAAAAGTTGCACTATGCACTCACGGCACTTCCGTTCTAGGAGAGCTTTCTCCATATCGCTCGGAGTGATGTCGGTGGATAGGCTTGCCATAGCGTAATAGTAGGAATAGAAATAGGATTCCTGCAACAAGTGCTAGAATTAATGGCACACCACCAAACACTGAATGTGCGAAGTTTGGGATGATTCTGAGGACTGCCTGGAAGGGTGCTAACAGTCCTGAACAGATGGTCTTAAATACATGCACAATACCGCTCGTATCAGACATGTTAAAGATACGTCCCATCATTTCTGCGAAATGTATAGGGCAGTTTGTACGAATTAAAACCTGTATCTCAGCCGAAGTCCTTGCAATTTGTAAATCATAGATTTCTTTGGCCGAGGTCAAAGGCATGGTCTGTTGCAAAAGCATGGCTTTCATTCTGCTTAAAGTATCAAAATGTATAAAAGAAACATTCAATGAAGGCCATAGAGGCAACTCCCTGACTATGTCTATTGGGGGGAACAATACTTGCATACAGCAAGTAACCCTGGAGTCGACCGTTACCAGATATGGGATGCCTGGCAACATGCCACAGCAACTCTGATCATTCAACATGAGGTAACTCCCGTTAGAAAGTTGGCCAAACATTGGATTAATCACAGCAGCTGGTGTACCCTGCTGGTGGCAGGACAAATTTGCCACAGAACCATTACAAGCCCTGTGTAAAGAAATGTCCTGACATATGAGTGAACCGCTTAGTGCATTTTCACAGTGTGTACCGCTTAGAAACACTTCACGATCCCCACTCCAACATCTGTATTCGTAAGGTAAATCCCAGGATGTCTTAATGTATTCTTTACCCAACCTTTCATATTTGCCTGCTTGCATTTGTTTGAGGCAATACTGAAACTGAAAAGTAGTCACAGGTAGCGTGATTTTGCCATGAATAAGCCATTCTGAAGCTGGTTTTTCTGCCACTGTGAATGGTAATTTTTCAATGCTCAGCACTGTATACTTTGCTCCCCTTTGTGCCAGTTCGATCTGTTTATCAGTAAGATTGTATTCTGCAAACAGAGCCGACGTGTTGATAAAACGCCAAGGCACATAGCCTGCACGCAAAGATTGCAGCGTCCAGCTTAATAACATAATAGAACGTAACTGAGATTGGCCTTGTTGTAACATGGCTAAATCTGGTTCCAGTATGTCAATAGCAGAGGATACAATGTTGTCCAATGAATAAATTCTGGATGACAAAGTTGTTAACCCATTGTCGACCACAGAGAGAGTTTTCTCTAAGTTAATACGATCAAGTTCACGTATTCGTTCTGCGGCCTCTGCCTGTGAAACCTTCCATACTTCATTATAAGCAGCATAAATGCCGGCATATATGAAACGTTTTTGACGCGGTTTTCTTGTCCTAGCAAGAATTCCCTAAGGTCTGCGTCTCCTTTAAGTAAAGATAAGTGTTGTTTCACATCCTCAAGTGTAGATTTTTGTAGCCAGTCGAGGCACAATTTTCCTACACTGTATGTTGTTACTACCCCCGGATGTTGTCTTTGAACGTATCGTGGGTCTGGCCTATGGATAGTAAAGCCCTGTCTTCTATTCAGGAATCTTTCTTGACAGATGTTTGTGTCTGTGGGCCAGAGCAACCATTTTTTCCAATCAGGATCTGTTCTGTTGATTTGTAGTATTGTGTCAACTGTAACCGCTGCCTGTGTAGTGTTATTACTTGCAGGTGTTGGTACAGAAGGTGTTTTCATGTCTTTGATCTTGGCTAAACCACGGCAAGACGTTTGTTGCACAGTGTCATTCAAAAACATTATTTGCTGAGGGATGATACACGCTCTAAACAAAGCTTCTATCCCCTATACTTGCCAATCTTTAGAACCCCAGACAGATTTTGTGTCGATTGTGTCTTTCCAAAATACAAATCCATGTCTAGACAATTGGGTAATAAATGCTGCAGAGTAAATCTGTTTTGTATTAGTCAACATAATTTTCTGTCCTGTTTTGTTTACATTTTTATAGTAAAATGTTTCTGGATCAGATGTATTGTACCCTGAAAAATAGGGAAACCTTTTAGCAAACGTTTTTGAACTACCTTTTGGTGGTGTAGGACAATGCTCCCATTGGTTAAACATAAAGACATTTCTAGGTGTTGCAGATTTATGCAAGAAATGATGACCATAGTGGTTATAGCAATAAAGCTGGTCGTAGTCTGATGAACCCTCTAAGTATTCATTGTTAGAGAACGCAGCAGACCTTTCTAGATCAGACATCATATCATTTACAGTCTCAAAGTCCCAATCATCAGAATAGGTACTGGACGAAATAAAATCACTTAGTGAAATTTTAAATAAATGTGGAATGTTCAAAAGTTCCGTAGGGCCGTAGGGCCGAAGATATCGAAATCGATTTTGTCCCACACTATACCATCCTGTATAGGAACGGCTGTGATGTTTACTGCTGACAAGTCTCTTGCTTCACGATGGGATGATTTGTGTGGTTTCAACAGTAAGTTCACATTTTTACTTTCAATGTCCAAACGGATGTATCTGCCATTTATAAGCACGCTGATAGTCATAGCCAAAGCAGAAAGAAAAATATTCCAGAAATAATCCACAGTTCAATCCATGGTGAAACCAGATAAGTCTTTTTCAGAAAATGAAAAAAGTCTTGTACTTGCTGTTTGAAAGTTTTTGATGCTGGCGTCGTTTCCGGTTCACTCGGATCCCCAGAAAACGTATCAAAGTTAATGAAATAGCCAAAAGCAGTTCGGTCAATTGTTGGAATTGCATCAGGATTTGTTGAAATCGCTGGAACCAGTTGATCACTTGTTACGTTGGTGTAGACAGGTGTATTTGGACGAACTGTTACTTGAGTTTCAAGAGGGATGAGTTCCATAGCATTGTTGCTTAGTCCTTCATCTGTTACTGCTGAATTCTCGATGGTTATCAGTCTTTCAGTCTGAACCTCTTGGATAGTAGCGAGAGGAGTGCGTCTGCTACTAGGTCGGAGTCCACGAGGCCTACTACTTAGTATTGGCCACATACTGTGGTTTGATGAGGTCGATTGACACAAATCTTTTCTCCTTTTTTCCAGCAAGGGGCGGCAGTAGTACTGTTCTTGTTCCGTGAATGGCTAGGACAGGTACTGGTTGTCTGTAAGAAGGTCCAAATTCCTTCTTGTCCGCAATCTTCTCTCTGACTAGATCCCCAACTTTTGGGATCCAGACAGGCCTTGCTGGGACTGCCGGTTTTTCCCCAGTGGTGGTTGGCTTCAGGAACACTTTGCTTTGTTTCGATCTTAGTTCATTTAGATCCTGTAAAACAGCCAAACGATCTTTGATATCAAAGGGTTTATTTTCCACCACTGTGCCTTTACATTCGAGATCAGGAACCCACATTCTTGTCCCAAATAGGACCTCATGTGGAGTGACCCCCCCTTGAGAACTTCTTGGCAAATTATTTAATGAGCGTTGGACCCCATAAAGATGTTTGACCCACCCATCACCCGAACCTAATACCCTAGCTGTTATATACTGCTTTATGTCCCGGTTTTTCCTTTCCACAACAGAATTTCCCTCAGGATGAAACGGAGAGGAGTACCGCAATGCTACGCCCAAACTGGCCATGGCTTCTTTGTAAGCCCGAGAGCTAAACGCAGGGCCCTGGTCAGAATGTAGTGTGCCAATTGCGTATGTGCCGATAAAGACTCGCAAATCTTTTATAACAGTTCGAGCATCAGCCGAGCGCTGAGGCCATATCCATAGGAACCTTGACTTAGTATTTGTGGGATTGCATTTGTCCATAAGGACGCCTGCGCGTAGATAGTCTAATGCTATCTCACAATGGTGTCTGTACTGGGCAGGCTACTTCGTAGCATTGTGTCTGGTGGCGTTCTGCATCACGCTGTTTATTGCAGTCTATGCAGTCATCAATGAAGATGTGAATCTGTGTATTCATTCCAGGCCACCAGTACATCTCTTTTAACGTCAATATTGTTTTAGAGATCCCTTGATGTGACAGACCCTCCCCCAGATGTGCTTCATAAATTAAAGCTGCTCTACGTTCCATGTTTGGAATTACCCTATCCCCCACTCCAGGGATTCGAGCAAAAGGAACGTTGTTCGCATCAATTACATAAGAGTACTTGAGTGGAAACTTTTTTGGTAACGCTGCACCACTGCCTTTGCTTGAAGCATTGACAGCCAACAATATCTCACTGTCTATTCTCATTTTTGAACGAGTGATCGCAGCTACGGAAGCCGTCTGAACAGCCCCCTTTGCGGCTTCGTCAGCCAATGAATTCCCTGCAACGTGAACGCCATCACGTTGATGACTCAGCGTGTGTATCACGTGAGCTTTTGGTAGTTCGTTTTTCAACTGAACTTCTTGTTCCCAAAGCGTTTTATGCTTTATTGTGCCACCTTTTGCATCTTTGAACCCGTTTTCAAGCCAATTTTGTATATATTCATTATACGACTGAACACAGTAGAAAGAATCGCACACTATTAGTGTGGGGAATTCGCGATCTGTACTTTCAAGTGCCAGTTTGAATGCTTGTAGTTCAGCTCGCTGAGCTGTACTATCTCCTAGAGATTGAGTTTTAGTGACCATTGGTCTGAAGTTACCATCTTGCATGTGACCTTTAACGATTGCGCACGCTGCACTGTAAGCTTGCTTACTCCCGGTAGCGGGTTGTGCGGATCCGTCAGTGTAAATTATAAATTCGCACTGAACTAGAGGCAGAATTTCAGTGGGCAGAGGACATTCATGTTCATATTGCAGGAACGCTTGTGTTTTTAGATCAGGATCAAAAACATATTCAACATCTGTTGCAGCGAGAGAATTAACCCATTGTATCCATCTAGGATGTAAAGCTTTTGCATTCGGAATGCTCGCTTTTGTGACCGCCTCTAAGGCTGGTACTGGAGTTACGTCAATAATGCGTTTCCCTTGGGCTAGAGCTCTTTCTTTTGCTACAGCGGTTTGAACTGCTGTCAGTATTTTTTCTGTTGAAGTGAAGCGCATTTCTGCTTGTGTGTACAAATGTGATTTGTATGCAATTGGTACTTTTTCATCCTCATTAAATGTTAAGTAGGTGAATCCGCATTGACCCGAAATTATTCGGATCACTAAATTGCGTTGACTTACGCGTGTTTGTAAGTGATTTGTTGCTAACATGTTAGCTTGGAGTGAACGCAAGATTTCTGTGTGTTCCTGTGTCCAATGTTTGATTGAAAAATCAGGTTTGATTAATTCGTAGAGAGGTTTAGCCCTTTCTGCGTAATTTAGAATGTATGTTCTTCCACAATTTAGGAAACCCAAGATGGATTGTAAATTTTTCAGCGTTTTTGGAGGTTGGAGCAGCGCACACTTTTCTAGAAAGTTAGCTGCCAGGCTCTTGCCTTCACTTGAAAGCTCATATCCTAGGAAAAGGACATTGAGATGGGCAATTCTGGATTTTTTAAAGTTGAATTTATAGCCCTCAGAGGCGAAGCCCAATATAATGGTACTCACCCTGTTCAAGTGCCTATCCAGGTCATATGCTGTCAGATAGATGTCATCGATATATGACAATGCCTCATTATCATAAATTTGTAGTAACTCTGTTACCCTCGCTGAGAATAACACTGGGCTGTTTTTGAACCCTTGTGGGAGTCTACAAAATTGACGCTTGGTCCCCATTATTGAGACAGCTGTTAAGTACCTGCTTTCAGGTGCTATGTTTTGACAAAAGAAACCATTTGAAATGTCCAATGTGGTTTTATATTTTTTGCACACAATGTTATTCATTAATGCTGTACTATGTGCATTTTGCACTGCAAATGTTTTAGAACAAGTGTTCAAGTGTCTGTAGTCCAAAACTAGACGATATGTATTGTCTGGTTTGGAGACAGGAAACAAAGGATTGTTCATTGAGGAGGTGCATGTTTCAATCACTGTTAGAAATGGGATCTCTAGTTGGCAAGGGCTTGCACCTTTGTCCAAGTAGGGACCCTTCTTCCTAGTCAGGGTAAGGGTGTTACACTCGTGAAGTAACCCCTGCTCACCCTCGTGGTAGCTTGGCACGAGCAGTCAGGCTTAATTCAGAGGCAGTGTGTAAAGCATTTGCACATAACCAACAGTAATACAGTGTAAGCACTACAAACGGACACCACACCAGTTTAGAAAAATAACCAATATTTTATATACTTGAGACAAGACCAATTACGACGAAAATCCACAATACTATACTTTAAAAATGAATGCTTGATAAGGTAACTTCTTCTTTGCAGGAATAGTCCAAAAACAAAGTTCGTACGAGTCGGTAGCTCCGTCTGAGCCTACCGCGATGCTGAAAACCACAGAGCCTAACAGTTCCAGCCGACCGCGTCGATACGGGCCAGCAGAGTCGTGAACAGACTCGGTTACAGTACCTTTCTCGTTGTGGCTGGTACGGAGTGTACGAGCCGGTCGGCGTTCGTCGCGGTTGCGGTGCAAGACGGAGCGATGCAAGGTGCGGTGTCCCTCGATGCGGTGCAGGCAGCGGCTCGATGAGCGTCGTGCAGACGGGGTCGGTGAGTCCAAGGCGTGCGATGCAGGGTGAGACGATGCTCGATGCGGTGCTGACAGGTTGCGATGCAGGCGACCAAGCCGGAGTGCGGGAGCTGGCGTCGGACAGCGGTGCGAGTCGGAGCGGTGCGTCGCAGACGTGCGAGCGGTGCCCCAAATGCGGTGCGGTCTCGACTCTTGAGCCAGTTGCAGCGACCGCGTCGGTCGGGTCCGGCTGGTTCAGTGAAGCGATGCGATGCGAACTGCGGTGCCCACAGGTCACAGTGCAAGCAGCGGCTCGATGTTGGCGGCGTTGGACGTCGCCCACGGTGAGACCAGGGTTGCGATGCGAAGCGGGGCGATGCGTTCTGCGGTGCAAACAGGTCACCGGCCAGGGATGGATTCGGTTGACGGAGTCGGTTGCAGTTCCCTTCCTCTGTGGCAACTGAAACAGCGTTCCAGAAGCGGTACCCAGAGGCTTGTGAAGTCTTTGTAGTCCCTGAGACTTCTTAACAGGAGGCCAGCTCGGTTTCAGGCCCTTGGAGATACTCAGCACAAGTTTGTAGAAAGTTCAGTCCAGTCCTTTCACTGCCCAAGACAGAAGCAGCAACTGCAGGCCAACCCAACAAAGCAACAACACAGCAAAGGGGCAGTACTCCTCCTGGCAGCTCTTCCAGCTCTTCGCCTTGGCAGGTTCCTTGATTCCAGCGAGATCTAAATTCATGGGGTCAGGGCCCCAATATTTATATCCCAAATTCCTTTGTTCTCTGAAGGCAGAGAGGCCTTTGCCTAGTCCAAACCAGTTCTGGAGCACTTTGTTGACAAGTCTCCGTTCCTTCTTTCAGTGAGTAGGCCAGGGACATCAGACGCACCACAGGAGGTGGAGCCAGCATTGTGGAGGAAAGACACTGTCCTATTCAGGGCCCAGGTGCGACCCCTCCCACCCATCTACATGTAGATCTTGCTATTCAGCCCTGCGCTGACTCACCCTGTCTCCCGGCATCCCCCAGCCCCTGTCACTCACACTCCAGACAAGGAATACACAACCTCGCAGAGGCAGGCTTGGATGGTTAGACAAGAAAATACACACTTTCTAAAAGTGGTATTTTCAAACACAGAATGTTAAAACCAACTTCACTAAAAGCTGCATTTTATCATTCTGAGTCCAGGCATACTAAAGTCGAATTTCTACCATGTTCCCGGGGTCAGTTAGGATTATAAGCTGTAATAATCAAAACTGCCCGTTCTGGCCTAGGGGAACAGGTAGCCTTGCAATAGTGAAAAACGAACTAGGCTGTAATTCACTATCAGGACATGCCACACACACCAGGGCACGTCCTACCTTTCGCATACAACGCACCCTGCCCACAGGGGTACCTTGGGCTTACCTTAGGGGTGACTAACATGTAGAAAAGGGAAGGTTTAGGGACTTGCAAGTGTGTGCACTTGCCAAGTCGACATGGCAGCCCCAGGCTGCGCACAGGCTCTGCGATGGCAGGCCCGAGTTACACTTTCCGGGCTGTTTGCGTGGGTGGCACAATCCAGTGCTGCAGCCCACCAACAGCATTTGGTCTATAGGCCCTGGCACTCGCAGTGCACTTTACAAGGGACTGATACATAAACCAAATAGGCCAATCATGGAAACACCAATCCATAACACATTTCATACAGGAGCACTTGCACTTTCCCACTGGACAGCAGTGAGGAAAGTGCGCAGAATCATTACACCAGCAAAAACAGAGTCAAAACCGGGAGGTCAGAAAGCAAAAAGTCAGGGGAAACACGCCAAAAGATGCCAAGTCTAACACATGTCCCCTCCAGCTGAAAGTAGGGAGAACTACCCAACCCCATTGGAGTTCTCTTCACTAAGGCGGAAGAACCTGGACAGACCATCTGCGTTGGCGTGTTCTGTACCAGGACGGTGTTCCACCGTAAAGTCCATTCCCTGTAGGGAGATGGACCACCTCAGCAGTTTTGGATTCTCGCCCCTCATTTGCATCAACCATCTGAGGGGCCTGTGGTCTGTCTGAACCCGGAAGTGAGTCCCAAACAGGTATGGTCTCAACTTCTTCAGCGCCCAGACCACAGCAAAAGCTTCCCTTTCTATGGCACTCCACCTCTGTTCCCTGGGAAGTAGTCTCCTGCTAAGGAAGACTACAGGCTGATCCAGGCCCTCTTCGTTCAGTTGTGAGAGCACCGCTCCCACACCATGCTCTGAAGCGTCAGTCTGCACGACGAATTCCTTGGAGAAGTCAGGTGCCTTGAGCACGGGCGCCGTGCACATGGCTGCCTTCAGGGCATCAAAAGCTTTCTGGCAGGACTCAGTCCAGATCACTTTCCTGGGCTGCCTCTTAGAGGTCAGCTCTGTTAAGGGGGCAACGATGGTGCCATAGCCCTTAACAAATCTCCGATAGTAACCGGTGAGACCTAAGAAGGCTCTCACCTCTGTCTGGGTCTTGGGGGTTCCCAAGCCAGAATGGTGTCAATCTTGGGTTGTAGGGGCGCCACCTGGCCGCTTCCTACCTGGTGTCCCAAGTACACCACAGAACCCTGCCCGATCTGGCACTTACTGGCCTTGATCGTGAGGCCTGCACCTTGCAGAGCCCTCAACACTTTCTCAAGGTGCTGTAAATGTTCTTCCCAGCTGGAACTGAACACAGCAATGTCATCCAGGTAGGCGGCACTGAAATCCTCCAGCCCAGCCATCACCTGATTGACCAACCTCTGAAAGGTGGCAGGGGCATTCTTCAACCCAAAGGGCATCACCCGGAATTGGTAATGACCTTCTGGGGTTGAGAATGCTGATCTCTCCTTGGCCCCATCGGTTAAGGCAATCTGCCAGTACCCAGACGTCAAATCAAACGTGCTGAGGAACCGGGCAGCTCCCAACCGATCAATGAGCTTATCAGCTCTGGGGATGGGGTGCGCGTCAGTCCTGGTGACGGCATTGAGCCCACGGTAGTCCACACAAAACCGGAGTTCTGGAGTGGCACCGGGTGCCGCAGCCTTTGGGACCAAGACCACTGGGCTGGCCCAAGGACTGTGGGAGGGCTCAATCACCCCTAATGCCAACATCTTAGAGACCTCCTCCTTGATGCTGGCTCTGACCCGGTCAGTCAACCTGTAATTCTTGTGCTTCACAGGAGGGCTGTCACCAGTGTCCACGTCATGGGTACACCAGTGAGTAACACCGGGGGTCAGAGAGAACAGTGGGGCGAACTGTCCCAACAACTGGCGACAGTCCCCCTGCTGCTCCTGAGTCAGAGTAGGGGAGAGGATCACACCCTCTACTGACCCATCATGCTCCTTGGTAGACAGGAGGTCAGGGAGAGGCTCACTCTCCTCTTCCACCCCATCATCTGTCGCCAAGAGCATACTCACTTCGGACCTCTCGAAGTGGGGCTTGAGGCGGTTCACGTGAAGGACCCTCAAAGGGTTCCTTGGAGCCTGCAAATCCACCAGGTAGGTGACGTCACTTTTGCGCTCCTTTACCTCATATGGCCCAGTCCACTTGTCCTGCAAGGCACAAGGTGCCACTGGGGCCATGACCCACACTTTTTGCCCAGGTTGAAATTCGACCAGAGTGGCGTTCTGGTCATACCATCTCTTCATTTCTTCCTGGCTTGCTTCTAGGTTCGCCTGAGCGAGTTTCCTGAAGCGGGCAGTTTGGTTTCTAAAGGCCAGCATGTAGCTAAATACATCCTGGGAGTTTTCCTGGGAGCTGCCTCCCAGCCTTCCTTCACCAAACTCAGAGGTCCTCTGACAGGGTGGCCATACAGGAGCTCAAAGGGGCTGTACCCAAGAGACTTCTGAGGCACCTCCCTGTATGCAAAGAGTAGGCATGGCAAGAGGACGTCCCACTTACGCCTCATGGGTTCTGTTAGACCCTTGATCATGCCTTTCAAGGTCTGGTTGAATCTCTCCACCAGACCGTTTCCTTGTGGGTGGTACGGAGTGGTGAACTTGTAGGTTACACCACACTCCTTCCACAGGGATGTCATATACTTGGATATGAAATTGGTCCCCCTATCAGAAACCACCTCTCTGGGGAATCCCACACGGGAAAAGATCCCCATTAACGCCCGGCCCACCACTGGCGCCGTCGTTGTCCTGAGAGGGATTGCCTCCGGGTACCGGGTGGCATGGTCCACCAAGACCAGGATGTACCTGTTGCCCATGGCTGTCTTGGGATCCAGTGGCCCCACTATATCCATCCCTACCCTTTCAAAGGGTGTTCCAACAACAGTAAAAGGTTGGAGAGGAGCTTTGACCTTCCTCCCACTCTTATCACTTGCCTGGCAAGTTTGGCAAGACCTACAGTGTGCATCTGACTGCCTTCGCATTTGGGGCCAAAAGAAGTGGGTGACAAGCCTGTCAAAGGTCTTGTCCTGCCCCAAATGTCCTGCCAAAGGCATGTCATGAGCCAGACCCAGTAGGAAGGTCCTGAAGCGCTGGGGTACCACCAGCACACGGGCTGACCCAGGCTCAGCAACCTTAGGCTCACTGTATAGGAGACCACTCTCCCAGTAGATCAGATGTGACCCGGACTGATTACCAGCTGCCTGGTCTGCAGCCTGCCGCCGCAGACCCTCCAGAGTAGGGCACTCGTTCTGCTCCCTGCAGAACTCCTCCCTGGTGGGACCCCCTTCTTGCTGCCAATGGGTCAGCTCAGAGATGTCTCCCAGTTCGGCTACCTGCTCCCCTGTAGGCACCGGGGCGTCCCCCTCAAGGTCCGCCTCCTCCCGGTCCGTGGGAACTTCGGGGGCCGGTTTCCCGCGCCCCCTGCCCTTTCTCTTGGCAGGGACTTGGGCCACTGTTTCAGGCTCCAAGTCCTCTTGATCACCCTTTTGGCTGCCATTGACCGAGTAGACACGCATGCCCACTCTGGCAACCCAAGCATCTCCAAGTGAGACCTGAGCTCAACCTCCTTCCATAAGGACTGCTCGAGGTCGTTTCCTAGCAGACAATCTACAGGCATGGTAGGGCTCACAACCACCCTCAAGGGACCTGAGACCCCCCTTCAAAGGGAACCTGCGCCACCATACATTGGCGCTCTGAGTTGTCTACAGCAACTACTTGGTGGAATGCTCCTGGGACTACTTGCTTCTCAGACACCAGGTGACACCGGACTGAGGTCACACTGGCTCCAGTGTCTCTGAGAGCCTCTACCCTGTTCCCATTAATGGTCACCCAAGTGCTATATTTCTTTGTGTTAGGGGGCACCTGGTTTCCTGGGACCATCTCACTGTCCCCTAGTGAGACAAGGGTCATTTCTGCGGGATCCCCACCCTCCTGTGGGCACCCCTCCTTCCCAAGCGCTACACTAGCCAACACTTTGGACTGTCCACCGGTGGGCGGCTGTGTCCCCTTCGGGCACTTGGGGTCCCCTTAAAGTGACCTACCTGGTCACATGCATAACACTTGCGGGGGCCGGTCTCAACAGGCTTCCCTGTGGAGACCCCTTTCTTCTTATCACCGGGGGCTGGGAACCTTTACCCTGGGTACTAGTTTGGGGCCCTTTAGAGAACTCCTGTGCTTTACCCTTGTCCCCCCACCTTTCTGCTGGGGACCCTGCCCACCTTTGGCTGAGTCTCCCCCAAACGCTTTCTTGTGGACCCTGGTACTCACCCAGCGGTCCGCTTCCATAGCAAGCTTCCTGGGGTCAGTTAGCTTACTATCAACTAGGTGCTGGCGCAGATCTGCAAAACATAGACTAGACAAGTGCTCCCATGCAATCAAGTTGTAGAGCCCCTGAAAATCTGTTACACTACTGCCCTTCACCCAACCATCCAGAGACCTGCAGAACACATCCACACATTCCAACCAAGTGTTGGCATCAGACTTCTTACTGGACCTGAACTGATCCCTGTACTTTTCAGGAGTAAGACCATACTTCGTGAGAAGGGCATCCTTCATGTCAGCATAGGTGAGGTGATACCCCTTACCCAAAGCTATCAGAGCATTCCTTGCTTCTTCAGGGAAAAGTGGCCACAATCCTGCTCCCCAATTCTCCTCAGGGACCCCATTCATGTGTATGGCTGCCTCATAACCCTGAAACCACCTTTGTATGTCATCCCCCTTCTTGAACTCCTTGCCTACGTTCTTGGGAATGTGCACAATCCTGTCTGCCTTTCTGGACGAATTGCTGCCACCATCTGAGCCTGACTTACTCCTAAGTTCTAGCTCCTTCAGTTCTCTCTCATGCTCTAAGAGCATCTTCCTCTCCTCTATGGCCAATCTCTTCTCCTCCCGCTCACTCTCCAGTCTGAGCTTCTGCAGCTCAAACTGCCTTGCCTCCCGCCTGTCCTCCAGCTCCTCTGGGGACAGACTGCTGCTGCCTGACCTGGCGGGTTCCCCCTACCCAAAAGCACATCCACCCTGGAAATAGGCTCCTCCACCTCCTCACTGAGATTACCAGGCTGCCCATTGGCATGTCTGGCTGCTACCCAGGCCCTCAGCGCCTTCTGTAGCTCCTCCTTCCTTGTGAGGCCTTTAATTTGGACTTTCAGGTTTTTACAAATCGCCCGTAGCTCCTTTACGGCGTAGGATTCCAACCTGTCCTCCTCAAAGATAACTTCCAGAGATGCAACGGATGATGCAATTGATTCAGGCATGACAAAAGTAGTGAGTTGAAAACTGGCAAGATCAAAAATAGGCCAAAAGAAAAAGAACCAGTATGTGGTACGTAATGGTCTGCGATATGGTAGTAGTGCGCACCAATCACTGTAAGTCAAGTGCAAACACAAGTCCTATCCTCACCGCTGACGACCAATGTTAGAAATGGGATCTCTAGTTGGCAAGGGCTTGCACCTTTGTCCAAGTAGGGACCCTTCTTCCTAGTCAGGGTAAGGGTGTTACACTCGTGAAGTAACCCCTGCTCACCCTCGTGGTAGCTTGGCACGAGCAGTCAGGCTTAATTCAGAGGCAGTGTGTAAAGCATTTGCACATAACCAACAGTAATACAGTGTAAGCACTACAAACGGACACCACACCAGTTTAGAAAAATAACCAATATTTTATATACTTGAGACAAGACCAATTACGACTGAAAATCCACAATACTATACTTTAAAAATGAATGCTTGATAAGGTAACTTCTTCTTTGCAGGAATAGTCCAAAAACAAAGTTCGTACGAGTCGGTAGCTCCGTCTGAGCCTACCGCGATGCTGAAAACCACAGAGTCTAACAGTTCCAGCCGACCGCGTCGACACGGGCCAGCAGAGTCGTGAACAGACTCAGTTACAGTACCTTTCTCGTTGTGGCTGGTACGGAGTGTACGAGCCGGTCGGGCGTTCGTCGCGGTTGCGGTGCAAGACGGAGCGATGCAAGGTGCGGTGTCCCTCGATGCGGTGCAGGCAGCGGCTCGATGAGCGTCGTGCAGACGGGGTCGGTGAGTCCAAGGCGTGCGATGCAGGGTGAGACGATGCTTGATGCGGTGCTGACAGGTTGCGATGCAGGCGACCAAGCCGGAGTGCGGGAGCTGGCGTCGGACAGCGGTGCGAGTCGGAGCGGTGCGTCGCAGACGTGCGAGCGGTGCCCCAAATGCGGTGCGGTCTCGACTCTTGGGCCAGTTGCAGCGACCGCGTCGGTCGGGTCCGGCTGGTTCAGTGAAGCGATGCGATGCGAACTGCGGTGCCCAAAGGTCACGGTGCAAGCAGCGGCTCGATGTTGGCGGCGTTGGACGTCGCCCACGGTGAGACCAGGGTTGCGATGCGAAGCGGGGCGATGCGGTCTGCGGTGCAAACAGGTCACCGGCCAGGGTTGGATTCGGTTGACGGAGTCGGTTGCAGTTCCCTTCCTCTGTGGCAACTGAAACAGCGTTCCAGAAGCGGTACCCAGAGGCTTGTGAAGTCTTTGTAGTCCCTGAGACTTCTTAACAGGAGGCCAGCTCGGTTTCAGGCCCTTGGAGATACTCAGCACAAGTTTGTAGAAAGTTCAGTCCAGTCCTTTCACTGCCCAAGACAGAAGCAGCAACTGCAGGCCAACCCAACAAAGCAACAACACAGCAAAGGGGCAGTACTCCTCCTGGCAGCTCTTCCAGCTCTTCGTCTTGGCAGGTTCCTTGATTCCAGCGAGATCTAAATTCATGGGGTCAGGGCCCCAATATTTATATCCCAAATTCCTTTGTTCTCTGAAGGCAGAGAGGCCTTTGCCTAGTCCAAACCAGTTCTGGAGCACTTTGTTGACAAGTCTCCGTTCCTTCTTTCAGTGAGTAGGCCAGGGACATCAGACGCACCACAGGAGGTGGAGCCAGCATTGTGGAGGGAAGGCACTGTCCTATTCAGGGCCCAGGTGCGACCCTCCCACCCATCTACATGTAGATCTTGCTATTCAGCCCTGCGCTGACTCACCCTGTCTCCTGGCATCCCCCAGCCCCTGTCACTCACACTCCAGACAAGGAATACACAACCTCGCAGAGGCAGGCTTGGATGGTTAGACAAGAAAATACCCACTTTCTAAAAGTGGTATTTTCAAACACAGAATGTTAAAACCAACTTCACTAAAAGCTGCATTTTATCATTCTGAGTCCAGGCATACTAAACTCGAATTTCTACCATGTTCCCGGGGTCAGTTAGGATTATAAGCTGTAATAATCAAAACTGCCCGTTCTGGCCTAGGGGGAACAGGTAGCCTTGCAATAGTGAAAAACGAACTAGGCTGTAATTCACTATCAGGACATGCCACACACACCAGGGCATGTCCTACCTTTCGCATACAACGCACCCCTGCCCACAGGGGTACCTTGGGCCTACCTTAGGGGTGACTAACATGTATAAAAGGGAAGGTTTAGGGACTTGCAAGTGTGTGCACTTGCCAAGTCGACATGCCAGCCCCAGGCTGCGCACAGGCTCTGCGATGGCAGGCCCGAGTTACACTTTCCGGGCTGTTTGCGTGGGTGGCACAATCCAGTGCTGCAGCCCACCAACAGCATTTGGTCTATAGGCCCTGGCACTCGCAGTGCACTTTACAAGGGACTGATACATAAACCAAATAGGCCAATCATGGAAACACCAATCCATAACACATTTCATACAGGAGCACTTGCACTTTCCCACTGGACAGCAGTGAGGAAAGTGCGCAGAATCATTACACCAGCAAAAACAGAGTCAAAACCGGGAGGTCAGAAAGCAAAAAGTCAGGGGAAACACGCCAAAAGATGCCAAGTCTAACAATCACCCTTGGTATTCAAGTTGATCTAAGATCTCCCTGACCTGTTTTTTAGCTTCTTGCTTTATCGGGTACTGCCTTTGTGCAGTAGGTTCATTTTTTAGATGTATTTTGTGGTGAGGCGAGTCCTCATCCCATCCTACATGATTTTTATATAATGCTGGGGCCTGGGCAATGCCCATTTCCTGGCATAAGTATATTTTAGGTGAATTGGAATATGGTTGGAGAAGGCTGGCATAATGATGTTTGGAGCACACATACGAAGTAACACGTAGGTATGTGACCAAGAGGATGTTAATTGGAGTTTGGGTATCGGGTTATAGGTGAGGAGCGTGGGTTGATACTGATGAGGTTTCGTACAACGGGATGGAAGAAGCTGTAGTGCGAAGGATTTGGATTATGGGGTCTCTAGGCAATTCTTTTGGGTAACACATTGTTACGGTTTCAGAGGGAAAACGCTGCTTGAGGGTCAGTTGCAATATATGTCATGGACTTCAAATGGCGAATGTTGTTTTTTTGGAAAATGCACAGTGTATGTTTCAATGGTCTGGAGTTACAATTTATCGACATATGTTTCTTTATCCATAGTGAAACCCCTGAAGAAGAGCCAATTAGAGCTCGAAATGCATTGGGTACGACATGAGTCACTTCTGAGGATGTGTTTTGTGTTCCGGCGTGCCCAGAAAAAAGCTTGGATGAGCATATCTGTGGCATGAGAAGCAGTTGATAAACATTTTGTCTCACGTGTGATTTACCATCGGTAATAAATGAAGTTATCATAAAGCTTTGGAGTGCATGGATTAACTAATTCTTTGAGATTTGGAGAAAAGTGTTATATGAAAGAAACGCTGTGCGCCCGTGCAAGGATCGTAACTACGCTCCGATTTTTCAAGATAATGATGTCCTCGCCATGTGGGCACTCCCTGACAAATTGTGGTGGCCAGTCTTTTTCTGCTAGAAGTATATCATAACCCCTTGAAAGTTTCTCCCAAAAGAGCGTTTTCACCTTTCTTGGTAAGTCTCCCTCCATCTGGAGTGTTATTTCATATAACTTTTGTGGAGTACTAACCCTGGTGTTCTACAGTCTCAACTGTAATGTACTCATTCAAGTCCACTATCTCCAGAAGTTCCTTCAGGTTCTGGCGAGCTATTGTGACTTCTGCTGCACTGTCCAGCATTGTCTGAGCCCATTCTCCGTTCTTGAGTTGTGTTCTCAGTATCCTCGGCATGTCTGATCTTCAGACCTGCTACCTACTTTTTTGAGAATTGAGGTTTTGATTTATTTTTCTGAACGTGTTTGTCGTCTTTGGATTTCACGCGTTCTTCTCTATGTTCTGACCGTCCTCTTCTTTCCGATGTCTGTGACGATATCTGAAAGGTACGAGAGGATCGTGTATCAGTATCTTGATACCTGTCAGGTTTTCTCAAATTATCCCTATTCCTGAGGTTATACCTCCTTTCAGAGGGCTCCTTTTGAGGAGACCTACCTCGGGATTGAGAACGTTTCTCGTTTGAATTTTGTTTATTAGTCTCCCTTCTTTTTAGAAGATGTAGGAGTTTGTTTAATACAGTCCTTCTCAGGACTTTCAGATAGCTTCGGCTTCACTGGTCTTCCACCCAAACTATCTCTGCCTAATTCTGCATAAGATTGTTCTATTATTCTGGGTAGCTCAGTTTGATGTTCTGTAACATCGAATTCCCTTAATCGTTGGCGGATCGCTACTGCTGCTGCCTCTCCTTTAATATTAGATAATATTATTGTTGAGACCTGGTCGAAGTTTTTCAGTAATTTCATACCTAAATTCAGAGCAGGCTCTGCCCCGTATTCGTTCTGAATTTGTTTTAGGACATCAGGTATTACCGCAATTGATGGAATGCCATGTGTTTTAGTATAGATGGCAGCAAAGACTGAGCCCCAAGTGGTACAGTCTTCCAGTTGTGGTGTGATCCCCATTGGGAAACTGATTGTTAGGATTCTGTGTTTCTCATACGGGCTAGTATTTGGAAATACTGCTTCAATTTGAGTAATTTTTTGAGCTATCCAGAATGGAATTTGCTCACGTTTTGTGGGCATTTTACCCATGACTGCGTATAGAGTCTGTGGTGTAATTTTTAGTGCATTCCCCTGTTGAGGGGTTTGATTTGGAATGGTCAATGGTGGTTGGACTGTGAAAGTCTGCATGACATATTGGACGAGTTGTCTGTAAATTTTTATTAACTCTGTAAGTTGAGTAAGTAATTCCTCGTCTGACATTATATCGAGGTCAGGATGAGGAGTGTAGCCGGCTAGAATCGCCATGTTGCTCCTGGTCTACCTAGTGGACCGAGCCTGGTAATGTTTTTGTGATGTTTTAGGGCGCTTTAAACCAGAGCTGATGCTCTTGGTATGTTAATGGAATTTCAATATCCTCGAAAGGAATATATTCCTCTCGTGGTTCATCTTCTTTGTAGAAGTGAAACAGTCTTGTTACTGGATTTGATTCTGGGAATACTATCCAGGAATAGAATACCTCTGTCTGAAAGGATTCATGTGCCTCTATCACGAAAACTGCTCTACCCCCTCTTGGTGGTAGGTCGTGTTTTATGAGTTTTAGAGTGATGGCTCTTCTTAAGTTTGGATGGATGTCTATAACACCCTCCTTGGTTTCATTTAAACCGGTAAAGTTAAAAGCTGTTACGACTGGTTCAGCCGCAGCTACACCGTTCCCGGTGTTATTGTCCCCGTGTATGGACATTTGTTTTTGAAAATGTAGAACAAGTTTCAAGGAAACAAAAGATAAGGTGCACAATATTTTGGAACACTGTATCCTTCAACGTTGAACAAACCAAAATTGCTAATATATAGGGTTTTTTGTCCTATTTAGCTTTGGCGGATATTTAACCCTACCCACTCCAGACGTCTTATGGAGTATGTGAGTAGGGGTCTCTGAGAGAAAAGCACGACTGAGTTACTCAGTATCTAGCATTAAATTAGTGCCTTACCAAACCGTTGGGCGCCATGTAGTGTAGTTCCTATTTCCCTAATAGGCTCTGCGCATTGGAATAATATATCCTATAGGTTTGACATAGGACTGAGGTCGGTATGTCCCTATTGAGTATATTAAACTTAATTACTTTTGTGCCAGCTAACTCAGAGGCCACTAGAAACTCCTTGTAACCAAGAAGGGAGTAGTTTCTGGCAACCGCATAAACATGACAACTTTGTTCCCCTTTTAGAATCGGAACACTTCTCAGAATCGTGGAAACAATAGATAACAGTTTCACTCAGTCAATCGTGCATGCTTAGTTTCCTCAGAGTTACACAGAAAGAATAGACGGGCGTTTCAATAAAAAGGTTTTATTGAACAGTCTTGTTTCTCGTGTAAGAGATATGCGCTGCTATGATCACAAGACAGTATGCAAGATAAATAATGTACAGTGTGAGCAGTAGAAATAAATAAGTGCGCTAGCATTATCTTTTAGCATATATTCACATACATAAATAACATGAGCTAAGAATGCGAGTACTCATACGATGCGTCTCTAAGCTAGTTCTACCCCAATGTACCTAACCTGGTCTAGGTGTAGGGAAAGGTAGAAGTAGGTGAAGTATTCCTTACTATGGTATACTAAGAGCATGTTACGCTCAGTATGCCTAGTATGCCAAGAGTCCCTCTAGGTATCTAGTCAAGCTCCATACCTTGAGAATGAGAGAGGTGGGAATCTCCTGCCGGATCTCAAACTCTAACACCCCGCGAAGGGAGTCAGAACACTGGAAGCTGGATTCTCTGCGAGCAGGGATGACAGCGTCTCTTCTCAGTGCGTCAGGCCGGGATACAGGCTCCTCTGAAGTCGAGGTCTCCTCTAACTTGCTTGGGCAAGGGAAGGTATATTTATACCTGGTAGGTGCTTTGGAATGTTAGCATTGACGTGAAGTCGGACAGAGGAAGACGTCAGGAATGAACCCTTAAGGTATAACGGTTCATGCATAATAGATGAGTTCTTGGAGAAATCAATAGTCCTGTGCTAGGGGAACTCCCAAGAGCTTAAGGGTCTGGTTTCTAAGAACTCGTTGTGACGTTAGGGTGGACGGATGTCGGTGACCATGCCTGTATTTGGAGTGCACGGCTAAAGCCTAAATAAGGACTGGGATTCTATGCCTATATAAGGGCAATGCGAATTGTGCCTATATAAGGACATGTTTCAGGAAAACCTATATACGGACACCTAAAGCTCGAGGCTCTTCCTTGTAGTTGGCCATGACCCCTGATGGCGGGCTATTTACAGGGTCGTGCAGCACGTCCACGCAGTGGGCGTACTGCTCACGCACTGAAGGTGTGCCAAAGGCTAGCCCGTCTGCACAGCGGGTGTACCGCTCACCCGCCAAAGGGGTGCCAAAGGCTAGCCCATCTGCCCAGCGGGCGTACCGCTCATGCACCGAAGGTGTGCCAAAGGCTAGCCCGTCTGCACAGCAGGCATACTGCTCACATGCCGGAGGTGTGCCAAAGGCTAGTCTGTCTGCACAGCGGGTGTGCCGCTCACGTGCTGAAGGTGTGCCCAAGGCTAGCCCGTTCGTGCTGCAGGCGTACCACTTATGCGCCGAAGGTGTGCCAAAGGCTAGTCCGTCTGCACAACGGGCGTACCGCTCACGCGCCAAAGGCGTGCCAAAGGCTAGCCCGTCTGCGCCCATCCACGCCCGGACAGCACCAAGCGCCAGGAACCCTGGTCGTCTGAACCCCGACTGCTATTCAAATAAGGGCCTGTTAGCATTGGCCCCTTCAGGTAAAGTCGCTCACTGCGCTACGCTTCAGCCAGAGGAGAACGATAAGGGTTTCAGTTGCACAGGTTGTAACTTTGCTCGCCCAGCGTTTGTAAAACGGTGTCTTCGTACGACCAGACTACAGATCTCATTAGCCCTGGGAGTCCTAGTGAGAGGGGTAGACACAACTCTCTCAACTGTGTGCTACTTAACACCAGGTCCCTAGTAAAACACAGCCTGGACGTGGCGCAGTGGCCAGACATCCATAAACTCCGATCTGATGTTTCTTACCGAAACATGGTTCGACCAGACCTCTGACCCGGATCTTAACATTGTAGTTCCAGATGGTTTCCCCATCTATAGACCAGACAGAGATGGCAAACGGGGGGAGGTTTGGATATTATTTATGGAAAAGCAGTTAAAGCTAAACTTACACCTGCCCCCCTTTTGGGTGGGGAAGTAATCATGTTTAATTTTAAATTTGCTATTCAAGCTACCTTCAATGGGATTTTAGTCTATCATCCCCCTGCTCCTAGACAGGCGTTCTCTTCCAATCCCTTTTAGAATCCTGCATGGATTTACAGAACCGTACAGTTCTGGGTGATTTTAACTTCCATCTGGAGACATCAACCAATCCTGATACGGCAAAGCGGATCGATGGCTGCCGTAGATTTGGCCTCGTTCAGCAAGTGGATGAGTTTACCCATAAGGCAGGTCACACCCTGGACGGAACTTTTACAAATGGTCTGCGATTAAAATTTGAGAAATCACTTCCCCTGCTGTGGTCAGACTATAATGTAGAGTTCTTGAAGTTAACCGGAATTTGGCAAAATCTTGATCAGAATACTGGCCAGGTCCCATAACTTTCCGCCCGTGGCACAAGGTTTCCAAAGGGGAGTTGGAGGCTACTCTGAGTAGGAATAGTCCAGTCAATGACCCAGATAGATTTCGAGTTGGATAGATTCCACTCTGACCTAGCCGGCTCCTGATAAAAGGACTTCCACCTATCGTAAGCAACCTTACACTCAGATCAATGGTACAAAAATAAAAACAGCTAAAAACTCTTCATCTGAGTTATTTAAAACCATTACCTCTCTTACTAATTTTAAACAAGGCTCCACACATATTATGGATCAAAATAGATGTAAAAACATGGCAGACTTTTTTCGAAATAAAATAGAGTGCATCTATGATGGAATTGCAATGAGCTCCTCGGTGAGAGATGTGGGAGGTGTAGATGCTGCCCCCATCAGATCGTAGCTGAGGCTCTCAAAACAGCTGACTTAGAGAATGCGAGGCGCCACGAACGCCTTGACAATCTTTCTCCTCTCTTGGAGGAGGAAGTGGTGAATCTTATTACTTCCACGAAGTCTGGGTCTCCATCCGACCCCCGCCCTCCTTGCATCTGGAACTTGGTGCCAAAGTTAATGACTGTTCATTTCACAAAACTTATGAAGCAAATTTTAGAGACAGGGATTTTTCCTACAGCCTGGAAGTTGGCATCAGTACTACCTATATTGAAAAAACCTACCTTCAATCCAGCCGACACTAAAAACTATCGTCCGATCTCTCGACTGCCTTTTCTGGCTAAAATCCTTGAAAAGGCAATGACCAAGGAACTCGCAGTCTGTCTGGAGACAAAGGAAACCTTGAATCAAGACCAACACTGTTTCAGAACCCAGCACTGCACAGAGTCCGCACTAGTGGAGGCCTCTGAAGAAATTTGCAGAATTGTGGCTGAAGCTCTATTGCTTCTCGATCTCTCAGCCGCGTTTGATACAGTTAACCATGAGGTTCTCATAAAGCCGCTTGAGAGAATCGGGATAGACGGCGCCGCTCTGGTCCCCTCAGCTCATTCCTGACAGATTACAAAGGGTGGACGTGAACGGCTTTAAATCTAAGCTTTGTTTTCTCCCGTGCGGAGTGCAGCAGGGATCATCTTTATCCCCGACGCTGTTTAACATTTACATCACTCCCCTCTTAGAGCTTATCCAATCATGTGGCCTTAAGTTCTCAGCCCAGTCTGCCATGTTTTAGGAAACAGCTCAAAACATGGCTCTTTGTATTACACTCAAAGTAAAGTGCACTTCATTTCTACTAGCCTGGTCTCTGAGATGTTCGCTGTTAGCGCTAAGACACCTGGTATTTGTGCGCTTAATAAAACGGTTGCTTGCTTACTTTCTGGTTTCCTGTTCTAAGTAAACAGATGTGGCCTGCAGGTTCCAGAAACAACATTGTTAGCTACAAGCTACGTTTGCCTACAAGTGATACAATTATTTTTTTACAGTTAGTAGTGTTTATTTAGACAATTAAGTCCGTTAAAATTCCTAGTACAAAGCGAAGATTATTGAAACATAAATAGCTCAAACTTACAGATACACACCTTGTTATACAATGGAGTCAAGGGCTTTGTGAGATGGCAGCAGAGCGACGTATGCAAACTTAGCTGGATTGGGATAAAAAAACCTGTGCAAACGAGCAGCAGAACCAAACTGTACATGTGCAACTCTGCACCGATAAGCAGCATTTCGATGTGCGTTCAGTCCATAATGTACAACATGAGAGTGAGTGGCCTCGTGTCGTACTGAGTTTAAGGTGCAGTAAGATAGTGCAGTGTTTCACCCGCTTCTATGATCATAGCGAGACCAGACTGCACATGTGCAGGTTGGTTGAGGTAAAAAGAATAGGGCTCTCTTTTAGTTAATGCAAATGAAGAACACCTTAAAATATTAAAATGCTAAACATGTGTAAATAAAAGAAAGGTTCATCCAAGTCAAAGGGATCCGAGGATAGGGTTTGAGTTGGGCCGAGCAAGTAACGGCCTGCCTTTTTATTCCTAACATTTTAGCAGGCGACAACAGTTCCAGGGCCGAGGATAATAGTCCCCTGACGGGCGCCCTCGTTGTTTGTCCGACCTCTTGTAGAAGCCTGCCGGTTTCCGAGAAGATTTGCCAAATGGTGCTAGTTCCTTTGGAATCACTGAGGTATAGACGAGCGACAGAGCCTCCGTGCATGGTCTTGTCCCGTGCTATGGAATCACTGAGGTATAGACGAGCGACAGAGCCTCCGTGCATGGTCTTGTCCCGTGCTTTGGAATCACTGAGGTATAGACGAGCGACAGAGCCTCCGTGCATGGTCTTGTCCCGTGCTATGGAATCACTGAGGTATAGACGAGCGACAGAGCCTCCGTGCATGGTCTTGTCCCGTGCTTTGGAATCACTGAGGTATAGACGAGCGGCAGAGCCTCCGTGCATGGTCTTGTACCGTGCTATGGAATCACTGAGGTATAGACTAGCGACAGAGCCTCCGTGCCTGGTCTTGTCCCGTGCTTTGGAATCACTGAGGTATAGACGAGCGGCAGAGCCTCCACGCATGGTCTTGTCCCGTGCTTTGGAATCACTGAGGTATAGACGAGCGACAGAGCCTCCGTGCATGGCCTTGTCCCATGCTTTGGAATCACTGAGGTATAGACGAGCGACAGAGCCTCCGTGCATGGTCTTGTCCCGTGCTTTGGAATCACTGAGGTATAGACGAGCGACAGAGCCTCCGTGCATGGTCTTGTCCCGTGCTTTGGAATCACTGAGGTATAGACGAGCGACAGAGCCTCCGTGCAGGGTCTTGTCCCGTGCTTTGGAATCACTGAGGTATAGACGAGCGACAGAGCCTCCGTGCATGGTCTTGTCGTGCTTGGAATCGCTGGTATGGACGAGCGACAGAGCCTCCGTGCATGGTCTTGTCCCGTGCTTTGGAATCACTGAGGTATAGACGAGCGACAGAGCCTCCGTGCATGGTCTTGTCCCGTGCTTTGGAATCACTGAGGTATAGACGAGCGACAGAGCCTCCGTGCATGGTCTTGTCCCGTGCTTTGGAATCACTGAGGTATAGACGAGCGACAGAGCCTCCGTGCATGGTCTTGTCCCGTGCTTTGGAATCACTGAGGTATAGACGAGCGACAGAGCCTCCGTGCATGGTCTTGTCCCGTGCTTTGGAATCACTGAGGTATAGACGAGCGACAGAGCCTCCGTGCATGGTCTTGTCCCGTGCTTTGGAATCACTGAGGTATAGACGAGCGACAGAGCCTCCGTGCATGGTCTTGTCCCGAGCTTTGGAATCACTGAGGTATAGACGAGGGACAGAGCCTCCGTGCATGGTCTTGTCCCGTGCTTTGGAATCACTGAGGTATAGGCGAGCGACAGAGCCTCCGTGCATGGTCTTGTCCCGTGCTTTGGAATCACTGAGGTATAGGCGAGCGACGGAGCCTCCGTGCATGGTCTTGTCCCGTGCTTTGGAATCACTGAGGTATAGACGAGCGACGGAGCCTCCGTGCATGGTCTTGTCCCGTGCTTTGGAATCACTGAGGTATAGACGAGCGACAGAGCCTCCGTGCATGGTCTTGTCCCGTGCTTTGGAATCACTGAGGTATAGACGAGCGACAGAGCCTCCGTGCATGGTCTTGTCCCGTGCTTTGGAATCACTGAGGTATAGACGAGCGACAGAGCCTCCGTGCATGGTCTTGTCCCGTGCTTTGGAATCACTGAGGTATAGACGAGCGACAGAGCCTCCGTGCAGGGTCTTGTCCCGTGCTTTGGAATCACTGAGGTATAGACGAGCGACAGAGCCTCCGTGCATGGTCTTGTCCCATGCTTTGGAGGGACAGAGCCTCCGTGCATGGTCTTGTCCCGTGCTTTGGAATCACTGAGGTATAGACGAGCGACAGAGCCTCCGTGCATGGTCTTGTCCCGTGCTTTGGAATCACTGAGGTATAGACGAGCGACAGAGCCTCCGTGCATGGTCTTGTCCCGTGCTTTGGAATCACTGAGGTATAGACGAGCGACAGAGCCTCCGTGCATGGTCTTGTCCCGTGCTTTGGAATCACTGAGGTATAGACGAGCGACAGAGCCTCCGTGCATGGTCTTGTCCCGTGCTTTGGAATCACTGAGGTATAGACGAGCGACAGAGCCTCCGTGCATGGTCTTGTCCCGTGCTTTGGAATCACTGAGGTATAGACGAGCGACAGAGCCTCCGTGCATGGTCTTGTCCCGTGCTTTGGAATCACTGAGGTATAGACGAGCGACAGAGCCTCCGTGCATGGTCTTGTCCCGTGCTTTGGAATCACTGAGGTATAGGACGAGCGACAGAGCCTCCGTGCATGGTCTTGTCCCGTGCTTTGGAATCACTGAGGTATAGGCGAGCGACAGAGCCTCCGTGCATGGTCTTGTCCCGTGCTTTGGAATCACTGAGGTATAGGCGAGCGACGGAGCCACCGTGCATGGTCTTGTCCCGTGCTTTGGAATCACTGAGGTATAGACGAGCGACGGAGCCTCCGTGCATGGTCTTATCCCGTGCTTTGGAATCACTGAGGTATAGACGAGCGACGGAGCCTCCGTGCATGGTCTTGTCCCGTGCTTTGGAATCACTGAGGTATAGACGAGCGGCGGAGCCTCCGCGCATGGTCTTGTCCCGTGCTTTGGAATCACTGAGGTATAGACGAGCGGCGGAGCCTCCGCGCATGGTCTTGTCCCGTGCTTTGGAATCACTGAGGTATAGACGAGCGGCAGAGCCTCCGCGCATGGTCTTGTCCCGTGCTTTGGAATCACTGAGGTATAGACGAGCGGCAGAGCCTCCGCGCATGGTCTTGTCCCGTGCTTTGGAATCACTGAGGTATAGACGAGCGGCAGAGCCTCCGCGCATGGTCTTGTCCCGTGCTTTGGAATCACTGAGGTATAGACGAGCGACAGAGCCTCCGCGCAGGGTCTTGTCCCGTGCTTTGGAATCACTGAGGTATAGGCGAGCGACAGAGCCTCCGTGCAGGGTCTTGTCCCGTGCTTTGGAATCACTGAGGTATAGACGAGCGACAGAGCCTCCGTGCATGGTCTTGTCCCGTGCTTTGGAATCACTGAGGTATAGACGAGCGACAGAGCCTCCGTGCATGGTCTTGTCCCGTGCTTTGGAATCACTGAGGTATAGACGAGCGACAGAGCCTCCGTGCATGGTCTTGTCCCGTGCTTTGGAATCACTGAGGTATAGACGAGCGACAGAGCCTCCGTGCATGGTCTTGTCCCGTGCTTTGGAATCACTGAGGTATAGACGAGCGACAGAGCCTCCGTGCATGGTCTTGTCCCGTGCTTTGGAATCACTGAGGTATAGACGAGCGACAGAGCCTCCGTGCATGGTCTTGTCCCGTGCTTTGGAATCACTGAGGTATAGACGAGCGACAGAGCCTCCGTGCATGGTCTTGTCCCGTGCTTTGGAATCACTGAGGTATAGACGAGCGACAGAGCCTCCGTGCATGGTCTTGTCCCGTGCTTTGGAATCACTGAGGTATAGACGAGCGACAGAGCCTCCGTGCATGGTCTTGTCCCGTGCTTTGGAATCACTGAGGTATAGACGAGCGACAGAGCCTCCGTGCATGGTCTTGTCCCGTGCTTTGGAATCACTGAGGTATAGGCGAGCGACAGAGCCTCCGTGCATGGTCTTGTCCCGTGCTTTGGAATCACTGAGGTATAGGCGAGCGACAGAGCCTCCGTGCATGGTCTTGTCCCGTGCTTTGGAATCACTGAGGTATAGACGAGCGACGGAGCCTCCGTGCATGGTCTTGTCCCGTGCTTTGGAATCACTGAGGTATAGACGAGCGACGGAGCCTCCGTGCATGGTCTTGTCCCGTGCTTTGGAATCACTGAGGTATAGACGAGCGACGGAGCCTCCGTGCATGGTCTTGTCCCGTGCTTTGGAATCACTGAGGTATAGACGAGCGGCGGAGCCTCCGCGCATGGTCTTGTCCCGTGCTTTGGAATCACTGAGGTATAGACGAGCGGCAGAGCCTCCGCGCATGGTCTTGTCCCGTGCTTTGGAATCACTGAGGTATAGACGAGCGGCAGAGCCTCCGCGCATGGTCTTGTCCCGTGCTTTGGAATCACTGAGGTATAGACGAGCGGCAGAGCCTCCGCGCATGGTCTTGTCCCGTGCTTTGGAATCACTGAGGTATAGACGAGCGACAGAGCCTCCGTGCATGGTCTTGTCCCGTGCTTTGGAATCACTGAGGTATAGACGAGCGACAGAGCCTCCGTGCATGGTCTTGTCCCGTGCTTTGGAATCACTGAGGTATAGACGAGCGACAGAGCCTCCGTGCAGGGTCTTGTCCCGTGCTTTGGAATCACTGAGGTATAGACGAGCGACAGAGCCTCCGTGCATGGTCTTGTCCCGTGCTTTGGAATCACTGAGGTATAGACGAGCGACAGAGCCTCCGTGCATGGTCTTGTCCCGTGCTTTGGAATCACTGAGGTATAGACGAGCGACAGAGCCTCCGTGCATGGTCTTGTCCCGTGCTTTGGAATCACTGAGGTATAGACGAGCGACAGAGCCTCCGTGCATGGTCTTGTCCCGTGCTTTGGAATCACTGAGGTATAGACGAGCGACAGAGCCTCCGTGCATGGTCTTGTCCCGTGCTTTGGAATCACTGAGGTATAGACGAGCGACAGAGCCTCCGTGCATGGTCTTGTCCCGTGCTTTGGAATCACTGAGGTATAGACGAGCGACAGAGCCTCCGTGCATGGTCTTGTCCCGTGCTTTGGAATCACTGAGGTATAGACGAGCGACAGAGCCTCCGTGCATGGTCTTGTCCCGTGCTTTGGAATCACTGAGGTATAGACGAGCGACAGAGCCTCCGTGCATGGTCTTGTCCCGTGCTTTGGAATCACTGAGGTATAGACGAGCGACAGAGCCTCCGTGCATGGTCTTGTCCCGTGCTTTGGAATCACTGAGGTATAGACGAGCGACAGAGCCTCCGTGCATGGTCTTGTCCCGTGCTTTGGAATCACTGAGGTATAGACGAGCGACAGAGCCTCCGTGCATGGTCTTGTCCCGTGCTTTGGAATCACTGAGGTATAGACGAGCGACAGAGCCTCCGTGCATGGTCTTGTCCCGTGCTTTGGAATCACTGAGGTATAGACGAGCGACAGAGCCTCCGTGCATGGTCTTGTCCCGTGCTTTGGAATCACTGAGGTATAGACGAGCGACAGAGCCTCCGTGCATGGTCTTGTCCCGTGCTTTGGAATCACTGAGGTATAAGACGAGCGACAGAGCCTCCGTGCATGGTCTTGTCCCGTGCTTTGGAATCACTGAGGTATAAGACGAGCGACAGAGCCTCCGTGCATGGTCTTGTCCCGTGCTTTGGAATCACTGAGGTATAGACGAGCGACAGAGCCTCCGTGCATGGTCTTGTCCCGTGCTTTGGAATCACTGAGGTATAGACGAGCGACAGAGCCTCCGTGCATGGTCTTGTCCCGTGCTTTGGAATCACTGAGGTATAGACGAGCGACAGAGCCTCCGTGCATGGTCTTGTCCCGTGCTTTGGAATCACTGAGGTATAGACGAGCGACAGAGCCTCCGTGCATGGTCTTGTCCCGTGCTTTGGAATCACTGAGGTATAGACGAGCGACAGAGCCTCCGTGCATGGTCTTGTCCCGTGCTTTGGAATCACTGAGGTATAGACGAGCGACGGAGCCTCCGTGCATGGTCTTGTCCCGTGCTTTGGAATCACTGAGGTATAGACGAGCGACGGAGCCTCCGTGCATGGTCTTGTCCCGTGCTTTGGAATCACTGAGGTATAGACGAGCGGCGGAGCCTCCGCGCATGGTCTTGTCCCGTGCTTTGGAATCACTGAGGTATAGACGAGCGGCAGAGCCTCCGCGCATGGTCTTGTCCCGTGCTTTGGAATCACTGAGGTATAGACGAGCGGCAGAGCCTCCGCGCATGGTCTTGTCCCGTGCTTTGGAATCACTGAGGTATAGACGAGCAGCAGAGCCTCCGTGCATGGTCTTGTCCCATGCTTTGGAATCACTGAGGTATAGACGAGCGACAGAGCCTCCGTGCATGGTCTTGTCCCGTGCTTTGGAATCACTGAGGTATAGACGAGCGACAGAGCCTCCGTGCATGGTCTTGTCCCGTGCTTTGGAATCACTGAGGTATAGACGAGCGACAGAGCCTCCGTGCATGGTCTTGTCCCGTGCTTTGGAATCACTGAGGTATAGACGAGCGACAGAGCCTCCGTGCATGGTCTTGTCCCGTGCTTTGGAATCACTGAGGTATAGACGAGCGACAGAGCCTCCGTGCATGGTCTTGTCCCGTGCTTTGGAATCACTGAGGTATAGACGAGCGACAGAGCCTCCGTGCATGGTCTTGTCCCGTGCTTTGGAATCACTGAGGTATAGACGAGCGACAGAGCCTCCGTGCATGGTCTTGTCCCGTGCTTTGGAATCACTGAGGTATAGACGAGCGACAGAGCCTCCGTGCATGGTCTTGTCCCGTGCTTTGGAATCACTGAGGTATAGACGAGCGACAGAGCCTCCGTGCATGGTCTTGTCCCGTGCTTTGGAATCACTGAGGTATAGACGAGCGACAGAGCCTCCGTGCATGGTCTTGTCCCGTGCTTTGGAATCACTGAGGTATAGACGAGCGACAGAGCCTCCGTGCATGGTCTTGTCCCGTGCTTTGGAATCACTGAGGTATAGACGAGCGACAGAGCCTCCGTGCATGGTCTTGTCCCGTGCTTTGGAATCACTGAGGTATAGACGAGCGACAGAGCCTCCGTGCATGGTCTTGTCCCGTGCTTTGGAATCACTGAGGTATAGACGAGCGACAGAGCCTCCGTGCATGGTCTTGTCCCGTGCTTTGGAATCACTGAGGTATAGACGAGCGACAGAGCCTCCGTGCATGGTCTTGTCCCGTGCTTTGGAATCACTGAGGTATAGACGAGCGACAGAGCCTCCGTGCATGGTCTTGTCCCGTGCTTTGGAATCACTGAGGTATAGACGAGCGACAGAGCCTCCGTGCATGGTCTTGTCCCGTGCTTTGGAATCACTGAGGTATAGACGAGCGGCAGAGCCTCCGTGCATGGTCTTGTCCCGTGCTTTGGAATCACTGAGGTATAGACGAGCGACAGAGCCTCCGTGCATGGTCTTGTCCCGTGCTTTGGAATCACTGAGGTATAGACGAGCGACAGAGCCTCCGTGCATGGTCTTGTCCCGTGCTTTGGAATCACTGAGGTATAAGACGAGCGACAGAGCCTCCGTGCATGGTCTTGTCCCGTGCTTTGGAATCAATGAGGTATAAGACGAGCGACAGAGCCTCCGTGCATGGTCTTGTCCCGTGCTTTGGAATCAATGAGGTATAGACGAGCGACAGAGCCTCCGTGCATGGTCTTGTCCCGTGGTTTGGAATCACTGAGGTATAGACGAGCGACAGAGCCTCCGTGCATGGTCTTGTCCCGTGCTTTGGACTCACTGAGGTATAGACGAGCGACAGAGCCTCCGTGCATGGTCTTGTCCCGTGCTTTGGACTCACTGAGGTATAGACGAGCGACAGAGCCTCCGTGCATGGTCTTGTCCCGTGCTTTGGAATCACTGAGGTATAGACGAGCGACTGAGCCTCCGTGCATGGTCTTGTCCCGTGCTTTGGAATCACTGAGGTATAGACGAGCGACGGAGCCTCCGTGCATGGTCTTGTCCCGTGCTTTGGAATCACTGAGGTATAGACGAGCGACGGAGCCTCCGCGCATGGTCTTGTCCCGTGCTTTGGAATCACTGAGGTATAGACGAGCGGCAGAGCCTCCGCGCATGGTCTTGTCCCGTGCTTTGGAATCACTGAGGTATAGACGAGCGGCAGAGCCTCCGCGCATGGTCTTGTCCCGTGCTTTGGAATCACTGAGGTATAGACGAGCGGCAGAGCCTCCGCGCATGGTCTTGTCCCGTGCTTTGGAATCACTGAGGTATAGACGAGCGGCAGAGCCTCCGCGCATGGTCTTGTCCCGTGCTTTGGAATCACTGAGGTATAGACGAGCGGCAGAGCCTCCGCGCATGGTCTTGTCCCGTGCTTTGGAATCACTGAGGTATAGACGAGCGGCAGAGCCTCCGCGCATGGTCTTGTCCCGTGCTTTGGAATCACTGAGGTATAGACGAGCGGCAGAGCCTCCGCGCATGGTCTTGTCCCGTGCTTTGGAATCACTGAGGTATAGACGAGCGGCAGAGCCTCCGCGCATGGTCTTGTCCCGTGCTTTGGAATCACTGAGGTATAGACGAGCGGCGGAGCCTCCGCGCATGGTCTTGTCCCGTGCTTTGGAATCACTGAGGTATAGACGAGCGGCGGAGCCTCCGCGCATGGTCTTGTCCCGTGCTTTGGAATCACTGAGGTATAGACGAGCGGCAGAGCCTCCGCGCATGGTCTTGTCCCGTGCTTTGGAATCACTGAGGTATAGACGAGCGGCAGAGCCTCCGCGCATGGTCTTGTCCCGTGCTTTGGAATCACTGAGGTATAGACGAGCGGCAGAGCCTCCGCGCATGGTCTTGTCCCGTGCTTTGGAATCACTGAGGTATAGGCGAGCGACAGAGCCTCCGTGCAGGGTCTTGTCCCGTGCTTTGGAATCACTGAGGTATAGGCGAGCGACAGAGCCTCCGTGCAGGGTCTTGTCCCGTGCTTTGGAATCACTGAGGTATAGACGAGCGACAGAGCCTCCGTGCAGGGTCTTGTCCCGTGCTTTGGAATCACTGAGGTATAGACGAGCGACAGAGCCTCCGTGCAGGGTCTTGTCCCGTGCTTTGGAATCACTGAGGTATAGACGAGCGACAGAGCCTCCGTGCAGGGTCTTGTCCCGTGCTTTGGAATCACTGAGGTATAGACGAGCGACAGAGCCTCCGTGCAGGGTCTTGTCCCGTGCTTTGGAATCACTGAGGTATAGACGAGCGACAGAGCCTCCGTGCATGGTCTTGTCCCGTGCTTTGGAATCACTGAGGTATAGACGAGCGACAGAGCCTCCGTGCATGGTCTTGTCCCGTGCTTTGGAATCACTGAGGTATAGACGAGCGACAGAGCCTCCGTGCATGGTCTTGTCCCGTGCTTTGGAATCACTGAGGTATAGACGAGCGACAGAGCCTCCGTGCATGGTCTTGTCCCGTGCTTTGGAATCACTGAGGTATAGACGAGCGACAGAGCCTCCGTGCATGGTCTTGTCCCGTGCTTTGGAATCACTGAGGTATAGGCGAGCGACAGAGCCTCCGTGCATGGTCTTGTCCCGTGCTTTGGAATCACTGAGGTATAGGCGAGCGACAGAGCCTCCGTGCATGGTCTTGTCCCGTGCTTTGGAATCACTGAGGTATAGACGAGCGACAGAGCCTCCGTGCATGGTCTTGTCCCGTGCTTTGGAATCACTGAGGTATAGACGAGCGACGGAGCCTCCGTGCATGGTCTTGTCCCGTGCTTTGGAATCACTGAGGTATAGACGAGCGACGGAGCCTCCGCGCATGGTCTTGTCCCGTGCTTTGGAATCACTGAGGTATAGACGAGCGGCGGAGCCTCCGCGCATGGTCTTGTCCCGTGCTTTGGAATCACTGAGGTATAGACGAGCGGCAGAGCCTCCGCGCATGGTCTTGTCCCGTGCTTTGGAATCACTGAGGTATAGACGAGCGGCAGAGCCTCCGCGCATGGTCTTGTCCCGTGCTTTGGAATCACTGAGGTATAGACGAGCGGCAGAGCCTCCGCGCATGGTCTTGTCCCGTGCTTTGGAATCACTGAGGTATAGACGAGCGACAGAGCCTCCGTGCATGGTCTTGTCCCGTGCTTTGGAATCACTGAGGTATAGACGAGCGACAGAGCCTCCGTGCATGGTCTTGTCCCGTGCTTTGGAATCACTGAGGTATAGACGAGCGACAGAGCCTCCGTGCATGGTCTTGTCCCGTGCTTTGGAATCACTGAGGTATAGACGAGCGACAGAGCCTCCGTGCATGGTCTTGTCCCGTGCTTTGGAATCACTGAGGTATAGACGAGCGACAGAGCCTCCGTGCATGGTCTTGTCCCGTGCTTTGGAATCACTGAGGTATAGACGAGCGACAGAGCCTCCGTGCATGGTCTTGTCCCGTGCTTTGGACTCACTGAGGTATAGACGAGCGACAGAGCCTCCGTGCATGGTCTTGTCCCGTGCTTTGGAATCACTGAGGTATAGACGAGCGACAGAGCCTCCGTGCATGGTCTTGTCCCGTGCTTTGGAATCACTGAGGTATAGACGAGCGACGGAGCCTCCGTGCATGGTCTTGTCCTGTGCTTTGGAATCACTGAGGTATAGACGAGCGACGGAGCCTCCGTGCATGGTCTTGTCCCGTGCTTTGGAATCACTGAGGTATAGACGAGCGACGGAGCCTCCGCGCATGGTCTTGTCCCGTGCTTTGGAATCACTGAGGTATAGACGAGCGGCAGAGCCTCCGCGCATGGTCTTGTCCCGTGCTTTGGAATCACTGAGGTATAGACGAGCGGCAGAGCCTCCGCGCATGGTCTTGTCCCGTGCTTTGGAATCACTGAGGTATAGACGAGCGGCAGAGCCTCCGCGCATGGTCTTGTCCCGTGCTTTGGAATCACTGAGGTATAGACGAGCGGCAGAGCCTCCGCGCATGGTCTTGTCCCGTGCTTTGGAATCACTGAGGTATAGACGAGCGGCAGAGCCTCCGCGCATGGTCTTGTCCCGTGCTTTGGAATCACTGAGGTATAGACGAGCGGCAGAGCCTCCGCGCATGGTCTTGTCCCGTGCTTTGGAATCACTGAGGTATAGACGAGCGGCAGAGCCTCCGCGCATGGTCTTGTCCCGTGCTTTGGAATCACTGAGGTATAGACGAGCGACAGAGCCTCCGTGCATGGTCTTGTCCCGTGCTTTGGAATCACTGAGGTATAGACGAGCGGCAGAGCCTCCGTGCATGGTCTTGTCCCGTGCTTTGGAATCACTGAGGTATAGACGAGCGGCAGAGCCTCCGTGCATGGTCTTGTCCCGTGCTTTGGAATCACTGAGGTATAGACGAGCGGCAGAGCCTCCGTGCATGGTCTTGTCCCGTGCTTTGGAATCACTGAGGTATAGACGAGCGGCAGAGCCTCCGTGCATGGTCTTGTCCCGTGCTTTGGAATCACTGAGGTATAGACGAGCGACAGAGCCTCCGTGCATGGTCTTGTCCCGTGCTTTGGAATCACTGAGGTATAGGCGAGCGACAGAGCCTCCGTGCAGGGTCTTGTCCCGTGCTTTGGAATCACTGAGGTATAGACGAGCGACAGAGCCTCCGTGCATGGTCTTGTCCCGTGCTTTGGAATCACTGAGGTATAGACGAGCGACAGAGCCTCCGTGCATGGTCTTGTCCCGTGCTTTGGAATCACTGAGGTATAGACGAGCGACAGAGCCTCCGTGCATGGTCTTGTCCCGTGCTTTGGAATCACTGAGGTATAGACGAGCGACAGAGCCTCCGTGCATGGTCTTGTCCCGTGCTTTGGAATCACTGAGGTATAGACGAGCGACAGAGCCTCCGTGCATGGTCTTGTCCCGTGCTTTGGAATCACTGAGGTATAGACGAGCGACAGAGCCTCCGTGCATGGTCTTGTCCCGTGCTTTGGAATCACTGAGGTATAGACGAGCGACAGAGCCTCCGTGCATGGTCTTGTCCCGTGCTTTGGAATCACTGAGGTATAGACGAGCGACAGAGCCTCCGTGCATGGTCTTGTCCCGTGCTTTGGAATCACTGAGGTATAGACGAGCGGCGGAGCCTCCGCGCATGGTCTTGTCCCGTGCTTTGGAATCACTGAGGTATAGACGAGCGGCGGAGCCTCCGCGCATGGTCTTGTCCCGTGCTTTGGAATCACTGAGGTATAGACGAGCGGCAGAGCCTCCGCGCATGGTCTTGTCCCGTGCTTTGGAATCACTGAGGTATAGACGAGCGGCAGAGCCTCCGCGCATGGTCTTGTCCCGTGCTTTGGAATCACTGAGGTATAGACGAGCGGCAGAGCCTCCGCGCATGGTCTTGTCCCGTGCTTTGGAATCACTGAGGTATAGGCGAGCGACAGAGCCTCCGTGCAGGGTCTTGTCCCGTGCTTTGGAATCACTGAGGTATAGGCGAGCGACAGAGCCTCCGTGCAGGGTCTTGTCCCGTGCTTTGGAATCACTGAGGTATAGACGAGCGACAGAGCCTCCGTGCAGGGTCTTGTCCCGTGCTTTGGAATCACTGAGGTATAGACGAGCGACAGAGCCTCCGTGCAGGGTCTTGTCCCGTGCTTTGGAATCACTGAGGTATAGACGAGCGACAGAGCCTCCGTGCATGGTCTTGTCCCGTGCTTTGGAATCACTGAGGTATAGACGAGCGACAGAGCCTCCGTGCATGGTCTTGTCCCGTGCTTTGGAATCACTGAGGTATAGACGAGCGACAGAGCCTCCGTGCATGGTCTTGTCCCGTGCTTTGGAATCACTGAGGTATAGACGAGCGACAGAGCCTCCGTGCATGGTCTTGTCCCGTGCTTTGGAATCACTGAGGTATAGACGAGCGACAGAGCCTCCGTGCATGGTCTTGTCCCGTGCTTTGGAATCACTGAGGTATAGACGAGCGACAGAGCCTCCGTGCATGGTCTTGTCCCGTGCTTTGGAATCACTGAGGTATAGACGAGCGACAGAGCCTCCGTGCATGGTCTTGTCCCGTGCTTTGGAATCACTGAGGTATAGACGAGCGACAGAGCCTCCGTGCATGGTCTTGTCCCGTGCTTTGGAATCACTGAGGTATAGACGAGCGACAGAGCCTCCGTGCATGGTCTTGTCCCGTGCTTTGGAATCACTGAGGTATAGACGAGCGACAGAGCCTCCGTGCATGGTCTTGTCCCGTGCTTTGGAATCACTGAGGTATAGACGAGCGACAGAGCCTCCGTGCATGGTCTTGTCCCGTGCTTTGGAATCACTGAGGTATAGACGAGCGACAGAGCCTCCGTGCATGGTCTTGTCCCGTGCTTTGGAATCACTGAGGTATAGACGAGCGACAGAGCCTCCGTGCATGGTCTTGTCCCGTGCTTTGGAATCACTGAGGTATAGACGAGCGGCAGAGCCTCCGCGCATGGTCTTGTCCCGTGCTTTGGAATCACTGAGGTATAGACGAGCGGCAGAGCCTCCGCGCATGGTCTTGTCCCGTGCTTTGGAATCACTGAGGTATAGACGAGCGGCAGAGCCTCCGCGCATGGTCTTGTCCCGTGCTTTGGAATCACTGAGGTATAGACGAGCGACAGAGCCTCCGTGCATGGTCTTGTCCCGTGCTTTGGAATCACTGAGGTATAGACGAGCGGCAGAGCCTCCGTGCATGGTCTTGTCCCGTGCTTTGGAATCACTGAGGTATAGACGAGCGACAGAGCCTCCGTGCATGGTCTTGTCCCGTGCTTTGGAATCACTGAGGTATAGACGAGCGACAGAGCCTCCGTGCATGGTCTTGTCCCGTGCTTTGGAATCACTGAGGTATAGACGAGCGACAGAGCCTCCGTGCATGGTCTTGTCCCGTGCTTTGGAATCACTGAGGTATAGACGAGCGACAGAGCCTCCGTGCATGGTCTTGTCCCGTGCTTTGGAATCACTGAGGTATAGACGAGCGACAGAGCCTCCGTGCATGGTCTTGTCCCGTGCTTTGGAATCACTGAGGTATAGACGAGCGACAGAGCCTCCGTGCATGGTCTTGTCCCGTGCTTTGGAATCACTGAGGTATAGACGAGCGACAGAGCCTCCGTGCATGGTCTTGTCCCGTGCTTTGGAATCACTGAGGTATAGACGAGCGACAGAGCCTCCGTGCATGGTCTTGTCCCGTGCTTTGGAATCACTGAGGTATAGACGAGCGACAGAGCCTCCGTGCATGGTCTTGTCCCGTGCTTTGGAATCACTGAGGTATAGACGAGCGACAGAGCCTCCGTGCATGGTCTTGTCCCGTGCTTTGGAATCACTGAGGTATAGACGAGCGGCGGAGCCTCCGCGCATGGTCTTGTCCCGTGCTTTGGAATCACTGAGGTATAGACGAGCGGCAGAGCCTCCGCGCATGGTCTTGTCCCGTGCTTTGGAATCACTGAGGTATAGACGAGCGGCAGAGCCTCCGCGCATGGTCTTGTCCCGTGCTTTGGAATCACTGAGGTATAGACGAGCGGCAGAGCCTCCGCGCATGGTCTTGTCCCGTGCTTTGGAATCACTGAGGTATAGACGAGCGGCAGAGCCTCCGCGCATGGTCTTGTCCCGTGCTTTGGAATCACTGAGGTATAGACGAGCGGCAGAGCCTCCGCGCATGGTCTTGTCCCGTGCTTTGGAATCACTGAGGTATAGACGAGCGGCAGAGCCTCCGCGCATGGTCTTGTCCCGTGCTTTGGAATCACTGAGGTATAGACGAGCGACAGAGCCTCCGTGCATGGTCTTGTCCCGTGCTTTGGAATCACTGAGGTATAGACGAGCGACAGAGCCTCCGTGCATGGTCTTGTCCCGTGCTTTGGAATCACTGAGGTATAGACGAGCGACAGAGCCTCCGTGCATGGTCTTGTCCCGTGCTTTGGAATCACTGAGGTATAGACGAGCGACAGAGCCTCCGTGCATGGTCTTGTCCCGTGCTTTGGAATCACTGAGGTATAGACGAGCGACAGAGCCTCCGTGCATGGTCTTGTCCCGTGCTTTGGAATCACTGAGGTATAGACGAGCGACAGAGCCTCCGTGCATGGTCTTGTCCCGTGCTTTGGAATCACTGAGGTATAGACGAGCGACAGAGCCTCCGTGCATGGTCTTGTCCCGTGCTTTGGAATCACTGAGGTATAGACGAGCGACAGAGCCTCCGTGCATGGTCTTGTCCCGTGCTTTGGAATCACTGAGGTATAGACGAGCGACAGAGCCTCCGTGCATGGTCTTGTCCCGTGCTTTGGAATCACTGAGGTATAGACGAGCGACAGAGCCTCCGTGCAGGGTCTTGTCCCGTGCTTTGGAATCACTGAGGTATAGACGAGCGACAGAGCCTCCGTGCATGGTCTTGTCCCGTGCTTTGGAATCACTGAGGTATAGACGAGCGACAGAGCCTCCGTGCATGGTCTTGTCCCGTGCTTTGGAATCACTGAGGTATAGACGAGCGACAGAGCCTCCGTGCATGGTCTTGTCCCGTGCTTTGGAATCACTGAGGTATAGACGAGCGACAGAGCCTCCGTGCATGGTCTTGTCCCGTGCTTTGGAATCACTGAGGTATAGACGAGCGACAGAGCCTCCGTGCATGGTCTTGTCCCGTGCTTTGGAATCACTGAGGTATAGACGAGCGACAGAGCCTCCGTGCATGGTCTTGTCCCGTGCTTTGGAATCACTGAGGTATAGACGAGCGACAGAGCCTCCGTGCATGGTCTTGTCCCGTGCTTTGGAATCACTGAGGTATAGACGAGCGACAGAGCCTCCGTGCATGGTCTTGTCCCGTGCTTTGGAATCACTGAGGTATAGACGAGCGACAGAGCCTCCGTGCATGGTCTTGTCCCGTGCTTTGGAATCACTGAGGTATAGACGAGCGACAGAGCCTCCGTGCATGGTCTTGTCCCGTGCTTTGGAATCACTGAGGTATAGACGAGCGACAGAGCCTCCGTGCATGGTCTTGTCCCGTGCTTTGGAATCACTGAGGTATAGACGAGCGACAGAGCCTCCGTGCATGGTCTTGTCCCGTGCTTTGGAATCACTGAGGTATAGACGAGCGACAGAGCCTCCGTGCATGGTCTTGTCCCGTGCTTTGGAATCACTGAGGTATAGACGAGCGACAGAGCCTCCGTGCATGGTCTTGTCCCGTGCTTTGGAATCACTGAGGTATAGACGAGCGGCAGAGCCTCCGCGCATGGTCTTGTCCCGTGCTTTGGAATCACTGAGGTATAGACGAGCGGCAGAGCCTCCGTGCATGGTCTTGTCCCGTGCTTTGGAATCACTGAGGTATAGACGAGCGACAGAGCCTCCGTGCATGGTCTTGTCCCGTGCTTTGGAATCACTGAGGTATAGACGAGCGGCAGAGCCTCCGTGCATGGTCTTGTCCCGTGCTTTGGAATCACTGAGGTATAGACGAGCGACAGAGCCTCCGCGCATGGTCTTGTCCCGTGCTTTGGAATCACTGAGGTATAGACGAGCGGCAGAGCCTCCGCGCATGGTCTTGTCCCGTGCTTTGGAATCACTGAGGTATAGACGAGCGGCAGAGCCTCCGCGCATGGTCTTGTCCCGTGCTTTGGAATCACTGAGGTATAGACGAGCGGCAGAGCCTCCGCGCATGGTCTTGTCCCGTGCTTTGGAATCACTGAGGTATAGACGAGCGGCAGAGCCTCCGCGCATGGTCTTGTCCCGTGCTTTGGAATCACTGAGGTATAGACGAGCGGCAGAGCCTCCGCGCATGGTCTTGTCCCGTGCTTTGGAATCACTGAGGTATAGACGAGCGACAGAGCCTCCGTGCATGGTCTTGTCCCGTGCTTTGGAATCACTGAGGTATAGACGAGCGGCAGAGCCTCCGTGCATGGTCTTGTCCCGTGCTTTGGAATCACTGAGGTATAGACGAGCGACAGAGCCTCCGTGCATGGTCTTGTCCCGTGCTTTGGAATCACTGAGGTATAGACGAGCGACAGAGCCTCCGTGCATGGTCTTGTCCCGTGCTTTGGAATCACTGAGGTATAGACGAGCGACAGAGCCTCCGTGCATGGTCTTGTCCCGTGCTTTGGAATCACTGAGGTATAGACGAGCGACAGAGCCTCCGTGCATGGTCTTGTCCCGTGCTTTGGAATCACTGAGGTATAGACGAGCGACAGAGCCTCCGTGCATGGTCTTGTCCCGTGCTTTGGAATCACTGAGGTATAGACGAGCGACAGAGCCTCCGTGCATGGTCTTGTCCCGTGCTTTGGAATCACTGAGGTATAGACGAGCGACAGAGCCTCCGTGCATGGTCTTGTCCCGTGCTTTGGAATCACTGAGGTATAGACGAGCGACAGAGCCTCCGTGCATGGTCTTGTCCCGTGCTTTGGAATCACTGAGGTATAGACGAGCGACAGAGCCTCCGTGCATGGTCTTGTCCCGTGCTTTGGAATCACTGAGGTATAGACGAGCGACAGAGCCTCCGTGCATGGTCTTGTCCCGTGCTTTGGAATCACTGAGGTATAGACGAGCGACAGAGCCTCCGTGCATGGTCTTGTCCCGTGCTTTGGAATCACTGAGGTATAGACGAGCGACAGAGCCTCCGTGCATGGTCTTGTCCCGTGCTTTGGAATCACTGAGGTATAGACGAGCGACAGAGCCTCCGTGCATGGTCTTGTCCCGTGCTTTGGAATCACTGAGGTATAGACGAGCGACAGAGCCTCCGTGCATGGTCTTGTCCCGTGCTTTGGAATCACTGAGGTATAGACGAGCGACAGAGCCTCCGTGCATGGTCTTGTCCCGTGCTTTGGAATCACTGAGGTATAGACGAGCGACAGAGCCTCCGTGCATGGTCTTGTCCCGTGCTTTGGAATCACTGAGGTATAGACGAGCGACAGAGCCTCCGTGCATGGTCTTGTCCCGTGCTTTGGAATCACTGAGGTATAGACGAGCGACAGAGCCTCCGTGCATGGTCTTGTCCCGTGCTTTGGAATCACTGAGGTATAGACGAGCGACAGAGCCTCCGTGCATGGTCTTGTCCCGTGCTTTGGAATCACTGAGGTATAGACGAGCGACAGAGCCTCCGTGCATGGTCTTGTCCCGTGCTTTGGAATCACTGAGGTATAGACGAGCGACAGAGCCTCCGTGCATGGTCTTGTCCCGTGCTTTGGAATCACTGAGGTATAGACGAGCGACAGAGCCTCCGTGCCTGGTCTTGTCCCGTGCTTTGGAATCACTGAGGTATAGACGAGCGACAGAGCCTCCGTGCATGGTCTTGTCCCGTGCTTTGGAATCACTGAGGTATAGACGAGCGACAGAGCCTCCGTGCCTGGTCTTGTCCCGTGCTTTGGAATCACTGAGGTATAGACGAGCGACAGAGCCTCCGTGCCTGGTCTTGTCCCGTGCTTTGGAATCACTGAGGTATAGACGAGCGACAGAGCCTCCGTGCCTGGTCTTGTCCCGTGCTTTGGAATCACTGAGGTATAGACGAGCGACAGAGCCTCCGTGCATGGTCTTGTCCCGTGCTTTGGAATCACTGAGGTATAGACGAGCGACAGAGCCTCCGTGCCTGGTCTTGTCCCGTGCTTTGGAATCACTGAGGTATAGACGAGCGACAGAGCCTCCGTGCATGGTCTTGTCCCGTGCTTTGGAATCACTGAGGTATAGACGAGCGACAGAGCCTCCGTGCCTGGTCTTGTCCCGTGCTTTGGAATCACTGAGGTATAGACGAGCGACAGAGCCTCCGTGCATGGTCTTGTCCCGTGCTTTGGAATCACTGAGGTATAGACGAGCGACAGAGCCTCCGTGCATGGTCTTGTCCCGTGCTTTGGAATCACTGAGGTATAGACGAGCGACAGAGCCTCCGTGCCTGGTCTTGTCCCGTGCTTTGGAATCACTGAGGTATAGACGAGCGACAGAGCCTCCGTGCATGGTCTTGTCCCGTGCTTTGGAATCACTGAGGTATAGACGAGCGACAGAGCCTCCGTGCCTGGTCTTGTCCCGTGCTTTGGAATCACTGAGGTATAGACGAGCGACAGAGCCTCCGTGCATGGTCTTGTCCCGTGCTTTGGAATCACTGAGGTATAGACGAGCGACAGAGCCTCTGTGCATGGTCTTGTCCCGTGCTTTGGAATCACTGAGGTATAGACGAGCGACAGAGCCTCCGTGCATGGTCTTGTCCCGTGCTTTGGAATCACTGAGGTATAGACGAGCGACAGAGCCTCCGTGCCTGGTCTTGTCCCGTGCTTTGGAATCACTGAGGTATAGACCATCAAATGCCGCACTGTAGTCTACAAAGAAGGCGCACAAAGGAGGAGTATTTGTTTCGCGGGTTCTGGAACTCAGGTAAGTGAGGGCAGTAACGTTGATGCAAATGGCACAGGATTCGTTTCGTGGCAGTACGCTGGAGCTGGAAAGCCTGTCTGTTGTTTACGCCTGAAGACTTTGCCTAAGTGAGATCAAGTGATTGCTTACAGGGCGCTTTGGAGTGGATATGAATCCGGTGTCTACTGCGTTTAAAAAGCTAGGAACTGCACGTAAGACCCTGCAGCAAGATAATGGTTTTTGGGTGCTGGTGTCGTGGTTGGCACAGCAGTAGCACTTCTGAGGTGTGAATGGTGGGGGCAGTGGGGGAGGCAGTGCAGTGCTGTACTGAGGGCAGTGAGCGCTTTACAGCAGTGCTAAGAGTTTGGTGCTAGTTGTAGTAGGGGCTCTGGGCACAAGCCTCGGCAATGTTTTAGGAACATAAAGTTATTGAAGTGGTTGTTATGAGGGACGTTTCCGAATATAAAGGGACTAAGGTGCAGCCTGTATTCAGATACTTGTGAGATGTATCCACAGTCCTGCCAAGTACCACTCATCAGGCGTTAGACAAACGCATTTCAGTGTGTGGTCCGCATCACCGCACTTAAATGCAAAGTCACGCATTTATAGTGCCTCCTCAGCTGTCAAGCCGGAGCACTGCAAATTTGCACCACTGACTGAAAGCTGGCAGTGCACGGTCCGCGCTGCTTGCGGCAGACTTGGGGGCTGGCTCGGCTCATTTGATGAATGAGGATACCCTGTGGACAGCGGGCCGGGCTCTGATTTGCTCTGACCGTGTTGTCCTGTCTTTGGTCGGTTCTTGTTGAGAGAAGTGTGCTGCAAGCCTAATTCTGTTGCCGCCGTGCACTGTCTGATGGGCTGCGACATGGCGGCTCCCATCGGAGCGCTCGGCCCCATACGCACATCCGACTCTCTTACGAGCACATGACCTGCAGGTCAGTCATCAAACTGCTGACCCAGCAGCACAGAGTGCGGCTGCACTCCCACAACGTCAAGTATAGCTTAGGTGAGCGTCTTGCACGTGGACCGGTGGCTAATGTTTAATATCATCAGTAATGCTTCTGTATTTTTCCTGAAATCCTTTCTCTCACTGTGGCAGCAACAGTTGTTTACAAGAGTGGGGGCGACAGAGGCATTGGAAGCAGCAGAAACACAACAACACCTACTAAATGATAAATGGTCCTTTGAAGACCTGCAAAATATTTTGGACAAGGCTGAGTCTGAGGCATCAACCCCCACCCGTCACCAGCCCATGACAGCTCGAGAGCTGCTTGTGTTCCTTGAAGCTTACGCTGCACAGACAGCGCTAAGGCACTTGGCGAGAGGTGGGCTGAATCCCTTTCTGCCCGGTGGGCAGCCGCGCCCCTGGCAGCCGCGCCTTACAAAGCAGAGGTGGGCAGTGTGTCTGCTTTTCACACTTAATAATAAAATCACAGCTTTGTGAAAGTTGCCTGTAGCTGGGCCACCTTTGTTACCTTTGTTACCTTTGTTACCTTTGTCACCTTTGTCATCTTTGTTACCTTTGTTACCTTTGTTACCTTTGTTACCTTTGTCACCTTTGTTACCTTTGTTACCTTTGTCACCTTTGTCACCTTTGTTACCTTTGTTACCTTTGTCACCTTTGTCACCTTTGTCACCTTTGTTACCTTTGTTACCTTTGTCACCTTTGTTACCTTTGTTACCTTTGTCACCTTTGTTACCTTTGTTACCTTTGTTACCTTTGTCACCTTTGTCACCTTTGTTACCTTTGTTACCTTTGTTACCTTTGTTACACAGTAAGATCAGGTCACAGGGGCACAAGTGCGCTTCCATTTCTGGTGCTTGAAGCAGTTGTAATATTGTCCTACAGTTTCTCGTTGCTCAAATGGGTGTAATTTCTGATATTTTCCCCGTCTTCATTGCTTGAATTTGCTCACGAGAAAGTGTCACTTGTACTTGTCAAATGTCACTCATGATTACCCCTAAATTAAGTAAATTTTAGACATAAGCAATATGAAACCTTGGCAGCTATGGTGGCGGCTTTCAGTTCTACCTCAGTTGTGCGTGTTTTATCCGCATTGTGACTGATCTGCCTCTGGGGGCTATTCTGAAGCCTCTGAAGCCTCTGGGGCTGTTCTGATGCCTCTGGGGGCTATTCTGAAGCCTCTGGGGCTGTTCTGATGCCTCTGGGGCTATTCTGCAGCCTCTGATTGTGAGAAGTTGGCCTTGCATATGCTGTCCACTAATTATAGTGGGCACCTTGCACCATTCCAAACAACCCCTTATTGGAGATAGGTTAAAGACAACCTTTATTGAAAGCTATCCTAGTGGTAGCTATGGAGAGCAGCCTTCAGGCTAAGTCTTGAAGGAATGTAAAGCAGCTTGTTTTACCAGTCTATAATCTCTTGAGTGATCAAATGAAAGAGCACCACACCAGGTATATATTCAAAATATATGTATTTATTGCTAAACACACCCCTCTAGTCTCTTTATGAGGCTAGAGTTCGAAGTACATAAGTTAGAAGTTATTTAAACACAGTAATAGCACAAATACACGTTTGGGCCCTAGGGGCGTACTCAAACCATATACCAATAAAGTGGTATAAGAACCACGACTGAACTAGACACTAGGCTTAGAGCCTCTAGAAGTGCTTGGACCACGAGGAACCACCCAAGGTAGTGACACAGGGGACCCACGGGGACGCGTGCAGTGTAAATACACAACCGCGATACGCCGTTGACTTCTATGGAGAAAGTCGTGATCGGGAAATTAAAGAAAAGGGACACTTAAAGGAGGACTTGGAGCAAACCCTTTGAGATCTAGTACTTTGAAGAGTCTCTACCCACGGGAGCACCGGAGTACTCGTGTTACCTCACCCAGGGAAGCCGGGTGCATAGGTGTCTTTCGGGGTCGGGTTTCGTCGTCGATTTGAATGGCGATCTGCTGCAAAGTGCTGCTGGCGACCAAGTGGAAAGTGTCCGGGTGGATCCAAGAGTGGATCGGAGATCTGAAGAACCTGAAAGCAGAGGGGACAGAGTCTGGGTCACTAGCCAGTGACCAGGAAGGCGATGGACAGATGCCCACCGATGTTGCTTGCTTCAGATGCGTTGACGGTCGTCTTGACTCTTCAGCCACGAGGTCCAGGAGGCGTTGTCGGTGACCAGGAGCAGGATTCGGACTGGTACACGATGTCTGTCGAGTGCTGAGGTGTCGGCGACCGGATTGGACCCAACAAGCCTTGGCAACGGCAAGTCTCGGTGAAGATGTAGATCGTCGATGGTGCAGACCAGCAAGGTCTGAGGAACTCACCCAGCAAGGGTAAGTGAGGGCAGGCCTGGAGCAACCAGGATGCCAAGTTAGAAAAAGATTGGCCTTCGTTAAGGGCTACTAGCCAACGGGCTAGCGACCGCAAAGGAGCCTCGTGACGCCGCACGTGGATCTGGCTCACAAGACACTCGTGGAGTGGAGGCCAGTGATCTTCGGTGCAGTTGGTGCTGGAGGCTAGGGCTACTCGGAGCCCAAAGCACGACTTCTTGGAAGACCCAGAAGAGGATGCACTTGCAAATGTGCTCGGTGTCCAGGGGTCACGGTCTCAAGTCACCCACGATAGCCACGGGCCTCAGCTTTGCTGGGAACTCAGGGTAGCCTCGGGGAAGTCTGAGAATCCACCTCTGGTGATGCAATGACTTCGGCGTCCGACGGGAGCTTCAGAAATGCGAACTGAACAGATGCTTCTTTGGTGCCTGCCAAGCAGGGGAGTCACTCCTTGACCCCAAGGGAGATTCTTCTGTCCTCTAATCGTGAGTAGAGCGTCGAAGGTCCAGGATTCAGTTTCAGAGTTTCGTCCAGGGATAATCTAAAGTCCTAAGGACTGGGTTCCTATACTTATACCAAGTTTAGGGGTTGGACTAACTCTGTGGTCCCACCTATGGGTGGGTCAGGGCAGAGGGGTGGCTACACCCCTTTCCCTTTGTCCAGTTCGCGCCAAAGCAGGGGCTGGAAGCCCCTGATCCGGTTTGAACTGGGGTATGCACTAGGGACACCAAATGTGCCCCCAGTGCAGGACTTCAAAGCACACAGATGGTGCTCCCGCCCAGCCCCAATACACATTATCCTGTCTGGGGAGGTGGTCACACATCCCTTCAACAGGAAACCTATTGTCCAGGCCTCCCCTGCCGGAGCTTCGTCCAGCAGCAGGAGGCCAGACTTGTGTCTGTGGCAGCAGCATCCATTTTGTGATGCCAGGGCTTTGGAAAGAAGTTACCGGGCTAGTCATAGTTAACATGTCTTTCCCTCTAGAAGGGTGGAATGCTACCCCCGCCACCAGAATTGGTGGGGGGGTAGTATTCCAAGATGTTTGACACCAAACACGACATGTTTAGGTGCAGCCATTCCAAAGTTAGCATTTAACGCGAGGTTATAATGCGCTTAAGAGTATATGGTCAGGCTGCACTACAAACAGCATCAGAGAAGGGTCTCCGAACGCTGCAGAGGGGCCCTGCTCCTGCAGGGGCACCCTCTCACATAGGAACCATGCACTCTGCCTTTAGGATTGATAAGGCCTGCCTTAGGAGTGACTTATAGGTTTATATTTGTGTATGTATTTAGTGATATAGGTAACCTATATCACAGTAAGGGGTGCCTGCACCACCTTACCCAGGCTGCAGTAGCAGACCTGTGGTGTCAGTTTGGATGGCCTTCCAGGGGTGGCATAATACATGCTGCAGCCCCTGGTAGGCCTCTGAGGTACCTATGCCCTTGGTACATAGTATACCATATACTAGGGACTTATAAGGGCACTCCAGATTCCAATCAGTGATGTGCCTAAGGCACATGGAAACCATTTTAGAGAGGAAGCAGCTAGGCTGGGGTTCTGATTAGCAGGGCCCCAGCCAGACTAATGTCGAAAAACAGTGAAGCATCAGCAAAAAGTGGGGGTACCCATGTGAAGCAGATCCTACTCTCCTACACAACCCCCCCAAACGTAGGGACATTAAACTAACCTTGCCCAGTTAAGTCTTCATGTTCTAAGTGGAAATACCTAGAGAGTCCATCTGCATTGGCATGGTTACTCCCAGGTCTATGTTCCACTGTAAAGTCCATCCCCTGTAGGGAAATGGACCACCTAAGCAGTTTGGGGTTTTCACCCTTCATTTGTTTTAGCCATAAGAGGGGCTTATGGTCTGTCTGAACCAGGAAGTGTGTACCAAACAAGTATGGCCTCAACTTCTTCAGAGCCCAGACCACAGCAAAGGCCTCCCTCTCTATGGCTGACCAACGTTTCTCTCTAGGGGTCAGCCTTCTGCTAATAAAAGCTACTGGCTGATCCTGACCTTCTTCATTCAATTGTGACAGTACAGCCCCTACCCCCAATTCAGATGCATCTGTTTGAACAATGAACTTCTTGGAGTAATCAGGACTCTGTAGAATGGGAGCAGTGCACATGGCCTGCTTCAGGTCATCAAATGCCTTTTGACAGCTAACTGTCCACTGAACCTTTTTGGGCATTTTCTTAGAAGTTAAGTCATTCAGGGGTGTCACTATTGATCCATACCCCTTGACAAATCTCCTATAGTACCCAGTCAGGCCTAAGAAGGCTCTCACCTGAGTCTGGGTAATGGGAGCAGTCCAGTCCATGATAGTCTGGATCTTGCTCTGCAAAGGTTGAACCTGGCCTCCACCCACAAGGTGGCCCAGGTACACAACCTGACTCTGCCCTATCTGGCACTTAGTGGCCTTGATAGTCAGGCCTGCCTTTGCAGGGCCTGTAAAACATTCCTGAGGTGGACCAGGTGATCCTCCCAGGTGGAGCTAAAGACAGCAATATCATCTAGATATGCTGCACTATAGGCTTCCAGACCTGTGAGAACTGTATTCACCAACCTCTGGAAAGTGGCAGGTGCATTCTTCAGACCAAAGGGCATTACCACAAATTGTTAATGCCCACTAGGGGTTGAGAATGCTGTTTTGGGCTTTGCAGTATCAGCTAGTCTGATCTGCCAGTAGCCAGCTGTCAAGTCAAATGTGCTGAGATATTTGGCTGAGGCCAAAGTATCTATGAGCTCATCTGCCCTTGGTATTGGATGGGCATCAGTCCTAGTGACTGCATTGAGACCCCTGTGGTCCATACAAAACCTCATCTCTCTTTTTCCACCACTGGTGTGAGGTTTTGGTACAAGGACCACTGGACTAGCCCAAGGGCTATCTGAGAGTTCAATAACTCCCAACTCCAACATTTTCTGGACTTCAGTCCTGATACAGTCCCTGACATGGTCAGTTTGCCTATAAATCTTATTTTTAATAGGCAGACTGTCCCCAGTGTCCACTTCATGAGTGCACCAGGTGGTCTGACTGGGTGTCAGTGAGAACATATGTCTAAACTGATTGAGGACTTGCCTGCAATCAGTTTGTTGCTGGGTAGTGAGGCTGCCTGCCAAGGCTACACCATCTACTGACCCATCGTCAGGGTTCTGTGAGTGCAGGTCAGGGAGTGGGTCACTCTCTTCCTCCTGCCCTTCATCAGTAGCCATGAGCAAGCCCATGTCTGCCCTGTCCACATATGGTTTTAACCTGTTGACATGGAGAACCCTGTGGGGACTCCTGGGTGTTCCTAGGTCTACTAAGTAGGTGACCTCACCCTTCTGCTCAACAATAGTGTGGGGTCCACTCCATTTGTCTTGGAGAGCTGCTGGGGCCACTGGCTCCAACACCCACACCTTCTGTCCTGGCTGGTAAACAGTCAGAACAGCCTTTTGGTCATGCCAGGCCTTTTGAAGTTCCTGGCTAGCCTCAAGGTTTTTAGTTGCCTTTTCATATACTCAGCCATCCTGGAGCGGAGACCAAGTACATAGTCCACTATATCTTGCTTTGGGGGCTTGAGAGCTAACTCCCATCCTTCCTTCACCAAGCACAGTGGACCCCTCACAGGGTGGCCAAACAGAAGTTCAAAAGGGCTGTAACCAACCCCCTTCTGAGGCACCTCCCTATATGCGAATAAAAGGCAGGGCAAGAGTATGTCCCATCTACGCCTAAGCTTTTCTGGGAGCCCTTTAATCATGCCCTTTAAGGTTTTGTTGAATCTCTCAACTAAACCATTGCATTGTGGGTGATAGGGTGTGGTGAACTTATAAGTCACTCCACACTCCTTCCACATTGCTTTTAAGTACCCAGACATGAAGTTAGCACCCCTGTCTGATACTACCTCCTTAGGAAAGCCCACTCTTGAGAAAATTCCCAGGAGGGCCCTTGCCACCACAGGTGCTGTAGTGGTCCTGAGGGGAATAGCTTCTGGGTACCTGGTGGCATGATCCACTACCACCAGGATAAACCTGTGCCCAGATGCGGTTTGGGGATCCATGGGACCAACAATGTCAATCCCTACCCTTTCAAGGGCACCCCCACCACAGGTAGTGGTATCAGGGGGCCTTTGTAGTGCCACCTGCCTTGCCACTGGCCTGGCAGGTTACACAGGAGCGACAAAACTCCTTGGTGTCTTCAGACATGTGGGGCCAGTGAAAGTGAGGGACAATTCTGTCCCAAGTCTTGTTCTGGCCCAGGTGACCTGCTAAGGGAATATCATGGGCTAGGGTCAATAGGAAGCCCCTGAACTTTAGAGGTATAACCAACCTCCTGGTGGCACCAGGTTTGGGGTCTCTACACTCTGAGTACAGGAGTCCATCATCCCAATACACTGTATGGGGACCACTAGCTTTCCCAGCAGCCTCAGCAGCAGCTTGCTGTCTGAGGGGTTCAAGGGAGGGGCAGCTCTGCTGCTCCTGGCTCAGATCTGCCCTAGAAGGTCCCCCTGTCCCCAAGAACTCAACCTGGTCAGGTTCAAGTTCCTCTGAGACAGTTCCTTCTTCAGGGCTGAGATCATCCCCCTCAAGGGACTGATCTTCCTCCTGAGCCAAGGGGAAGGCACTGCCTTAACCCTACTACTCCTCCTCTTGGAAGGCACTTGGTCCATTCTTCCAGAATCCAAGGCCTGTTCAGTGTTAGACATTTTGGCTTGTGACCTGGTCACAGCAAACACATCTGCAGGGATCCCCAGCATTTCTGCATGGGTCCTGAGCTCCACTTCTGCCCAAGCAGAAGTCTCTAAGTCATTGCCAAGCAAGCATTCGACTGGTAGGTTTGCACTTACCACAACCTTCTTAAGGCCAGTTACCCCTCCCCAGGAGAAGTTAACAACTGCCAGAGTATGGTCTGTTCTGACATTGCTAGCATTGGTCACTTGGTACATTTCACCAAGTATAACTTGCCCAGGATTCACAAGGCCTTGTGTCACCATTGTGACACTTGCCCCTGTGTCCCTAAATGCCAAAGCCTCTCGTCCATTGATTAAAGGCTGTTGTCTGTACTTGCCCAGATTACTGGGACTCATAGAGGAGGGCACATCCATGCCTCCATCACAGACTAACACAGCCTGAGTCAGTTCTCTGACTAAGTCAGAGCCCAACTCAGTACCCAGGGTGAACCCTACTAAACCCTTCGCTGGAGCACTCACACCAACTGTAACTGTACTAGGGGGAACAGGTGCCTTAGGGGCATTGGTGGGTGCTGGACTTGAGTCTTTGGACTTGGTGCAATCACTGGTCCAGTGGGTCTTTTGCTTACAGACCTTGCACCATGGTTTTCTTTGGCCTTTCCCTTTGGTAGACTGTGAATCCCCACCAGAAGAAGATTTTTGGGGGCCTGATGAAGACTTTTGATCTTTACCCTTCTCCCCACCCTTTTCAGAGTTCTTAGCATCTTGCTTCTTGGTTTCCCCACCTTGGTTCTGTACCTTCTGCTTCACCCTGGTTCTGACCCATTTGTCTGCCTTCTTTCCCAATTCTTGGGGAGAGGTCAGATCAGAGTCTACCAGGTATTGATGCAACAGCTGATTTTGACAGTTATTAAGAATCTGCTCCCTCATTATCAGATTGTACAATCCTGAGAAGTCACACACCTTACTTCCCATCAACCAGCCTTCCAGAGCCTTGGCAGAACAATCCACATAGTCTACCCAGTCTTGAGTCTGTGCTTTTTGGGTATCTCTGAACTTCAACCTGTACTGTTCAGTGGTTAGGCCAAACCCATCAATCAGAGCACTCTTCAAGACCTTGTAATTATCAGCATCCTCCTCTCTAACAGTGAGGAGCTTATCTCCTACCTTTGTCAGCAAAGGAGAGCCACAAGATTGCTGCCCACTGCTCCTGAGGGACCTTCTGTACTTTACAGGCCCTCTCTAGAGCAGTTATCCACTTGTGGATGTCATCCCCATTCTGATAGGGAGGGACAATCTTGCTCAGGTTTCTATGGTCATAGGACCTATCCCTATCTCTAGGGACATGGCTGCCACCATGGGACTCTAGTCCCAACTTTCTTTTCTCTCTAAAGAGATCTAGGGACTCCCTGTCTAAGGCTACTTGCTTCCTTCTGAGTTCAAGCTGAGCTTCCTCATATTGAATCAGCCTCTTTCTTCTCTCATGAGAGGATTCCCTCCTATGAGATGAGACAGAGCTCCCTATTGAGGTGCCAGAGTGGTTAGACTCTGAGAAGGAGATCTAGACTTTCTGGGCACACTCATAATCCTTCCTGGGGGGACAAAGAGGGCATCATCCTGATCATCCTCTTCATCTTCCACAGGAGGGATTGGGTTATCCAGGTCAGGGTCATTGTCACCCTCCTGGCCAGTTTCAGAGGGGGGGCTGGGGGTATTGCTACCCCTGGCACCACCCTCCTCTTCTGCCCCACCCTCAGCTCCTACCCCTTCAGTCCCCAAGGGCTTACTAAGGTCATAAGCCACCAACAACTCCTTGAGGTGTTGGGTGGTGGGGCTTTGGCCTGTCCTTATTTTTCTCAAGTTGCATAAAGCTCTCAATTCCAAGAATGGGAGTGTATCATACTTGGAGGGTGGAAGCTCAGTGGCTTCCTGCAAGGATTCTTTAGATCCTACCCGTAAAGACATTACTAGTGTGGTGTGGTGTATGCACTACCTACTCTAGTGTGGCCTACTAAACTCTCTTGAGTTGTAGAAAGGGTTGTGCTATCCCTTAACACACAACTCTAAGTTCAGTAGAACATACTGTATTCTAAGCTTAAATTATATGTACCTTAGGTACCTTTAGTGGTTTTCAGTTGATCAATTCAATTGAGATTATCTGGTAAAACAATAGCAAGCTGGAATCCCACACGCTGCACACCAATGTGAGAAGTTGGCCTGGCATATGCTGTCCACTAATTATAGTGGGCACCTTGCACCAGTCCAAACAACCCCTTATTGGAGATAGGTTAAAGACAACCTTTATTGAAAGCTATCCTAGTGGTAGCTATGGAGAGCAGCCTTCAGGCTAAGTCTTGAAGGAATGTAAAGCAGCTTGTTTTACCAGTCTATAATCTCTTGAGTGATCAAATGAAAGAGCACCACACCAGGTATATATTCAAAATATATGTATTTATTGCTAAACACACCCCTCTAGTCTCTTTATGAGGCTAGAGTTCGAAATACATAAGTTAGAAGTTATTTAAACACAGTAATAGCACAAATACACGTTTGGGCCCTAGGGCGTACCAAACCATATACCAATAAAGTGGTATAAGAACCACGACTGAACCAGACACTAGGCCTGGAGCCTCTAGAAGTGCTTGGACCACGAGGAACCACCCAAGGTAGTGACACAGGGGACCCACGGGGGACGCGTGCAGTGTAAATACACAACCGCGATACGCCGTTGACTTCTATGGAGAAAGTCGTGATCTGGAAATTAAAGAAAAGGGACACTTAAAGGAGGACTTGGAGCAAACCCTTTGAGATCTAGTACTTTGAAGAGTCTCTACCCACGGGAGCACCGGAGTACTCGTGTTACCTCTGTAGGAGAGTAGGATCTGCTTCACATGGGTACCCCCACTTTTTGCTGATGCTTCACTGGTTTTCGACATTAGTCTGGCTGGGGCCCTGCTATTCAGAACCCCAGCCTAGCTGTTTCCTCTTTAAAAGGGTCTCCATGTGCCTTAGGCACATCACTGATTGGGATCTGGAGTGCCCTTGTAAGTCCCTAGTATATGGTATACTATGTACCAAGGGCATAGGTACCTCAGAGGCCTGCCAGGGGCTGCAGCATGTATTATGCCACCCCTGGTAGGCCATCCAAACTGACACCACAGGTCTGCTACTGCAGCCTGGGTAAGGTGGTGCATGCACCCCTTGCTGTGGTATAGGTTACCTATATCACTAAATGCATACACACATATAAACCTATAAGTCACTCCTAAGGCAGGCCTTATCAATCCTAAAGGCAGAGTGCATGGTTCCTATGTGAGAGGGTGCCCCTGCATGAGCAGGGCCCCTCTGCAGCGTTCGGAGACCATCTCTGATGCTGTTTGTAGTGCAGCCTGACCATATACTCTTAAACGCATTATATCCTCGCGGTAAAATGCTAACTATGGAATGGCTGCACCTAAACATGTCGTGTTTGGTGTCAAACATCTTGGAATACTACCCCCCGCCAATCCTGGCGGCGGGGGTAGCATTCCACCCTTCTAGAGGGAAAGGCATGTTAACTCTGACGAGTCCGGTAACTTCTTTCCAGAGCCCTGGCATCACAGAATGGATGCTGCTGCCACAGACACGAGTCTGGCCTCCTGCTGCTGGACGAAACTCCGGCAGGGGAGGCCTGGACAATAGGTTTCCTGTCCCAGGGAGGTGTGACCACCTCCCCAGACAGGACAATGTGTATTGGGGCTGGGCGGGAGCACTTTCGGGTGCTTTGAAGTCCTGCACTGGGGGCACATTTGGTGTCCCTGTGCATACCCCAGTTCAAACCGGATCAGGGGCTTGCAGCCCCTGCTTTGGCGCGAACTGGACAAAGGGAAAGGGGTGTAGCCACCCCTCTGCCCTGACCCACCCATAGGTGGGGCCACAGAGTAGTCCATCCCCTATTTTTAGAATAAAGGTAGGAACCCAGTCCCTAGGACTTTAGATTATACCTGGACGAAACTCTGAAACAGAATCCTGGACCTTCGACGCTCTACTCACGATTAGAGGACTGAAGAATCTCCCTTGGGGTCAAGGAGTGACTCCCCTGCTTGGCAGGCACCAAAGAAGCATCTGTCCGGTTCGCATCACTGAAGCTCCCGTCGGACGCCGAAGTCATCGCATCACCAGAGGTGGATTCTCAGACTTCCCCGAGGCTACCCTGAGTCCCCAGCAAAGCTGAGGCCCGTGGCTATCGTGGGTGACTTGAGACCGTGACCCCTGGACACCGAGCACATTTGCAAGTGCACCATCTTCTGGGTCTCCCAAGAAGTCGTGCTTTGGGCTCCGAGTAGCCCTAGCCTCCAGCACCACCTGCACCGAAGATCACTGGCCCCCACTCCACGAGTGTCCTGTAAGCCAGCTCCACGTGCGGCGTCACGAGGCTCCTTCGCGGTCGCTAGCCCGTTGGCTAGTAGCCCTTAACGAAGGCCAATCTTTTCTTTACTTGGCAGTCTGGTTGCTCCAGGCCTGCCCTCACTTACCCTCGCTGGGTGAGTTCCCCAGACCTTGCTGGTCTGCATCATCGACGATCTACATCTTACTCGAGACTTGCCGTTGCCAAGGCTTGTTGGGTCCAATCTGGTCGCCGACACCTCTGCACTCGACAGACATCGAGCAACAGCCCGAATCCTGCTCCTGGTCGCCGACAACGCCTCCCGGACCTCGTGGCTGAAGAGTCAAGACGACCGTCATCGAACCTGAAGCACTCGACATCGGTGGGCATCTGTCCATCACCGCCCTGGTCACTGGCTAGTGACCCAGACTCTGTCCCCTCTGCTTTCAGGTTCTTCAGAACTCCGATCCACTCTTGGATCCACCCGGACACTTTTCTCCTGGTCGCCAGCAGCACTTTGCAGCAGATCGCCATAAGAACCGACGACGAAACCCGACCCCGAAAGGCACCTATGCACCCGGCTTCCCTGGGTGAGGTAACACGAGTACTCCGGTGCTCCCGTGGGTAGAGACTCTTCAAAGTCCTAGATCTCAAAGGGTTTTGTCCTAGTCCTCTTTTAAGTGTCCCTTTCCTCTATTTTCCCGATCCCGACTTTCTCCATAGAAGTTAACGGCGTATCGCGGTTGTGTATTTACACTGCACGCGTCTCCCGTGGGTCCCCTGTGTCACTACCTTGGGTGGTTCCTTGTGGTCCAAGCACTTCTAGAGGCTCTAGGCCTAGTGTCTAGTTCAGTCGTGGTTCGCATACCACTTTATTGGTATATGGTTTGGTACGCCCCTAGGGCCCAAACGTGTATTTGTGCTATTACTGTGATTTAAGATCTTATAACCTATGTACTTCGAACTCTAGCCTCATAAAGAGACTAGAGGGGTGTGTTTAGTAATAAATACATATATTTTGAATATATACCTGGTGTGGTGCTCTTTCATTTGGTCACTCAAGAGATTATAGACTGGTAAAACAAGCTGCTTTACATTCCTTCAAGACTTAGCCTGAAGGCTGCTCTCCACAGCTACCACTAGGATAGCTTTCAATAAGGTTGTCTTTAACCTACCTACCATAAGAGTCGATTTGGACTGGTGCACGGTGCCCACTATAATTAGTGGACAGCATATGCCAGGCCAACTTCTCACATTGGTGTGCAGCGTGTGGGATTCCAGCTTGCTATTGTTTTACCAGATAATCTCAATTGAATTGATCAACTGAAAACCACTAAAGGTACCTAAGGTACATATAATTTAAGCTTAGAATATCAGTAAGTTCTACTGAACTTAGAGTTGTGTGTTAAGGGATAGCACAACCCTTTCTACAACTCAAGAGAGTTTAGTAGGCCACACTAGAGTAGGTAGTGCATACACCACACCACACTAGTAATGTCTTTAAAAGCAGGATCCAAAGATGCCCTGCAGGAAGCCATGGAGCTTCCCCCTCCAAGTATGACACACTCCCATTCTTGGAACTGAGAGCTTTGTGTAACGTGAGGAAATTAAGGACAGGCCAAAGTCCCACCACCCAACACCTCCAGGAGTTGTTGGTGGCTTATGATCTTAGTAAGTCTTCAGAGACTGAAGGGGTAGGAGCAGAGGGTGGGCCAGCAGATGAGGAAGGGGCCAGGGGTACTACTACCCCCAGCCCCCCTCTGAAACTGACCAGGAGGGTGACAATGACCCTGACCTGGAAAACCCAATCCCTTCTGGGGAAGATGAAGATGAGGATCTGGAGAACCACACCTTTGTCCCCCAGGAAGGATTATGAGTGTGCTCAGAAAGTCTAGGTCTCCTTCTCAGGAGTCTAACCACTCTGGCACCTCCATAGGGAGCTCTGTTTCTTCTCACAGGAGGGAATCCTCTCATGAGAGAAGAAAGAGACTGGTCCAGTATGAGGAAACTCAACTGGAGATCAGGAAGAAGCAATTGGCTTTAGATAGAGAATCCCTAGATCTCCTTAAAGAGAGAAGAAAGTTGGGACTAGAGTCCCATGGTGGCAGCCATGTCCCTAGAGATAGGGAAAGGTCCTATGACCATAGGAACCTGAGCAAGATTGTCCCTCCCTACCAGAGTGGGGATGATATCCACAAATGGATAACTGCTTTAGAGAGGGCCTGTAAAGTACAGAAGGTCCCTCAGGAGCAGTGGGCAGCAATCTTGTGGCTCTCCTTTGCTGACAAAGGTAGAGACAAGCTCCTCACTGTTAGAGAGGAGGATGCTGACAATTACAAGGTCTTGAAGAGTGCTCTTATTGATGGGTTTGGCCTAACCACTGAACAGTACAGGTTGAAGTTCAGAGACACCCAAAAAGCACAGACTCAAGACTGGGTAGACTATGTGGATTGTTCTGCCAAGGCTCTGGAAGGCTGGTTGATGGGCAGTAAGGTGTGTGACTTCTCAGGATTGTATAATCTGATAATGAGGGAGCAGATTCTTAATAACTGTCAAAACCAGCTGTTGCATCAGTACCTGGTTGACTCTGATCTGACCTCTCCCCAAGAATTGGGAAAGAAGGCAGACAAATGGGTCAGAACCAGGGTGAAGCAGAAGGTACAGAACCAAGGTGGGGAAACCAAGAAGCAAGATGCTAAGAACTCTGACAAGGGTGGGGAGAAGGGTAAAGATCAAAAGTCTTCATCAGGCCCCCAAAAATCTTCTTCTGGTGGGGATTCCCAGTCTACCAAGGGTAAAGGCCAAAGAAAACCATGGTGCAAGGTCTGTAAGCAAAAGACCCACTGGACCAGTGATTGCACCAAGTCCAAAGACTCCAGTCCAGCACCCACCAATGCCCCTAAGGCACCTGTTCCCCCTAGTACAGTTGGTGGAAGTGCTCCAGCAAAGGGTTTAGTAGGGTTCACCCTGGGAACTGAGTTGGGCTCTGACCTAGTTAGAGAACTGACTCAGGCTGTGTTAGTCTGTGATGGAGGCATGGATGTGCCCTCCTCTATGAGTCCCAGTAATCTGGGCAAGTACAGACAACAGCCTTTAATCAATGGACGAGAGGCTTTGGCATTTAGGGACACAGGGGCAAGTGTCACAATGGTGACACAAGACCTTGTGCTACCTGGGCAAGTTATGCTTGGTGAGATGTACCAAGTGACCAATGCTAGCAATGTCAGAACAGACCATACTCTGGCAGTTGTTAACTTCTCCTGGGGAGGGGTAACTGGCCTTAAGAAGGTTGTGGTAAGTGCAAACCTACCAGTCGAATGCTTGCTTGGCAATGACTTAGAGACTTCTGCTTGGGCAGAAGTGGAGCTCAGGACCCATGCAGAAATGCTGGGGATCCCTGCAGATGTGTTTGCTGTGACCAGGTCACAAGCTAAACTGTCTAAAACTGAACAGGCCTTGGATTCTGGAAGAAAGGACCAAGTGCCTTCCAAGAGGAGGAGTAGTAGGGTTAAGGCAGTGCCTTCCCCCTTGGCTCAGGAGGAAGATCAGTCCCTTGAGGGGGATGATCTCAGCCCTGAAGAAGGAACTGTCCCAGAGGAACTTGAACCTGACCAGGTTGAGTTCTTGGGGACAGGGGGACCTTCTAGGGCAGATCTGAGCCAGGAGCAGCAGAGCTGCCCCTCCCTTGAACCCCTCAGACAGCAAGCTGCTGCTGAGGCTGCTGGGAAAGCTAGTGGTCCCCATACAGTGTATTGGGATGATGGACTCCTGTACTCAGAGAGTAGAGACCCCAAGCCTGGTGCTACCAGGAGGTTGGTAATACCTTTGAAGTTCAGGGGCTTCCTATTGACCCTAGCCCATGATATTCCCTTAGCAGGACACCTGGGCCAGAACAAGACTTGGGACAGAATTGTCCCTCACTTTCACTGGCCCCACATGTCTGAAGACAGTAAGGAGTTTTGTCGCTCCTGTGTAACCTGCCAAGCCAGTGGCAAAGCAGGTGGCACTACAAAGGCCCCCTGATACCACTACCTGTGGTGGGGGTGCCCTTTGAGAGGGTAGGGATTGACATTGTTGGTCCCATGGATCCCCAAACAGCATCTGGGCACAGATTTATACTGGTGGTAGTGGATCATGCCACCAGGTACCCAGAGGCTATACCCCTTAGGACCACTACAGCACCTGTGGTGGCAAGGGCCCTCCTGGGAATTTTCTCAAGAGTGGGCTTTCCTAAGGAGGTGGTATCAGACAGGGGTGCAAACTTCATGTCTGGGTACTTAAAGGCAATGTGGAAGGAGTGTGGAGTTACTTATAAGTTCACCACACCCTATCACCCACAATGCAATGGTTTAGTTGAGAGATTCAACAAAACCTTGAAGGGCATGATTAAAGGGCTCCCAGAAAAGCTTAGGCGTAGATGGGACATACTCTTGCCCTGCCTTTTATTCGCATATAGGGAGGTGCCTCAGAAGGGGGTTGGGTACAGCCCTTTTGAACTTCTGTTTGGCCACCCTGTGAGGGGTCCACTGTGCTTGGTGAAGGAAGGATGGGAGTTACCTCTCAAGCCCCCAAAGCAAGATATAGTGGACTATGTACTTGGTCTCCGCTCCAGGATGGCTGAGTACATGAAAAAGGCAACCAAAAACCTTGAGGCTAGCCAGGAACTTCAGAAGGCCTGGCATGACCAAAGAGCTGTTCTGACTGTTTACCAGCCAGGACAGAAGGTGTGGGTGTTGGAGCCAGTGGCCCCAGCAGCTCTCCAAGACAAATGGAGTGGACCCCACACTATTGTTGAGCAGAAGGGTGAGGTCACTTACTTAGTGGACCTGGGAACACCCAGGAGTCCCCAAAGGGTTCTCCATGTCAACAGACTTAAGCCATATGTGGACAGGGCAGACATGGGCTTGCTCATGGCTACTGATGAAGGGCAGGAGGAAGAGAGTGACCCACTCCCTGACCTGCTCTCACAGAACCCTGACGATGGGTCAGTTGATGGTGTAGCCTTGGCAGGCAGCCTCACTACCCAGCAACAAACTGATTGCAGGCAAGTCCTCAATCAGTTTAGGCATATGTTTTCACTGACACCCAGTCAGACCACCTGGTGCACTCATGAAGTGGACACTGGGGACAGTCTGCCTATTAAAAACAAGATTTATAGGCAACCTGACCATGTCAGGGACTGTATCAGGACTGAAGTCCAGAAGATGTTGGAATTGGGAGTGATTGAGCCCTCAGATAGCCCTTGGGCTAGTCCAGTAGTCCTAGTACCTAAACCTCACACCAGTGGTGGGAAAAGAGAGATGAGGTTTTGTGTAGACTACAGGGGCCTCAATGCAGTCACTAGGACTGATGCCCATCCAATACCCAGGGCAGATGAGCTCATAGATACTTTGGCCTCTGCCAAGTATCTCAGCACATTTGACCTAACAGCTGGCTACTGGCAGATCAGACTAGATGATACTGCAAAGCCCAAAACAGCATTTTCAACCCCTAGTGGGCATTATCAATTTGTGGTAATGCCCTTTGGTCTGAAAAATGCACCTGCCACTTTCCAGAGGTTGGTGAACACAGTTCTCACAGGACTGGAGGCCTATAGTGCAGCTTATCTAGATGATATTGCTGTCTTTAGCTCCACCTGGGAGGATCACCTGGTCCACCTCAGGAATGTTTTACAGGCCCTGCAAAAGGCAGGCCTGACTATCAAGGCCACTAAGTGCCAGATAGGGCAGAGTCAGGTTGTGTACCTGGGCCACCTTGTGGGTGGAGGCCAGGTTCAACCTTTGCAGAGCAAGATCCAGACCATCATGGACTGGACTGCTCCCACTACCCAGACTCAGGTGAGAGCCTTCTTAGGCCTGACTGGGTACTATAGGAGATTTGTCAAGGGGTATGGATCAATAGTGACACCCTTGAATGACTTAACTTCTAAGAAAATGCCCAAAAAGGTTCAGTGGACAGCTAGCTGTCAAAAGGCATTTGATGACCTCAAGCAGGCCATGTGCACTGCTCCAATTCTGCAGAGTCCTGATTACTCCAAGAAGTTCATTGTTCAAACAGATGCATCTGAATTGGGGGTAGGGGCTGTACTGTCACAATTGAATGAAGAAGGTCAGGATCAGCCAGTAGCTTTTATTAGCAGAAGGCTGACCCCTAGAGAGAAACGTTGGTCAGCCATAGAGAGGGAGGCCTTTGCTGTGGTCTGGGCTCTGAAGAAGTTGAGGCCATACTTGTTTGGTACACACTTCCTGGTTCAGACAGACCATAAGCCCCTCTTGTGGCTAAAACAAATGAAGGGTGAAAACCCCAAACTGCTTAGGTGGTCCATTTCCCTACAGGGGATGGACTTTACAGTGGAACATAGGCCTGGGAGTAACCATGCGAATGCAGATGGACTCTCTAGGTATTTCCACTTAGAACATGAAGACTTAACTGGGCAAGGTTAGTTTAATGTCCCTACGTTTGGGGGGGGTTGTGTAGGAGAGTAGGATCTGCTTCACATGGGTACCCCCACTTTTTGCTGATGCTTCACTGGTTTTCGACATTAGTCTGGCTGGGGCCCTGCTATTCAGAACCCCAGCCTAGCTGTTTCCTCTTTAAAAGGGTCTCCATGTGCCTTAGGCACATCACTGATTGGGATCTGGAGTGCCCTTGTAAGTCCCTAGTATATGGTATACTATGTACCAAGGGCATAGGTACCTCAGAGGCCTGCCAGGGGCTGCAGCATGTATTATGCCACCCCTGGTAGGCCATCCAAACTGACACCACAGGTCTGCTACTGCAGCCTGGGTAAGGTGGTGCATGCACCCCTTGCTGTGGTATAGGTTACCTATATCACTAAATGCATACACACATATAAACCTATAAGTCACTCCTAAGGCAGGCCTTATCAATCCTAAAGGCAGAGTGCATGGTTCCTATGTGAGAGGGTGCCCCTGCATGAGCAGGGCCCCTCTGCAGCGTTCGGAGACCATCTCTGATGCTGTTTGTAGTGCAGCCTGACCATATACTCTTAAACGCATTATATCCTCGCGGTAAAATGCTAACTATGGAATGGCTGCACCTAAACATGTCGTGTTTGGTGTCAAACATCTTGGAATACTACCCCCCCGCCAATCCTGGCGGCGGGGGTAGCATTCCACCCTTCTAGAGGGAAAGGCATGTTAACTCTGACGAGTCCGGTAACTTCTTTCCAGAGCCCTGGCATCACAGAATGGATGCTGCTGCCACAGACACGAGTCTGGCCTCCTGCTGCTGGACGAAACTCCGGCAGGGGAGGCCTGGACAATAGGTTTCCTGTCCCAGGGAGGTGTGACCACCTCCCCAGACAGGACAATGTGTATTGGGGCTGGGCGGGAGCACTTTCGGGTGCTTTGAAGTCCTGCACTGGGGGCACATTTGGTGTCCCTGTGCATACCCCAGTTCAAACCGGATCAGGGGCTTGCAGCCCCTGCTTTGGCGCGAACTGGACAAAGGGAAAGGGGTGTAGCCACCCCTCTGCCCTGACCCACCCATAGGTGGGGCCACAGAGTAGTCCATCCCCTATTTTTAGAATAAAGGTAGGAACCCAGTCCCTAGGACTTTAGATTATACCTGGACGAAACTCTGAAACAGAATCCTGGACCTTCGACGCTCTACTCACGATTAGAGGACTGAAGAATCTCCCTTGGGGTCAAGGAGTGACTCCCCTGCTTGGCAGGCACCAAAGAAGCATCTGTCCGGTTCGCATCACTGAAGCTCCCGTCGGACGCCGAAGTCATCGCATCACCAGAGGTGGATTCTCAGACTTCCCCGAGGCTACCCTGAGTCCCCAGCAAAGCTGAGGCCCGTGGCTATCGTGGGTGACTTGAGACCGTGACCCCTGGACACCGAGCACATTTGCAAGTGCACCATCTTCTGGGTCTCCCAAGAAGTCGTGCTTTGGGCTCCGAGTAGCCCTAGCCTCCAGCACCACCTGCACCGAAGATCACTGGCCCCCACTCCACGAGTGTCCTGTAAGCCAGCTCCACGTGCGGCGTCACGAGGCTCCTTCGCGGTCGCTAGCCCGTTGGCTAGTAGCCCTTAACGAAGGCCAATCTTTTCTTTACTTGGCAGTCTGGTTGCTCCAGGCCTGCCCTCACTTACCCTCGCTGGGTGAGTTCCCCAGACCTTGCTGGTCTGCATCATCGACGATCTACATCTTACTCGAGACTTGCCGTTGCCAAGGCTTGTTGGGTCCAATCTGGTCGCCGACACCTCTGCACTCGACAGACATCGAGCAACAGCCCGAATCCTGCTCCTGGTCGCCGACAACGCCTCCCGGACCTCGTGGCTGAAGAGTCAAGACGACCGTCATCGAACCTGAAGCACTCGACATCGGTGGGCATCTGTCCATCACCGCCCTGGTCACTGGCTAGTGACCCAGACTCTGTCCCCTCTGCTTTCAGGTTCTTCAGAACTCCGATCCACTCTTGGATCCACCCGGACACTTTTCTCCTGGTCGCCAGCAGCACTTTGCAGCAGATCGCCATAAGAACCGACGACGAAACCCGACCCCGAAAGGCACCTATGCACCCGGCTTCCCTGGGTGAGGTAACACGAGTACTCCGGTGCTCCCGTGGGTAGAGACTCTTCAAAGTCCTAGATCTCAAAGGGTTTTGTCCTAGTCCTCTTTTAAGTGTCCCTTTCCTCTATTTTCCCGATCCCGACTTTCTCCATAGAAGTTAACGGCGTATCGCGGTTGTGTATTTACACTGCACGCGTCTCCCGTGGGTCCCCTGTGTCACTACCTTGGGTGGTTCCTTGTGGTCCAAGCACTTCTAGAGGCTCTAGGCCTAGTGTCTAGTTCAGTCGTGGTTCGCATACCACTTTATTGGTATATGGTTTGGTACGCCCCTAGGGCCCAAACGTGTATTTGTGCTATTACTGTGATTTAAGATCTTATAACCTATGTACTTCGAACTCTAGCCTCATAAAGAGACTAGAGGGGTGTGTTTAGTAATAAATACATATATTTTGAATATATACCTGGTGTGGTGCTCTTTCATTTGGTCACTCAAGAGATTATAGACTGGTAAAACAAGCTGCTTTACATTCCTTCAAGACTTAGCCTGAAGGCTGCTCTCCACAGCTACCACTAGGATAGCTTTCAATAAGGTTGTCTTTAACCTATCTACCATAAGAGTCGATTTGGACTGGTGCAAGGTGCCCACTATAATTAGTGGACAGCATATGCCAGGCCAACTTCTCACAGTGTCTTTCGGGGTCGGGTTTCGTCGTCGATTTGAATGGCGATCTGCTGCAAAGTGCTGCTGGCGACCAAGTGGAAAGTGTCCGGGTGGATCCAAGAGTGGATAGGAGATCTGAAGAACCTGAAAGCAGAGGGGACAGAGTCTGGGTCACTAGCCAGTGACCAGGAAGGCGATGGACAGATGCCCACCGATGTCGCTTGCTTCAGATGCGTTGACGGTCATCTTGACTCTTCAGCCACGAGGTTCAGGAGGCGTTGTCGGCAACCAGGAGCATGATTCGGGCTGGTACACGATGTCTGTCGAGTGCTGAGGTGTCGGCGACCGGATTGGACCCAACAAGCCTTGGTAACGGCAAGTCTCGGTGAAGATGTAGATCGTCGATGGTGCAGACCAGCAAGGTCTGAGGAACTCACCCAGCAAGGGTAAGTGAGGGCAGGCCTGGAGCAACCAGGATGCCAAGTTAGAAAAAGATTGGCCTTCGTTAAGGGCTACTAGCCAACGGGCTAGCGACCGCAAAGGAGCCTCGTGTCGCCGCACGTGGATCTGGCTCACAGGACACTCGTGGAGTGGAGGCCAGTGATCTTCAGTGCAGTTGGTGCTGGAGGCTAGGGCTACTAGGAGCCCAAAGCACAACTTCTTGGGAGACCCAGAAGAGGTTGCACTTGCAAATGTGCTCGGTGTCCAGGGGTCAAGGTCTCAAGTCACCCACGATAGCCACGGGCCTCAGCTTTGCTGGGGACTCAGGGTAGCCTCGGGGAAGTCTGAGAATCCACCTCTGGTGATGCGATGACTTCGGCGTCCGACGGGAGCTTCAGAAATGCGAACTGGATAGATGCTTCTTTGGTGCCTGCCAAGTAGGGGAGTCACTCCTTGACCCCAAGGGAGATTCTTCTGTCCTCTAATCGTGAGTAGAGCGTCGAAGGTCCAGGATTCAGTTTCAGAGTTTCATCCAGGGTTAATCTAAAGTCCTAAGGACTGGGTTCCTATACTTATACCAAGTTTAGGGGTTGGACTAACTCTGTGGTCCCACCTATGGGTGGGTCAGGGCAGAGGGTGGCTACACCCCTTTCCCTTTGTCCAGTTCGCGCCAAAGCAGGGGCTGGAAGCCCCTGATCCGGTTTGAACTGGGGTATGCACAGGGACACCAAATGTGCCCCCAGTGCAGGACTTCAAAGCACACAGATGGTGCTCCCGCCCAGCCCCAATTCACATTAACCTGTCTGGGGAGGTGGTCACACCTCCCTGCAACAGGAAACCTATTGTCCAGGCCTCCCCTGCCGGAGTTTCGTCCAGCAGCAGGAGGCCAGACTTGTGTCTGTGGCAGCAGCATCCATTTTGTGATGCCAGGGCTTTGGAAAGAAGTTACCGGGCTAGTCAGAGTTAACATGTCTTTCCCTCTAGAAGGGTGGAATGCTACCCCCGCCGCCAGAATTGGCGGGGGGGTAGTATTCCAAGATGTTTGACACCAAACACGACATGTTTAGGTGCAGCCATTCCAAAGTTAGCATTTAACGCGAGGTTATAATGCGCTTAAGAGTATATGGTCAGGCTGCACTACAAACAGCATCAGAGAAGGGTCTCCGAACGCTGCAGAGGGGCGCTGCTCCTGCAGGGGCACCCTCTCACATAGGAACCATGCACTCTGCCTTTAGGATTGATAAGGCCTGCCTTAGGAGTGACTTATAGGTTTATATGTGTGTATGTATTTAGTGATATAGGTAACCTATATCACAGTAAGGAGTGCCTGCACCACCTTACCCAGGCTGCAGTAGCAGACCTGTGGTGTCAGTTTGGATGGCCTTCCAGGGTGGCATAATACATGCTGCAGCCCCTGGTAGGCCTCTGAGGTACCTATGCCCTTGGTACATAGTATACCATATACTAGGGACTTATAAGGGCACTCCAGATTCCAATCAGTGATGTGCCTATGGCACATGGAAACCATTTTAGAGAGGAAGCAGCTAGGCTGGGGTTCTGATTAGCAGGCCCCAGCCAGACTAATGTCGAAAAACAGTGAAGCATCAGCAAAAAGTGGGGGTACCCATGTGAAGCAGATCCTACTCTCCTACACTGATGCCTCTGGGGCTATTCTGAAGCCTCTGAAGCCTCTGATGCCACTGGGGCTGTTCTGAAGCCTCTGAAGCCTCTGGGGCTATTCTGCAGCCTCTGATGCCTCCGGGGCTATTCTGCAGCCTCTGATGCCTCCGGGGCTATTCTGCAGCCTCTGATGCCTCCGGTGCTATTCTGCAGCCTCTGATGCTTCTTTGGCTATTCTGAAGCCTCTGGGGCTATTCTGAAGCCTCTGATGCCCTGGGGGTATTCTGAAGCCTCTGATGCCCTGGGGGTATTCTGAAGCCTCTGATGCCTCCGGGGCTATTCTGATGCCTCTGATGCCTCCGGGGCTATTCTGCAGCCTCTGATGCCTCCGGGGCTATTCTGAAGCCTCTGAAGCCCCAGGGGCTATTCTGAAGCCTCTGGGGCTATTCTGAAGCCTCTGATGCCTCCGGGGCTATTCTGGAGCCTCTGAAGCTTCTGGGGCTATTCTGATGCCTCTGGGGCTATTCTAAAGCCTCTGATGCCTCCGGGGCTATTCTGAAGCCTCTGATGCCTCCAGGGCTATTCTGCAGCCTCTGATGCCTCCGGGGCTATTCTGAAGCCTCTGATGCCTCCGGGGCTATTCTGAAGCCTCTGATGCCTCCGGGGCTCTTCTGGAGCCTCTGAAGCTTCTGGGGCTATTCTGATGCCTCTGGGGCTATTCTGAAGCCTCTGATGCCTCTGACTATTCTGAAGCCTCTGATGCCCTGGGGGTATTCTGAAGCATCTGGGGCTATTCTGAAGCCTCTGATCCCTCTGTGGCTATTCTGGATCCTCTGATGCCTCTGCAGCTATTCTGAAGCCTCTGGGGCTATTCTGATGCCGCTGGGGTTATTCTGTGGCATCTAATGCCCTGGGGCTGTTCTGGAGCCCCTGATGCCTCTGGGGCTATTCTGAAGCCTCTGATGCCTCCTGGGCTATTCTGAGGCCTCTGGGGTTAATGCGGAGCTTCTGGGGCTATTCTGAAGCCTCTGATGCCCTGGGGCTATTCTGAGGCCTCTGATGCCTCTGGGGCTATTATGAAGCCTCTGATGCCCTGGGGCTGTTCTGGGGCTTCTGGGGCTATTCTGAAGCCTCTGATGCCCTGGGGCTATTCTGAGGCCTCTGATGCCTCTGGGGCTATTATGAAGCATCTGATGCCTCTGGGGCCATTCTGAAGCCTCTGATGCCTCTGGGGCTATTATGAAGCCTCTGATGCCCTGGGGCTGTTCTGGGGCTTCTGGGGCTATTCTGAAGCCTCCTCTGGGGCTATTCTGAAGCCTCTGATGCCTCTAGGGCTATTCTGAAGCCTCTGATGCTCTAGGGCTATTCTGAAGCCTCTGGGGCTATTTTTAAGCCTCTGATGCCTTTGGGGCTATTCGGAAGCCTCTGATGCCCTGGGGCTATTCTGAAGCCTCTGGTGAGTCTGGGGCAATTCTGAAGCCTCTGGTGATATTCTGAATCCTCTGATGCCCTGGGGCTGTTCTGAGGCCTCTGGGGCTATTATGAAGCCTCTGGTGCCTCTGGGGCTCTTCTGAAGCCTCTGGGGCTATTTGTAAGCCTCTGATGCCTCTGGGTCTATTCTGAAGCCTCTGGGGCTATTCTGAAGCCTCTGGGGCTGTTCTGAAGCCTCTGATGCCTCTGGGGCTATTCTGAAGCCTCTGGGGCTATTCTGAAGCCTCTGATGGCCTGGGGCTATTCTGAAGCTTCTGGGGCTATTCTGAAGCCTCTGGGGCTATTCTGAAGCCTCTGATGCCTCTGGGGCTATTCTGAAGCCGCTGATGCCTCTGGGGCAATTCTGAAGCCTCTGGGGCTATTATGAAGCCTCTGATGCCTCTGGGGCTGTTCTGAAGCATCTGGGGCTATTCTGAAGTCTCTGATGCCTCCGGGGCTATTCTCAAGCCTCTGATGCCTCCGGGGCAGTTCTGATGCCTCTGGGGCTATTCTGATGGCTCCGGGGCTAGTGTGAAGCCTCTGAAGCCTCTGGGGCTATTCTGAAGCTTCTGATGCCACTCGGCTATTCTGATGCCTCTGGGGCTATTCTTTCGCCTCTGAGGACCTGGGGCTGTTCTGGAGCCTCTGATGCCTCTGGGGCTATTCTGAAGCCTCTGGGGCTATTCTGAAGCCTCGGATGCCTCCGGGGCTATTCTGAAGCCTCTGATGCCTCCGGGGCTATTCTGAAGCCTCTGATGCCTCCGGGGCGATTCTGAAGCCTCTGCTGCCCTGGGGCTATTCTGGAGCCTCTGAAACCTCTGGGGCTATTCTGAGGCCTCTGAAGCCTCTGGGGCTGTTCTGTAGCCTCTGAAGCCTCTGGGGCTGTTCTGAAGCCTCTGATGCCTCTGGGGCTGTTCTGAAGCCTCCGGGGCTATTCTGTAGCCTCTGAGGCCTCTGATGCCTCTGGGGCTGTTCTGAAGCCTCTGGGGCTGTTCTGAGGTCTCTGGTGCCTCTGGGGCTGTTCTGAAGCCTCTGGGGCTGTTCTGAAGCCTTTGATGCCTCTGGGGCTGTTCTGAAGCCTTTGATGCCTCTGGGGCTATTCTGAAGCCTCTGAAGCCTCCTGGGCTATTCTGAAGCCTCTGAAGCCTCCTGGGCTATTCTGTAGCCTCTGAGGCCTCTGGGGCTATTCTGAAGCCACTGATGCCATGGGGCTGTTCTGAGGCCTCTGGGGCTATTCTGAAGCCTCTGGGGCTATTCTGAAGCCTCTGAGGCCTCTGGGGCTATTCTGTAGCCTCTGAGGCCTCTGGGGCTATTCTGAAGCCACTGATGCCATGGGGCTGTTCTGAGGCCTCTGGGGCTATTCTAAAGCCTCTGGGGCTATTCTGAAGCCTCTGATGCCTCTGGGTCTATTCTGAAGCCACTGATGCCGTGGGGCTGTTCTGATGCCTCTGCGGCTATTCTGAGGCCTCTGGGGCTATTCTGATGCCTCTGATGCCTCAGGGGCTATTCTGAAGCTTCTGATGCCTCCGGGGCTATTCTGAGGCCTCTGATGCCTCTGGGGCTATTATGAAGCCTCTGGGGCTGTTCTGAAGCCTTTGATGCCCCTGGGGCTGTTCTGATGCCTCTGGGGCTATTCTGAAGCCTCCGCGGCTATTCTGAGGCCTCTGGGGCTATTCTGATGCCTCTGGGGCTATTCTGATGCCTCTGATGCTTCAGGGGCTATTCTGAAGCCTCTGATGCCTCTGGGGCTATTCTGAGGCCTCTGATGCCTCTGGGGCTATGCTGAGGCCTCTGATGCCTCTGGGGCTATTCTGAAGCCTCTGGTGCCCTGGGGGTATTCTGAAGCGTCTGGGGCTATTCTGAAGCCTCTGATGCCTCTGGGGCTATTCTGAAGCCTCTGGTGCCCTGGGGCTGTTCGTAGGCCTCTGGGGCTATTCTGGAGCCTCTGATGCCCTGGTGCTATTCTGAAGCCTCTGATGCCTCTGGGGCTATTCTGAAGCCGCTGATGCCTCCAGGGCTATTCTGAAGCCTCTGATGCCCTGGGGGTATTCTGAAGCGTCTGGGGCTATTCTGAAGCCTCTGATGCCTCTGGGGCTATTCTGAAGCCTCTGGTGCCCTGGGGCTGTTCGTAGGCCTCTGGGGCTATTCTGGAGCCTCTCATGCCTCTGCGGCTATTCTGAAGCCTCTGGGGCTATTCTGATGCCTCTGGGGTTATTCTGTGGCATCTAATGCCCTGGGGCTGTTCTGGAGCCCCTGATGCCTCTGGGGCTATTCTGAAGCCTCTGATGCCTCCTGGGCCATTCTGAGGCCTCTGGGGCTAATGCGGAGCATCTGGGGCTATTCTGAAGCCTCTGATGCCTCTGGGGCTATTCTGAAGCCTCTGATGCCCTGGGGCTATTCTGAGGCCTCTGCGGCTGTTATGAAGCCTCTGGGGCTATTCTGAAGCATCTGATGCCTCTGGGGCCATTCTGAAGCCTCTGGGGCTATTATGAAGCCTCTGATGCCCTGGGGCTGTTCTGGGGCTTCTGGGGCTATTCTGAAGCCTCCTCTGGGGCTATTCTGAAGCCTCTATGGCCATTCTGAAGCCTCTGATGCCTCTGGGGCCATTCTGAAGCCTCTGATGCCTCTGGGGCTATTATGAAGCCTCTGATGCCCTGGGGCTGTTCTGGGGCTTCTGGGGCTATTCTGAAGCCTCCTCTGGGGCTATTCTGAAGCCTCTGATGCCTCTAGGGCTATTTTTAAGCCTCTGATGCCTTTGGGGCTATTCTGAAGCCTCTGGGGCTATTCTGAAGCCTCTGATGCCCTGGGGCTATTCTGAAGCCTCTGGTGATTCTGGGGCAATTCTGAAGCCTCTGGTGCCTCTGGGGATATTCTGAATCCTCTAATGCCCTGGGGCTGTTCTGAGGCCTCTGGGGCTATTATGAAGCCTCGGATGTCTCTGGGGCTATTCTGAAGCCTCTGGGGCTATTCTGAAGCCTCGGATGCCTCCGGGGCTATTCTGGAGCCTCTGGGGCTATTCTGAAGCCTCGGATGCCTCTGGGGCTATTCTGAAGCCTCTGGGGGCTATTCTGAGGCCTCTGATGCCTCTGCGGCTGTTTTGAAGCCTCTGGGGGTATTCTGAAGCATATGGGGATGTTCTGAAGCCTCTGGGGCTATTCTGAAGCCTCTGGGGAAGTTCTGATGCCTCTGGGGCTATTCTGCAGCCTCTGATGCCTCTGGGGCTATTCTGAAGCCTCTGAAGCCTCTGATGCCACTGGGGCTGTTCTGAAGCCTCTGAAGCCTCTGGGGCTATTCTGAAGCCTCTGATGCCCTGGGGCTATTCTGCAGCCTCTGATGCCTCCGGGGCTATTCTGCAGCCTCTGATGCCTCCGGGGCTATTCTGCAGCCTCTGATGCCTCCGGGGCTATTCTGCAGCCTCTGATGCTTCTGGGGCTATTCTGAAGCCTCTGGGGCTATTCTGAAGCCTCTGATGCCCTGGGGCTATTCTGAAGCCTCTGATGCCCTGGGGGTATTCTGAAGCCTCTGATGCCCTGGGGGTATTCTGAAGCCTCTGATGCCTCTGGGGCTATTCTGAAGCCTCTGATGCCTCCGGGGCTATTCTGCAGCCTCTGATGCCTCCGGGGCTATTCTGAAGCCTCTGAAGCCTCCGGGGCTATTCTGAAGCCTCTGGGGCTATTCTGAAGCCTCTGATGCCTCCGGGGCTATTCTGGAGCCTCTGAAGCTTCTGGGGCTATTCTGATGCCTCTGGGGCTATTCTGAAGCCTCTGATGCCTCCGGGGCTATTCTGAAGCCTCTGATGCCTCCAGGGCTATTCTGCAGCCTCTGATGCCTCCGGGGCTATTCTGAAGCCTCTGATGCCTCCGGGGCTATTCTGAAGCCTCTGGGGCTATTCTGAAGCCTCTGATGCCTCCGGGGCTATTCTGGAGCCTCTGAAGCTTCTGGGGCTATTCTGATGCCTCTGGGGCTATTCTGAAGCCTCTGATGCCTCTGGGCTATTCTGAAGCCTCTGATCCCCTGGGGGTATTCTGAAGCGTCTGGGGCTATTCTGAAGCCTCTGATGCCTCTGTGGCTATTCTGGAGCCTCTGATGCCTCTGCGGCTATTCTGAAGCCTCTGGGGCTATTCTGATGCCTCTGGGGTTATTCTGTGGCATCTAATGCCCTGGGGCTGTTCTGGAGCCGCTGATGCCTCTGGGGCTATTCTGAAGCCTTTGATGCCTCCGGGGCTATTCTGAGGCCTCTGGGGTTAATGCGGAGCTTCTGGGGCTATTCTGAAGCCTCTGATGCCCTGGGGCTATTCTGAGGCCTCTGATGCCTCTGGGGCTATTATGAAGCCTCTGATGCCCTGGGGCTGTTCTGGGGCTTCTGGGGCTATTCTGAAGCCTATGATGCCCTGGGGCTATTCTGAGGCCTCTGATGCCTCTGGGGCTATTATGAAGCCTCTGATGCCCTGGGGCTGTTCTGGGGCCTCTGATGCCTCTGGGGCTATTATGAAGCCTCTGATGCCCTGCGGCTGTTCTGAAGCCTCTGCGGCTGTTCTGAAGCCTCTGGGGCTGTTCTGAAGCATCTGGTGCTAATATGAAGCATCTGATGCCTCTGGGGCCATTCTGAAGCCTCTGATGCCTCTGGGGCTATTATGAAGCCTCTGATGCCCTGGGGCTGTTCTGGGGCTTCTGGGGCTATTCTGAAGCCTCCTCTGGGGCTATTCTGAAGCCTCTGATGCCTCTAGGGCTATTCTGAAGCCTCTGATGCTCTAGGGCTATTCTGAAGCCTCTGGGGCTATTTTTAAGCCTCTGATGCCTTTGGGGCTATTCTGAAGCCTCTGATGCCCTGGGGCTATTCTGAAGCCTCTGGTGAGTCTGGGGCAATTCTGAAGCCTCTGGTGATATTCTGAATCCTCTGATGCCCTGGGGCTGTTCTGAGGCCTCTGGGGCTATTATGAAGCCTCTGGTGCCTCTGGGGCTCTTCTGAAGCCTCTGGGGCTATTTGTAAGCCTCTGATGCCTCTGGGGCTATTCTGAAGCCTCTGGGGCTGTTCTGAAGCCTCTGATGCCTCTGGGGCTATTCTGAAGCCTCTGGGGCTATTCTGAAGCCTCTGATGGCCTGGGGCTATTCTGAAGCTTCTGGGGCTATTCTGAAGCCTCTGGGGCTATTCTGAAGCCTCTGATGCCTCTGGGGCTATTCTGAAGCCGCTGATGCCTCTGGGGCAATTCTGAAGCCTCTGGGGCTATTATGAAGCCTCTGATGCCTCTGGGGCTGTTCTGAAGCATCTGGGGCTATTCTGAAGTCTCTGATGCCTCCGGGGCTATTCTCAAGCCTCTGATGCCTCCGGGGCAGTTCTGATGCCTCTGGGGCTATTCTGATGGCTCCGGGGCTAATGTGAAGCCTCTGAAGCCTCTGGGGCTATTCTGAAGCCTCTGATGCCACTCGGCTATTCTGATGCCTCTGGGGCTATTCTTTGGCCTCTGAGGACCTGGGGCTGTTCTGGAGCCTCTGATGCCTCTGGGGCTATTCTGAAGCCTCTGGGGCTATTCTGAAGCCTTGGATGCCTCCGGGGCTATTCTGAAGCCTCTGATGCCTCCGGGGCGATTCTGAAGCCTCTGCTGCCCTGGGGCTATTCTGGAGCCTCGAAACCTCTGGGGCTATTCTGAAGCCTATGATGCCCTGGGGCTATTCTGAGGCCTCTGAAGCCTCTGGGGCTGTTCTGTAGCCTCTGAAGCCTCTGGGGCTGTTCTGAAGCCTCTGATGCCTCTGGGGCTGTTCTGAAGCCTCCGGGGCTATTCTGTAGCCTCTGAGGCCTCTGATGCCTCTGGGGCTGTTCTGAAGCCTCTGGGGCTGTTCTGAGGTCTCTGATGCCTCTGGGGCTGTTCTGAAGCCTCTGGGGCTGTTCTGAAGCCTTTGATGCCTCTGGGGCTGATTTGAAGCCTTTGATGCCTCTGGGGCTATTCTGAAGCCTCTGAAGCCTCCTGGGCTATTCTGAAGCCTCTGAAGCCTCCTGGGCTATTCTGTAGCCTCTGAGGCCTCTGGGGCTATTCTGAAGCCACTGATGCCATGGGGCTGTTCTGAGGCCTCTTGGGCTATTCTGAAGCCTCTGGGGCTATTCTGAAGCCTCTGGGGCTATTCTGAAGCCTCTGAGGCCTCTGGGGCTATTCTGAAGCCACTGATGCCATGGGGCTGTTCTGAGGCCTCTGGGGCTATTCTGAAGCCTCTGGGGCTATTCTGAAGCCTCTGATGCCTCTGGGGCTATTCTGAAGCCACTGATGCCGTGGGGCTGTTCTGATGCCTCTGCGGCTATTCTGAGGCCTCTGGGGCTATTCTGATGCCTCTGATGCCTCAGGGGCTATTCTGAAGCCTCTGATGCCTCCGGGGCTATTCTGAGGCCTCTGATGCCTCTGGGGCTATTATGAAGCCTCTGGGGCTGTTCTGAAGCCTTTGATGCCCCTGGGGCTGTTCTGATGCCTCTGGGGCTATTCTGAAGCCGCTGAAGCCTCCTGGGCTATTCTGAAGCCTCTGATGCCTCTGGGGCTATTCTGAAGCCTCTGAGGCCTCTGATGCCTCTGGGGCTATTCTGAAGCCTCTGAAGCCTCCTGGGCTATTCTGAAGCCTCTGAAGCCTCTGGGGCTATTCTGTAGCCTCTGAGGCCTCTGATGCCTCTGGGGCTGTTCTGATGGCTCTGGGGCTATTCTGAAGCCTCTGATGCCTCTGGGGCTATTCTGAAGCCACTGATGCCATGGGGCTGTTCTGAGGCCTCTGGGGCTATTCTGAAGCCTCTGGGGCTATTCTGAAGCCTCTGGGGCTATTCTGAAGCCTCTGATGCCTCTGGGGCTATTCTGAAGCCACTGATGCCGTGGGGCTGTTCTGATGCCTCTGCGGCTATTCTGAGGCCTCTGGGGCTATTCTGATGCCTCTGGGGCTATTCTGATGCCTCTGATGCCTCAGGGGCTATTCTGAAGCCTCTGATGCCTCTGGGGCTATTCTGAGGCCTCTGATGCCTCTGGGGCTATTCTGAGGCCTCTGATGCCTCTGGGGCTATTCTGAAGCCTCTGGTGCCCTGGGGCTGTTCGTAGGCCTCTGGGGCTATTCTGGAGCCTCTGATGCCCTGGTGCTATTCTGAAGCCTCTGATGCCTCTGGGGCTATTCTGAAGCCGCTGATGCCTCCAGGGCTATTCTGAAGCCTCTGATGCCCTGGGGGTATTCTGAAGCGTCTGGGGCTATTCTGAAGCCTCTGATGCCTCTGGGGCTATTCTGAAGCCTCTGGTGCCCTGGGGCTGTTCGTAGGCCTCTGGGGCTATTCTGGAGCCTCTGATGCCCTGGTGCTATTCTGAAGCCTCTGATGCCTCTGGGGCTATTCTGAAGCCGCTGATGCCTCCAGGGCTATTCTGAAGCCTCTGATGCCCTGGGGGTATTCTGAAGCGTTTGGGGCTATTCTGAAGCCTCTGATGCCTCTGGGGCTATTCTGAAGCCTCTGGTGCCCTGGGGCTGTTCGTAGGCCTCTGGGGCTATTCTGGAGCCTCTGATGCCTCTGCGGCTATTCTGAAGCCTCTGGGGCTATTCTGATGCCTCTGGGGTTATTCTGTGGCATCTAATGCCCTGGGCCTGTTCTGGAGCCCCTGATGCCTCTGGGGCTATTCTGAAGCCTCTGATGCCTCCTGGGCTATTCTGAGGCCTCTGGGGCTAATGCGGAGCACCTGGGGCTATTCTGAAGCCTCTGATGCCTCTGGGGCTATTCTGAAGCCTCTGTTGCCCTGGGGCTATTCTGAGGCCTCTGCGGCTGTTCTGAAGCCTCTGGGGCTATTCTGAAGCTTCTGGTGCCTCTGGGGCTATTCTGAAGCATCTGGTGCTGTTCTGAAGCCTCTGGGGCTATTCTGAAGCATCTGATGCCTCTGGGGCCATTCTGAAGCCTCTGGGGCTATTATGAAGCCTCTGATGCCCTGGGGCTGTTCTGGGGCTTCTGGGGCTATTCTGAAGCCTCCTCTGGGGCTATTCTGAAGCCTCTTTGGCCATTCTGAAGCCTCTGATGCCTCTGGGGCCATTCTGAAGCCTCTGATGCCTCTGGGGCTATTATGAAGCCTCTGATGCCCTGGGGCTGTTCTGGGGCTTCTGGGGCTATTCTGAAGCCTCCTCTGGGGCTATTCTGAAGCCTCTGATGCCTCTAGGGCTATTTTTAAGCCTCTGATGCCTTTGGGGCTATTCTGAAGCCTCTGGGGCTATTCTGAAGCCTCTGATGTCCTGGGGCTATTCTGAAGCCTCTGGTGATTCTGGGGCAATTCTGAAGCCTCTGGTGCCTCTGGGGATATTATGAATCCTCTAATGCCCTGGGGCTGTTCTGAGGCCTCTGGGGCTATTATGAAGCCTCTGGTGCCTCTGGGGCTGTTCTGGGGCCTCTGGGGCTGTTCTTGGGCCTCTGGGGCTGTTCTGAAGCCTCTGATGCCTCTGGGGCTATTCTGAAGCCTCTGGGGCTATTCTGAAGCCTCTGATGCCTCTGGGGCTATTCTGAAGCCTCTGGGGCTATTCTGAAGCCTCTGATGCCTACTGTGCTATTTTGTAGCCTCTGGGGCTGTTCTGAAGCCTCTGATGACTCTGGGGCTGTTCTGAACCATCTGGGGCTATTCTAAAGCCTCTGATGCCTCCGGGGCTCTTCTGATGCCTCTGGGGCTATTCTGATGGCTCCGGGGCTAATCTGAAGCCTCTGAAGCCCTGGGGCTACTCTGAAGCCTCTGATGCCTTGGGGTTGTTCTGAAGCCTCTGATGCCTCTGGGGCTGTTCTGAAGCCTCTGATGCCTCTGGGGCTATTCTGAAGCCTCTGATGCCTCCTGGGCTATTCTGAAGCCTCTGATGCCTCTGGGGCTATTCTGAAGCCTCCTTGGCTATTCTGCAGCCTCTGATGCCTCTGGGGCTATTCTGAAGCCTCTGATGCCTCAGGGGCAATTCTGAAGCCTTTGATGCCCTGGGGCTATTCTGATGCCTCTGGCGCTGTTCCAAAGCCTCTGATGCCTCTGGGGCTATTCTGAAGCCTCTGAGGCCTCTGATGCCCTGGGGCTGTTCTGATGGCTCTGGGGCTATTCTGAAGCCACTGATGCCATGGGGCTGTTCTGAGGCCTCTGGGGCTATTCTGAAGCCTCTGGGGCTATTCTGAAGCCTCTGATGCCTCTGGGGCTATTCTGATGCCTCTGATGCCTCAGGGGCTATTCTGAAGCCTCTGATGCATCCGGGGCTATTCTGAGGCCTCTGAAGCCTCTGGGGCTATTCTGAAGCCTCTGGGGCTGTTCTGAAGCCTCTGATTGTGGAGAGTAGGATCTGCTTCACATGGGTACCCCCACTTTTTGCTGATGCTTCACTGTTTTTCGACATTAGTCTGGCTGGGGCCCTGCTAATCAGAACCCCAGCCTAGCTGCTTCCTCTCTAAAATGGTTTCCATGTGCCTTAGGCACATCACTGATTGGAATCTGGAGTGCCCTTATAAGTCCTTAGTATATGGTATACTATGTACCAAGGGCATAGGTACCTCAGAGGCCTGCCAGGGGCTGCAGCATGTATTATGCCACCCCTGGAAGGCCATCCAAACTGACACCACAGGTCTGCTACTGCAGCCTGGGTAAGGTGGTGCATGCACCCCTTACTGTGATATAGGTTACCTATATCACGAAATACATACACACATATAAACCTATAAGTCACTCCTAAGGCAGGCCTTATCAATCCTAAAGGCAGAGTGCATGGTTCCTATGTGAGAGGGTGCCCCTGCATGAGCAGGGCCCCTCTGCAGCGTTCGGAGACCATCTCTGATGCTGTTTGTAGTGCAGCCTGACCATATACTCTTAAGCGCATTATATCCTCGCGGTAAAATGCTAACTTTGGAATGGCTGCACCTAAACATGTCGTGTTTGGTGTCAAACATCTTGGAATACTACCCCCCGCCAATCCTGGTGGCGGGGTAGCATTCCACCCTTCTAGAGGGAAAGACATGTTAACTCTGACTAACCCGGTAACTTCTCTCCAGAGCCCTGGCATCACAAAATGGATGCTGCTGCCACAGACACGGGTCTGGCCTCCTGCTGCTGGACGAAACTCCGGCAGGGGAGGCCTGGACAATAGGTTTCCTGTTGCAGGGAGGTGTGACCACCTCCCCAGACAGGTTAATGTGTATTGGGGCTGGGCGGGAGCACCATCTGTGTGCTTTGAAGTCCTGCACTGGGGGCACATTTGGTGTCCCTGTGCATACCCCAGTTCAAACCGGATCAGGGGCTTGCAGCCCCTGCTTTGGCGCGAACTGGACAAAGGGAAAGGGGTGTAGCCACCCCTCTGCCCTGACCCACCCATAGGTGGGGCCACAGAGTAGTCCAACCCCTATCTTTAGTATAAAGATAGGAACCCAGTCCTTAGGACTTTAGATTATCACTGGACGAAACTCTGAAACTGAATCCTGGACCTTCGACGCTCTACTCACGATTAGAGGACAGAAGAATCTCCCTTGGGGTCAAGGAGTGACTCCCCTGCTTGGCAGGCACCAAAGAAGCATCTGTCCGGTTCGCATTTCTGAAGCTCCCGTCGGACGCCGAAGTCATCGCATCACCAGATGTGGATTCTCAGACTTCCCCGAGGCTACCCTGAGCCCCAGCAAAGCTGAGGCCCGTGGCTATCGTGGGTGACTTGAGACCGTGACCCCTGGACACCAAGCACATTTGCAAGTGCATCATCTTCTGGGTCTCCCAAGAAGTCGTGCTTTGGGCTCTGAGTAGCCCTAGCCTCCAGCACTACCTGCACCGAAGATCACTGGCCCCCACTCCACGAGTGTCCTGTAAGCCAGCTCCACGTGCAGCGTCACGAGGCTCCTTCGCGGTCGCTAGCCCGTTGGCTAGTAGCCCTTAACGAAGGCCAATCCTTTTCTTCCTTGGCATCCTGATTGCTCCAGACCTGCCCTCACTTACCCTCGCTGGGTGAGTTCCCCAGACCTTGCTGGTCTGCACCATCGACGATCTACATCTTCACCGAGACTTGCCGTTGCCAAGGCTTGTTGGGTCCAATCCGGTCGCCGACACCTCAGCACTCGACAGACATCGTGTTCCAGCCCGAATCCTGCTCCTGGTTGCCGACAACGCCTCCTGGACCTCGTGGCTGAAGAGTCAAGACGACCGTCAACGCACCTGAAGCACTCGACATCGGTGGGCATCTGTCCATCGCCTTCCTGGTCACTGGCTAGTGACCCAGACTCTGTCCCCTCTGCTTTCAGGTTCTTCAGAACTCCGATCCACTCTTGGATCCACCCGGACACTTTTCTCTTGGCCGCCAGCAGCACTTTGCAGCAGATCGCCATTCGAATCGACGACGAAACCCGACCCCGAAAGGCACCTATGCACCCGGCTTCCCTGGGTGAGGTAACACGAGTACTCCGGTGCTCCCGTGCGTAGAGACTCTTCAAAGTCCTAGATCTCAAAGGGTTTTGTCCTAGTCCTCTCTTAAGTGTCCCTTTTCTCTAATTTCCCGATCCCGACTTTCTCCATAGAAGTCAACGGCGTATCGCGGTTGTGTATTTACACTGCACGCGTCTCCCGTGGGTCCCCTGTGTCACTACCTTGGGTGGTTCCTTGTGGTCCAAGCACTTCTAGAGGCTCTAGGCCTAGTGTCTAGTTCAGTCGTGGTTCGCATACCACTTTATTGGTATATGGTTTGGTACGCCCCTAGGGCCCAAACGTGTATTTGTGCTATTACTGTGTTTAAACAACTTCTAACTTATGTACTTCGAACTCTAGCCTCATAAAGAGACTAGAGGGATGTGTTTAGCAATAAATACATATATTTTGAATATATACCTGGTGTGGTGCTCTTTCATTTGGTCACTCAAGAGATTATAGACTGGTAAAACAAGCTGCTTTACATTCCTTCAAGACTTAGCCTGAAGGCTGCTCTCCATAGCTACCACTAGGATAGCTTTCAATAAGGTTGTCTTTAACCTATCTCCAATAAGGGGTTGTTTGGACTGGTGCAAGGTGCCCACTATAATTAGTGGACAGCATATGCCAGGCCAACTTCTCACATTGGTGGCAGCGGTGGGATTCCAGCTTGCTATTGTTTTACCAGATAATCTTAATTGAATTGATCAACTGAAAACGACTAAAGGTACCTAAGGTACATATAATTTAAGCTTAGAATACAGTAAGTTCTACTGAACTTAGAGTTGTGTGTTAAGGGATAGCACAACCCTTTCTACAACTCAAGAGAGTTTAGTAGGCCACACTAGAGTAGGTAGTGCATACACCACACCACACTAGTAATGTCTTTAAGGGGAGGATCCAAAGAATCCTTGCAGGAAGCCATTGAGCTTCCACCCTCCAAGTATGATACACTCCCATTCTTGGAATTGAGAGCTTTATGTAACTTGAGAAAAATAAGGACAGGCCAAAGCCCCACCACCCAATACCTCAAGGAGTTGTTGGTGGCTTATGACCTTAGTAAGCCCTTGGGGACTGAAGGGGTAGGAGCTGAGGGTGGGGCAGGAGAAGAGGAGGAGGCCAGGGGTACCAATACCCCCAGCCCCCCTCTGAGACTGGCCAGGAGGGTGACAATGACCCTGACCTGGATAACCCAATCCCTCCAGTGGAGGATGATGAGGATGATCAAGATGATGCCCTCTTTGTCCCCCAGGAAGGATTAAGAGTGTGCCCAGGAAGTCTAGATCTCCTTCTCAGGAGTCTAACCACTCTGGCACCTCTATAGGGAGCTCTGTCTCCTCTCACAGGAGGGAATCCTCTCATGAGAGAAGAGCCAGACTGGTCCAGTATGAGGAAACTCAGCTGGAAATCAGAAAAAAGCAATTGGCTTTAGATAGGGAATCCCTAGATCTCCTTAGAGAGAGAAGAAAGTTGGGACTAGAGTCCCATGGTGGCAGCCATGTCCCTAGAGATAGGGAAAGGTCCTATGACCATAGGAACCTGAGCAAGATTGTCCCTCCCTATCAGAATGGGGATGACATCCACAAGTGGATAACTGCTCTAGAGAGGGCCTGTAAGGTACAGAAGGTCCCTCAGGAGCAGTGGGCAGCAATCTTGTGGCTCTCCTTTGCTGACAAAGGTAGAGATAAGCTCCTCACTGTTAGAGAGGAGGATGCTGACAATTACAAGGTCTTGAAGAGTGCTCTTATTGATGGGTTTGGCCTAACCACTGAACAGTACAGGTTGAAGTTCAGAGATACCCATAAAGCACAGACTCAAGACTGGGTAGACTATGTGGATTGTTCTGCCAAGGCTCTGGAAGGCTAGTTGATGGGCAGTAAGGTGTGTGACTTCTCAGGATTGTACAATCTGATAATGAGGGAGCAGATTCTTAATAACTGTCAAAATCAGCTGTTGCATCAATACCTGGTAGACTCTGATCTGACCTCTCCCCAAGAATTGGGAAAGAGGGCAGACAAATGGGTCAGAACCAGGGTGAAGCAGAAGGTACAGAACCAAGGTGGGGAAACCAAGAAGCAAGATGCTAAGAACTCTGAAAAGGGTGGGGAGAAGGGTAAAGATCAAAAGTCTTCATCAGGCCCCCAAAAATCTTCTTCTGGTGGGGATTCACAGTCTACCAAAGGGAAAGGCCAAAGAAAACCATGGTGCAAGGTCTGTAAGCAAAAGACCCACTGGACCAGTGATTGCACCAAGTCCAAAGACTCAAGTCCAGCACCCACCAATGTCCCTAAGGCACCTGTTCCCCTAGTACAGTTACAGTTGGTGGGAGTGCTCCAGCCAAGGGTTTAGTAGGGTTCACCCTGGGTACTGAGTTGGGCTCTGACCTAGTCAGAGAACTGACTCAGGCTGTGTTAGTCTGTGATGGAGGCATGGATGTGCCCTCCTCTATGAGTCCCAGTAATCTGGGCAAGTACAGACAACAGCCTTTAATCAATGGACGTGAGGCTTTGGCATTTAGGTACACAGGGGCAAGTGTCACAATGGTGACACAAGACCTTGTGAATCCTGGGCAAGTTATACTTGGTGAGATGTACCAAGTGACCAATGCTAGCAATGTCAGAACAGACCATACTCTGGCAGTTGGTAACTTCTCCTGGGGAGGGGTAACTGGCCTTAAGAAGGTTGTGGTAAGTGCAAACCTACCAGTCGAATGCTTGCTTGGCAATGACTTAGAGACTTCTGCTTGGGCAGAAGTGGAGCTCAGGACCCATGCAGAAATGCTGGGGATCCCTGCAGATGTGTTTGCTGTGACCAGGTCACAAGCCAAAATGTCTAGCACTGAACAGGCCTTGGATTCTGGAAGAATGGACCAAGTGCCTTCCAAGAGGAGGAGTAGTAGGGTTAAGGCAGTGCCTTCCCCTTGGCTCAGGAGGAAGATCAGTCCCTTGAGGGGGATGATCTCAGCCCTGAAGAAGGAACTGTCCCAGAGGAACTTGAACCTGACCAGGTTGAGTTCTTGGGGACAGGGGGACCTTCTAGGGCAGATCTGAGCCAGGAGCAGCAGAGCTGCCCCTCCCTTGAACCCCTCAGACAGCAAGCTGCTGCTGAGGCTGCTGGGAAAGCTAGTGGTCCCCATACAGTGTATTGGGATGATGGACTCCTGTACTCAGAGAGTAGAGACCCCAAGCCTGGTGCTACCAGGAGGTTGGTAATACCTCTGAAGTTCAGGGGCTTCCTATTGACCCTAGCCCATGATATTCCCTTAGCAGGTCACCTGGGCCAGAACAAGACTTGGGACAGAATTGTCCCTCACTTTCACTGGCCCCACATGTCTGAAGACAGTAAGGAGTTTTGTCGCTCCTGTGTAACCTGCCAAGCCAGTGGCAAAGCAGGTGGCACTACAAAGGCCCCCTGATACCACTACCTGTGGTGGGGGTGCCCTTTGAAAGGGTAGGGATTTACATTGTTGGTCCCATGGATCCCCAAACAGCCTCTGGGCACAGGTTTATCCTGGTGGTAGTGGATCATGCCACCAGGTACCCAGAAGCTATTCCCCTCAGGACCACTACAGCACCTGTGGTGGCAAGGGCCCTCCTGGGAATCTTCTCAAGAGTGGGCTTTCCTAAGGAGGTAGTCTCAGACAGGGGTGCTAACTTCATGTCTGGGTACTTAAAAGCAATGTGGAAGGAGTGTGGAGTGACTTATAAGTTCACCACACCCTATCACCCACAATGCAATGGTTTAGTTGAGAGATTCAACAAAACCTTGAAGGGCATGATTAAAGGGCTCCCAGAAAAGCTTAGGCGTAGATGGGACATACTCTTGCCCTGCCTTTTATTCGCATATAGGGAGGTGCCTCAGAAGGGGTTGGTTACAGCCCTTTTGAACTTCTGTTTGGCCACCCTGTGAGGGGTCCACTGTGCTTGGTGAAGGAAGGATGGGAGTTACCTCTCAAGCCCCCAAAGCAAGATATAGTGGACTATGTACTTGGTCTCCGCTCCAGGATGGCTGAGTACATGAAAAAGGCAACCAAAAACCTTGAGGCTAGCCAGGAACTTCAAAAGGCCTGGCATGACCAAAGGCTGTTCTGACTGTTTACCAGTCAGGACAGAAGGTGTGGGTGTTGGAGCCAGTGGCCCCAGCAGCTCTCCAAGACAAATGGAGTGGACCCCACACTATTGTTGAGCAGAAGGGTGAGGTCACTTACTTAGTGGACCTAGGAACACCCAGGAGTCCCCACAGGGTTCTCCATGTCATCAGGTTAAAACCATATGTGGACAGGGCAGACATGGGCTTGCTCATGGCTACTGATGAAGGGCAGGAGGAAGAGAGTGACCCACTCCTGACCTGCTCTCACAGAACCCTGACGATGGGTCAGTTGATGGTGTAGCCTTGGCAGGCAGCCTCACTACCCAGCAACAAACTGATTGCAGGCAAGTCCTCAATCAGTTTAGACATATGTTTTCACTGACACCCAGTCAGACCACCTGGTGCACTCATGAAGTGGACACTGGGGACAGTCTGCCTATTAAAAACAAGATTTATAGGCAACCTGACCATGTCAGGGACTGTATCAGGACTGAAGTCCAGAAAATGTTGGAGTTGGGAGTTATTGAACCCTCAGATAGCCCTTGGGCTAGTCCAGTGGTCCTTGTACCAAAACCTCACACCAGTGGTGGAAAAAGAGAGATGAGGTTTTGTGTGGACTACAGGGGTCTCAATGCAGTCACTAGGACTGATGCCCATCCAATACCCAGGGCAGATGAGCTCATAGATACTTTGGCCTCTGCCAAATATCTCAGCACATTTGACCTAACAGCTGGCTACTGGCAGATCAGACTAGCTGATACTGCAAAGCCCAAGACAGCATTCTCAACCCCTAGTGGGCATTATCAATTTGTGGTAATGCCCTTTGGTCTGAAGAATGCACCTGCCACTTTCCAGAGGTTGGTGAACACAGTTCTCACAGGACTGGAAGCCTATAGTGCAGCATATCTAGATGATATTGCTGTCTTTAGCTCCACCTGGGAGGATCACCTGGTCCACCTCAGGAATGTTTTACAGGCCCTGCAAAGGCAGGCCTGACTATCAAGGCCACTAAGTGCCAGATAGGGCAGAGTCAGGTTGTGTACCTGGGCCACCTTGTGGGTGGAGGCCAGGTTCAACCTTTGCAGAGCAAGATCCAGACCATCATGGACTGGACTGCTCCCACTACCCAGACTCAGGTGAGAGCCTTCTTAGGCCTGACTGGGTACTATAGGAGATTTGTCAAGGGGTATGGATCAATAGTGACACCCCTGAATGACTTAACTTCTAAGAAAATGCCCAAAAAGGTTCACTGGACAGCTAGCTGTCAAAAGGCATTTGATGACCTCAAGCAGGCCATGTGCACTGCTCCAATTCTGCAGAGTCCTGATTACTCCAAGAAGTTCATTGTTCAAACTGATGCATCTGAATTGGGGGTAGGGGCTGTACTGTCACAATTGAATGAAGAAGGTCAGGATCAGCCAGTAGCTTTCATTAGCAGAAGGCTGACCCCTAGAGAGAAACGTTGGTCAGCCATAGAGAGGGAGGCCTTTGCTGTGGTCTGGGCTCTGAAGAAGTTGAGGCCATACTTGTTTGGTACACACTTCCTGGTTCAGACAGACCATAAGCCCCTCTTATGGCTAAAACAAATGAAGGGTGAAAACCCCAAACTGCTTAGGTGGTCCATTTCCCTACAGGGGATGGACTTTACAGTGGAACATAGGCCTGGGAGTAACCATGCGAATGCAGATGGACTCTCTAGGTATTTCCACTTAGAACATGAAGACTTAACTGGGCAAGGTTAGTTTAATGTCCCTACGTTTGGGGGGTTGTGTAGGAGAGTAGGATCTGCTTCACATGGGTACCCCCACTTTTTGCTGATGCTTCACTGTTTTTCGACATTAGTCTGGCTGGGGCCCTGCTAATCAGAACCCCAGCCTAGCTGCTTCCTCTCTAAAATGGTTTCCATGTGCCTTAGGCACATCACTGATTGGGATCTGGAGTGCCCTTATAAGTCCCTAGTATATGGTATACTATGTACCAAGGGCATAGGTACCTCAGAGGCCTGCCAGGGGCTGCAGCATGTATTATGCCACCCCTGGAAGGCCATTCAAACTGACACCACAGGTCTGCTACTGCAGCCTGGGTAAGGTGGTGCATGCACCCCTTACTGTGATATAGGTTACCTATATCACTAAATACCTACACACATATAAACCTATAAGTCACTCCTAAGGCAGGCCTTATCAATCCTAAAGGCAGAGTGCATGGTTCCTATGTGAGAGGGTGCCCCTGCATGAGCAGGGCCCCTCTGCAGCGTTCGGAGACCATCTCTGATGCTGTTTGTAGTGCAGCCTGACCATATACTCTTAAGCGCATTATATCTGTAGGAAGGTGGAATCTGACTATATGGTTGCCCCCACTTTGTTTATGGTGTTTTACTGGTTTATGACTTAGTTGGACTGGGATCCTGCTATTCAGGGCCCCAGTCTATCTGCTTTCTCTGTAAAAAGGTTTCCATGTGCCTTAGGCACATCACTGATTGGAATCTGGAGTGCCCTTATAAGTCCCTAGTATATGGTATACTATGTACCAAGGGCATAGGTACCTCAGAGGCCTGCCAGGGGCTGCAGCATGTATTATGCCACCCCTGGAAGGCCATCCAAACTGACACCACAGGTCTGCTACTGCAGCCTGGGTAAGGTGGTGCATGCACCCCTTACTGTGATATAGGTTACCTATATCACGAAATACATACACACATATAAACCTATAAGTCACTCCTAAGGCAGGCTTTATCAATCCTAAAGGCAGAGTGCGTGGTTCCTATGTGAGAGGGTGCCCCTGCGCGAGCAGGGCCCCTCTGCAGCGTTCGGAGACCATCTCTGATGCTGTTTGTAGTGCAGCCTGACCATATACTCTTAAGCGCATTATATCCTCGCTGTAAAATGCTAACTTTGGAATGGCTGCACCTAAACATGTCGTGTTTGGTGTCAAACTTCTTGGAATACTACCCCCGCCAATTCTGGCGGCGGGGGTAGCATTCCACCCTTCTAGAGGGAAAGACATGTTAACCCTGACTAACCCGGTAACTTCTCTCCAGAGCCCTGGCATCACAAAATGGATGCTGCTGCCACAGACACGAGTCTGGCCTCCTGCTGCTGGACGAAACTCCGGCAGGGGAGGCCTGGACAATAGGTTTCCTGTTGCAGGGAGGTGTGACCACCTCCCCAGACAGGATAATGTGTATTGGGGCTGGGCGGGAGCACCATCTGTGTGCTTTGAAGTCCTGCACTGGGGGCACATTTGGTGTCCCTGTGCATACCCCAGTTCAAACCGGATCAGGGGCTTGCAGCCCCTGCTTTGGCGCGAACTGGACAAAGAGAAAGGGTGTAGCCACCCCTCTGCCCTGACCCACCCATAGGTGGGGCCACAGAGTAGTCCAACCCCTATTTTTAGAATAAAGGTAGGAACCCAGTCCTTAGGACTTTAGATTATACCTGGACGAAACTCTGAAACTGAATCCTGGACCTTCGACGCTCTACGACAAGATTAGAGGACTGAAGAATCTCCCTTGGGGTCAAGGAGTGACTCCCCTGCTTGGCAGGCACCAAAGAAGCATCTGTCCGGTTCGCATTTCTGAAGCTCCCGTCGGACGCCGAAGTCATCGCATCACCAGAGGTGGATTCTCAGACTTCCCGAGGCTACCCTGAGTCCCCAGCAAAGCTGAGGCCCGTGGCTATCGTGGGTGACTTGAGACCGTGACCCCTGGACACCGAGCACATTTGCAAGTGCACCATCTTCTGGGTCTCCCAAGAAGTCGTGCTTTGGGCTCCGAGTAGCCCTAGCCTCCAGCACCACCTGCACCGAAGATCACTGGCCCCCACTCCACGAGTGTCCTGTAAGCCAGCTCCACGTGCGGCGTCACAAGGCTCCTTTGCGGTCGCTAGCCCGTTGGCTAGTAGCCCTTAACGAAGGCCAATCCTTTCCTTACTTGGCATCCTGGTTGCTCCAGGCCTGCCCTCACTTACCCTTGCTGGGTGAGTTCCACAGACCTTGCTGGTTTGCACCATCGACGATCTACATCTTAATCGAGACTTGCCGTTGCCAAGGCTTGTTGGGTCCAATCCGGTCGCCGACACCTCAGCACTCGACAGACATCGTGTACCAGCCCGAATCCTGCTCCTGGTTGCCGACAACGCCTCCCGGACCTCGTGGCTGAAGAGTCAAGACGACCGTCAACGCACCTGAAGCACTCGACATCGGTGGGCATCTGTCCATCGCCTTCCTGGTCACTGGCTAGTGACCCAGACTCTGTCCCCTCTGCTTTCAGGTTCACCAGAACTCCGATCCACTCTTGGATCCACCCGGACACTTTTCTCTTGGCCGCCAGCAGCACTTTGCAGCAGATCGCCATTCGAATCGACGACGAAACCCGACCCCGAAAGGCACCTATGCACCCGGCTTCCCTGGGTGAGGTAACACGAGTACTCCGGTGCTCCCGTGGGTAGAGACTCTTCAAAGTCCTAGATCTCAAAGGGTTTTGTCCTAGTCCTCTTTTAAGTGTCCCTTTCCTCTATTTTCCCGATCCCGACTTTCTCCATAGAAGTTAACGGCGTATCGCGGTTGTGTATTTACACTGCACGCGTCTCCCGTGGGTCCCCTGTGTCACTACCTTGGGTGGTTCCTTGTGGTCCAAGCACTTCTAGAGGCTCTAGGCCTAGTGTCTAGTTCAGTCGTGGTTCGCATACCACTTTATTGGTATATGGTTTGGTACGCCCCTAGGGCCCAAACGTGTATTTGTGCTATTACTGTGATTTGATAACTTATAACTTATGTACTTCGAACTCTAGCCTCATAAAGAGACTAGAGGGGTGTGTTTAGCAATAAATACATATATTTTGAATATATACCTGGTGTGGTGCTCTTTCATTTGGTCACTCAAGAGATTATAGACTGGTAAAACAAGCTGCTTTACATTCCTTCAAGACTTAGCCTGAAGGCTGCTCTCCATAGCTACCACTAGGATAGCTTTCAATAAGGTTGTCTTTAACCTATCTCCAATAAGGGGTTGTTTGGACTGGTGCAAGGTGCCCACTATAATTAGTGGACAGCATATGCCAGGCCAACTTCTCACATTGGTGTGCAGCGTGTGGGATTCCAGCTTGCTATTGTTTTACCAGATAATCTCAATTGAATTGATCAACTGAAAACCACTAAAGGTACCTAAGGTACATATAATTTAAGCTTAGAATACAGTAAGTTCTACTGAACTTAGAGTTGTGTGTTAAGGGATAGCACAACCCTTTCTACAACTCAAGAGAGTTTAGTAGGCCACACTAGAGTAGGTAGTGCATACACCACACCACACTAGTAATGTCTTTAAGGGTAGGATCTAAAGAATCCTTGCAGGAAGCCATTGAGCTTCCACCCTCCAAGTATGATACACTCCCATTCTTGGAATTGAGAGCTTTATGCAACTTGAGAAAAATAAGGACAGGCCAAAGCCCCACCACCCAACACCTCAAGGAGTTGTTGGTGGCTTATGACCGTAGTAAGCCTGTAGGGACTGAAGGGGTAGGAGCTGAGGGTGGGGCAGAGGAAGAGGACGAGGCCAGGGGTACCAATACCCCCAGCCCCCTCTGAAACTGGCCAGGAGGGTGACAATGACCCTGACCTGGAAAACCCAATCCCTCCTGTGGATGATGATGAGGATGATCAAGATGATGCCCTCTTTGTCCCCCAGGAAGGATTAAGAGTGTGCCCAGGAAGTCTAGATCTCCTTCTCAGGAGTCTAACCACTCTGGCACCTCTATAGGGAGCTCTGTCTCCTCTCACAGGAGGGAATCCTCTCATGAGAGAAGAGCCAGACTGGTCCAGTATGAGGAAACTCAGCTGGAAATCAGAAAAAAGCAATTGGCTTTAGATAGGGAATCCCTAGATCTCCTTAGAGAGAGAAGAAAGTTGGGACTAGAGTCCCATGGTGGCAACAATATCCCTAGAGATAGGGAGAGGTCTTATGACCATAGAAACCTAAACAAGATTGTCCCTCCCTACCAGAGTGGGGATGACATCCACAAATGGATAACTGCACTGGAGAGGGCCTGTAAAGTTCAGAAGGTCCCCCAGAGGCAGTGGGCAGCAATCTTGTGGCTCTCCTTTGCAGACAAAGGTAGAGACAAGCTCCTCACTGTAAGAGAAGAGGATGCTGACAATTACACAGTCTTGAAGAGTGCTCTGATAGATGGGTTTGGCCTAACCACTGAACAGTATAGGTTGAAGTTCAGAGACACCCAAAAGCTCAGACTCAAGACTGGGTTGATTTTGTAGATTGTGCTACAAAGGCTCTGGAAGGTTGGATACATGGCAACAAAGTGCATGACTTTTTAGGATTGTACAATTTGATTATGAGGGAGCAGATCCTTAATAATTGTCAAAACCAGCTTTTGCACCAGTATCTGGTGGACTCTGATCTGACCTCTCCCCAAGAATTGGGAAAGAAGGCAGACAAATGGGTCAGAACCAGAGTAAAAACTAGAAATCAGGGTGGTGACCAGAAGAAAGATTCTACTAAGTCCCAAGAGAAAGGTGGGGATAAATCTAAGGATAAGTCCCCTACAGGGCCCCAAAATTCCTCTTCTGGGGGTGGGTCCCAAACTCCTTCCTCTCCTGAAAAGAAACCATATTGCCATGTCTGTAAGAAGCCTGGGCACTGGAAAACTGATCCCAGTTGCCCCAGGATTGGCAATAAAGAAAATGTTCCTACCACAACTACTACCACCCCTCCTGGTACTACCAGTAGTAATCCTCCAGTTGGGAGTAGTGCACCCAAAAAGTTAGGTGCTTTTGCAAGAGGAACAGAGGTGGGCCCTAGTTTAGACAGGGACCCCTCAACAGACTCCTCTGACTCTGATGGTGGTATAGGATTTGCCACCTTTACCATGGGTCCCATAGCATTGGGCAGGTACAGATTGGAGCCAATAATTAATGGTCAGAAAGCTGTGGCATTTAGGGACACAGGGGCTAGTGTCACCATGGTGGCAGGGAAACTAGTCCCCCTCACCAGCTTTTACCTGAGTTTAAATACCAGGTGACCAACATTGATGGTGTCAGAACAGATCACCCCATGGCCATAGTCAATCTCAGCTGGGAGGGGTCACAGGCCCAAAAGAGTGGCAGTGTCCCCAACCCTACCTGTAGATTGCCTGATGGGCAATGATCTGGAAATTTCAGCCTGGGCTGAAGTGGAACACCAAACCCACCTTAGGATGTTGGGCGTCCCTGTAAGGTTAGTGGGGCTGTGATGGCCACAGCCCCAGCCCAAGAATTTGGAGAGATGGAGCCTGAAAGAATGGCCCACTCTCCCCAAAAGAGAGCACAAGGGTTGAAGAAAAGTCTTCTTCCCCCAGACAGTAGGTAAGGGTCAGCCTCCTCAGGGAACTGACCCTACCCCTAGTGAAGGAACTGCCACAGAGGTAGTCAGGCCTGGCCTGGCCACACCCCTGATGGCAGAGGACCCTTCCAAGGTGGTACCCCGTCTGGAGCAGGTAACCTGCCCCTCTCTACCCTGCCTCAGTCAGCCCAGGGCTGCAGAGGTCAGGGAGGTCAGTGGACCCCCAGGGCCCCCTGTCCAGAGGAAGCCCCCATCAGCAGATTAGGGGCACCCAGTCTAGTAGCCCTAGCCAGGTGAAAATTCCTCTACACACTGAGGGATCCCCCATACCTTTATGTAGGGACCTCCCCAGAAGGACTCTGGTAGGCAAGGGCAAACCTGGGACCAGAAGGTTCCAACCCTGCCATGTCCCTCCAGTAGTCCATCCAAAGGGACCCAACCCCCAGCTGTAGGCAGCCAAAGGTTGACCCTTAGAGCAAAGTGCAACTCAGTCATGGAAAGACAGGCATACATGGTGACCAGTGATCTGAGGAAGCTGAGGCCAACATTCCTAGGGCCTCACTTCCCTACTCAGACACCTCACCAGCCTTGTACTTTACCTAAGCACACCACAGGTAGTGATTCCCCATGGTGGAGACCCTCTCATACCCTTAGGGTGAGGGATTGCTTAGTGGACCATAAGACAGGGGGCAACCATGCTAGTGCAGGTGCTTCCTTATATGACCACTTAGTCAATGAAGGCTCAACTGGCCAAGGTTAGCCTTATCTCCTTTCGTTTGGGGGGGTTATGTAGGAAGGTGGAATCTGACTATATGGTTGCCCCCACTTTTTTTATGGTGTTTTGCTGGTTTATGACTTAGTTGGACTGGGATCCTGCTATTCAGGGCCCCAGTCTATCTGCTTTCTCTGTAAAAGGTTTCCATGTGCCTTAGGCACATCACTGATTGGAATCTGGAGTGCCCTTATAAGTCCCTAGTATATGGTATACTATGTACCAAGGGCATAGGTACCTCAGAGGCCTGCCAGGGGCTGCAGCATGTATTATGCCACCCCTGGAAGGCCATCCAAACTGACACCACAGGTCTGCTACTGCAGCCTGGGTAAGGTGGTGCATGCACCCCTTACTGTGATATAGGTTACCTATATCACGAAATACATACACACATATAAACCTATAAGTCACTCCTAAGGCAGGCCTTATCAATCCTAAAGGCAGAGTGCGTGGTTCCTATGTGAGAGGGTGCCCCTGCGTGAGCAGGGCCCCTCTGCAGCATTCGGAGACCATCTCTGATGCTGTTTGTAGTGCAGCCTGACCATATACTCTTAAGCGCATTATATCCTCGCGGTAAAATGCTAACTTTGGAATGGCTGCTCCTAAACATGTCGTGTTTGGTGTCAAACATCTTGGAATACTACCCCCCTGCCAATTCTGGCGGCGGGGGTAGCATTCCACCCTTCTAGAGGGAAAGAATGTTAACCCTGACTAACCCGGTAACTTCTCTCCAGAGCCCTGGCATCACAAAATGGATGCTGCTGCCACAGACACGAGTCTGGCCTCCTGCTGCTGGACGAAAATCCGGCAGGGGAGGCCTGGACAATAGGTTTCCTGTTGCAGGGAGGTGTGACCACCTCCCCAGACAGGATAATGTGTATTGGGGCTGGGCGGGAGCACCATCTGTGTGCTTTGAAGTCCTGCACTGGGGGCACATTTGGTGTCCCTGTGCATACCCCAGTTCAAACCGGATCAGGGGCTTGCAGCCCCTGCTTTGGCGCGAACTGGACAAAGGAAAGGGGTGTAGCCACCCCTCTGCCCTGACCCACCCATAGGTGGGGCCACAGAGTAGTCCAACCCCTATTTTTAGAATAAAGGTAGGAACCCAGTCCTTAGGACTTTAGATTATACCTGGACGAAACTCTGAAACTGAATCCTGGACCTTCGACGCTCTACGACAAGATTAGAGGACTGAAGAATCTCCCTTGGGGTCAAGGAGTGACTCCCCTGCTTGGCAGGCACCAAAGAAGCATCTGTCCGGTTCGCATTTCTGAAGCTCCCGTCGGACGCCGAAGTCATCGCATCACCAGAGGTGGATTCTCAGACTTCCCGAGGCTACCCTGAGTCCCCAGCAAAGCTAAGGCCCGTGGCTATCGTGGGTGACTTGAGACCGTGACCCCTAGACACCGAGCACATTTGCAAGTGCACCATCTTCTGGGTCTCCCAAGAAGTCGTGCTTTGGGCTCCGAGTAGCCCTAGCCTCCAGCACCACCTGCACCGAAGATCACTGGCCCCCACTCCACGAGTGTCCTGTAAGCCAGCTCCACGTGCGGCGTCACGAGGCTCCTTCGCGGTCGCTAGCCCGTTGGCTAGTAGCCCTTAACGAAGGCCAATCCTTTTCTTACTTGGCATCCTGGTTGCTCCAGGCCTGCCCTCACTTACCCTCGCTGGGTGAGTTCCACAGACCTTGCTGGTCTGCACCATCGACGATCTACATCTTAATCGAGACTTGCCGTTGCCAAGGCTTGTTGGGTCCAATTCGGTCGCCGACACCTCAGCACTCGACAGACATCGAGCAGCAGCCCGAATCCTGCTCCTGGTTGCCGACAACGCCTCCCGGACCTCGTGGCTGAAGAGTCAAGACGACCGTCAACGCACCTGAAGCACTCGACATCGGTGGGCATCTGTCCATCGCCTTCCTGGTCACTGGCTAGTGACCCAGACTCTGTCCCCTCTGCTTTCAGGTTCACCAGAACTCCGATCCACTCTTAGATCCACCCGGACACTTTTCTCTTGGCCGCCAGCAGCACTTTGCAGCAGATCGCCATTCGAATCGACGACGAAACCCGACCCCGAAAGGCACCTATGCACCCGGCTTCCCTGGGTGAGGTAACACGAGTACTCCGGTGCTCCCGTGGGTAGAGACTCTTCAAAGTCCTAGATCTCAAAGGGTTTTGTCCTAGTCCTCTTTTAAGTGTCCCTTTCCTCTATTTTCCCGATCCCGACTTTCTCCATAGAAGTTAACGGCGTATCGCGGTTGTGTATTTACACTGCACGCGTCTCCCGTGGGTCCCCTGTGTCACTACCTTGGGTGGTTCCTTGTGGTCCAAGCACTTCTAGAGGCTCTAGGCCTAGTGTCTAGTTCAGTCGTGGTTCGCATACCACTTTATTGGTATATGGTTTGGTACGCCCCTGGGGCCCAAATGTGTATTTGTGCTATTACTGTGATTTGATAACTTATAACCTATGTACTTCGAACTCTAGCCTCATAAAGAGACTAGAGGGGTGTGTTTAGCAATAAATACATATATTTTGAATATATACCTGGTGTGGTGCTCTTTCATTTGGTCACTCAAGAGATTATAGACTGGTAAAACAAGCTGCTTTACATTCCTTCAAGACTTAGCCTGAAGGCTGCTCTCCATAGCTACCACTAGGATAGCTTTCAATAAGGTTGTCTTTAACCTATCTCCAATAAGGGGTTGTTTGGACTGGTGCAAGGTGCCCACTATAATTAGTGGACAGCATATGCCAGGCCAACTTCTCACAGTATCCTCGCGGTAAAATGCTAACTTTGGAATGGCTGCACCTAAACATGTCGTGTTTGGTGTCAAACATCTTGGAATACTACCCCCCGCCAATTCTGGCGGCGGGGGTAGCATTCCACCCTTCTAGAGGAAAAGACATGTTAACTCTGACTAACCCGGTAACTTCTCTCCAAAGCCCTGGCATCACAAAATGGATGCTGCTGCCACAGACACGAGTCTGGCCTCCTGCTGCTGGACGAAACTCCGGCAGGGGAGGCCTGGACAATAGGTTTCCTATCCCAGGGAGGTGTGACCACCTCCCCAGACAGGATAATGTGTATTGGGGCTGGGCGGGAGCACCATCTGTGTGCTTTGAAGTCCTGCACTGGGGGCACATTTGGTGTCCCTGTGCATACCCCAGTTCAAACCGGATCAGGGGCTTCCAGCCCCAGCTTTGGCGCGAACTTGACAAAGGGAAAGGGTTGTAGCCACCCCTCTGCCCTGACCCACCCATAGGTGGGGCCACAGAGTAGTCCAACCCCTATCTTTAGTATAAAGATAGGAACCCAGTCCTTAGGACTTGAGATTATCCCTGGACGAAACTCTGAAACAGAATCCTGGACCTTCGACGCTCTACTCACGATTAGAGGACAGAATAATCTCCCTTGGGGTCAAGGAGTGACTCCCCTGCTTGGCAGGCACCAAAGAAGCATCTGTCCGGTTCGCATTTCTGAAGCTCCCGTCGGACGCCGAAGTCATAGCATCACCAGAGGTAGATTCTCAGACTTCCCCAAGGCTACCCTGAGTCCCCAGCAAAGCTGAGGCCCGTGGCTATCGTGGGTGACTTGAGACCATGACCCCTGGACACCAAGCACATTTGCAAGTGCATCATCTTCTGGGTCTCCCAAGAAGTCGTGCTTTGGGCTCCGAGTAGCCCTAGCCTCTAGCACCACCTGCACCGAAGATCACTGGCCCCCACTCCACGAGTGTCCTGCAAGCCAGCTCCACGTGCGGCGTCACAAGGCTCCTTCACGGTCGCTAGCCCGTTGGCTAGTAGCCCTTAACGAAGGCCAATCCTTTTCTTACTTGGCATCCTGGTTGCTCCAGGCCTGCCCTCACTTACCCTCGCTGGGTGAGTTTCACAGACCTTGCTGGTCTGCTCCATCGACGATCTACATCTTCACCGAGACTTGCCGTTGCCAAGGCTTGTTGGGTCCAATCCGGTCGCCGACACCTCAGCACTCGACAGACATCGTGTACCAGCCCGAATCCTGCTCCTGGTCGCCGACAACGCCTCCTGGACCTCGTGGCTGAAGAGTCAAGACGACCGTCAACGCACCTGAAGCACTCGACATCGGTGGGCATCTGTCCATCGCCTTCTTGGTCTCTGGCTAGTGACCCAGACTCTGTCCCCTCTGCTTTCAGGTTCTTCAGAACTCCGATCCACTCTTGGATCCACCCGGACACTTTTCTCTTGGCCGCCAGCAGCACTTTGCAGCAGATCGCCATTCGAATCGACGACGAAACCCGACCCCGAAAGGCACCTATGCACCGGGCTTCCCTGGGTGAGGTAACACGAGTACTCCGGTGCTCCCGTGGGTAGAGACTCTTCAAAGTCCTAGATCTCAAAGGGTTTTGTCCTAGTCCTCTTTTAAGTGTCCCTTTTCTATAATTTCCCGATCCCGACTTTCTCCATAGAAGTCAACGGCGTATCGCGGTTGTGTATTTACACTGCACGCGTCTCCCGTGGGTCCCCTGTGTCACTACCTTGGGTGGTTCCTTGTGGTCCAAGCACTTCTAGAGGCTCTAGGCCTAGTGTCTAGTTCAGTCGTGGTTCGCATACCACTTTATTGGTATATGGTTTGAGTACGCCCCTAGGGCCCAAACGTGTATTTGTGCTATTACTGTGTTTAAATATCTTCTAACTTATGTACTTGAACTCTAGCCTCATAAAGAGACTAGAGGGGTGTGTTTAGCAATAAATACATATATTTTGAATATATACCTGGTGTGGTGCTCTTTCATTTGGTCACTCAAGAGATTATAGACTGGTAAAACAAGCTGCTTTACATTCCTTTAAGACTTAGCCTGAAGGCTGCTCTCCATAGCTACCACTAGGATAGCTTTCAATAAGGTTGTCTTTAACCTATCTCCAATAAGGGGTTGTTTGGACTGGTGCAAGGTGCCCACTATAATTAGTGGACAGCATATGCCAGGCCAACTTCTCACACCCTCAGACAGCAAGCTGCTGCTGAGGCTGCTGGGAAAGCTAGTGGTCCCCATACAGTGTATTGGGATGATGGACTCCTGTACTCAGAGAGTAGAGACCCCAAGCCTGGTGCTACCAGGAGGTTGGTAATACCTCTGAAGTTCAGGGGCTTCCTATTGACCCTAGCCCATGATATTCCCTTAGCAGGTCACCTGGGCCAGAACAAGACTTGGGACAGAATTGTCCCTCACTTTCACTGGCCCCACATGTCTGAAGACAGCAAGGAGTTTTGTCGCTCCTGTGTAACCTGCCAAGCCAGTGGCAAGGCAGGTGGCACTACAAAGGCCCCCTGATACCACTACCTGTGGTGGGGGTGCCCTTTGAAAGGGTAGGGATTGACATTGTTGGTCCCATGGATCCCCAAACAGCCTCTGGGCACAGGTTTATCCTGGTGGTAGTGGATCATGCCACCAGGTACCCAGAAGCTATTCCCCTCAGGACCACTACAGCACCTGTGGTGGCAAGGGCCCTCCTGGGAATCTTCTCAAGAGTGGGCTTTCCTAAGGAGGTAGTCTCAGACAGGGGTGCTAACTTCATGTCTGGGTACTTAAAAGCAATGTGGAAGGAGTGTGGAGTGACTTATAAGTTCACCACACCCTATCACCCACAATGCAATGGTTTTGTTGAGAGATTCAACAAAACCTTGAAGGGCATGATTAAAGGGCTCCCAGAAAAGCTTAGGCGTAGATGGGACATACTCTTGCCCTGCCTTTTATTCGCATATAGGAAGGTGCCACAGAAGGGGTTGGTTACAGCCCCTTTGAACTTCTGTTTGGCCACCCTGTGAGGGGTCCACTGTGCTTGGTGAAGGAAGGATGGGAGTTACCTCTCAAGCCCCCAAAGCAAGATATAGTGGACTATGTACTTGGTCTCCGCTCCAGGATGGCTGAGTACATGAAAAAGGCAACCAAAAACCTTGAGGCTAGCCAGGAACTTCAAAAGGCCTGGCATGACCAAAGGCTGTTCTGACTGTTTACCAGCCAGGACAGAAGGTGTGGGTGTTGGAGCCAGTGGCCCCAGCAGCTCTCCAAGACAAATGGGGTGGACCCCACACTATTGTTGAGCAGAAGGGTGAGGTCACTTATTTAGTAGACCTAGGAACACCCAGGAGTCCCCACAGGGTTCTCCATGTCAACAGGTTAAAACCATATGTGGACAGGGCAGACATGGGCTTGCTCATGGCTACTGATGAAGGGCAGGAGGAAGAGAGTGACCCACTCCCTGACCTGCTCTCACAGAACCCTGACGATGGGTCAGTTGATGGTGTAGCCTTGGCAGGCAGCCTCACTACCCAGCAACAAACTGATTGCAGGCAAGTCCTCAATCAGTTTAGACATATGTTTTCACTGACACCCAGTCAGACCACCTGGTGCACTCATGAAGTGGACACTGGGGACAGTCTGCCTATTAAAAACAAGATTTATAGGCAACCTGACTGTTGGACCTGGCCCTTTTTGGCAGGTTCCCCCCTGAACTTTTTGCCTTATATGGAACTTGGTGTTAGTCGTTTTAGACCTCTGGGCACTTGGACACTGTGGTCCAGTGCCAAGTGCGTGCGCGCACTGTGCCCATTTAGTGAGATTGACCTGCCTCCCATAGGAATGCCTTGAGGATGAGTGTGTCAGTGGTAATTCCTGTTATGAGAGGTGCAGCATGGTCAAGTCTAGTATGCCTGAATTCGTGAGAATAAATGCTGCGCAATGGTGTGCGCAGATTGATGGTGACTGGTAGAGAAATGCCACTTCTAGAAGTTGGCATTTATGTGTGCTCTGTGTCTGCCTGCCTGATGTGGATTACATGTCTGGCTCTGTGAGTGACAGGAGCTGGGAGGTGTGTGTGGCTGCAGGAGGGGCAGGGTGAGTCAGCGCTGAGCTGAATGGGACACCTGAGCTGAGAGTGGTGGGAGGAGTTGCACCTGGGACCTGAATAGGGCTGTGCCTTCCCTCCACAATGCTGGCTCCACCCCCTGTGGTGCGTCTGATGTCCCTAGCCTGTCCTGTGAAAGGAGAGAGGAGCTGAGCAAAACAAAGTGCTCCAAAGCTCCCCCCAAACCAGTTGCATCTGGTTTTCCCTAAACCCTACACCTTTAGACAAAGGGAAAGGGTGTATAAAAGAAGGGGCTGTGACCCCATGAAGAGGTTCACTTCTTGTTCCAGAATCCTGCCGGGGCATGCTGCTGCTGGGGCCCAGGGGAGGCTGCCATGAGGGCTTGCCTTCCTGGGCCCTGCATGGCCCCATCTTGCGCTCTGGGAGTGCTTTGCTTTTACAGGACCTGCAGGACTCTGTCTGCCTCCAGCGCCCTGTGAGCGCTTTATTTTAATTTCCCCAGGGAACGGGAGAGCGTGGGCTTCGCAGCGCGGAGCTGCAGCCCTTTGAGGGGGAATCCCCATCGTAGGGATTCCCCCGTGATGCCGGTATAATTGCAGGTGCCCACCCCGCATGTGGATTCCTTTATGGCCTTTATGGGTGGAGAGCGGGTGCCCACCCCACTCTCATGATTATTTAAAGTTACGGGTGCCCACCCCGCTTATGCTGTTTAAAACGGGAGCCTACCTTGTATTGCCCTAGAAATCACCGCCGCAGCCGCTGCAGCGCGACCAGGAAGTCAGGCACGTCTGCCTGGGACATGGGCGGAGCAAGGAGAGGAAGTCCCGCCCCGCCGCGAGAGATCCTGCCGGAGCCTCGCAGGCTCGGTGATGAAGTCCCGGGTCCCAGGAGGGGGCCCGGGTGAAGAGGAGAGGTGCCGGTATGGCGGAGGGGGCACGAGGCACATTGTCGGTGCCTGCCCCCGCCGCGAGTGAAGGAAAGGAGGACGGGAGCCTACCCCGCCTCCCAGAAGTGCTGAGGATGAGTCCCGGATCCCAGGAGGGGGCCCGGGTGAAGAGGAGTGCGGCCGGAGCAAACAGCGACTTCGCCGGCCGCCGCAAGAGAAGTCCCGGTCCCGAGAGAGAGGGGACCGGGCGAAGCCAGGGAGATGCCACCGGATCCCCCAGCGAGGCTCCCATGAGTGAGAGAGCCCCGCCCGTCGCCTGTGAGGAGACCCGGCCCCCAGGAGCGGGACCGGGTGAAGAGGAGTCCCCAGAGAGCAGCCCGGTGAGTTAGAAAGGGCTGGGGGGCTCCATGGGGGCTATGGTGGGTGCCTGATCGAGGCACAGATCCTGAGCGGCCCCGTTTTGGCAGCGGGCCGCTCCCACGTGGCGCATAGTTGCCTCAGAGCCCCGATGGCTCCAACAAGGGGCATAGTTGTTTTAGAGCCCCGATGGCTCCAACAAGGGGCATAGTTGTTTTAGAGCCCGTGGCTCCTACGAGGGCGTAATTGTTTTAGAGCCTCGGTGGCTCCAACGTTTGGGGGCATTCTTATTGTAGAAGGGCCCCAGAGGGGGTCCCCAGGCACAGTGGTGCCAGCTCTTCATTGCTTCACAGCGGCGCCGCAGTTGCGGGCCGCTGCAACAAGGGGGCTAGATTATTTTAGCCGTCCCTGAGAGGGACCGAGCGGCACAGTGGTGCCAGGCTTCATTTGGAGACTCACAGCTGCGCAGCACTCAGTGCCAGCTGCACCGTTTAGGCGTGATTCTTTGGGGGCATTATTGTTGATTTGGACCGGAGTAAGATGCACTCCTTGGCCCCTGACTTTCCCAGCTGCCCAGCAATTAGCGTCAGCTGCATCGTTTAGGCGATTCTTTCTTTGGGGCATTCTTATTGTTTAAGGGCCCCAGAGGGAGTCCCCAGGCACAGTGGTGCCAGTTCTTCATTTTCGTCACAGCGGCGCCGCAGTTGTGGGCCGCTGCAACGAGGGGGCACATTTTTTCTAGGACCATTGAGGGCCCATGCCTCATTTTAACATTCCCAGCTGCCCAGCAAGTAGTGGGCAGCTGCACCGTTTAGGTCTTTCTTTTAGGGGACATATTGTGAACTCAGGAGTGAGATGCACTCCTCTCTGCCCCAGTACTCTTCTTTCACAGCTGCGCAGCACTTAGTGCCAGCTGCACCATTTAGGCCTGCGCAGATTGCGCACCCTTGACTTACGCTGCCCTTGCAGCGCGCCCTGACTTTGGGACCTAGGGCATTTGAGCCCCTTTAGAGATGGCCAGTTGGCCAGGGGGACAGTTTGGTTTATAGGGCGCCAGGCCCTGATCTCAGTTAGGTGCTAAGGTGATTTTGGGTGCTAGGAAATGTGATTCCTATATGGTGGTTTACGCACCCTGTGTTATACCCCTAGATGTGTTTCATGATCATGAGGTTTTGCATCATATATTATGCTTATGATTGTATTCTTACCTAATGCGTTTAGGTTATGAGCTATTTCCCCCGGAGAGTATTTCCTAAATGTGATTTATAGGGTGCTAGGAAATGTAATGTATGTAGCATGATTTACGCACCCTGTTTGATACCTCTAAATGTGTTTTATGATTATGAGGTTGTGTTGCATATTATGGTTTACGCTGGTGAGGTTGGCGCACAAGGTTTTGCGCCTAATGTGATGCTGTACATAATAGGGTTTATGTTACAGGCGGATGCTGAGTACAGTGGTTGCCAGTGATTACTGGTTGTACGTGATATGTCCTACATTTGTAATATGTTCACTCAGTGATGGTTCTGACAGCGGCCCACGTGGCCCTGTCATGTGTACATAATCCCCTGTAAATATTGTCCCGTGCCAGTTGGCACCGTGTATTGTATGTGCGTACTATTCTAATGTGTTATGATAATACAAAGGCTATTTTTTATATATACCCTGGTGTGGAGTTCCTTTTGTAGTGTGCCTTGGGTGTTGCGCTGGGTGTGTGTTGCGCAAACGCTTTACACATTGCCTCCAAGATAAGCCTGACTGCTCGTGACAAGCTACCAAGGGGGTGAGCAGGGGTTATCTTGGGTGTGTAACTCTCTTGCCCTGACTAGAGTGGTGGTTTCTGCTTGGCTTTGGCGCAAGCCTTAGCCAACCAGAAATCCCATTTCTAACACTGACCATGTCAGGGACTGTATCAGGACAGAAGTCCAGAAAATGTTGGAGTTGGGAGTTATTGAACCCTCAGATAGCCCTTGGGCTAGTCCAGTGGTCCTTGTACCAAAACCTCACACCAGTGGTGGAAAAAGAGAGATGAGGTTTTGTGTGGACTACAGGGGTCTCAATGCAGTCACTAGGACTGATGCCCATCCAATACCAAGGGTAGATGAGCTCATAGATACTTTGGCCTCAGCCAAATATGTCAGCACATTTGACTTGACAGCTGGCTACTGGCAGATCAGACTAGCTGATACTGCAAAGCCCAAGACAGCATTCTCAACACCTAGTGGGCATTATCAATTTGTGGTAATGCCCTTTGGTCTGAAGAATGCACCTGCTACTTTCCAGAGGTTGGTGAACACAGTTCTCACAGGACTGGAAGCCTATAGTGCAGCTTATCTAGATGATATTGCTGTCTTTAGCTCCACCTGGGAGGATCACCTGGTCCACCTCAGGAATGTTTTACAGGCCCTGCAAAAGGCAGGCCTGACTATCAAGGCCACTAAGTGCCAGATAGGGCAGAGTCAGGTTGTGTACCTGGGCCACCTTGTGGGTGGAGGCCAGGTTCAACCTTTGCAGAGCAAGATCCAGACCATCATGGACTGGACTGCTCCCACTACCCAGACTCAGGTGAGAGCCTTCTTAGGCCTGACTGGGTACTATAGGAGATTTGTCAAGGGGTATGGATCAATAGTGACACCCCTGAATGACTTAACTTCTAAGAAAATGCCCAAAAAGGTTCAGTGGACAGCTAGCTGTCAAAAGGCATTTGATGACCTCAAGCAGGCCATGTGCACTGCTCCAATTCTGCAGAGTCCTGATTACTCCAAGAAGTTCATTGTTCAAACTGATGCATCTGAATTGGGGGTAGGGGCTGTACTGTCACAATTGAATGAAGAAGGTCAGGATCAGCCAGTAGCTTTCATTAGCAGAAGGCTGACCCCTAGAGAGAAACGTTGGTCAGCCATAGAGAGGAGGCCTTTGCTGTGGTCTGGGCTCTGAAGAAGTTGAGGCCATACTTGTTTGGTACACACTTCCTGGTTCAGACAGACCATAAGCCCCTCTTATGGCTAAAACAAATAAAGGGTGAAAACCCCAAACTGCTTAGGTGGTCCATTTCCCTACAGGGGATGGACTTTACAGTGGAACATAGGCCTGGGAGTAACCATGCGAATGCAGATGGACTCTCTAGGTATTTCCACTTAGAACATGAAGACTTAACTGGGCAAGGTTAGTTTAATGTCCCTACGTTTGGGGGGGGTTGTGTAGGAGAGTAGGATCTGCTTCACATGGGTACCCCCACTTTTTGCTGATGCTTCACTATTTTTCGACATTAGTCTGGCTGGGGCCCTGCTAATCAGAACCCCAGCCTAGCTGCTTCCTCTCTAAAATGGTTTCCATGTGCCTTAGGCACATCACTGATTGGAATCTGGAGTGCCCTTATAAGTCCCTAGTATATGGTATACTATGTACCAAGGGCATAGGTACCTCAGAGGCCTGCCAGGGGCTGCAGCATGTATTATGCCACCCTGGAAGGCCATCCAAACTGACACCACAGGTCTGCTACTGCAGCCTGGGTAAGGTGGTGCATGCACCCCTTACTGTGATATAGGTTACCTATATCACTAAATACATACACACATATAAACCTATAAGTCACTCCTAAGGCAGGCCTTATCAATCCTAAAGGCAGAGTGCATGGTTCCTATGTGAGAGGGTGCCCCTGCATGAGCAGGGCCCCTCTGCAGCGTTCGGAGACCATCTCTGATGCTGTTTGTAGTGCAGCCTGACCATATACTCTTAAGCGCATTATATCCTCGCGGTAAAATGCTAACTTTGGAATGGCTGCACCTAAACATGTCGTGTTTGGTGTCAAACATCTTGGAATACTACCCCCCACCAATTCTGGCGGCGGGGGTAGCATGCCACCCTTCTAGAGGGAAAGACATGTTAACTCTGACTAACCCGGTAACTTCTCTCCAGAGCCCTGGCATCACAAAATGGATGCTGCTGCCACAGACACGGGTCTGGCCTCCTGCTGCTGGACGAAACTCCGGCAGGGGAGGCCTGGACAATAGGTTTCCTGTTGCAGGGAGGTGTGACCACCTCCCCAGACAGGATAATGTGTATTGGGGCTGGGCGGGAGCACCATCTGTGTGCTTTGAAGTCCTGCACTGGGGGCACATTTGGTGTACCTGTGCATACCCCAGTTCAAACCGGATCAGGGGCTTCCAGCCCCTGCTTTGGCGCAAACTGGACAAAGGGAAAGGGGTGTAGCCACCCCTCTGCCCTGACCCACCCATAGGTGGGGCCACAGAGTAGTCCAACCCCTATCTTTAGTATAAAGATAGGAACCCAGTCCTTAGGACTTTAGATTATCACTGGACGAAACTCTGAAACTGAATCCTGGACCTTCGACGCTCTACTCACGATTAGAGGACAGAAGAATCTCCCTTGGGGTCAAGGAGTGACTCCCTGCTTGGCAGGCACCAAAGAAGCATCTGTCCGGTTCGCATTTCTGAAGCTCCCGTCGGACGCCGAAGTCATCGCATCACCAGAGGTGGATTCTCAGACTTCCTGAGGCTACCCTGAGTCCCCAGCAAAGCTGAGGCCCGTGGCTATCGTGCGTGACTTGAGACCGTGACCCCTGGACACCGAGCACATTTGCAAGTGCATCATCTTCTGGGTCTCCCAAGAAGTCGTGCTTTGGGCTCCGAGTAGCCCTAGCCTCCAGCACCACCTGCACCGAAGATTACTGGCCCCCACTCCACGAGTGTCCTGTAAGCCAGCTCCACGTGCGGCGTCACGAGGCTCCTTCGCGGTCGCTAGCCCGTTGGCTAGTAGCCCTTAACGAAGGCCAATCCTTTTCTTACTTGGCATCCTCGTTGCTCCAGGCCTGCCCTCACTTACCCTTGCTGGGTGAGTTCCCCAGACCTTGCTGGTCTGCACCATCGACGATCTACATCTTCACCGAGACTTGCCGTTGCCAAGGCTTGTTGGGTCCAATCCGGTCACCGACACCTCAGCACTCGACAGACATCGTGTGCCAGCCCGAATCCTGCTCCTGGTCACCGACAACGCCTCCTGGACCTCGTGGCTGAAGAGTCAAGATGACCGTCAACGCACCTGAAGCACTCGACATCGGTGGGCATCTGTCCATCGCCTTCCTGGTCACTGGCTAGTGACCCAGACTCTGTCCCCTCTGCTTTCAGGTTCTTCAGAACTCCGATCCACTCTTGGATCCACCCGGACACTTTTCTCTTGGCCGCCAGCAGCACTTTGCAGCAGATCGCCATTCGAATCGACGACGAAACCCGACCCCGAAAGGCACCTATGCACCCGGCTTCCCTGGGTGAGGTAACACGAGTACTCCGGTGCTCCCGTGGGTAGAGACTCTTCAAAGTCCTAGATCTCAAAGGGTTTTGTCCTAGTCCTCTTTTAAGTGTCCCTTTTCTATAATTTCCCGATCCCGACTTTCTCCATAGAAGTCAATGGCGTATCGCGGTTGTGTATTTACACTGCACGCGTCTCCCGTGGGTCCCCTGTGTCACTACCTTGGGTGGTTCCTTGTGGTCCAAGCACTTCTAGAGGCTCTAGGCCTAGTGTCTAGTTCAGTCGTGGTTCGCATACCACTTTATTGGTATATGGTTTGGTACGCCCCTAGGGCCCAAACGTGTATTTGTGCTATTACTGTGTTTAAATAACTTCTAACTTATGTACTTCGAACTCTAGCCTCATAAAGAGACTAGAGGGGTGTGTTTAGCAATAAATACATATATTTTGAATATATACCTGGTGTGGTGCTCTTTCATTTGGTCACTCAAGAGATTATAGACTGGTAAAACAAGCTGCTTTACATTCCTTCAAGACTTAGCCTGAAGGCTGCTCTCCATAGCTACCACTAGGATAGCTTTCAATAAGGTTGTCTTTAACCTATCTCCAATAAGGGGTTGTTTGGACTGGTGCAAGGTGCCCACTATAATTAGTGGACAGCATATGCCAGGCCAACTTCTCACACTGATGCCCTGGGGCTATTCTGAAGCTTCTGATGCCTCTGGGGCTATTCTTTAGCCTCTGAGGACCTGGGGCTGTTCTGGAGCCTCTGATGCCATGGGGCTGTTCTGATGCCTCTGGGGCTATTCTGAGGCCTCTGGGGCTATTTTGAAGCCTCTGGGGCTATTCTGAAGCCTCTGGGGCTATTCTGAAGCCTCTGGGGCCTCTGGGGCTGTTCTGAAGCCTCTGATGCCCTGGGGCTATTCTGAAGCCTCTGATGCCCTGGGGCTATTCTAAAGCTTCTGAGGCCTCTGATGCCCTGGGGTTTTCTGAGCCTCTGATGCCTCCAGGGCTATTCTGAAGCCTCTAATGCCTCTGGGGCTGTTCTGATGCCTCTGGGGCTATTCTGATGCCTCGGGGCTATTCTGAAGCCTCTGATGCCTCTGGGGCAAGTCTGTAGAAATTATTAACAAATATATAACTAAGCCTCTCCAGAGAGGCCTCAGCGTCCAATCAGCTGCAACCAATTCAAGTCAGCACCCTGACAGCCAATCCGAAGCAAGGGTGCTTATCAGGAGCAACCAATGGGAGACAGCAGGCTGTCAAACAATCCGAATCTGCAGAGTGGAGTAACTCAGCCATGCTTCAAACCTGAGCTGGACACAAGTGAGAGCCTCGGACAGTGGTGGGGGCCTCGGACAGTGGTGGGAGCCTCGGACAGTGGTGGGGGCCTCGGACAGTGGTGGGGGCCTCGGACAGTGGTGGGGGACTCTGACAGTGGTGGGGGCCTCGGACAGTGGTGGGGGCCTCGGACAGAGGTGGGGGCCTCGGACAGTGGTGAGAGCCTCCCCCGTCCCTCCCCCTTTCACCTCATCCCTTTCCGCTCTTCCCCGTCCCCGTACCCTAAATTCTTCTCTTCCACCTCCCATCTATCTTCAACCCCACCTTCCTCATCCCTTGCTTCCCAACCTTGTCTCCCTCCCTGACAATTCCTTCCTCGTCTCTCCCTCTGACCTTGCAGTCCCTTACTCCTCCCTCAGTTTCCATCTAGCCCAATCCCCCTCACTCCACCTGTTACCTGTTACCTGTCCCCCTTCATTCACCTTTCATAGCATACAGTACCTGTCCAGCACCATCCTCTCTTTTCTCCCCATACCTCTGGCCTTCCTTGGACCCCCCGCCCTCCCCCCTGTACAGCCCCCTCTCCCCTTCTCCACGTACCTTTGGCCTTCATCTGACCCCCCGCCCTCCCCTCCCTGTTCAGCCTCTTCTCCCCTCTTCTCCCCTTACCTCCGGCCTTCTTTTGACCCCCCTCCTACACTGTTTCACCATCCACTCCTATCGTCCACCATCTTTCCTCACCTTCTACCCTTGCTCCCCAACTCCCCACCCCTCCCCGTCCTCCCTCACCCTTGGCACTCCCTCCCTTATCCATCGAGCCACCCAACACTCCGTGCTCAGCTCTCCTCTCGCTGGAAAATAAACTTGATTCTCTCATCTATTCCATTTCCCAGCTTGTAGCGTCCATCTCACTTTTAAGCGCCAAGATGTCCCCCTTCCCTAACAACCTCCCGAGGAGTTCCTTGCTCCCGCGCCCCAATAAAGCCAGCCACAGTCTGTCCTCTGCTGACATCACCAACTTACTGGCCAGCTACAAGACCACCAACGTCACTCCCCCTCCACCTTCCTCCTAATAATGCTATGCAGTTTCCTATTCAGACCATCTCCTCTGCCAGACCTTACCAGCCTCCCTCTTACCGGGCTCCCTCATTCAAGAACCTTATCCCTATCTCCCTTAACAACCCTGACACCCCCATCACCAAAACATCTGCGTCAGAGCTGCACTGCTTGCTCCACAACTGCAGATCTGCAATCAAACACAAGTTGGAAATCTCTGACACTATCTTACACCAAAATCTTGACATGTTCTTCCTCACTGAGACCTGGTTTAATGACTCCTCTCATACTTTGTTTGATCTTCTGGTACCCACTGACTACTCTATCCTCAGAAATGACAGGGCAGACAAAATTGGGGGCGGTGTCGCTATCATCGTCAGGAACTCCCTTCAAATGAAAGCCTTCCCTACCACCCTTTTCCGTACATTCGAATGCCTTTCCCTAGAACTTCAAATACATCACGGCTCACCCTTTAGATTCCATGCCATCTACCACCCGCCCGGTAACTGCTCTTCCTTTGTGGAGGAACTGACTGACTTCATCAGTGACCAACTCTCTCAAAGTGACAGACAGATCTTCCTGGGTGACTTTAATCTCCACTGGGGCTCCTTGGAAGACTCGGCTGCCAACAAGCTTGCCTCCTTTCTCTCAGCCAATGATCTCTTCCAACATTGCTCGGAAACCACACATTCCAAGGGCTCAATTCTGGACCTTGTCATATCCAAAGCAGACCTGCTGACCACTGCTCCCCCCATCCATGTAGACTGGTCTGACCACCTCCTCATTCCCTTCCGTTTTCACCTATCGCACGTTATAACTCTCGGCCAACCTAAAAGAGCTACTACCTGGTTCCGTAACGCTAAGAACATTGATCTGGACACTTTTTGTGATTCTGCTATGAGGGCACTTCCTAGACTAGACCCTAGCGTGGATGTCAACGTTCTCACTTCTCAGTGCCTCTCAGTACTAGCAGTCGAAATCGACATTGTTGCTCCTCTCCAAAGCAGAAGGAAAAGACCCCCCCCCCTCAGCACCTTGGTTCAATAAAGCGCTCTACGATGAAAGGAAAAACCTTAGATTCCTGGAGAAACATTGGAGAAAATCTCCTTCCACCTCCAATCTCTCTCTTCTACGTTCAGCAAGATCCAAATATCACAACCACATCTTCCTTGAAAAAGCATCACATTTCAGATCCCTCCTTGACTCAGCCAAAAACAGACCCAAAAAACTTTTTGACCTCATCAAAAACCCAACCTGTTCTCCCCCAACCATTAAGCCTGAGGATTCCTCAAAGAAAGCAGCAGATTTCGCTATATTCTTTGATGAAAAGGTCAAAGCACTGGTGGATCAAGTCGCCCACCCCCCCCCCATTGAGGAGCGGAAATCCTTAGTCACCTGGCAGAACTTTGACGTCATCTCGGAAGATGACCTCCTCAAATGCATCCTCGAAACTAAACCCTCCAACCATTCTTCTGACCCCATCCCTAGCGACATCGCCATCGATTTCTACACCTATACTCTCTCCTACTGGACCAGGCTAGTCAATCTCTTCCTCAGTCAAGGCTCCCTCCCGGTTGCCCTCAAATCAGGTCAGGTCAGGTCACCCCTCTTCTAAAAAAAACCTCCGCCGATGCGAACGACCTCAACAACTTCCGCCCTATCACCAACCTCCCTTTTCTTTCGAAAATCACAGAAAAATGTGTTGCGAAACAACTTTCCCTACATATCACGGACAATAATCTCCTCGACGTCTTCCAGTCTGGCTTCATCCAAAACTGCAGCACTGAAACAGCCCTGCTGCAAGTGATTGATGATGCGCTGCATATTCTCGACTCTGGGGAATCATGTCTTCTGATTCTTCTAGACCTCTCTGCAGCCTTTGACACGGTTAATCATAGCACCCTCCTCAACACTCTTCAACAGAGAATGGGTCTGGATGGCACAGTGCTCAAATGGTTTGCCTCTTTCCTCTCGGACAGATCCCAAAGGATCAAGATAGGGAACAGTCTTTCATCTCCTGTGGCCGTAGGTCAAGGCGTCCCTCAAGGTTCTATCCTGGCACCCACCTTGTTTAATCTCTACCTGGAACCTTTAGGGAACCTCCTAAGCAAATCTGGGATCCACTACCATCTCTATGCGGACGACACTCAAATCTACCTTAAGGTGTCCTCCGCACACGATCTCTCCCTACTCAATTCTACCCTCAACTCTATTCACAACTGGATGTCAGCCCACCAACTCATTCTGAATCCCGCCAAAACTGAATTCCTCCTCCTCTCTACCTCTCTCTCACCTCCTCCTGTGCAATCTTGGATGGATCAGCTGAACCTATTCAACAACAAACCCATCATTGTCGACAGCGCTAAATCCCCAGGTGTCATTCTTGACAAAAGACTCAACCTAATCTCCCACATCAACTCTATTGCTAAGAACGCCCGTTACCAGTTGCGCCTTCTGTGGGGGATTCGTCGGTTCTTCCCGGAGAAAGACTTAAAAACCTTGGTACAATCTCTGGTTCTCTCAAGACTGGATTATTGCAATTCTCTCCTGACGGGCCTACCCAAATCCCACCTCTCCCCTCTCAAATCCATCCTCCATTCAGCAGCTCGCTTCATTTCAGGGTCTAAACGAAGCGACCACGTCACTCCTATCCTGTCCTCTCTTCGATGGCTTCCGATCGAGGCAAGATCTATTTACAAAACTGCCTGCATCACACACAAAGCCTTACACACATCCTCCCCTCGCTACCTGGCGAATAAATTGAAATTGTCCGGTGGCTCTCGCCCTTCTCGCAATGCGGAAAAGCTTCTGCTTGGGCCCCCCGCCTTCAAAAGGGAAAGATTGATGGCGCAATCCTTCTCAGGCAATGCAGTGAGAATCTGGAACTCGCTTCCCCCATTGCTCCGTGCCACCTCCTCTACCCGGATCTTCAAAGCTGACCTCAAGTCTCTTCTCTTCCAAAGACACTTCCAGAACTAATACTTTCGTTCTCAGACCCCTCTAGGAAGTTTGCTCGTCAGTGTAAATTTGTACTTTTTCCTGTACATTCCTCACCCTTGCGTGCTGTGTTGGATTTTATGTGTGTGCTCCCTTCATTTTAAGTCCCCTGTGAAGTCACGCCCTCTACTCCCTCAAAGAAGTTCTTCCACTATAGGAAAATCTGTACTCCAAGCCTATAGAAGTGCCTTCCCAGTGTGTTCTGAGTGACTGTCACCTATTGCAGTATTATACCTCGATTTGTATTTTGTACCCCATTTTTCATGCACACCTGTCACTTTTTCCTCTTGTAACGTATACCTCTTTTTGTATCGTTTGTTTTTGTTATTTGCACAATTGTCACTTTTTCCTCATGTAATGTAACGCTTGCTTTTGTATTATGTCACTTGTAACCGACTCCTCATGTAATGTTACTGTTCCTATCGTGAAGCGCTCTGACACCTTCGGGTAAAGTCCGCGCTATATAAAAACGCATAAATAAATAAATAAATAAATAAATAAATAAATAAATAAGAGCCTCGGACAGTGAGAGGCGCAACTAGAGCCAAATTTCGGGGGGGGGGGGCTGATTCTCCCAGCAATATGCAGAGTGGAGATGCAGGGGCTCGAAGAAGGGGTGAAAACACAACAAAGCCTCGTTAGCAAGTGAAGGGTCTTTGAAAGACGTGTGAAGTCCTCGGGTGCGGCCGTGTGCGCCGGGGGAGCGGTCTCAGCCCAGCCCGGGCTGACACACACGACGGGGGGGGGCTGAAGCCCTTTGAGCCCAATGGGCGTTGCGCGCCGGAGCCTCGCACAGGGGTGGGCGCCTCGGACGGCAGCAGGAGCCTGGGACAGTGAGAGCCTCGGACGGCAGCGGCTGGTAAGGTAGCTCAGCAGGTTAATGCCCGCGCTGCGGCCCCAGGGGCTGGGAAGGTCCCATCCGTGGCCCCTGCGGCCTGACCCCCGTGAGATAAACTATATATTATTCTTGTATTTACCCGTCGGGCGCGGGCGGTGTCTGGTACTTGTTGCCGCAGAGCCAGGAGGCGCTGGACGGACGGTGTCGGCGCTAGGCGGGGGCAGCCCCCCCTCCTGCGTGGGACGCCCTCGGTCTCCCCCGCCCTAGTGCCCCCCTCCCCGGTCACATCAGAGGCCTCAGCGCCTCGTTAGCGGTAGTAGGCGCTATTTCAATCCAATTACAAATGCACTTTTTAAGGGCGGGGTCCTGCCCTCCGTGGCCAGGAGCGTGGTGGCATCCCGGGGGGGGGGGGCAGGGGTGGGTGGAGGGAGGGGCAGCCCCTCCCATACAGACCTGCCCTGAAGCCCCCTGCCCCTCCCGTTCGTTGCAGGCCTCAGAGGGGCCCCTTTGTACCAGAGGGGAGAGGGGGCGGCCGGGTGAGACTGGCAGGGCGGGGTGCAGCGCTATCTCTCTCTCCCAGCACAGCGCGGGTCGGCGCTCGGCGGGGGCAGCAGCCCGGGCCCCCGCCTGCATGAGAGGCCTCAGTACCCCCCCCCCCCCGGCCCATCCCCATCACATCAGACCGTGGAGGGGGGGGGCAGCAGCACTTGCCTGGGGGGGCAGCCCCTCTCACACAGACCTGCCCTGAAGCCTCCAGCACAAGGAGTCCTTTAATGGGAGTGGGGACCAGGGACCAGTCCCTGCGTGGGCTCCCAAACCTGTGATTCTGGGCAGATCCTGAAACCTCCCCGTGCCTTAAAGACCCCAGACCTTTTGCAATGGGATTGGTACTCCTGTAAAGCGCCCAGAAACCTAGGGCCGAGTTCGTGGCACAAAAAAGAGCAAAAAACATGAACAGCGCCATGTCCTGGCACTGTGCATAACGCTTGACTTGTGAACCCCCTGCTGAATGCATGGCTGGATGGGATTACTGATGGGTGGATGGATGATTGAAAGGGTAGATGGATGAGTGAATGGATGGATGGATGGATGGATGACTGGATGGGTGGACTGATGAGTGAAAGGGTGGATGGATGAGTGAAAGGGTGGATAGATGACTGGATGGGAGGACGGATGAGTGAAAGGATGGATGGATGGATGACTGGATGGGTGGACTGATGAGTGAAAGGGTGGATGGATGAGTGAAAGGGTGGATAGATGACTGGATGGGAGGACGGATGAGTGAAAGGGTGGGTGGATGGATGACTGGATGGGTGGACGGCTGAGTGAAAGGGTGGATGGATGGATGACTGGATGGGTGCACGGATGAGTGAAAGGATGGATGACTGGATGGATACGTGGAAGAGTGGCTGGATTATAGAATGGATGGATGGAGTAAAGGTTGGATGGACATATGAGTGAAAGGATGGATAGATGCATGAAAGGATGGATGTACGGGTGGATGAGTGAAACAATGGATAGATAAGAGAAAGGATGGGTGGAGGGATGGATAAGAGAAAGGATGGGTGGGTGGATGAGGGGATAAAGGGATTACAGAGAAAAGAAATAAACTACTTTACTCCCAAAGCCGCCAAACGTGCTCCTTGCAGCCTCTGGGTTCAGGGGCTTCATCTTTGTAAGTCTTTATTTCACTTGTTTATTTTACTGAAGAATCTACTTTTACACCAGCAGCGACTTCTCCAGGACACCCTCGCGGGTGATAGTGTGCCAATACATATAAGTGCGGCCATGTGCCACTCCCCTAATGCACCCCTGTACCCCAACACCCAGCCGCCCGGCTTAGGCGCCCTCAGAACACCCTCGCGGTGATAGTGCGCTTTACAAACACATACACTTCTCCAGGACACCCTCGCGGTGATAGTGCGCTTTACAAACACATACACTTCTCCAGGACACGCTCGCGGTGATAGTGCGCTTTACAAACACATACACTTCTCCAGAACACCCTCGCGAGTGATAGTGCGCTTTACAAACACATACACTTCTCCAGGACACCCTCGCGGGTGATAGTGCGCTTTACAAACACATACACTTCTCCAGGACACCCTCGCGGGTGATAGTGCGCTTTACAAACACATACACTTCTCCAGGACACCCTCGCGGGTGATAGTGCGCTTTACAAACACATACACTTCTCCAGGACACCCTCGCGGGTGATAGTGCGCTTTACAAACACATACACTTCTCCAGGACACCCTCGCGAGTGATAGTGCGCTTTACAAACACATACACTTCTCCAGGACACCCTCGCGGGTGATAGTGCGCTTTACAAACACATACACTTCTCCAGGACACCCTCGCGGGTGATAGTGCGCTTTACAAACACATACACTTCTCCAGGACACCCTCGCGGGTGATAGTGCGCTTTACAAACACATACACTTCTCCAGGACACCCTCGCGAGTGATAGTGCGCTTTACAAACACATACACTTCTCCAGGACACCCTCGCGGTGATAGTGCGCTTTACAAACACATACACTTCTTCAGGACACCCTCCCGGGTGATAGTGCGCTTTACAAACACATACACTTCTCCAGGACACCCTCGTGGGTGATAGTGCGCTTTACAAACACATACACTTCTCCAGGACACCCTCGCGGTGATAGTGCGCTTTACAAACACATACACTTCTCCAGGACACCCTCGCGGTGATAGTGCGCTTTACAAACACATACACTTCTCCAGGACACCCTCGCGGGTGATAGTGCGCTTTACAAACACATACACTTCTCCAGGACACCCTCGCGAGTGATAGTGCGCTTTACAAACACATACACTTCTCCAGGACACCCTCGCGGGTGATAGTGCGCTTTACAAACACATACACTTCTCCAGGACACCCTCGCGGGTGATAGTGCGCTTTACAAACACATACACTTCTCCAGGACACCCTCGCGGTGATAGTGCGCTTTACAAACACATACACTTCTCCAGGACACCCTCGCGGTGATAGTGCGCTTTACAAACACATACACTTCTCCAGGACACCCTCGCGGTGATAGTGCGCTTTACAAATACATATAAGTGCATCCGTGTGCCCCTCCCCTAATGCACCCCTGTACCCCAACACTGAGCTGCCTTGGTTAGGCGCCAGCACCCACAGGATACCCTAGCGGGTGAAAGGGTGCTTTGCAGCCGTGCATCACTCCCAACAGCACCCCTGTACCCCAACACTAAGCCTCCCGGGTAATGCGCCCATGGGATACCCTCTCAGGTGATAGTGTGATTTACAAATGCATATAAGTGCAGCCTTGGGCCACTCCCCTAATGTACCCCAACACTGAGCCGCCTGGGTTACATGCCGGCACCCACAGGATACCCTAGCGGGTGATAGGGTGCTTTACAAATACATGTAAGTGCATCCGTGTGCAACTCCCCTAAAGCACCCCTGCACCCCAACACTGAGCTTCCTGGGTTCGGTGTCGGCACCCACGGGATGCCCTCGCGGGTGATAGGGTGCTTTACAAATACATGTAAGTGCAGCCATGTCTGACTCCCCTAATGCACCCCTGCACCCCAACACTGAGCTGCCTGGGTTAGGTGTCGGCACCCACAGGATACCCTCATGGGTGATAGTGTGCTTTACAAATATATATAAGTGCATCTGTCTCATTCCCTAATGCACCCCTGTACCCCAACACTGAGCTTCCTGGGTTAGGTGTCGGCACCCACGGGATGCCCTCGCGGGTGATAGTGTGCTTTACAATACATACAAGTCAAGCAGTGCCTCAGAACCTAATGCACCCCTGTTCCCCAACACTGACCCGTCCAGGTTAGGCACCCACGGGATACCCTAGCAGATAATAGTGTGCTATACATATAAGCGCAGCTGTGTCTCACTCCCTTAATGCACCCCTGTACCCCAACACTGAGCCACCCGGTTTTGGCGCCAACAGGACACCCTCGCGGGTGATAGTGCGCTTTACAAACACATACAATGTTAGTGCCGCCTTGTCTCACTACCCTAATGCACCCCTGTACCCGAACACTAAGCCACATGGGTTAGGTGCCGGCACCTAGATTGTGGTGATAACCCCAAATGTCTCACAAGTCCGAAAAAAGTTCCAACGAGATGAACTTGATGATGCTGAAGTAGGCGATGTCCCTAAAGTGAATGCAGCAGTCCTGAATTTGAACCGGTGGTCGGCACCGACACTTAATTGTCAACACTGGCGCTTGTGACAGTCTGCCACAAGGTGGTGCTGTCTGGCTACTTTAGAGATGACCACAGCAACAGTCAATTATTAATTCAATATACATGAAAAATGACTATTACCTGCCACACAAGTCCATCTCATAGCTTTGGGGGCCTGGAATAGTCCGAATTGTCACTCTCATTGGATTGTGATGGTTAAATGTTGTGTTGTTACTATAATTGGCAGCATGGCATTGACAAGGTGCGGTGTAAGCTGCAGTGGCCTCCTGACAAGCGCCCTAACACTTATTTATTTACAAATTAAGCACTGAAATGCAGGACGTTTAGTGCCCCACCCCCACCCATACCCTGGTCTGTAACTCTGCCTGAGGGGTGCGGGGAGGAATGGGGGGGGACCCTTCTTTTGCACCGTGCAAATCTGCTTCTGTTTTATTTCGTCTTCTGAGTGAAGCAGCCTCACTGATTTTAAATTAAAATTCAGGAGATTCAACAGATCGTCCAAACCGAAAACAGGTGACGGGGAGCTTCAGTTGTGCGGGGGCGGTCTCCCCAACCACAGACGGCCCCAGCTGAGAGACAGACAGACACGATTCACATACCTTTTTTTTTTTTTTTAAATTCACCTTTCCCCCACTTTCTTACTGGTGTAATCCCATTCTTCGTTCCCCTTTTGTTCCTCTTCGCTCCCCTTTTGTTCCTCTCCGCTCCCCTTTTGTTCCTCTTCGCTCCCCTTTTGTTCCTCTTCGTTCCCCTTTTGTTCCTCTTCGCTCCCCTTTTGTTCCTCTCCGCTCCCCTTTTGTTCCTCTTCGCTCCCCTTTTGTTCCTCTTCGTTCCCCTTTTGTTCCTCTTCGCTCCCCTTTTGTTCCTCTTCGTTCCTCTTTTGTTCCTCTTCGCTCCCCTTTTGTTTCTATATTGTTACTGTTTTCCTTTGCCCTTCATCTCTATGTATACTTTTTTTTTTTCTTGTTCAAAGTCTTCTTTACATCTGGTTAGAAATAAAAGTATTTCTCCTCGTTGCGCCACTCTAAGTCCTCCTTTTCAAAGGCGTTAGTTTTTGGCACGGCCTCACATTTACAGATCGTTGTAAATTTGGGGGCGTGTCAAAAAGCAATGGGTGTTGCGTGGGTACACCCACAGCAACACCCATTGCAAGCCCCTTTGCAGTAGAAAACTGAGGGGAGGAGGCCCATATTTACAATTCGGTGTTAAGCTACACAAAGGGGCTCAGCGCTGCCTTGTAAATATGGAGAAGGGCATTGCGCCACCAGAGGGTCGGAAAAAGTGACACTCCGGTGGCGCAATGCCCTTGTAAATATGCCCCCAAGTATTTTTATTTTGCAGTTGTGTGTTTAGTCTTTGGTAGGGGTGCTTTGAGTTTTGTTTGTTGGAGGTTGCAACTTTGTGATGGTAAAAACCACATGGCATCCTTGGCATGTAGGCCCACTTCAAAGGCCAAAAGGGGTATAAGTATTGGACCTAAAACCCCAGACTTTTAGAACACTTCTGGATCAAGAGGAGACTGCCAAGAGGAAGAGCTGGAGAGCTGTCAGGAGGAGTCCTGCCCCTTTGCTGGGTTGGCCTGCAGTAGCTGCTTCTGCCTTGGAGAGAACAAAGACTGGACTTTGCTGTGTATCCTGCTTGAGAAGATTCTCCAAGGGCTTGGGTGTACTTGCCTCCTGTTGGTTTAGAAGTCTCTGGGCCACAAAATACTTTATCTACAGCATCTGAACCCTACTGCTGGGAGTTCTGTCCTGCCAAGTGGTGCCAACTCCACTTCTGGGCCCTTGGAGGTGTCTACTAAGCTGTAGCCTGCAAGTAAAGCATCTCCGATGCCACTGCCTGCACCAACGCCATAGTCCCTGCTCACTGGGAGAGCGCAGCACCGCCCCCGCCGACACCACAGCCCCGGTCGCACCGACAGCACCGCTTCTCGCTGAACATCGACATCGCTGCCTGCACCGTGGCCACAATCACTGACTTTGACCGCACTGCCTGACTCATCGATGACACCACCTAAGCACCATCACTAACTCCAGTAGTTGCACCACCTCCGGGTTCACCGCCTCGCTGCACCGCCTCAATGAAACTCCATCCCCGGCTGCCAATGACAGCAGCGTTGACTCCACCACCAGCACTCCACACCGATGCCACAACACCGCCTCGCGAAGTGCTTGACATTAGTGCTCCTAACATCTAGCATCGCAGCAAAATACGAATGGACACAACAAGAAAGATGATGGAGAATCAGCAAGAGCAACATCAACCGGGCCACATACAAACCACCCTCGAAAACTACCACCGCCAGCTCAAAGCCAGGAAAAAGAAGGCCCTCGTACAGCGCATCGAAACCAGCACCAAGCGAACCAAGGAACTCTTCACAATCATCAGGGAATTCTCCAGCCCCACAGCGACTGACAACTCAATCCCGCTCTCCCAAGAACTCTAAGACTCCCTCGCCGACCACTTCCACAACAAGACACTGACCATCTACACGAACTTCGAACCCCAACCCTCCGACATCCTCTGCAACCCATCCAGAACAACCCCCGACCACATGATCACCTCTTAGGAACTACTCAGCACACCTGCAACCACCACCCAGATGAAATCCATCCACTCTGTGCCCCCCACCGACCACTGCCCCCACAGTCTCTTCAACCTTGGATGCAACAAAATTAGCCACCAACCCCTCACCACCTCCATAACCACAACTACTTTCCCCGATGCATGGAAACACACAGAGGTCAGGACCCTCCTCAAGAAACTATCAGCGAACCCTAAAAAGTCCTCCGAACTACCGCCTGATCTCCCTGCTCCTGTTCCCCCGCCAAAGTCCTGAAAAAGGCCATCAACATCCAACTCACCAAAACACCTAGAAAGCAAAGACCTACTGGACCCATCCCAATCAGTCGTCCGGGCCAACCACAGCACAGAGACGGCCCTTATCGCAGCAACAGATGACATCCGAGCCCTACTAGACAGAGGCAAAACCGCTGCCCTCCTCCTCATCCTCCTCGGCCTCTCTGCTGCCTTCACACGGTGTCACACCACACATTCATCCAACTACTTCGCCAGATCGGAATCGCAAGCGATGCACTCAGATGGATAGCATCCTTCCTCACAGGACGCACCCAGAGAGTCTGCCTCCCCCTTTTGTCTCGCGCCCCAGACCTATCATCTGCTTAGTACCCTGGGGCTCATCCCTCAGCCCTACATCGCTCCTCTCGCAGACATAGTCAGATCTCACAACATCAGCATCATCTCCTACGCCGACGACACCCAACTCGTCCTCTCACTCTCTGCAAACACCACCCAGACTAAGGTCAACTTACTCAACTGCAAGAGGAACCTAGCAACATGGATGAAAGACATCTGTCTCAAGTTGAACACAGACAAGACGGAAATACTCATCTTCAGCAGACACACCTCCCTCTGGAACGACTCCTGGTGGCCACATGAGCTCGGACCACCCCCCATCCCCCACACCAAAAGATCACGCTTGCAAACTCTGCATCAGCGAGCTCACCATGAGACGCCAGGTCAACTCCATCGCATCAGCCTGCTTCAACACCATCCCCATGCTCTGAAAAATCTTCAGATGGCTCCCAAACAGCACCAGAAAAACAGTGACACAGGCTCTCATCACCAGCCGACTCAACCACGGCAACGCTCTCTATGCTGGCACAAACTCTGAACTCGTGCAAAGACTTCAGACGATACAGGATGCAGCAACCAGGCTGATTCTCAACCTACCCAAGAGAACACCCATCACCCAACACCTCCAGGACCTCCACTGGCTACCCATCCACAAGAGTCCGATTCAAGCTCCTGACCCACGCAGACAAGGCCCCCCACAATATCGGACATGAACCGCCGCTTGACCTTCCACCAACCCATTAGGAACCTGTGCTCCGCACACCTCGCCCTCGCTCAGACTACACGCATCAGCCACACCGGAGGTCGCTCATTCTCTCACCTTGCTGCCAAAACATGAAACTCCCTCCCTCTCCACCTACGCACCGCACCTTCGCTCAGCCACTGCAGGAGAGAACTCCTGGCCTGGCTCTTCGACTGAAACCTGCAGCACAGTTCCTGGATACCCCCAGGGTTGATAAGCAGCGCTTTAAAAATATTACTTGATTGACTGACTTCGATCTCCTTGAGTTCAGTCTGCAACTCGTGTGTCTCCACGCACTCGCTGACTCCTGCACCGACGTGCAGCACAGACGAATCACGATTTCAGTGACGCCTCAACGCTACACTTCACCGCCAGGTCCTCTGGGCCATTTCAAGGTACTGTTTGCGGGTCTTCCACGACGTCGTAGCCGGCCCTCGACTTCATCGAGGTCGAACTGAACTATTGGATTTGTTGGTTATGACGTCATGCTATCCCCGATTGACTTTGTCTACTCTAAGGAACTGTATTTTTAAGATATTTTTGCACAATTCATATCTTGATTTGTGTATGTTGGATTTTTGTCGGTTTGGTCTTGTTTATTGTAGATAAAGATTGATTATTTTTCTAAACTGGTGTGGTGTCCATTTGTAGTGTTTTCACTGTGTTACTGTATGCATGCACAAATGCTTTACACACTGCCTTTGAGATTGGCCTGACTGCCTGTGCCAAGCTACCAAGGGGGTGAGCAGGGGTTATCTTCGGTGTGTAACTCCCTTACCCTGACTAGAAATAAGGGTCCCTACTTGGACAGGGTGAAAATCACTGCCAACTCGAGACCCCAATTTCTAACAACCACGTTCACACCAGAAGAGACTAGAGTGAGGTAATGTAATTGTTTGTTCTTTTATCTCAGACAAGTGTGAAGGATCTTTTGTAAAAACTCAAGAGTCAAAGGCTGGACCATTGAAAAGTGATGGGGTTGAGGAGGGGGTCAGACCCGCCCGCGTCTGGGGATAGTTTTACCTTTTGCGTGTCCTGGGGCTAAACATGTTTGTTGCCGTTTGAATTGGTTGATAAGTTTCATTAAAGCAGCTGCGGGGAAGTCTGAGGAATTACTGCAGGTGATGATAAAGTCCCCCATGTGACTATTGCGGGTTGTTGTTGCAATTTTGTTGTTTTGTATCAATTAAAAACAGTACACTGCAGGTGGCATTGCCACAGCGTATCACACTGCACCTTAGTATCTTGTTTGTTTTTACATATCCGAGCAATGTTTACCATGAGAGTAGCCGTGCAAGGATAGTGTTCACTCACTTACAGCTGAGAGCGGGAGGGCTTTGCTGCCTGGAAGCTCAACCTTTAACCATAGCCCTCTCTCCCCCCCTTCAGCCCTCTCCCCCCCTTCAGCCCCAGCCCTCTCTCCCCCCCTTCAGCCCTCCCCCCTTCAGCCCTCTCTCCCGCCCCTTCAGCCCTCTCTCCCCCCTTCAGCCCTCTCTCCCCCTTCAGCCCTCTCTCCCCCTTCAGCCCTCTCTCCTCCCCCTTCAGCCCTCTCTCCTCCCCCTTCAGCCCTCTCTCCTCCCCCTTCAGCCCTCTCTCCCCCCTTCAGCGCTCTCCCCCCTTCAGCGTTCTCTCCCCCCTTCAGCGTTCTCTCCCCCCTTCAGCCCTCTCTCCCCCCATCAGCCCTCTCTCCCCCCTTCAGCCGGTCTCCCCCCCATCAGCCCTCTCTCCCCCCCTTCAGCCCTCTACCCCTTCAGCCCTATCCCCCCCTTCAGCCCTCTCTCCCCCCTTCAGCCCTCTCTCCCCCCTCAGCCCTCTCCCCCCCTTCAGCCCTCTCTCCCCCCCTTCAGCCCTCTCTCCCCCCTTCAGCCGTCTCTCCCCCCTTCAGCCCTCTCCCCCCCTTCAGCCCTCCCCCCTCCTTCAGCCCTCTCTCCCCCCTCAGCCCTCTCCCCACCTCAGCCCTCTCCCCCACTCAGCCCTCTCCCCTCCTCCGCCCTCTCCCCCTCCTCCGCCCTCTCCCCCTCCTCAGCCCTCTCCCCCTCCTCAGCCCTCTCCCCCTCCTCAGCCCTCCACCCTCTTTTGTCCTCAGCCCTCTGCCCTCTCTCCCACTCTGCAATCTCTCCCACTACGCCCTCTCTCCCACTACGCCCTCTCTCCCACTACGCCCTCTCCACCCTCTGCAATCTCTCCCACTACGCCTTCTCTCCCCTCCCTTTCTCCCCCTTCTCCCTCAGCCCTCTTCCCTCCTCAGCCCTCTCCCCGTCCTCAGCCCTCTCCCCGTCCTCAGCCCTCTCCCCGTCCTCCAGCCCTCTCCCCGTCCTCAGCCCTCTCCCCGTCCTCAGCCCTCTCTCCCCGTCCTCAGCCCTCTCTCCCTGTCCTCAGCCCTCTCCCGTCCTCAGCCCTCTCTCCCCGTCCTCAGCCCTCTCTCCGTCCTCAGCCCTCTCTCCCCCCCTCAGCCCTCTCTCCCCCCTCAGCCCTCTCTCCCCCCCTCAGCCCTATCTCCCCCCTCAGCCCTCTCTCCCCCCTCAGCCCTCTCCCCCTCCTCAGCCCTCTCTCCCCCCTCAGCCCTCTCCCCCTCCTCAGCCCTCTCCCCCTCCTCAGCCCTCCGCCCTCTTTCGTCCTCAGCCCTCCGCCCTCTCTCCCACTCTCCCACTCTCCAATCTCTGCAATCTCTCCCACTACGCCCTCTCTCCCCCTCCGCCTTCTCTCCCCCTCCCTTTCTCCCCCTTCTCCCCTCAGCCCTCTTCCCTCCTCAGCCCTCTTCCCTCCTCAGCCATCTTCCCTCCTCAGCCCTCTCCCCGTCCTCAGCCCTCTCCCCGTCCTCAGCCCTCTCCCCGTCCTCAGCCCTCTCTCCCCGTCCTCAGCCCTCTCCCCGTCCTCAGCCCTCTCTCCCCCCTCCGCCCTCTCCCCTCCTCCGCCCTCTCCCCGACCTCAGCCCTCTCTCCCCCTCAGCCCTCTCCCCCCTCAGCCCTCTCCCCGTCCTCAGCCCTCTCCCTCTCCCCGTCCTCAGCCCTCTCCCCCTCCTCAGCCCTCTCCCCCTCCTCAGCCCTCTCCCCCTCCTCAGCCCTCTGCCCTCTTTCGTCCTCAGCCCTCCGCCCTCTCTCCCACTCTGCAATCTCTCCCACTACACCCTCTCTCCACTCTGCAATCTCTCCCACTATGCCCTCTCTCCCCCTCCGCCTTCTCTCCCCTTCCCTTTCTCCCCCTTCTCCCTCAGCCCTCTTCCCTCCTCAGCCCTCTCCCCGTCCTCAGCCCTCTCCCCGTCCTCAGCCCTCTCTCCCCGTCCTCAGCCCTCTCTCCCCGTCCTCAGCCCTCTCCCCGTCCTCAGCCCTCTCCCCTCTCCCCTCTCCCCGTCTCCTCAGCCCTCTCTCCCCCCAGCCCTCTCTCCCCCAGCCCTCTCTCCCCCTCAGCCCTCTCTCCCCCCTCAGCCCTCTCTCCCCCTCAGCCCTCTCCCCCTCCTCAGCCCTCTCCCCCTCCTCAGCCCTCCGCCCTCTTTTGTCCTCAGCCCTCTGCCCTCTCTCCCACTCTGCAATCTCTCCCACTACGCCCTCTCTCCCACTACGCCCTCTCTCCCCTCGCCCTCTCCCCCTCTGCAATCTCTCCCACTACGCCCTCTCTCCCCCTCCGCCTTCTCTCCCCCTCCCTTTCTCCCCCTTCTCCCTCAGCCCTCTTCAGCCCTCTCCCCGTCCTCAGCCCTCTCCCCGTCCTCAGCCCTCTCCCGTCCTCAGCCCTCTCCCAGTCCTCAGCCCTCTCTCCCCGTCCTCAGCCCTCTCTCCCCGTCCTCAGCCCTCTCTCCCCGTCCTCAGCCCTCTCCCCGTCCTCAGCCCTCTCCCCGTCCTCAGCCCTCTCTCCCCGTCCTCAGCCCTCTCTCCCCCCTCAGCCCTCTCTCCCCGTCCTCAGCCCTCTCTCCCCCTCAGCCCTCTCTCCCCCTCAGCCCTCTCTCCCCCCCTCAGCCCTCTCCCCCTCCTCAGCCCTCTCCCCCTCCTCAGCCCTCTCCCCCTCCTCAGCCCTCTCACCCTCCTCAGCCCTCTCCCCCTCCTCAGCCCTCCGCCCTCTTTCGTCCTCAGCCCTTTGCCCTCTCTCCCACTCTGCAATCTCTCCCACTACGCCCTCTCCCCCTCTGCAATCTCTCCCACTACGCCCTCTCTCCCCCTCCGCCTTCTCTCCCCCTCCCTTTCTCCCCCTTCTCTCCTCAGCCCTCTCCCCGTCCTCAGCCCTCTTCCCTCCTCAGCCCTCTCCCCGTCCTCAGCCCTCTCCCCGTCCTCAGCCCTCTCCCCGTCCTCAGCCCTCTCAGCCCTCTCCCCGTCCTCAGCCCTCTCCCCGTCCTCAGCCCTCTCCCCGTCCTCAGCCCTCTCTCCCCCCTCAGCCCTCTCCCCTCCTCCGCCCTCTCCCCGCCCTCAGCCCTCTCTCCCCCTCCGCCCTCTCCCCCTCCTCAGCCCTCTCCCCCTCCTCAGCCCTCCGCCCTCTTTCGTCCCTCAGCCCTTTGCCCTCTCTCCCACTCTGCAATCTCTCCCACTACGCCCTCTCCCCCTCTGCAATCTCTCCCACTACGCCCTCTCTCCCCCTCCGCCTTCTCTCCCCCTCCCTTTCTCCCCCTTCTCTCCTCAGCCCTCTTCCCTCCTCAGCCCTCTGCCCTCTTTCGTCCTCAGCCCTCCGCCCTCTCTCCCACTCTGCAATTTCTCCCAATACACCCTCTCTCCCACTCTGCAATCTCTCCCACTATGCCCTCTCTCCCCCTCCGCCTTCTCTCCCCTTCCCTTTCTCCCCCTTCTCCCTCAGCCCTCTCCCCGTCCTCAGCCCTCTGCCCATCCTCAGCCCTCTCCCCGTCCTCAGCCCTCTCTCCCCGTCCTCAGCCCTCTCTCCCCGTCCTCAGCCCTCTCTCCCCGTCCTCAGCCCTCTCTCCCTGTCCTCAGCCCTCTCTCCCTGTCCTCAGCCCTCTCTCCCCGTCCTCAGCCCTCTCTCCCCGTCCTCAGCCCTCTCCCCTCTCCCCGTCTCCTCAGCCCTCTCTCCCCCCTCAGCCCTCTCTCCCCCCTCAGCCCTCTCTCCCCCCTCAGCCCTCTCCCCCTCCTCAGCCCTCTCCCCCTCCTCAGCCCTCCGCCCTCTTTTGTCCTCAGCCCTCTGCCCTCTCTCCCACTCTGCAATCTCTCCCACTACGCCCTCTCCCCCCCTCTGCAATCTCTCCCACTACGCCCTCTCTCCCCCTCCGCCTTCTCTCCCCCTCCCTTTCTCCCCCTTCTCCCTCAGCCCTCTTCCCTCCTCAGCCCTCTCCCCATCCTCAGCCCTCTCCCCGTCCTCAGCCCTCTCTCCCGTCCTCAGCCCTCTCTCCCCATCCTCAGCCCTCTCCCCTCCTCTGCCCTCTCCCCCTCCCCTGCCCTCTCCCCCTCCTCAGCCCTCTCCCCCTCCTCAGCCCTCTCCCCTCCTCAGCCCTCCGCCCTCTTTTGTCCTCAGCCCTCTGCCCTCTCTCCCACTCTGCAATCTCTCCTACTACGCCCTCTCTCCCCCTCGCCCTCTCCCCCTCTGCAATCTCTCCACTACGCCCTCTCTCCCCCTCCGCCTTCTCTCCCCCTCCCTTTCTCCCCCTTCTCCCTCAGCCCTCTCCCCGTCCTCAGCCCTCTCCCCGTCCTCAGCCCTCTCCCCGTCCTCAGCCCTCTCTCCCCGTCCTCAGCCCTCTCTCCCCGTCCTCAGCCCTCTCTCCCCGTCCTCAGCCCTCTCTCCCCGTCCTCAGCCCTCTCTCCCCGTCCTCAGCCCTCTCCCCGTCCTCAGCCCTCTCTCCCCGTCCTCAGCCCTCTCTCCCTGTCCTCAGCCCTCTCTCCCTGTCCTCAGCCCTCTCTCCCCGTCCTCAGCCCTCTCCCCGTCCTCAGCCCTCTCTCCGTCCTCAGCCCTCTCTCCCCCTCAGCCCTCTCTCCCCCCTCAGCCCTCTCTCCCCCTCAGCCCTCTCCCCTCCTCAGCCCTCTCCCCCTCCTCAGCCCTCTCCCCCTCCTCAGCCCTCCGCCCTCTTTCGTCCTCAGCCCTCCGCCCTCTCTCCCACTCTCCAATCTCTGCAATCTCTCCCACTACGCCCTCTCTCCCCTCCGCCTTCTCTCCCCCTCCCTTTCTCCCCCTTCTCCCCTCAGCCCTCTTCCCTCCTCAGCCCTCTTCCCTCCTCAGCCATCTTCCCTCCTCAGCCCTCTCCCCGTCCTCAGCCCTCTCCCCGTCCTCAGCCCTCTCCCCGTCCTCAGCCCTCTCCCTGTCCTCAGCCCTCTCCCCGTCCTCAGCCCTCTCCCCGTCCTCAGCCCTCTCCCCGTCCTCAGCCCTCTCTCCCCCCTCCGCCCTCTCCCCTCCTCCGCCCTCTCCCCATCCTCAGCCCTCTCTCCCCCTCAGCCCTCTCCCCCCTCAGCCCTCTCCCCGTCCTCAGCCCTCTCCCTCTCCCCGTCCTCAGCCCTCTCCCCCTCCTCAGCCCTCTCCCCCTCCTCAGCCCTCTCCCCCTCCTCAGCCCTCTGCCCTCTTTTGTCCTCAGCCCTCCGCCCTCTCTCCCACTCTGCAATCTCTCCCACTACACCCTCTCTCCCACTCTGCAATCTCTCCCACTATGCCCTCTCTCCCCCTCCGCCTTCTCTCCCCTTCCCTTTCTCCCCCTTCTCCCTCAGCCCTCTTCCCTCCTCAGCCCTCTCCCCGTCCTCAGCCCTCTCCCCGTCCTCAGCCCTCTCTCCCCGTCCTCAGCCCTCTCTCCCCGTCCTCAGCCCTCTCTCCCCGTCCTCAGCCCTCTCTCCCCGTCCTCAGCCCTCTCTCCCCGTCCTCAGCCCTCTCCCCTCTCCCCTCTCCCCGTCTCCTCAGCCCTCTCTCCCCCCCAGCCCTCTCTCCCCCCAGCCCTCTCTCCCCCTCAGCCCTCTCTCCCCCCTCAGCCCTCTCTCCCCCTCAGCCCTCTCCCCCTCCTCAGCCCTCTCCCCCTCCTCAGCCCTCCGCCCTCTTTTGTCCTCAGCCCTCTGCCCTCTCTCCCACTCTGCAATCACTCCCACTACGCCCTCTCTCCCACTACGCCCTCTCTCCCACTACGCCCTCTCCCCCCCTCTGCAATCTCTCCCACTACGCCCTCTCTCCCCCTCCGCCTTCTCTCCCCCTCCCTTTCTCCCCCTTCTCCCTCAGCCCTCTTCAGCCCTCTCCCCGTCCTCAGCCCTCTCCCCGTCCTCAGCCCTCTCCCGTCCTCAGCCCTCTCCCAGTCCTCAGCCCTCTCTCCCCGTCCTCAGCCCTCTCTCCCCGTCCTCAGCCCTCTCTCCCCGTCCTCAGCCCTCTCCCCGTCCTCAGCCCTCTCCCCGTCCTCAGCCCTCTCTCCCCGTCCTCAGTCCTCTCTTCCCCCTCAGCCCTCTCTCCCCGTCCTCAGCCCTCTCTCCCCCCTCAGCCCTCTCTCCCCCCTCAGCCCTCTCTCCCCCCCTCAGCCCTCTCCACCTCCTCAGCCCTCTCCCCCTCCTCAGCCCTCTCCCCCCTCCTCAGCCCTCTCACCCTCCTCAGCCCTCTCCCCCTCCTCAGCCCTCCGCCCTCTTTCGTCCTCAGCCCTTTGCCCTCTCTCCCACTCTGCAATCTCTCCCACTACGCCCTCTCCCCCTCTGCAATCTCTCCCACTACGCCCTCTCTCCCCCTCCGCCTTCTCTCCCCCTCCCTTTCTCCCCCTTCTCTCCTCAGCCCTCTCCCCGTCCTCAGCCCTCTTCCCTCCTCAGCCCTCTCCCCGTCCTCAGCCCTCTCCCCGTCCTCAGCCCTCTCCCCGTCCTCAGCCCTCTCAGCCCTCTCCCCGTCCTCAGCCCTCTCCCCGTCCTCAGCCCTCTCCCCGTCCTCAGCCCTCTCTCCCCCCTCAGCCCTCTCCCCTCCTCCGCCCTCTCCCCGCCCTCAGCCCTCTCTCCCCCCTCCGCCCTCTCCCCCTCCTCAGCCCTCTCCCCCTCCTCAGCCCTCCGCCCTCTTTCGTCCTCAGCCCTTTGCCCTCTCTCCCACTCTGCAATCTCTCCCACTACGCCCTCTCCCCCTCTGCAATCTCTCCCACTACGCCCTCTCTCCCCTCCGCCTTCTCTCCCCCTCCCTTTCTCCCCCTTCTCTCCTCAGCCCTCTCCCCGTCCTCAGCCCTCTTCCCTCCTCAGCCCTCTCCCCGTCCTCAGCCCTCTCCCCCTCCTCAGCCCTCTCCCCCTCCTCAGCCCTCTGCCCTCTTTCGTCCTCAGCCCTCCGCCCTCTCTCCCACTCTGCAATTTCTCCCAATACACCCTCTCTCCCACTCTGCAATCTCTCCCACTATGCCCTCTCTCCCCCTCCGCCTTCTCTCCCCTTCCCTTTCTCCCCCTTCTCCCTCAGCCCTCTCCCCGTCCTCAGCCCTCTGCCCGTCCTCAGCCCTCTCCCCGTCCTCAGCCCTCTCCCCGTCCTCAGCCCTCTCCCCGTCCTCAGCCCTCTCAGCCCTCTCCCCGTCCTCAGCCCTCTCCCCGTCCTCAGCCCTCTCCCCGTCCTCAGCCCTCTCTCCCCCCTCAGCCCTCTCCCCCCTCAGCCCTCTCCCCGTCCTCAGCCCTCTCCCTCTCCCCGTCCTCAGCCCTCTCCCCCTCCTCAGCCCTCTCCCCCTCCTCAGCCCTCTCCCCCTCCTCAGCCCTCTGCCCTCTTTTGTCCTCAGCCCTCCGCCCTCTCTCCCACTCTGCAATCTCTCCCACTACACCCTCTCTCCCACTCTGCAATCTCTCCCACTATGCCCTCTCTCCCCCTCCGCCTTCTCTCCCCTTCCCTTTCTCCCCCTTCTCCCTCAGCCCTCTTCCCTCCTCAGCCCTCTCCCCGTCCTCAGCCCTCTCCCAGTCCTCAGCCCTCTCTCCCCGTCCTCAGCCCTCTCTCCCCGTCCTCAGCCCTCTCTCCCCGTCCTCAGCCCTCTCTCCCCGTCCTCAGCCCTCTCTCCCCGTCCTCAGCCCTCTCCCCTCTCCCCGTCTCCTCAGCCCTCTCTCCCCCCCAGCCCTCTCTCCCCCAGCCCTCTCTCCCCCTCAGCCCTCTCTCCCCCTCAGCCCTCTCTCCCCCCTCAGCCCTCTCCCCCTCCTCAGCCCTCTCCCCCTCCTCAGCCCTCCGCCCTCTTTTGTCCTCAGCCCTCTGCCCTCTCTCCCACTCTGCAATCTCTCCCCTCGCCCTCTCTCCCACTCGCCCTCTCTCCCACTACGCCCTCTCCCCCTCTGCAATCTCTCCCACTCGCCCTCTCTCCCCCTCCGCCTTCTCTCCCCCTCCCTTTCTCCCCCTTCTCCCTCAGCCCTCTTCAGCCCTCTCCCCGTCCTCAGCCCTCTCCCCGTCCTCAGCCCTCTCCCGTCCTCAGCCCTCTCCCAGTCCTCAGCCCTCTCTCCCCGTCCTCAGCCCTCTCTCCCCGTCCTCAGCCCTCTCTCCCCGTCCTCAGCCCTCTCCCCGTCCTCAGCCCTCTCCCCGTCCTCAGCCCTCTCTCCCCGTCCTCAGTCCTCTCTTCCCCCTCAGCCCTCTCTCCCCGTCCTCAGCCCTCTCTCCCCCCTCAGCCCTCTCTCCCCCTCAGCCCTCTCTCCCCCCTCAGCCCTCTCCCCTCCTCAGCCCTCTCCCCCTCCTCAGCCCTCTCCCCCTCCTCAGCCCTCTCACCCTCCTCAGCCCTCTCCCCCTCCTCAGCCCTCCGCCCTCTTTCGTCCTCAGCCCTTTGCCCTCTCTCCCACTCTGCAATCTCTCCCACTACGCCCTCTCCCCCTCTGCAATCTCTCCCACTCGCCCTCTCTCCCCCTCCGCCTTCTCTCCCCCTCCCTTTCTCCCCCTTCTCTCCTCAGCCCTCTCCCCGTCCTCAGCCCTCTTCCCTCCTCAGCCCTCTCCCCGTCCTCAGCCCTCTCCCCGTCCTCAGCCCTCTCCCCGTCCTCAGCCCTCTCAGCCCTCTCCCCGTCCTCAGCCCTCTCCCCGTCCTCAGCCCTCTCCCCGTCCTCAGCCCTCTCTCCCCCCTCAGCCCTCTCCCCTCCTCCGCCCTCTCCCCGCCCTCAGCCCTCTCTCCCCCCTCCGCCCTCTCCCCCTCCTCAGCCCTCTCCCCCTCCTCAGCCCTCTCCCCCTCCTCAGCCCTCCGCCCTCTTTCGTCCTCAGCCCTTTGCCCTCTCTCCCACTCTGCAATCTCTCCCACTACGCCCTCTCCCCCTCTGCAATCTCTCCCACTACGCCCTCTCTCCCCCTCCGCCTTCTCTCCCCTCCCTTTCTCCCCCTTCTCTCCTCAGCCCTCTCCCCGTCCTCAGCCCTCTTCCCTCCTCAGCCCTCTCCCCGTCCTCAGCCCTCTCCCCCTCCTCAGCCCTCTCCCCCTCCTCAGCCCTCTGCCCTCTTTCGTCCTCAGCCCTCCGCCCTCTCTCCCACACAGCAATTTCTCCCAATACACCCTCTCTCCCACTCTGCAATCTCTCCCACTATGCCCTCTCTCCCCCTCCGCCTTCTCTCCCCTTCCCTTTCTCCCCCTTCTCCCTCAGCCCTCTCCCCGTCCTCAGCCCTCTGCCCGTCCTCAGCCCTCTCCCCGTCCTCAGCCCTCTCTCCCCGTCCTCAGCCCTCTCTCCCCGTCCTCAGCCCTCTCTCCCCGTCCTCAGCCCTCTCTCCCTGTCCTCAGCCCTCTCTCCCTGTCCTCAGCCCTCTCTCCCCGTCCTCAGCCCTCTCTCCCCGTCCTCAGCCCTCTCCCCTCTCCCCGTCTCCTCAGCCCTCTCTCCCCCCTCAGCCCTCTCTCCCCCTCAGCCCTCTCTCCCCCTCAGCCCTCTCCCCTCCTCAGCCCTCTCCCCCTCCTCAGCCCTCCGCCCTCTTTTGTCCTCAGCCCTCTGCCCTCTCTCCCACTCTGCAATCTCTCCCACTACGCCCTCTCCCCCTCTGCAATCTCTCCCCTACGCCCTCTCTCCCCCTCCGCCTTCTCTCCCCCTCCCTTTCTCCCCCTTCTCCCTCAGCCCTCTTCCCTCCTCAGCCCTCTCCCCATCCTCAGCCCTCTCCCCGTCCTCAGCCCTCTCTCCCCGTCCTCAGCCCTCTCTCCCCGTCCTCAGCCCTCTCTCCCCATCCTCAGCCCTCTCTCCCCGTCCTCAGCCCTCTCTCCCCGTCCTCAGCCCTCTCTCCCCCTCAGCCCTCTCTCCCCCTCAGCCCTCTCTCCCCCTAGCCCTCTCTCCCCCTCAGCCCTCTCCCCCTCCTCAGCCCTCTCCCCTCCTCAGCCCTCTCCCCTCCTCAGCCCTCCGCCCTCTTTCGTCCTCAGCCCTTCGCCCTCTCTCCCACTCTGCAATCTCTCCCACTACGCCCTCTCACCCCTCTGCAATCTCTCCCACTACGCCCTCTCTCCCCCTCCACCTTCTCTCCCCCTCCCTTTCTCCCCCTTCTCTCCTCAGCCCTCTTCCCTCCTCAGCCCTCTTCCCTCCTCAGCCATCTTCCCTCCTCAGCCCTCTCCCCGTCCTCAGCCCTCTCCCCGTACTCAGCCCTCTCCCCGTCCCCAGCCCTCTCCCCGTCCTCAGCCCTCTCCCCGTCCTCAGCCCTCTCCCCGTCCTCAGCCCTCTCCCCGTCCTCAGCCCTCTCCCCGTCCTCAGCCCTCTCAGCCCTCTCCCCGTCCTCCAGCCCTCTCCCCGTCCTCAGCCCTCTCCCCGTCCTCCGCCCTCTCTCCCCCCTCAGCCCTCTCCCCCCCTCAGCCCTCTCCCCGTCCTCAGCCCTCTCCCTCTCCCCGTCCTCAGCCCTCTCCCCCTCCTCAGCCCTCTCCCTCTCCCCCTCCTCAGCCCTCTCCCCCTCCTCAGCCCTCTGCCCTCTTTTGTCCTCAGCCCTCCGCCCTCTCTCCCACTCTGCAATCTCTCCCACTACACCCTCTCTCCCACTCTGCAATCTCTCCCACTATGCCCTCTCTCCCCCTCCGCCTTCTCTCCCCTTCCCTTTCTCCCCCTTCTCCCTCAGCCCTCTTCCCTCCTCAGCCCTCTCCCCGTCCTCAGCCCTCTCCCAGTCCTCAGCCCTCTCTCCCCGTCCTCAGCCCTCTCTCCCCGTCCTCAGCCCTCTCTCCCCGTCCTCAGCCCTCTCTCCCCGTCCTCAGCCCTCTCTCCCCGTCCTCAGCCCTCTCCCCTCTCCCCGTCTCCTCAGCCCTCTCTCCCCCCAGCCCTCTCTCCCCCAGCCCTCTCTCCCCCTCAGCCCTCTCTCCCCCCTCAGCCCTCTCTCCCCCTCAGCCCTCTCCCCCTCCTCAGCCCTCTCCCCCTCCTCAGCCCTCCGCCCTCTTTTGTCCTCAGCCCTCTGCCCTCTCTCCCACTCTGCAATCTCTCCCACTACGCCCTCTCTCCCCTCGCCCTCTCTCCCACTACGCCCTCTCCCCCCTCTGCAATCTCTCCCACTACGCCCTCTCTCCCCCTCCGCCTTCTCTCCCCCTCCCTTTCTCCCCCTTCTCCCTCAGCCCTCTTCAGCCCTCTCCCCGTCCTCAGCCCTCTCCCCGTCCTCAGCCCTCTCCCGTCCTCAGCCCTCTCCCAGTCCTCAGCCCTCTCTCCCCGTCCTCAGCCCTCTCTCCCCGTCCTCAGCCCTCTCTCCCCGTCCTCAGCCCTCTCCCCGTCCTCAGCCCTCTCCCCGTCCTCAGCCCTCTCTCCCCGTCCTCAGTCCTCTCTTCCCCCTCAGCCCTCTCTCCCCGTCCTCAGCCCTCTCTCTCCCCCTCAGCCCTCTCTCCCCCCTCAGCCCTCTCTCCCCCCCTCAGCCCTCTCCCCCTCCTCAGCCCTCTCCCCCTCCTCAGCCCTCTCCCCCTCCTCAGCCCTCTCCCCCTCCTCAGCCCTCTCCCCCTCCTCAGCCCTCCGCCCTCTTTCGTCCTCAGCCCTTTGCCCTCTCTCCCACTCTGCAATCTCTCCCACTACGCCCTCTCCCCCCTCTGCAATCTCTCCCACTACGCCCTCTCTCCCCCTCCGCCTTCTCTCCCCCTCCCTTTCTCCCCCTTCTCTCCTCAGCCCTCTCCCCGTCCTCAGCCCTCTTCCCTCCTCAGCCCTCTCCCCGTCCTCAGCCCTCTCCCCGTCCTCAGCCCTCTCCCCGTCCTCAGCCCTCTCAGCCCTCTCCCCGTCCTCAGCCCTCTCCCCGTCCTCAGCCCTCTCCCCGTCCTCAGCCCTCTCTCCCCCCTCAGCCCCTCTCCCTCCTCCGCCCTCTCCCCGCCCTCAGCCCTCTCTCCCCCTCCGCCCTCTCCCCCTCCTCAGCCCTCTCCCCCTCCTCAGCCCTCTCCCCCTCCTCAGCCCTCCGCCCTCTTTCGTCCTCAGCCCTTTGCCCTCTCTCCCACTCTGCAATCTCTCCCACTCGCCCTCTCCCCCTCTGCAATCTCTCCCACTACGCCCTCTCTCCCCCTCCGCCTTCTCTCCCCCTCCCTTTCTCCCCCTTCTCTCCTCAGCCCTCTCCCCGTCCTCAGCCCTCTTCCCTCCTCAGCCCTCTCCCCGTCCTCAGCCCTCTCCCCCTCCTCAGCCCTCTCCCCCTCCTCAGCCCTCTGCCCTCTTTCGTCCTCAGCCCTCCGCCCTCTCTCCCACTCTGCAATTTCTCCCAATACACCCTCTCTCCCACTCTGCAATCTCTCCCACTATGCCCTCTCTCCCCTCCGCCTTCTCTCCCCTTCCCTTTCTCCCCCTTCTCCCTCAGCCCTCTCCCCGTCCTCAGCCCTCTGCCCGTCCTCAGCCCTCTCCCCGTCCTCAGCCCTCTCTCCCCGTCCTCAGCCCTCTCTCCCCGTCCTCAGCCCTCTCTCCCCGTCCTCAGCCCTCTCTCCCTGTCCTCAGCCCTCTCTCCCTGTCCTCAGCCCTCTCTCCCCGTCCTCAGCCCTCTCTCCCCGTCCTCAGCCCTCTCCCCTCTCCCCGTCTCCTCAGCCCTCTCTCCCCCTCAGCCCTCTCTCCCCCTCAGCCCTCTCTCCCCCTCAGCCCTCTCCCCCTCCTCAGCCCTCTCCCCCTCCTCAGCCCTCCGCCCTCTTTTGTCCTCAGCCCTCTGCCCTCTCTCCCACTCTGCAATCTCTCCCACTACGCCCTCTCCCCCTCTGCAATCTCTCCCCTACGCCCTCTCTCCCCCTCCGCCTTCTCTCCCCCTCCCTTTCTCCCCCTTCTCCCTCAGCCCTCTTCCCTCCTCAGCCCTCTCCCCATCCTCAGCCCTCTCCCCGTCCTCAGCCCTCTCTCCCCGTCCTCAGCCCTCCCTCCCCGTCCTCAGCCCTCTCTCCCCATCCTCAGCCCTCTCTCCCCGTCCTCAGCCCTCTCTCCCCGTCCTCAGCCCTCTCTCCCCCTCAGCCCTCTCTCCCCCCTCAGCCCTCTCTCCCCCCTAGCCCTCTCTCCCCCCTCAGCCCTCTCCCCCTCCTCAGCCCTCTCCCCCTCCTCAGCCCTCTCCCCCTCCTCAGCCCTCCGCCCTCTTTCGTCCTCAGCCCTTCGCCCTCTCTCCCACTCTGCAATCTCTCCCCTCGCCCTCTCACCCCTCTGCAATCTCTCCCACTACGCCCTCTCTCCCCCTCCACCTTCTCTCCCCCTCCCTTTCTCCCCCTTCTCTCCTCAGCCCTCTTCCCTCCTCAGCCCTCTTCCCTCCTCAGCCATCTTCCCTCCTCAGCCCTCTCCCCGTCCTCAGCCCTCTCCCCGTACTCAGCCCTCTCCCCGTCCCCAGCCCTCTCCCCGTCCTCAGCCCTCTCCCCGTCCTCAGCCCTCTCTCCCCCCTCAGCCCTCTCCCCTCCTCCGCCCTCTCCCCGTCCTCAGCCCTCTCTCCCCCCCTCTGCCCTCTCCCCCTCCTCAGCCCTCTCCCCCTCCTCAGCCCTCTCCCCCCTCAGCCCTCTCCCCCCCTCAGCCCTCTCCCCTCCTCTGCCCTCTCCCCCTCCCCCGCCCTCTCCCCCTCCTCAGCCCTCTCCCCCTCCTCAGCCCTCTCCCCCTCCTCAGCCCTCCGCCCTCTTTTGTCCTCAGCCCTCTGCCCTCTCTCCCACTCTGCAATCTCTCCTACTACGCCCTCTCTCCCCTCGCCCTCTCCCCCCTCTGCAATCTCTCCCCTACGCCCTCTCTCCCCCTCCGCCTTCTCTCCCCCTCCCTTTCTCCCCCTTCTCCCTCAGCCCTCTCCCCGTCCTCAGCCCTCTCCCAGCCCTCTCCCCGTCCTCAGCCCTCTCCCCGTCCTCAGCCCTCTCCCCGTCCTCAGCCCTCTCTCCCCGTCCTCAGCCCTCTCTCCCCGTCCTCAGCCCTCTCTCCCCGTCCTCAGCCCTCTCTCCCCGTCCTCAGCCCTCTCTCCCCGTCCTCAGCCCTCTCCCCGTCCTCAGCCCTCTCTCCCCGTCCTCAGCCCTCTCTCCCTGTCCTCAGCCCTCTCTCCCCGTCCTCAGCCCTCTCCCCGTCCTCAGCCCTCTCTCCGTCCTCAGCCCTCTCTCCCCCCTCAGCCCTCTCTCCCCCCTCAGCCCTCTCTCCCCCTCAGCCCTCTCCCCCTCCTCAGCCCTCTCCCCCTCCTCAGCCCTCTCCCCCTCCTCAGCCCTCCGCCCTCTTTCGTCCTCAGCCCTCCGCCCTCTCTCCCACTCTGCAATCTCTGCAATCTCTCCCACTACGCCCTCTCTCCCCCTCCGCCTTCTCTCCCCCTCCCTTTCTCCCCCTTCTCCCCTCAGCCCTCTTCCCTCCTCAGCCCTCTTCCCGTCCTCAGCCCTCTCCCCGTCCTCAGCCTTCTCCCCGTCCTCAGCCTTCTCCCCGTCCTCAGCCTTCTCCCCGTCCTCAGCCCTCTCTCCCCCCTCAGCCCTCTCCCCTCCTCCGCCCTCTCCCCCCCTCAGCCCTCTCTCCCCCCCTCAGCCCTCTCCCTGTCCTCAGCCCTCTCCCTGTCCTCAGCCCTCTCCCCGTCCTCAGCCCTCTCCCCCTCCTCAGCCCTCTCCCCCTCCTCAGCCCTCTCCCCCTCCTCAGCCCTCTGCCCTCTTTCGTCCTCAGCCCTCCGCCCTCTCTCCCACTACGCCCTCTCTCCCCCTCCGCCTTCTCTCCCCTTCCCTTTCTCCCCCTTCTCCCTCAGCCCTCTTCCCTCCTCAGCCCTCTCCCCGTCCTCAGCCCTCTCCCCGTCCTCAGCTCTCTCCCCCGTCTTCAGCCCTCTCCCCGTCCTCAGCCCTCTACCCGTCCTCAGCCCTCTCTCCCCGTCCTCAGCCCTCTCTCCCCATCCTCAGCCCTCTCTCCCCGTCCTCAGCCCTCTCCCCGTCCTCAGCCCTCTCTCCCCCCTCAGCCCTCTCTCCCCCCTCAGCCCTCTCTCCCTCCTCAGCCCTCCGCCCTCTTTCGTCCTCAGCCCTCCGCCCTCTCTCCCACTCTGCAATCTCTCCCCTCGCCCTCTCCCCCTCTGCAATCTCTCCCACTACGCCCTCTCTCCCCCTCCGCCTTCTCTCCCCCTCCCTTTCTCCCCCTTCTCTCCTCAGCCCTCTTCCCTCCTCAGCCCTCTTCCCGTCCTCAGCCCTCTCCCCCCTCAGCCCTCTCCCCTCCTCCGCCCTCTCCCCATCCTCAGCCCTCTCTCCCCCCCCGCCCTCTCCCCCTCCTCAGCCCTCTCCCCTCCTCAGCCCTCCGCCCTCTTTCGTCCTCAGCCCTCCGCCCTCTCTCCCACTCTGCAATCTCTCCCACTCGCCCTCTCTCCCCTCCCTTTCTCCCCCTTCTCCCTCTCCCCTCTTCCCTCCTCAGCCCTCTTCCCTCCTCAGCCCTCTCCCCGTCCTCAGCCATCTCCCCGTCCTCAGCCATCTCCCCGTCCTCAGCCCTCTCTCCCGTCCTCAGCCCTCTCTCCCGTCCTCAGCCCTCTCTCCCGTCCTCAGCCCTCTCTCCCCCCTCAGCCCTCTCTCCCCCTCAGCCCTCTCTCCCCCCCTCCTCAGCCCTCTCCCCCTCCTCAGCCCTCCGCCCTCTTTCGTCCTCAGCCCTCCGCCCTCTCTCCCACTCTGCAATCTCTCCCACTCGCCCTCTCCCCCTCTGCAATCTCTCCCACTCGCCCTCTCTCCCCCTCCGCCTTCTCTCCCCCTCCCTTTCTCCCCCTTCTCCCCTCAGCCCTCTTCCCTCCTCAGCCCTCTTCCCTCCTCAGCCCTCTTCCCTCCTCAGCCCTCTCCCCGTCCTCAGCCCTCTCCCTGTCCTCAGCCCTCTCTCCCCCCCTCAGCCCTCTCCCCTCCTCCGCCCTCTCTCCCCCCCTCAGCCATCTCTCCCCTCCTCCGCCCTCTCCCCCTCCTCAGCCCTCTCCCCCTCCTCAGCCCTCCGCCCTCTCTCCCACTCTGCAATCTCTCCCACTACGCCCTCTCTGCCCCTCCGCCTTCTCTCCCCCTCCCTTTCTCCCCCTTCTCCCTCAGCCCTCTTCCCTCCTCAGCCCTCTCCCCGTCCTCAGCCCTCTCCCCGTCCTCAGCCCTCTCCCCGTCCTCAGCCCTCTCCCCGTCCTCAGCCCCCTCTCCCCGTCCTCAGCCCTCTTTCACCGTCCTCAGCCCTCTCTCCCCGTCCTCAGCCCTCTCTCCCCCCCTCAGCCCTCTCTCCCCCCCCTCAGCCCTCTCTCCCCCCTCCTCAGCCCTCTCCCCCACCTCAGCCCTCTCCCCCTCCTCAGCCCCCCGCCCTCTTTCGTCCTCAGCCCTCCGCCCTCTCTCCCACTCTGCAATTTCTCCCAATACACCCTCTCTCCCACTCTGCAATCTCTCCCACTATGCCCTCTCTCCCCCTCCGCCTTCTCTCCCCTTCCCTTTCTCCCCCTTCTCCCTCAGCCCTCTCCCCGTCCTCAGCCCTCTGCCCGTCCTCAGCCCTCTCCCCGTCCTCAGCCCTCTCTCCCCGTCCTCAGCCCTCTCTCCCCGTCCTCAGCCCTCTCTCCCCGTCCTCAGCCCTCTCTCCCTGTCCTCAGCCCTCTCTCCCTGTCCTCAGCCCTCTCTCCCCGTCCTCAGCCCTCTCTCCCCGTCCTCAGCCCACTCCCCTCTCCCCGTCTCCTCAGCCCTCTCTCCCCCCTCAGCCCTCTCTCCCCCCTCAGCCCTCTCTCCCCCCTCAGCCCTCTCCCCCTCCTCAGCCCTCTCCCCCTCCTCAGCCCTCCGCCCTCTTTTGTCCTCAGCCCTCTGCCCTCTCTCCCACTCTGGAATCTCTCCCACTACGCCCTCTCCCCCCTCTGCAATCTCTCCCACTCGCCCTCTCTCCCCCTCCGCCTTCTCTCCCCCTCCCTTTCTCCCCCTTCTCCCTCAGCCCTCTTCCCTCCTCAGCCCTCTCCCCATCCTCAGCCCTCTCCCCGTCCTCAGCCCTCTCTCCCCATCCTCAGCCCTCTCTCCCCGTCCTCAGCCCTCTCTCCCCGTCCTCAGCCCTCTCTCCCCGTCCTCAGTCCTCTCTCCCCCTCAGCCCTCTCTCCCCCTCAGCCCTCTCTCCCCCTAGCCCTCTCTCCCCCTCAGCCCTCTCCCCCTCCTCAGCCCTCTCCCCCTCCTCAGCCCTCTCCCCCTCCTCAGCCCTCCGCCCTCTTTCGTCCTCAGCCCTTCGCCCTCTCTCCCACTCTGCAATCTCTCCCACTACGCCCTCTGCAATCTCTCCCACTACGCCCTCTCTCCCCCTCCACCTTCTCTCCCCCTCCCTTTCTCCCCCTTCTCTCCTCAGCCCTCTTCCCTCCTCAGCCCTCTTCCCTCCTCAGCCATCTTCCCTCCTCAGGCCTCTCCCCGTCCTCAGCCCTCTCCCCGTACTCAGCCCTCTCCCCGTCCTCAGCCCTCTCCCCGTCCTCAGCCCTCTCTCCCCCCCTCAGCCCTCTCCCTCCTCCGCCCTCTCCCCGTCCTCAGCCCTCTCTCCCCCCTCTGCCCTCTCCCCCTCCTCAGCCCTCTCCCCCTCCTCAGCCCTCTCCCCCTCAGCCCTCTCCCCCCTCAGCCCTCTCCCCTCCTCTGCCCTCTCCCCCTCCCCGCCCTCTCCCCCTCCTCAGCCCTCTCCCCTCCTCAGCCCTCTCCCCCTCCTCAGCCCTCCGCCCTCTTTTGTCCTCAGCCCTCTGCCCTCTCTCCCACTCTGCAATCTCTCCTACTACGCTCTCTCTCCCACTACGCCCTCTCCCCCCCTCTGCAATCTCTCCCACTACGCCCTCTCTCCCCCTCCGCCTTCTCTCCCCCTCCCTTTCTCCCCCTTCTCCCTCAGCCCTCTCCCCGTCCTCAGCCCTCTCCCTGTCCTCAGCCCTCTCCCCGTCCTCAGCCCTCTCCCCGTCCTCAGCCCTCTCTCCCCGTCCTCAGCCCTCTCTCCCCATCCTCAGCCCTCTCTCCCCGTCCTCAGCCCTCTCTCCCCGTCCTCAGCCCTCTCTCCCCGTCCTCAGCCCTCTCCCCGTCCTCAGCCCTCTCTCCCCGTCCTCAGCCCTCTCTCCCTGTCCTCAGCCCTCTCTCCCCGTCCTCAGCCCTCTCCCCGTCCTCAGCCCTCTCTCCGTCCTCAGCCCTCTCTCCCCCTCAGCCCTCTCTCCCCCCCTCAGCCCTCTCTCCCCCTCAGCCCTCTCCCCCTCCTCAGCCCTCTCCCCCTCCTCAGCCCTCCGCCCTCTTTCGTCCTCAGCCCTCCGCCCTCTCTCCCACTCTGCAATCTCTGCAATCTCTCCCACTCGCCCTCTCTCCCCCTCCGCCTTCTCTCCCCCTCCCTTTCTCCCCCTTCTCCCCTCAGCCCTCTTCCCTCCTCAGCCCTCTTCCCGTCCTCAGCCCTCTCCCCGTCCTCAGCCTTCTCCCCGTCCTCAGCCTTCTCCCCGTCCTCAGCCTTCTCCCCGTCCTCAGCCCTCTCTCCCCCTCAGCCCTCTCCCTCCTCCGCCCTCTCCCCCCTCAGCCCTCTCTCCCCCTCAGCCCTCTCCCTGTCCTCAGCCCTCTCCCTGTCCTCAGCCCTCTCCCCGTCCTCAGCCCTCTCCCCCTCCTCAGCCCTCTCCCCCTCCTCAGCCCTCTGCCCTCTTTCGTCCTCAGCCCTCCGCCCTCTCTCCCACTACGCCCTCTCTCCCCCTCCGCCTTCTCTCCCCTTCCCTTTCTCCCCCTTCTCCCTCAGCCCTCTTCCCTCCTCAGCCCTCTCCCCGTCCTCAGCCCTCTCCCCGTCCTCAGCTCTCTCTCCCCGTCTTCAGCCCTCTCCCCGTCCTCAGCCCTCTACCCATCCTCAGCCCTCTCTCCCCGTCCTCAGCCCTCTCTCCCCATCCTCAGCCCTCTCTCCCCATCCTCAGCCCTCTCTCCCCGTCCTCAGCCCTCTCCCCGTCCTCAGCCCTCTCTCCCCCCCTCAGCCCTCTCTCCCTCCTCAGCCCTCCGCCCTCTTTCATCCTCAGCCCTCCGCCCTCTCTCCCACTCTGCAATCTCTCCCACTACGCCCTCTCCCCCCTCTGCAATCTTTCCCACTACGCCCTCTCTCCCCCTCCGCCTTCTCTCCCCTCCCTTTCTCCCCCTTCTCTCCTCAGCCCTCTTCCCTCCTCAGCCCTCTTCCCGTCCTCAGCCCTCTCCCCGTCCTCAGCCCTCTCCCCGTCCTCAGCCCTCTCCCCCCCTCAGCCCTCTCCCCTCCTCCGCCCTCTCCCCATCCTCAGCCCTCTCTCCCCCCCTCCGCCCTCTCCCCCTCCTCAGCCCTCTCCCCCTCCTCAGCCCTCCGCCCTCTTTCGTCCTCAGCCCTCCGCCCTCTCTCCCACTCTGCAATCTCTCCCACTACGCCCTCTCTCCCCCTCCCTTTCTCCCCCTTCTCCCTCTCCCCTCAGCCCTCTTCCCTCCTCAGCCCTCTCCCCGTCCTCAGCCATCTCCCCGTCCTCAGCCATCTCCCCGTCCTCAGCCCTCTCTCCCGTCCTCAGCCCTCTCTCCCGTCCTCAGCCCTCTCTCCCGTCCTCAGCCCTCTCTCCCCCTCAGCCCTCTCTCCCCCCTCAGCCCTCTCTCCCCCTCAGCCCTCTCTCCCCCCTCCTCAGCCCTCTCCCCCTCCTCAGCCCTCTCCCCCTCCTCAGCCCTCTCCCCCTCCTCAGCCCTCCGCCCTCTTTCGTCCTCAGCCCTCCGCCCTCTCTCCCACTCTGCAATCTCTCCCACTACGCCCTCTCCCCCTCTGCAATCTCTCCCACTACGCCCTCTCTCCCCCTCCGCCTTCTCTCCCCCTCCCTTTCTCCCCCTTCTCCCCTCAGCCCTCTTCCCTCCTCAGCCCTCTTCCCTCCTCAGCCCTCTTCCCTCCTCAGCCCTCTCCCCGTCCTCAGCCCTCTCCCCGTCCTCAGCCCTCTCTCTCCCCCTCAGCCCTCTCCCCTCCTCCGCCCTCTCTCCCCCTCAGCCGTCTCTCCCCTCCTCCGCCCTCTCCTCAGCCCTCTCCCCCTCCTCAGCCCTCCGCCCTCTCTCCCACTCTGCAATCTCTCCCACTCGCCCTCTCTGCCCCTCCGCCTTCTCTCCCCCTCCCTTTCTCCCCCTTCTCCCTCAGCCCTCTTCCCTCCTCAGCCCTCTCCCCGTCCTCAGCCCTCTCCCCGTCCTCAGCCCCCTCTCCCCGTCCTCAGCCCCCTCTCCCCGTCCTCAGCCCTCTCTCCCCGTCCTCAGCCCTCTCTCCCCGTCCTCAGCCCTCTCTCCCCGTCCTCAGCCCTCTCTCCCCCCCTCAGCCCTCTCTCCCCCCTCCTCAGCCCTCTCCCCCACCTCAGCCCTCTCCCCCTCCTCAGCCCTCCGCCCTCTTTCGTCCTCAGCCCTCCGCCCTCTCTCCCACTCTGCAATCTCTCCACTACGCCCTCTCCCCCTCTGCAATCTCTCCCACTACGCCCTCTCTCCCCCTCCGCCTTCTCTCCCCCTCCCTTTCTCCCCCTTCTCCCCTCAGCCCTCTTCCCTCCTCAGCCCTCTTCCCTCCTCAGCCCTCTCTCCCCGTCCTCAGCCCTCTCTCCCCGTCCTCAGCCCTCTCTCCCCGTCCTCCGCCCTCTCTCCCCGTCCTCCGCCCTCTCCCCGTCCTCCGCCCTCTCCCCGTCCTCCGCCCTCTCTCCCCCCCTCCGCCCTCTGCCCCTCCTCAGTCCTCTGCCCCTCCTCAGCCCTCTCTCGTCCTCAGCCCTCCGCCCTCTCTCCCACTCTGCAATCTCTCCCACTACGCCCTCTCTCCCACTCTGCAATCTCTCCCACTACGCCCTCTCTCCCACTCTGCAATCTCTCCCACTACGCCCTCTCTCCCACTCTGCAATCTCTCCCACTATGCCCTCTCTCCCCCTCTGCCTTTTTCTCCTCCTCCCTTTCTCCCCCTTCTCCCTCTCCCTTCAGCCCTCTCCCCGTCCTCAGCCCTCTCCCCGTCCTCAGCCCTCTCTCCCCCCTGCTCAGCCCTCTCTCCCCCCTCCTCAGCCCTCTCTCCCCCCTGCTCAGCCCTCTCTCCCCCCTGCTCAGCCCTCTCTCCCCCCTCCTCAGCCCTCTCTCCCCCCTCCTCAGCCCTCTCTCCCCCTGCTCAGCCCTCTCCCCTGCTCAGCCCTCTCTCCCCCCTCCTCAGCCCTCTCTCCCCCCTGCTCAGCCCTCTCTCCCCCCTCCTCAGCCCTCTCTCCCCGTCCTCAGCCCTCTCTCCCCCTGCTCAGCCCTCTCTCCCCCCTCCTCAGCCCTCTCTCCCCCTCCTCAGCCCTCTCTCCCCCTCCTCATCCCTCTCTCCCCCTGCTCAGCCCTCTCTCCCCCTGCTCAGCCCTCTCTCCCCCTGCTCAGCCCTCCGCCGTCTTTCGTCCTCAACCCTCCGCCCTCTCTACCCCTCTGCAATCTCTCCCCTCTGCAATCTCTCCCACTACACCCTCTCTCCCCCTCCCTTTCTCCCCCTCCTCCCTCTCTCCTCAGCCCTCTCCCTCCTCACTCCTCAAAACCCGGGAGTACTAGAGTTCTACAAGAAAAGCAGTTGTATCCTAGACAAATGTGTATCCCTGCATATGTACGAGACCATGCCAATAGGTAATGCGACTGCAGACTGGGTAGGTGGGCAGCAGCTTGGGAAAGATGTCTCAAGGGTGCTTGAGACCACGTTGTCAATAGGGCAGTTGTCTCGAGGGTGGATGTTGTCTGCAGAGCAGGGAGGTTCTCTTGGTCCTGGGCTCCTGTTTGGAGAGGGAAGGATGTTGTCTGCAGAGCAGGGAGGTTCTCTTGGTCCTGGGCTCCTGTTTGGAGAGGAAGGATGCTGTCTGCATTCTCCCGCAGTACCAGGTGTTGGCTCTGCGAAGGAGGGCTGTCTGCGTTCCAGCTGTAAGTTGTGCTTGGCTGTTTACTGCTATGTATGCCTACTTGATTGAGGGCACTGGACACAGCGCCTAGACTCCCTGTGCATGAACGTCTGACCTGCACAACCCTCCCTTGAGGTTCCCAGACATAGTCCCTAGACTCCCTGTGCATTAATGTCTGCACTGCACAATTCTCACTTGAGGTAACTAGACACAGCGCCTAGACTCCCTATGCAATGAACTTCTGGCCTGCACAATCATCTCTTGGGGTCCCTGGACACAGCGCCTAGACTCCCCGAGCGATGGATGCCAGCACTACACAACCCTCCCTTGAGGTCACTGGACACCCAACCTCCCTTAACCTGGGTCTGGAACCAAAAATCAACCAACAGAGAATAAACACAGACAGTGGGTCTCAGGAAGAATATATTCTATCTTTCTAAATGCGACATTACTAAAAGATAGATACACAGTAGCGAATACTAAATCATGTAGGTACAGACATAGCAGTACAGAGCCAAGCACACTTTACAGCTGGAATGCGACAGCCCTCATTTGTAGAGCCAAGGCCTGGTACTGCAAAAGAATACAGACAACAGCCTTCCCTCTCCAAACAGGAGCCCGGGACCAAGAGAGCCCCCCTGCTCTGCAGACAGCATCCTTCCCTCTCCTACTAGGAGCCCAGGACCAAGAGAGCCCCCCCCCCTGCTCTACAGGCGGCATCCTTCCCTCTCCTACTAGGAGCCCAGGAACAAGAGAGCTCCCCTGCTCTGCAGACAGCATCCTTCCCTCTCCAAACAGGAGCCCAGGAACAAGAGAGCTCCCCTGCTCTGCAGACAGCATCCTTCCCTCTCCAAACAGGAGCCCAGGAACAAGAGAGCTCCCCTGCTCTGCAGACAGCATCCTTCCCTCTCCAAACAGGAGCCCAGGAACAAGAGAGCTCCCCTGCTCTGCAGACAGCATCCTTCCCTCTCCAAACAGGAGCCCAGGAACAAGAGAGCTCCCCTGCTCTGCAGACAGCATCCTTCCCTCTCCAAACAGGAGCCCAGGACCAAGAGAGCCCCCTGCTCTGCAGACAGCATCCTTCCCTCTCCTACTAGGAGCCCAGGACCAAGAGAGCCCCCCTGCTCTACAGACGGCATCCTTCCCTCTCCTACTAGGAGCCCAGGAACAAGAGAGCTCCCCTGCTCTGCAGACAGCATCCTTCCCTCTCCAAACAGGAGCCCAGGAACAAGAGAGCCCCCACCCTGCAGACAGCATCCTTCCCTCTCCAAGCGAGAGCCCAGGACCAAGAGAGCCCCCCACCCTGCAGACAGCATCCTTCCCTCTCCAAACGAGAGCCCAGGACCAAGAGAGCCCCCCACCCTGCAGACAGCATCCTTCCCTCTCCAAGCGAGAGCCCAGGACCAGGAGAGCCCCCCACCCTGCAGACAGCATCCTTCCCTCTCCAAGCGAGAGCCCGGGACCAGGAGAGGCCCCTCCCCCACCCTGGAGACAGCATCCTTCCCTCTCCAAAGAGGAGCCCAGGACCAAGAGATCCCCCAGCTCTGCAGACAGCATCCTTCCCTCTCCAAAGAGGAGCCCAGAACCAAAGAGCCCCCTGCTCCGCAGACAGCATCCTTCCCTCTCCAAACAGGAGCCCAGGACCAAGAGAGCCCCCACCCTGCAGACAGCATCCTTCCCTCTCCAAGCGAGAGCCCAGGACCAAGAGAGCCCCCACCCTGCAGACAGCATCCTTCCCTCTCCAAACGAGAGCCCAGGACCAAGAGAGCCCCCACCCTGCAGACAGCATCCTTTCCTCTCCAAGCGAGAGCCCAGGACCAAGAGAGCCCCCACCCTGCAGACAGCATCCTTCCCTCTCCAAGCGAGAGCCCAGGACCAGGAGAGCCCCCACCCTGCAGACAGCATCCTTCCCTCTCCAAGCGAGAGCCCAGGACCAGGAGAGCGCCCCCACCCTGCAGACAGCATCCTTCCCTCTCCAAGCGAGAGCCCGGGACCAGGAGAGGCCCCTCCCCTCCCCCCTCCCCCCAACCTGGAGACAGCATCCTTCCCTCTCCAAAGAGGAGCCCAGGACCAAGAGAGCCCCCATCTCTGCAGACAGCTTCCTTCCCTCTGCAAAGAGGAGCCCAGGACCAAGAGAGCCCCCATCTCTGCAGACAGCTTCCTTCCCTCTGCAAAGAGGAGCCCAGGACCAAGAGAGCCCCCATCTCTGCAGACAGCTTCCTTCCCTCTCCAAACGAGAGCCCAGGACCAAGACAGCCCCCTGCTCTGCAGACAGCATCTTTCAGGACCAAGAGACCCTCCCTGCTCCGCAGACAGCATCCTTCCCTCTACAAACAAGAGCCCAGGACCATGAGATCCTCCCTGCTCCACAGACAGCATCCTTCCCTCTCCAAACAGGAGCCCAGGAACAAGAGAGCCTCCCTGGTCTGCAGACAACAAACTCCCAGGAGGCCAAAACCTGTTCCCAACCTCTTTAATCCTTGTACAAACACTAAGGCACATACACACCTGAAGAGTTAAAGTACAGAGAGTGAACCATCTTAATAAGAAAGGCCTCCAACAGTTGCAGGAAACGTTTACTCCTAGTGGAAGTCTGACAGGATACTAACTCGCCAACAACTGTGAACCCCGCAACGCCATACTAGAACATAAGGAGGTATCTCTGCAACCACCCAGGGATCAGTGGGAGGGCTGCACAGAGGGTATATATGACAAAGAGTGGCAGAGGGCCCTGGAGTGCCCCAGGGGGGCTCTCCAAAGGCCAGTTTTAAGTTCATCCAATTAAACATTTTATACAAGGCCTACCTTATGCCATCAAAACCTTAATCAGGTTTACCCTGGAGTGACCGCAAACCGCCCCAGAACAGCACTCGACCGCAGACTGCCCACATATGTCAGTGATTGCATAAAACTCCGCCCCTAAGGCGGTGATGTCCTTCAAATTAGCCTCTTAGTGACGAGTAGACCAACATTAGAACACATTGAACCCCGTTTACTGGGTATAAACCCCAGGCCTGAAAAACCAAAGTTGCAACAAAATTTCCTGACTTAAAATCTTAGAATGGCCAACCTGGCTATAACCATGAGATGGAAATCCTCCGTGTCCCCTTTTTTTAGTTCATGGCGAAAGTTCTTTGAATATTGGTCTGAAGCTAAAAATAAAGGGCTTTGCGGTGAAGAAAAGCAGGGTTTGCGGATAGATCCCATTGCTGGGCAATGGACCAAACTCCTACAGACTTTCAAAGAATCCGGTAAGGACACTGATGGACCGCCAAGAACCACTATCCCCAATTAAATTACCCTGTGTATATGAAAAATGTAAAGATCTCGCACACCACACGGTATCCGCGACTGCTCAGTGCACTTCCTCGTGATGGTACCCACCCTCGAGACAACTGCCCCAAGCTGCCACCTACCCACTCTGCAGTCGCATTACCTATTAACAACATGGTATCATCCACCCTCGAGACAACTGGCCCAAGATGCCACCCACCTACCCACTCTGCAGTCGCATTACCTATTAACAACGTGGTATCATCCACCCTCAAGACAACTGCCCCAAGCTGCTGCCACCTACCCACTCTGCAGTCGCATTACGTATTGACAACGTGGTCTCATCCACCCTCGAGACAACTGCCCCGAACAAATCTCTTTCTTGATTACTTTGATCTTCTTCCGAGCAAGAAAGAGATGATTTCTTGGAATCTATAAAGAAACCTAAGAACTGAATTGTCCTCAATGGAATTAGAATTGGTTTCTTTTGATTTATTATAAACCCTAGATTCTGGAGAAGAGATATTGCCCACACTGTCTGTAGTAATTTTATGTAGCTGGCCATTATTAATATATTGTCCAGATATATAATTAATCGTACTCCATGAAGACGTAACAAGAAGCCCTCAGCAGATCCTACGGACCTCAAGAACTACCGACCCATCTCCCTCCTCCCCTTCGCGGCCAAAGTCACAGAGAAGACCATCAACGCCCATCTAATGAAATTCATCAAAGAAAACTCCATCCTCGACCCCTCCCAATCCAGATTCCCCAGCAACCACAGCACTGAGACTGCTCTACTCGCCGCTACAGATGACAAACGCACCCTCCTCGACCAAGGACACACCGCTGCCCTGATCCTACTCGACCTCTCTGCAGCCTTCGACACAGTCTCCCACTGCACACTCACCGCCAGAGTCCACGATGCCGGCGTACAGGGAACCGCCCTCGACTGGCTCTGCTCCTTCCTCACTGGCAGAACCCAAAGAATCAGACTGCCGCCCTGCCTCTCCGAACCCACAGAGATCAACTGCGGAGTACCCCAAGTATCATCGCCCAGCCCTACGCTCTTCAACATCCACATGGCCCCCCTCGCCGCCATCGCCAGACAGCACGGACTCAGCATAGTATCCTACGCCAACGACACCCAGCTCATCCTCTCCCTCACCAAAGACCCTATCACCCCCAGACTCAGCTTCCAAGAAGGAATGAAGGACGTTGCATCCTGGATGAGCAGCAACTGCCTGAAGCTCAATTCAGAGAAGACAGAGGTCCTCATCCTCGGACCCTCCCCCTCTGCATGGGACAACACCTTCTGGCCCACCGCCCTCGGCAGCCCTCCCACCCCCATGGACCACGCCCGAAACCTCAGCATCGTACTCGACTTCTCCCTCTCCATGACCCGACAGGTCAACGCAGTCGCCTCCACCTGCTTCAACACCCTCTGCATCCTGTGGAAGACCTTCAAATGTATCCTTCCCCGAATCAAGGAAGACTGTCACCCACGCACTCATAACCAGCAGACTGGACTACAGAAACGCCCTCTACGCCGGGATCAACAAGTCTCTGCTCCGCAAACTACAGACCATACAGAACACTGCAGCCAGACTCATCCTCGGCACCCCTCGACACGAACAAATCACCAAACACCTGCGAAACCTCCACTGGCTCCCCGTCGAAAAGAGAGTACCGTTCAAGGTACTCGCCCACGCCTACAAATGCCTACACAACACAGGACCCCAATATCTCAACAAAAGAATCTCCTTCCATGTACCCAAGAGAAACCTCTGATCCTCCAACCTCGCCCTCGCCGAACCCCGCGCATCGGCAGAGTAAGAACGGGTGAAAGAACCTTCTCCTGCATCGGGGCCAAGACCTGGAACGAGGTCCCGATCGACATCAGATGCACCCCCACCCTGCACATCTTCAGGAAGACCCTCAAGTCCCGGCTCTTCGACTGACCGGAGCTGCTCCCCCCCAGCACCTTGAGAACCTCACAGGTGAGTAGCGTGCTTAAAATCCCCTGATTGAAGGCTACCACTGGCTTCAGGAGTTTGGAGAAACAGTAGGGGGCTGAAGACAGGCTGAAAGGTAATGAGAGGAATTGGAACTTGCGGCCTTGCCAAATGAAATGTAGGTAACAAGAATGTGAATGAGAATGGATAGATCAGCTTGCTTGAAATCTATTTTGATCATCAAGTTGTTCTTCTGAAAAGAGTCTCTTAGGCAATGTATCCCCTCCATCTTGAAATGTCTGTACAAAACAAAACCACAGTGGAATAAAATTCTATCCGATATCCTTGAATTGTTTGAAAAACCCATTGGTCTGAAGTAATTTGCCTCCAGTTATTGAGAAAGAGAACGAGTCTGCCACCCAGCTTTCTCAGGGGAGAGGGGATTTAAAACCACATGACCTGCCTGTATTTGCACGGCTCTGTGACAAACACGAGGGTAAAGACTTTCTTGAGGTTTTGTTGCACCTCATCCAGAGAGGTGAAGGTTTTTACGGAAGCAGATATGTCCTTGATGAAGTGATCACCAAAAGATGACCACCTGCTTCAGAACCAAGTTCCTTCTGTGACATATCCACCAGCTTAGGGTCTATTCTCATGAGGATAGATTTCATCCTCTCTGCAGCACTGGCATTGCCCAAGAGGCAGATAGCCCATTGGCTCCAACCTCTGAGAAGAGGCAAATTGACAGGAGTGCCTGTAAGTGCAGCATCTTCTGATATTTCTAAAATTTGAGTGAAAAGACCCAGGATACCTAATCATTTATCCCGGCAGTGTCTAAGCGCTTTATCAATTCCTTTTTGGATCTTTACCTTTTTTTTATTTTTTATTTTAAAGGAAGTCGACCATAGCTGGGTCAATGTCTGCAGTAGATACCAATTTATGAGGGAGACTAGGCCTGGGACGCTCCATAATGGGGGCATGGATAAAATGTGCTTTTCGAAAAGAGGAGTAGAGGACCCTGGGTGGCTGCACAATGGAGAAGTGCACGGTGTGCATTCCGTCCTACAAGAGCTGGCGCCCAGGCCCCTTTACATCACATCTCCCTCAGATTCGTTTTCATCCTCTGCACCCTTCTCCCCTCCCCAGGAACCTATGGTACACGGGCAGCTCCTTTCCTTTGCATTCTTCAAAACTCAGATAATGAGGTGTTCTCTTCCGCTCCTCCCGTAATGCATACATGAGCATGGGTGGTGTGTGGAAGCCATGCTCGTGGTGTCCAGGATGTGTGGAAGAGAGCTGGTGTGTGCAGAGAATGACTGATAGAGTGTAGTGTGACAGGGGTTCATTGTGTAGGGGAATGTGGTGGCAGACCCAGGGCTTCTTTTCAGTGCTTTAATATTGCAGAGTTCGTTATATAGCTTCATGCACCCAAACATATAGGAGTAAGGCATGGACACTGGTGGGCGACCAATAAAACCTCATCTTTTCTCGGATTGGTTAATTCACGTGACCGGAGAGAAAAAGCAGTGTTAGGTTTGTGTTGTCTACTCATTCACAATGCCCTGTGAATTTTTGTTGTCTCTGTTTAACAGAAAGAACATGAGACCTGATTTAGAGTTCGACAGGCAGGTATTCCATCGCAAACAAGACCGATATCCTGTCTCTTATTACTACTTCATTATATCCTAATGCACTTATGTAAGGTGGACCAGATACCGGTCAGGTCTGTGACTAGAGTGCCCATCCGTCCACCAAACTCTAAGTCAGGCCCATAGTCCTAGCTTATGGTTCTTTAAGTTGTTTTGCTCATGCAACACTAATTCCGGATTTCTTTTTCATTCTGACAGGTGATTGAAACACAGAAAGAAAGTAAAAAAAGAACATTAAATCTTTGTAAAGAAGTCCTCTGTGCCAATAGATGTGAAAACACCGAACAAGAATCTGCACTAGCTCGCTTCTGGGCTGTTAGCGCCAAGACATCGTGTGGTATTCGTGTGCTGTATAAATCTTAATAACATAACATGATATCAAGGGTCGAAGGAGACACTTCTCAGACATCAGAAACTAGAGCCCCATCATGGAGATACCAAGATAAAAAGAGAAACTGAATATTTTAGTTTCCCCAAAGATCATGTGTTTCTCATAAAGGTGAGAACAGCTTCCACTGCAAAGAATCTCTTCCTAATACCCTCTGGCAGAGCGATCAGAGGAGCTGATATTTGTGTGTTTATACCAGCACTTTAGCAGGAAGTGGAGTTGGAGTCTGTAAGCTGAACTGCAAAGGAAACAGGCCACATATTGTATTGAATGACTAAACCTTCACCATAAAGAGATATTAAACAGAACAATAAAAACACTGTTAAATTAATGACAGAAGATAGAATATAACTACACTGGATTAAATAACAATTTTATTAATGGAAGATGAACATTTGAAGATGCCACAAAATGGAGGAAGTAAGAGTCCACCTAAAAGATTACACTGGTGAAAAATCATATCAGTGTTCTGAATGTGATAAGGGTTTTGCTGTAAGGCATCGTTTACTAGTCCATCAGAGAATTCACACGAATGAGAAGCCATATAAATGTACTGAATGCGACGGGGCATTCAGAACAAATGAACGTTTATTAATCCATCAGCGAACACATACCGGTGAGAAACCATATAAATGCTCTGAATGTGACAAAGCTTTCGGTATAAAACCGCTTTTATCAATTCATCTCCGAACACACACTGGTGAGAAACCATTTAAATGTTCTGAATGTGAAAGCCCTCTCCCCGTCCTCAGCCCTCTCCCCCCCCTCAGCCCTCTCCCCTCCTCCGCCCTCTCCCCATCCTCAGCCCTCTCTCCCCCCCTCCGCCCTCTCCCCCTCCTCAGCCCTCTCCCCCTCCTCAGCCCTCCGCCCTCTTTCGTCCTCAGCCCTCCGCCCTCTCTCCCACTCTGCAATCTCTCCCACTACGCCCTCTCTCCCCCTCCCTTTCTCCCCCTTCTCCCTCTCCCCTCAGCCCTCTTCCCTCCTCAGCCCTCTTCCCTCCTCAGCCCTCTCCCCGTCCTCAGCCATCTCCCCGTCCTCAGCCATCTCCCCGTCCTCAGCCCTCTCTCCCGTCCTCAGCCCTCTCTCCCGTCCTCAGCCCTCTCTCCCGTCCTCAGCCCTCTCTCCCCCTCAGCCCTCTCTCCCCCCTCAGCCCTCTCTCCCCCTCAGCCCTCTCTCCCCCCTCCTCAGCCCTCTCCCCCTCCTCAGCCCTCTCCCCCTCCTCAGCCCTCTCCCCCTCCTCAGCCCTCCGCCCTCTTTCGTCCTCAGCCCTCCGCCCTCTCTCCCACTCTGCAATCTCTCCCACTACGCCCTCTCCCCCTCTGCAATCTCTCCCACTACGCCCTCTCTCCCCCTCCGCCTTCTCTCCCCCTCCCTTTCTCCCCCTTCTCCCCTCAGCCCTCTTCCCTCCTCAGCCCTCTTCCCTCCTCAGCCCTCTTCCCTCCTCAGCCCTCTCCCCGTCCTCAGCCCTCTCCCCGTCCTCAGCCCTCTCTCCCCCCTCAGCCCTCTCCCCTCCTCCGCCCTCTCTCCCCCTCAGCCGTCTCTCCCCTCCTCCGCCCTCTCCCCTCCTCAGCCCTCTCCCCCTCCTCAGCCCTCCGCCCTCTCTCCCACTCTGCAATCTCTCCCACTACGCCCTCTCTGCCCCTCCGCCTTCTCTCCCCCTCCCTTTCTCCCCCTTCTCCCTCAGCCCTCTTCCCTCCTCAGCCCTCTCCCCGTCCTCAGCCCTCTCCCCGTCCTCAGCCCTCTCCCCGTCCTCAGCCCCCTCTCCCCGTCCTCAGCCCCCTCTCCCCGTCCTCAGCCCTCTCTCCCCGTCCTCAGCCCTCTCTCCCCGTCCTCAGCCCTCTCTCCCCGTCCTCAGCCCTCTCTCCCCCCTCAGCCCTCTCTCCCCCTCAGCCCTCTCTCCCCCTCCTCAGCCCTCTCCCCCACCTCAGCCCTCTCCCCTCCTCAGCCCTCCGCCCTCTTTCGTCCTCAGCCCTCCGCCCTCTCTCCCACTCTGCAATCTCTCCCACTACGCCCTCTCCCCCCTCTGCAAACTCTCCCACTACGCCCTCTCTCCCCCTCCGCCTTCTCTCCCCCTCCCTTTCTCCCCCTTCTCCCCTCAGCCCTCTTCCCTCCTCAGCCCTCTTCCCTCCTCAGCCCTCTCTCCCCGTCCTCAGCCCTCTCTCCCCGTCCTCAGCCCTCTCTCCCTGTCCTCCGCCCTCTCTCCCCGTCCTCCGCCCTCTCCCCGTCCTCCGCCCTCTCCCCGTCCTCCGCCCTCTCTCCCCCCTCTGCCCCTCCTCAGTCCTCTGCCCCTCCTCAGCCCTCTCTCGTCCTCAGCCCTCCGCCCTCTCTCCCACTCTGCAATCTCTCCCACTACGCCCTCTCTCCCACTCTGCAATCTCTCCCACTCGCCCTCTCTCCCACTCTGCAATCTCTCCCACTACGCCCTCTCTCCCACTCTGCAATCTCTCCCACTATGCCCTCTCTCCCCCTCTGCCTTTTTCTCCTCCTCCCTTTCTCCCCCTTCTCCCTCTCCCTTCAGCCCTCTCCCCGTCCTCAGCCCTCTCCCCGTCCTCAGCCCTCTCTCCCCCTGCTCAGCCCTCTCTCCCCCCTCCTCAGCCCTCTCTCCCCCCTGCTCAGCCCTCTCTCCCCCTGCTCAGCCCTCTCTCCCCCTCCTCAGCCCTCTCTCCCCCTGCTCAGCCCTCTCCCCTGCTCAGCCCTCTCTCCCCCTCCTCAGCCCTCTCTCCCCCTGCTCAGCCCTCTCTCCCCCTCCTCAGCCCTCTCTCCCCGTCCTCAGCCCTCTCTCCCCCTGCTCAGCCCTCTCTCCCCCTCCTCAGCCCTCTCTCCCCCTCCTCAGCCCTCTCTCCCCCTCCTCATCCCTCTCTCCCCCTGCTCAGCCCTCTCTCCCCCTGCTCAGCCCTCTCTCCCCCTGCTCAGCCCTCCGCCGTCTTTCGTCCTCAACCCTCCGCCCTCTCTACCCCTCTGCAATCTCTCCCCTCTGCAATCTCTCCCACTACACCCTCTCTCCCCCTCCCTTTCTCCCCCTCCTCCCTCTCTCCTCAGCCCTCTCCCTCCTCACTCCTCAAAACCCGGGAGTACTAGAGTTCTACAAGAAAAGCAGTTGTACCCTAGACAAATGTGTATCCCTGCATATGTACGAGACCATGCCAATAGGTAATGCGACTGCAGACTGGGTAGGTGGGCAGCAGCTTGGGAAAGATGTCTCAAGGGTGCTTGAGACCACGTTGTCAATAGGGCAGTTGTCTCGAGGGTGGATGTTGTCTGCAGAGCAGGGAGGTTCTCTTGGTCCTGGGCTCCTGTTTGGAGAGGGAAGGATGTTGTCTGCAGAGCAGGGAGGTTCTCTTGGTCCTGGGCTCCTGTTTGGAGAGGGAAGGATGTTGTCTGCAGAGCAGGGAGGTTCTCTTGGTCCTGGGCTCCTGTTTGGAGAGGGAAGGATGCTGTCTGCATTCTCCCGCAGTACCAGGTGTTGGCTCTGCGAAGGAGGGCTGTCTGCGTTCCAGCTGTAAGTTGTGCTTGGCTGTTTACTGCTATGTATGCCTACTTGATTGAGGGCACTGGACACAGCGCCTAGACTCCCTGTGCATGAACGTCTGACCTGCACAACCCTCCCTTGAGGTTCCCAGACATAGTCCCTAGACTCCCTGTGCATTAATGTCTGCACTGCACAATTCTCACTTGAGGTAACTAGACACAGCGCCTAGACTCCCTATGCAATGAACTTCTGGCCTGCACAATCATCTCTTGGGGTCCCTGGACACAGCGCCTAGACTCCCCGAGCGATGGATGCCAGCACTACACAACCCTCCCTTGAGGTCACTGGACACCCAACCTCCCTTAACCTGGGTCTGGAACCAAAAATCAACCAACAGAGAATAAACACAGACAGTGGGTCTCAGGAAGAATATATTCTATCTTTCTAAATGCGACATTACTAAAAGATAGATACACAATAGCGAATACTAAATCATGTAGGTACAGACATAGCAGTACACAGCCAAGCACACTTTACAGCTGGAATGCGACAGCCCTCATTTGTAGAGCCAAGGCCTGGTACTGCAAAAGAATACAGACAACTGCCTTCCCTCTCCAAACAGGAGCCCGGGACCAAGAGAGCCCCCCTGCTCTGCAGACAGCATCCTTCCCTCTCCTACTAGGAGCCCAGGACCAAGAGAGCCCCCCCCCTGCTCTACAGACGGCATCCTTCCCTCTCCTACTAGGAGCCCAGGAACAAGAGAGCTCCCCTGCTCTGCAGACAGCATCCTTCCCTCTCCAAACAGGAGCCCAGGAACAAGAGAGCTCCCCTGCTCTGCAGACAGCATCCTTCCCTCTCCAAACAGGAGCCCAGGAACAAGAGAGCTCCCTGCTCTGCAGACAGCATCCTTCCCTCTCCAAACAGGAGCCCAGGAACAAGAGAGCTCCCCTGCTCTGCAGACAGCATCCTTCCCTCTCCAAACAGGAGCCCAGGACCAAGAGAGCCCCCTGCTCTGCAGACAGCATCCTTCCCTCTCCTACTAGGAGCCCAGGACCAAGAGAGCCCCCCCCTGCTCTACAGACGGCATCCTTCCCTCTCCTACTAGGAGCCCAGGAACAAGAGAGCTCCCCTGCTCTGCAGACAGCATCCTTCCCTCTCCAAACAGGAGCCCAGGAACAAGAGAGCCCCCCACCCTGCAGACAGCATCCTTCCCTCTCCAAACGAGAGCCCAGGACCAAGAGAGCCCCCCACCCTGCAGACAGCATCCTTTCCTCTCCAAACGAGAGCCCAGGACCAAGAGAGCCCCCCACCCTGCAGACAGCATCCTTCCCTCTCCAAACGAGAGCCCAGGACCAGGAGAGCCCCCCCACCCTGCAGACAGCATCCTTCCCTCTCCAAACGAGAGCCCGGGACCAGGAGAGGCCCCTCCCCCACCCTGGAGACAGCATCCTTCCCTCTCCAAAGAGGAGCCCAGGACCAAGAGATCCCCCAGCTCTGCAGACAGCATCCTTCCCTCTCCAAAGAGGAGCCCAGAACCAAAAGAGCCCCCCTGCTCCGCAGACAGCATCCTTCCCTCTCCAAACAGGAGCCCAGGACCAAGAGAGCCCCCCACCCTGCAGACAGCATCCTTCCCTCTCCAAACGAGAGCCCAGGACCAAGAGAGCCCCCCACCCTGCAGACAGCATCCTTCCCTCTCCAAACGAGAGCCCAGGACCAAGAGAGCCCCCCACCCTGCAGACAGCATCCTTTCCTCTCCAAACGAGAGCCCAGGACCAAGAGAGCCCCCCCCCCTGCAGACAGCATCCTTCACTCTCCAAACGAGAGCCCAGGACCAGGAGAGCCCCCCCCCCTGCAGACAGCATCCTTCCCTCTCCAAACGAGAGCCCAGGACCAGGAGAGCGCCCCCACCCTGCAGACAGCATCCTTCCCTCTCCAAACAAGAGCCCGGGACCAGGAGAGGCCCCTCCCCCTCCCCCCCTCCCCCCCCCCCAACCTGGAGACAGCATCCTTCCCTCTCCAAAGAGGAGCCCAGGACCAAGAGAGCCCCCATCTCTGCAGACAGCTTCCTTCCCTCTGCAAAGAGGAGCCCAGGACCAAGAGAGCCCCCATCTCTGCAGACAGCTTCCTTCCCTCTCCAAACGAGAGCCCAGGACCAAGACAGCCCCCCTGCTCTGCAGACAGCATCTTTCCAGGACCAAGAGACCCTCCCTGCTCCGCAGACAGCATCCTTCCCTCTACAAACAAGAGCCCAGGACCATGAGATCCTCCCTGCTCCACAGACAGCATCCTTCCCTCTCCAAACAGGAGCCCAGGAACAAGAGAGCCTCCCTGGTCTGCAGACAACAAACTCCCAGGAGGCCAAAACCTGTTCCCAACCTCTTTAATCCTTGTACAAACACTAAGGCACATACACACCTGAAGAGTTAAAGTACAGAGAGTGAACCATCTTAATAAGAAAGGCCTCCAACAGTTGCAGGAAACGTATACTCCTAGTGGAAGTCTGACAGGATACTAACTCGCCAACAACTGTGAACCCCGCAACGCCATACTAGAACATAAGGAGGTATCTCTGCAACCACCCAGGGATCAGTGGGAGGGCTGCACAGAGGGTATATATGACAAAGAGTGGCAGAGGGCCCTGGAGTGCCCCAGGGGGCTCTCCAAAGGCCAGTTTTAAGTTCATCCAATTAAACATTTTATACAAGGCCTACCTTATGCCATCAAAACCTTAATCAGGTTTACCCTGGAGTGACCGTAAACCGCCCCAGAACAGCACTCGACCGCAGACTGCCCACATATGTCAGTGATTGCATAAAACTCCGCCCCTAAGGCGGTGATGTCCTTCAAATTAGCCTCTTAGTGACGAGTAGACCAACATTAGAACACATTGAACCCCGTTTACTGGGTATAAACCCCAGGCCTGAAAAACCAAAGTTGCAACAAAATTTCCTGACTTAAAATCTTAGAATGGCCAACCTGGCTATAACCATGAGATGGAAATCCTCCGTGTCCCCTTTTTTTAGTTCATGGCGAAAGTTCTTTGAATATTGGTCTGAAGCTAAAAATAAAGGGCTTTGCGGTGAAGAAAAGCAGGGTTTGCGGATAGATCCCATTGCTGGGCAATGGACCAAACTCCTACAGACTTTCAAAGAATCCGGTAAGGACACTGATGGACCGCCAAGAACCACTATCCCCAATTAAATTACCCTGTGTATATGAAAAATGTAAAGATCTCGCACACCACACGGTATCCGCGACTGCTCAGTGCACTTCCTCGTGATGGTACCCACCCTCGAGACAACTGCCCCAAGCTGCCACCTACCCACTCTGCAGTCGAATTACCTATTAACAACATGGTATCATCCACCCTCGAGACAACTGGCCCAAGATGCCACCCACCTACCCACTCTGCAGTCGCATTACCTATTAACAACGTGGTATCATCCACCCTCAAGACAACTGCCCCAAGCTGCTGCCACCTACCCACTCTGCAGTCGCATTACGTATTGACAACGTGGTCTCATCCACCCTCGAGACAACTGCCCCGAACAAATCTCTTTCTTGATTACTTTGATCTTCTTCCGAGCAAGAAAGAGATGATTTCTTGGAATCTATAAAGAAACCTAAGAACTGAATTGTCCTCAATGGAATTAGAATTGGTTTCTTTTGATTTATTATAAACCCTAGATTCTGGAGAAGAGATATTGCCCACACTGTCTGTAGTAATTTTATGTAGCTGGCCATTATTAATATATTGTCCAGATATATAATTAATCGTACTCCATGAAGACGTAACAAGAAGCCCTCAGCAGATCCTACGGACCTCAAGAACTACCGACCCATCTCCCTCCTCCCCTTCGCGGCCAAAGTCACAGAGAAGACCATCAACGCCCATCTAATGAAATTCATCAAAGAAAACTCCATCCTCGACCCCTCCCAATCCAGATTCCCCAGCAACCACAGCACTGAGACTGCTCTACTCGCCGCTACAGATGACAAACGCACCCTCCTCGACCAAGGACACACCGCTGCCCTGATCCTACTCGACCTCTCTGCAGCCTTCGACACAGTCTCCCACTGCACACTCACCGCCAGAGTCCACGATGCCGGCGTACAGGGAACCGCCCTCGACTGGCTCTGCTCCTTCCTCACTGGCAGAACCCAAAGAATCAGACTGCCGCCCTTCCTCTCCGAACCCACAGAGATCAACTGCGGAGTACCCCAAGTATCATCGCCCAGCCCTACGCTCTTCAACATCCACATGGCCCCCCTCGCCGCCATCGCCAGACAGCACGGACTCAGCATAGTATCCTACGCCAACGACACCCTGCTCATCCTCTCCCTCACCAAAGACCCTATCACCCCCAGACTCAGCTTCCAAGAAGGAATGAAGGACGTTGCATCCTGGATGAGCAGCAACTGCCTGAAGCTCAATTCAGAGAAGACAGAGGTCCTCATCCTCGGACCCTCCCCCTCTGCATGGGACAACACCTTCTGGCCCACCGCCCTCGGCAGCCCTCCCACCCCCATGGACCACGCCCGAAACCTCAGCATCGTACTCGACTTCTCCCTCTCCATGACCCGACAGGTCAACGCAGTCGCCTCCACCTGCTTCAACACCCTCTGCATCCTGTGGAAGACCTTCAAATGTATCCTTCCCCCGAATCAAGGAAGACTGTCACCCACGCACTCATAACCAGCAGACTGGACTACAGAAACGCCCTCTACGCCGGGATCAACAAGTCTCTGCTCCGCAAACTACAGACCATACAGAACACTGCAGCCAGACTCATCCTCGGCACCCCTCGACACGAACAAATCACCAAACACCTGCGAAACCTCCACTGGCTCCCCGTCGAAAAGAGAGTACCGTTCAAGGTACTCGCCCACGCCTACAAATGCCTACACAACACAGGACCCCAATATCTCAACAAAAGAATCTCCTTCCATGTACCCAAGAGAAACCTCTGATCCTCCAACCTCGCCCTCGCCGAACCCCGCGCATCGGCAGAGTAAGAACGGGTGAAAGAACCTTCTCCTGCATCGGGGCCAAGACCTGGAACGAGGTCCCGATCGACATCAGATGCACCCCCACCCTGCACATCTTCAGGAAGACCCTCAAGTCCCGGCTCTTCGACTGACCGGAGCTGCTCCCCCCCAGCACCTTGAGAACCTCACAGGTGAGTAGCGTGCTTAAAATCCCCTGATTGAAGGCTACCACTGGCTTCAGGAGTTTGGAGAAACAGTAGAGGGCTGAAGACAGGCTGAAAGGTAATGAGAGGAATTGGAACTTGCGGCCTTGCCAAATGAAATGTAGGTAACAAGAATGTGAATGAGAATGGATAGATCAGCTTGCTTGAAATCTATTTTGATCATCAAGTTGTTCTTCTGAAAAGAGTCTCTTAGGCAATGTATCCCCTCCATCTTGAAATGTCTGTACAAAACAAAACCACAGTGGAATAAAATTCTATCCGATATCCTTGAATTGTTTGAAAAACCCATTGGTCTGAAGTAATTTGCCTCCAGTTATTGAGAAAGAGAACGAGTCTGCCACCCAGCTTTCTCAGGGGGAGAGGGGGATTTAAAACCACATGACCTGCCTGTATTTGCACGGCTCTGTGACAAACACGAGGGGTAAAGACTTTCTTGAGGTTTTGTTGCACCTCATCCAGAGAGGTGAAGGTTTTTACGGAAGCAGATATGTCCTTGATGAAGTGATCACCAAAAAGATGACCACCTGCTTCAGAACCAAGTTCCTTCTGTGACATATCCACCAGCTTAGGGTCTATTCTCATGAGGATAGATTTCATCCTCTCTGCAGCACTGGCATTGCCCAAGAGGCAGATAGCCCGTTGGCTCCAACCTCTGAGAAGAGGCAAATTGACAGGAGTGCCTGTAAGCGCAGCATCTTCTGATATTTCTAAAATTTGAGTGAAAAGACCCAGGATACCTAATCATTTATCCCGGCAGTGTCTAAGCGCTTTATCAATTCCTTTTTTGGATCTTTACCTTTTTTTTATTTTTTATTTTAAAGGAAGTCGACCATAGCTGGGTCAATGTCTGCAGTAGATACCAATTTATGAGGGAGACTAGGCCTGGGACGCTCCATAATGGGGGCATGGATAAAATGTGCTTTTCGAAAAAGAGGAGTAGAGGACCCTGGGTGGCTGCACAATGGAGAAGTGCACGGTGTGCATTCCGTCCTACAAGAGCTGGCGCCCAGGCCCCTTTACATCACATCTCCCTCAGATTCGTTTTCATCCTCTGCACCCTTCTCCCTCCCCAGGAACCTATGGTACACGGGCAGCTCCTTTCCTTTGCATTCTTCAAAACTCAGATAATGAGGTGTTCTCTTCCGCTCCTCCCGTAATGCATACATGAGCATGGGTGGTGTGTGGAAGCCATGCTCGTGGTGTCCAGGATGTGTGGAAGAGAGCTGGTGTGTGCAGAGAATGACTGATAGAGTGTAGTGTGACAGGGGTTCATTGTGTAGGGGAATGTGGTGGCAGACCCAGGGCTTCTTTTCAGTGCTTTAATATTGCAGAGTTCGTTATATAGCTTCATGCACCCAAACATATAGGAGTAAGGCATGGACACTGGTGGGCGACCAATAAAACCTCATCTTTTCTCGGATTGGTTAATTCACGTGACCGGAGAGAAAAAGCAGTGTTAGGTTTGTGTTGTCTACTCATTCACAATGCCCTGTGAATTTTTGTTGTCTCTGTTTAACAGAAAGAACATGAGACCTGATTTAGAGTTCGACAGGCAGGTATTCCATCGCAAACAAGACCGATATCCTGTCTCTTATTACTACTTCATTATATCCTAATGCACTTATGTAAGGTGGACCAGATACCGGTCAGGTCTGTGACTAGAGTGCCCATCCGTCCACCAAACTCTAAGTCAGGCCCATAGTCCTAGCTTATGGTTCTTTAAGTTGTTTTGCTCATGCAACACTAATTCCGGATTTCTTTTTCATTCTGACAGGTGATTGAAACACAGAAAGAAAGTAAAAAAAGAACATAAAATCTTTGTAAAGAAGTCCTCTGTGCCAATAGATGTGAAAACACCGAACAAGAATCTGCACTAGCTCGCTTCTGGGCTGTTAGCGCCAAGACATCGTGTGGTATTCGTGTGCTGTATAAATCTTAATAACATGACATGATATCAAGGGTCGAAGGAGACACTTCTCAGACATCAGAAACTAGAGCCCCACCATGGAGATACCAAGATAAAAAAGAGAAACTGAATATTTTAGTTTCCCCAAAGATCATGTGTTTCTCATAAAGGTGAGAACAGCTTCCACTGCAAAGAATCTCTTCCTAATACCCTCTGGCAGAGCGATCAGAGGAGCTGATATTTGTGTGTTTATACCAGCACTTTAGCAGGAAGTGGAGTTGGAGTCTGTAAGCTGAACTGCAAAGGAAACAGGCCACATATTGTATTGAATGACTAAACCTTCACCATAAAGAGATATTAAACAGAACAATAAAAACACTGTTAAATTAATGACAGAAGATAGAATATAACTACACTGGATTAAATAACAATTTTATTAATGGAAGATGAACATTTGAAGATGCCACAAAATGGAGGAAGTAAGAGTCCACCTAAAAGATTACACTGGTGAAAAATCATATCAGTGTTCTGAATGTGATAAGGGTTTTGCTGTAAGGCATCGTTTACTAGTCCATCAGAGAATTCACACGAATGAGAAGCCATATAAATGTACTGAATGCGACGGGACATTCAGAACAAATGAACGTTTATTAATCCATCAGCGAACACATACCGGTGAGAAACCATATAAATGCTCTGAATGTGACAAAGCTTTCGGTATAAAACAGCTTTTATCAATTCATCTCCGAACACACACTGGTGAGAAACCATATAAATGTTCTGAATGTGACAAAGCTTTCGGTATAAAACAGCTTTTATCAATTCATCTTCGAACACATACAGATGAGAGACCATTTAAATGTTCTGAATGTGAAAAGACTTTCAGGCAAAAGCGGTATTTATTAAGACACCAGAGCATTCACACCGGTGAAAAGCCGCATAAATGTTCTGAATGTGAAAAGGCGTTCAGACTAAAGCATCATTTATTAATGCATGAGCGAATACACACTGGCGAGAAGCCGCATAAATGTTCTGAATGTGACGGAGCGTTCGTTACAAAGCATCAGTTATCAGTACATGAGCGAACACATACTGGTGAGAAACCATATAAATGTACAGAGTGTGACAAGGCTTTCAGTCATAAGGCAGATTTTTCATATCATCAGAGAACCCATACTGGTGAGAAACCATATAAATGTCCTGAATGTGGCAAAGCTTTCAAGATAAAACTGTTTTTAGCAGAGCATCAGCGAATACATACTGGCGAGAGGCCATATAAATGTTCTGAATGTGGAAAAGCTTACAGACATAGTTCTGTTCTGTCAAACCATCGGAAAACCCATCAGAGGTTTTCACCTCCGATCCACAGCTGAAACGATATAGTCAAAACTATATTATTGAGAAACCATATGAGTGTTTTTAATGTAGGGCATGTAATAAAAATGAGCATTAATCAATCCATCAGCTAACACTTAATGGCGAGAAACCACTTTGATGTTCTGAATGTGACGATGCCTTCAAGGGAAACATATTTTTATTTCTACATTGGAAACACCAGACTAAGTGTGAATATGCTGTCATTACATGTAATAGCAGCTGATATTGGTGAGGGAGAAATCACTGATGCTAAACTGTTGAGGAACATCTGATACAGCATCAGCTCAATCAAACTGTTGATAAAACATTGTTGTGTTCTCCGCAAGTAAATACCAGGAGCCAGGATGTATTTAAGTCTTCTTTATTTCATCCATCTGTCCAAGTTACATCTGTCTTGAATCCAGCCAGCACTGGTGTGGTACCAGCCCCACCAGGAGCAGCCTGCCTAGCTGCTCAGCCCATCTCTAACTGCCAACACTCATCCACTCAGACACCCAGGCATTCCACGCATCACAGGCACACCAACATTCCGTAACCAACTCACACTCTGGCTGAGCAGCTAGAGGCAGCAGGGCTGGAGTACATGTTATACAACTAAGTAGGGTATAACATTATCCCTTTATCTTCAAAGAAAACGAAAAATGAATATAAAGTAACATCAAGCAAGAACTATAAACAAGAAAACGAAAAATGAATATAAAGTAACCTCAAGCAAGAACTATAAACAAGAAAAATGAATAATGGTACAAGTCTCACGGATGCAGCAATAAAGACAAAAACATCGCAGGAGAAAGAACCATTAAAGCAAGAAAGGATGGTAAAGATACAGCAAATAAACAATTGACCAACAATATCCCCCATCCTCCCTAATAAGAGATTATAAAACATTTTGATAAAACCCCGCAACACAAATGCCAAAAAGCATAACGTAGAGTAGCGAAAGGTAGCATACCCTGCAACTTCAATCCCAAAAGTAAGGGAACAAACATGTATATGGGTCGTCACCCATAGAAACGCCCGTGTAGGGATGTACCTTGGTACTGCGCGCAACAGCAAGTGGAGAACAAGACCATATCCCAACCCTGTGTAAGGGTTGGCCTAGATACATTATGAGAACTAACCCATGCCCAACCCCCTTGTAGAGGTTACATACCCCCATGTAGGAGTAACAAACAGTCAAAGTAATGGGAAAGTTATCCCACAACCATCCCACGTGTATGGGACCTATGTGAGGATAATCTAAAGTCAATATGGGAACTAACCCGTCCCCAACCCCGTCGTAGAGGTTACTACCTGGGATTAAAACCCAACCGTACCCCTGACCTAGGGGATAAACTGTGATGACCACCCTCAGAGACTAGGACGTCCCAACCATAAGTGTAACACTGTGGCATCACTACAAATAAACAAAGAAATACACTGTTAATACACTTCCAACTAGTGTAAGCACCAATGACCTGTGCCCCACGCCGGTGAGCGATCTCTCACCCGAATACAACCACTCTGAGTCACACCAGATTTGTACCCAACACCAGAAACAAGAAACAACACTGTAGATGTTTCTGTTATGTTTAACGTCAGTACTTGAATCACCATGAAGATTTGTGGGAATAAACATAACCCACCCCGTGTAAAGATGGATAAAAGTAAGAAAGTACCTAAAATCCAAAAGTCATACCTCCCATAAAGGACATGTACAAATTGGCATATGAAAACTGAATAGAATTTGCCATAGGGCTACAAGCTCGAAATTTTAAAAATTGTCACTAGATGGCAGTGTAACACAGAGCAATGACAACCCTGCACTGCACTCTAGAAATGCTTTCTGTCACCACGAAGAAAAATGAAATACAGTACATGGTGAGAAGAGACCAAGCGGTAATGTGAAAGCAACTCCGACATACATGAAACGGAGGATTCCACTCAGAGGATGTCCAGAAGAAAATATGATGTAAAGTGCAAACCCCAAAGTTCTGCGTAATCCACAGGCACACCAACATTCCGTAACCAACTCACACTCTGGCTGAGCAGCTAGAGGCAGCAGGGCTGGAGTACATGTTATACAACTAAGTAGGGTATAACAAACATGCTTGTGATAAATATGACAGACTGTTGAACAGCGGTTATACAACACCATGAGCCCTGGGCACTGCTCTCCCGTGCTGCTTCTCCACTCTCCTTCCTCCCTGTTTTTCAGAGTGCTTTCTCCTGCTTTTCCCCTCGTTTTTCTTGCTGCTTTCTCTTTCCTTCCCCTGTTTTTCTGAGTGCTTTTCCCTTGTTGTTTTTTTAACTGCTTTCTCCTTTACCTCCCTGTGTTTCTGACTGCTTTTTCCTGCTTTTCCCACGTTTTTCACTGCTTCTTCCTGTTTTTTTCCCCTCATTCGCTGCTCCGCCTGTTGCCTGTTTGCCTGCCTTCCGCCTAGCCCTGCCCACTGCTTCCCATCGCCCTCCTTCCTCCCAGGACCTACTTAATGGAGGCCGCAGCGCTACCCCATTGTGCAGACTCCGGGCCCAGCTCTCCTGTGCTGCTGCACCCCTCTCCTGCCTCCCTGTTTTTCTGAGTGCTTTCTCCTGCTTTTGCCTCCTTTTTACTACATTCTCTGTGAAGCAGTTAGCAACTCCGGCGCCCTGAGACCCTCACGGGTGATTTGCAGCACTTTATATATCCTGATTGATTGAATGCAAAGGCGAGAAAACCCAAGTACATTCTATTCATGAACCATAGAATTCTGATTCACCAGAGGCTTGTTGTATTCTCATATGCTGTGGTGCTTTAAACAATATGATCCACGGTGTGTTCTAGCGTTGCTATGCAACTTGACATAGCTGTGTTCTTAACTGGTCAGTTGTTTGCTGGCTGGACAGGGAACACCAACGTTTCTCTGGCGCTCCTAATAAAGTACTCTTATTCATCAATTGAGATCTCCGTGTCTTTCCGAATAGAACAGATGGCGACGATCAGCTGGGAAGAATAGAGGAGAATAGAGGAAAGGAGCGCAGAGTGAAGTGTATCTTCTGTTGGTGCAACGAGAACTCATGCGTGCTGTGAAGCATTCTGAAGAAGACGACGCGTAAAGTAAGGAATTGACCTCAAATTTATGCGTGAGCCAGATAATTGACCACTGCGGTCGTCTTGGATGGTGTAATCTCCGTGTGCTGATGTTTTCCGCGCTTGCAATCAGATACGAAGGCATTGTTATTTGATGCGAGGGAAAGAAGAGAAAAGTGAGGAGAGTGAAAGAACGCAAATCACAGCGTGAGCCCCGTATACGTGAAGGCGCGATCGTGTTGCAGTGCAAATGGAAGATTTAACAGCGCACTAAATTCCTTCAACAAAAGGCTGTTATTCATACCTTTACAGTGACAGTTGTCTTTCGAAAGGACACAGCTGTGTGGAAGTTCCATTGCTCTGTTGTCTCGAGCCTATCGTGTCTCCAAGTCGAACGCACAGTGACGCTCAGTCTGGTTTATGTGATAGACGTGGGGACATACTTACGCATTGACATCGACGACGTGGTGACGTGCGGCGGCCATTTTAGATGCTTACACAGACATCGGAGTTAAAGACTACAGTTACGTAGTATTTACCTCGTCCTGCTTTGCTAAAAAAAAAAAATAAAAAAACGGAGAGCACAACGGAAAGGAAATAGGAACAGGAGTCCACACAAAGTAAAGTTTCCACATTCGCGAGGTACTGTAAAAAAAAAAGAGTGTGGAGCAGATTCATCGCTTGGATGCTACTGAATAAGTACACTGGCTGCAAATCAAACTGAACAAGTGCGAATACTTATTCCATCAAATAGTTTATCTCATCTTATATGATAAGTACATCAAACAGCAGTATTTATCTGCAAATTATTTATTGTACATTCATTGCACAAAGTGTTATACAAGTACTTATACTTATCTCAGCGACTTTATAATTTTAACACCTGCGATAAAATTACCCTGCAGTGTTATTTAATTACCTATTACCTGAAGTGAGTAAAAAGTATAAGAATGGATGTTGCGGTAATTCCCCCACCCCTATTCCTACAGCAACTTGGCGAACCTCCTATTGAGTGGGATGAATGGATAGAGATATTCGAAAATTATATTGAGGCTTTAGATGGGGAAGATTTTAGTGCAGCTAGGAAAAAAGCATTACTCTTAAGTACTCTAGGTAAGGAGGGGCAGCATGCATTTAAGTACTTACCTGTTTCTACAGACGGTGAGGGTAGAGCTATTTCCAATATATATTTAGAAGCAAAAGCGAGGTTAAGAAAACAATTTGCTAAAGAAGTGAATATTGTTATGTGTAGGCACAAGTTCTATACTCAACCTCAAAGGTGTGATGAAACGGTAGATCAGTTTGTAACACGTCTACGCGAATTATCCATCAAATGCCAATTTGGTGGGATGAGGGATGAAATGATCAGGGATCAGCTCATTGTTCAGTGTGGTAATAAAAAAATGCAGGAAAGGTTATGGGCTGCGAAATACCCAACTTTGAGCAACGCAATAGAAATAGCTAAGGTTGTTGTGCAGTCAGATGCATGTATGAAGGAAATGGAAAATAAAGACAGTGCAACTGGAGTCTCAAGTGTAGAGCAAGAAGATGTTAATGCTGTCGGAAAGAAAAGTACACTTGGAAAAAGGTACAATAACAATGTGATGAAGAATATGGATCATAATAAATCGGATGAGAGGATGTGTACCAGATGTGGTAGCACGTATCACACTGCTGAGTATAAAAAATGTTATGCGATTGACAAAGTGTGTAAAAAATGTGGCCGAAAGGGACATTTCTTTAAGATGTGTAGAACATATAACAAGTCTAAGGTAACCGTAGTACAGAGTGTGAGGAATACAATGGACATGGATGATGTAGAGGGTACAGACAAAATTCTATGTGTCGATGAAGATGATATTACATCCACACCTGGAAGGAGATTTAGGCCTAAGGCAGTTTTTAAAATACAAGGCAAAGAAATTGAGTTAATGTTTGACTCAGGCTCATTTTATACCATCATTCCCCAAGAATTGTTTAACTGTAATTGGCCAGATACTGTCTTACTTCCCAAAGATATCAATCCTGGAGGGTATCAGGGTGAGAAGATTGACATTATTGGCTACATGACAACTGAAATTCTGTTCCAAAACAGGAGTGTGAAGGGGAAGGTCTATGTAGCGAAAAAGGGACCACCAATTTTAGGTTGGGCACACCAATATGATTTACACATTATCATAAATCCCAGGGCCACACATCAGGTTATGATTGTCGATGAGATCACCACTGATACCATTGTTGAAAGTGTAAGTAACCTATTTTCTGAAGAGATTGGCGAGCTCAAAGGTTATGTGCACAAAATTGTACTCAAACCGGATGCTGTTCCCATGCAGCACAAGGTAAGAAAGGTTCCCATCATTGCCAGACAAGAGGTAAAACGTATGCTAGAGGAGATGGTAAAACAAGATATAATAGAACAAATAGAAACTTCCAGATGGATTTCACCAGTGGTGATCACGGGCAAACCTGATGGTAGTTATAGGTTCTGTGTGGACTTGCGCACATTGAACCAAAATATTGTGGTTGACAATTTCCCTTTGCCAAACATAAATGAACTTATCTTGTCACTAAAAGGAGGAAGATTTTTCTCGAAGTTAGACCTTCGTAGTGCATACCACCAGATTAAACTATAAGGAATCGAGATCATTAACAGCATTCATTACCACAGAGGGAGTATTCCAGTTTAACAGGATGCCATTTGGTTTAGCGTCCGCTGCTGGAGTATTCCAAAGGATGATGGGTTCAGTCCTCAAAGGAACAAAAAATGTTGTGCATTTCCAAGATGATGTATTGGTATTTGGAGACACAAAAGAACATCATAACTTAGCTTTAAAAGAAGTTTTGAATAAAATGATTGATGCTGGATTAACTTTGAAAAAGGAAAAATGCAAATTTTGTGTTGAGGAAGTAGAATACCTTGGCTACACATTGTCTGCAGGAGGAATTAAACCAAAACGGGATCTTCTAGAGGCCATAAGAAAGGCTCCTGCACCTGTAGACAAAGACCAACTTAGGTCTTTTCTCGGGCTCATAGAGTACTATGCCAAATTTGTGTATAACTTTGCAGAAAAAACAGAACATATTAAGAAATTGTTGAGGAAGGGGTACAAATTTGTGTGGTCTGATGACCAACAGAATGCTTTTGAAAGAATCAAACAAGAAATATGCGATGCGAAAGTATTAACCCCGTTTGATACTAAGTTAAAGTCCATCCTCACGGTTGATGCAAGTGCTGTAGGTCTGGGGGCTGTTTTAGCACAATTACACACATCAGGTGTAATGCCAGTAGCTTTTGCTTCCAGATCACTCACTACTTAGTCATTGAGAGGGAAGCCTTAGCGGCAGCATGGGCAGCAGAATATTTTCGCATGTATTTGTGGGGTTTTCAATTTACTCTACGTACTGACCATAAGCCCCTAATAAAGATTCTATCTCCTGGGGGTGCGGTAAAAGGATCAGAAAGACTTGCTAGGTTGGCTGCTCGCTTGCAAGAGTATTTATATAGAGTTGAATACATTGCAGGCTGGAAAAATTGTCACGCTGATGGGTTGTCAAGATTACCCCTACCTTGGTATGAGGTTGATAAAATACAAGTGGAATCCTATGAAAGTGAGGGCGCAGTTGCTGTAACTGAAGAATTAGTGGAAGCATGCAATGGAGCGATTGATAAAAAAAGTGGATAGAATGCATGTCCAAAGATGTAGCTCTACAAATAGTCAAAGATTTAATCGTTAAAGGTGGTAGACGTGAGAGCACACTTCCTATTGCTGTAAGACCGTTTGGAAAAGTTCTGGAAGATTTGTCTATATCTGACAAGGAGGGAAATGTTATAATGAAGGAAGATAAGTTTATTCCTCCACAAGATTTGAAATTTATTTCGTTTAAATTGGCCCTTGAAGGACATATGGGTCAATCACTCACAAAGAAAAGGTTAAGAGAGCACTTCTGGTGGCCTGGCATGGACCAACAAGTATCTGAATGGGTGGAAAGGTGTGTAGATTGTGTGGAGAGTGAAAAAAGATTGAAGGTTGGTAGTCAGTTGGAAATGGGCAAAATTGATGATCCAGGTCTACCCTGGCACACTGTGTGTTTTGACTTCATTGGTCCCTTTGCGTCCTTAAGTTTGGATTTGAAGTTTGGGGTGGTTATGGTGGATGTGACATCCAAATGGTTAATTGTGAAATTTGTACGAGAAATCACCACAAAGAATACTATTCATGTGCTTAGTGAAATCTTCAGAGAAGAGGGTTACCCCGTTAAGTTAGTTACAGACAATGGCACGCAACTTATCTCAACAGAAATGACTACTTATTTAAAGTCTTGTGGGGTCATACATGCTAGGACATCTCTTTATAACCCACAGGGAAATGGAATTGTGGAAAGGGCTAACCGCTTGGTTAAGGGTGTCATTCAGATGGCTGTTGCGAATAGAGGTGATGTAAAAAAGATGGTAAATGATCTAGTGTGGGCTTATCGTACAACTGAAAATTCGGTTTCTGGGAAGGTTCCCTTTGTGGTCATGAGGGGACGTTGTGCGAGTACCAAATTAATTCCGGCATGGATGAAAGACCTTATCGGTCTAGCAAATTTGGATTATGACAAAGCAGATCATGAGAAAATATCAATATGTGAGGGGACTATAAAACCCAATGATTTAGTAAAAGTCAAACCTGGTCGTGTGAGTGGGGGTTTTACTAAATTTCGGGGTCCATACAAAGTTAGAAATGTGCATAAAGGGCATGTTACTTTATTCAATGGTGAAAATTGGAATATGAGGAGAGTTGCCCTCTACAAAAAAAACAATGATCACGAGAAGAGTGGTAGTAGTTCTAAGACTTATAGCAATTTCAATCCTCACTTATTCATGAGTGATGAAGAGGTTATTAGTAGACCACTCAGTGACCACTCAAGGGACAGGGGTGATGGCCTGGGAGATGTTACCAATAGAGGTGTTTCACAAAGAACCAGATGTCCTCCTAGGTATCTTCAAGAATATGTATGTGGGGATTTTTAATGGTCAATGTACTTGTGTCACAAAGAACCTCATGTTTTTGTCAATGTATCTCAAAGACTATGTTTATGGAGAACTCGACATGTTTTGTATTCTCACATAGCAATGTTTTATTTATGTATTTGTTTATCATTTTATTGTAATTTAAAGGAAAGAGGATATGTTGTATTCTCATATGCTGTGGTGCTTTAAACAATATGATCCACGGTGTGTTCTAGCGTTGCTATGCAACTTGACATAGCTGTGTTCTTAACTGGTCAGTTGTTTGCTGGCTGGACAGGGAACACCAACGTTTCTCTGGCGCTCCTAATAAAGTACTCTTATTCATCAATTGAGATCTCCGTGTCTTTCCGAATAGAACAAGGCTCTCGCTTGTACCTGAAAGAGCCAACGTCGGAGACAGCCTTGCCTCAGTTTGTCATACAAGCTTCGTTTTCTAAGACCTTCCTAAAACTGAACCCAAAAAGAATTCACTTTTATCACAAATATAAAAAGACAAGCTCAGATGAAGCGCGTTGCAACCTGATTTTAGACACTTCTTCAGCACCTCTCAATGTAAATGAAAACTATATGCTTTACCATGGTCTTCTTCACTGCCTTCCTCACCAAAAAACTGCGAATGTTTGGTGCGAGCTCCCTCCTTCGCTAGGATCTCTACAGCAGGGTCGAAAATGATGGTAGACTCTCAATGGTGCCAGCGCCCTGCGCACTAACAACCCTGGCTCTACATTAACTCCACTGAAAAGTTTTCTTGAGGCTGTTGATAGAGGATAAAAATATGATCACATTTGTTCTAATCCAAATTAACACTGGCTGTTGCTCCAAATCATTATCCTCTTCAAGATGTTCTACATCACATACAAAACAATGCCAAACAACGCTTCTCTTCTCCTGGCTGAAAAACTGAACCCCTCAGGAGAGAGGGCGAGGAGCAGCATCACAACATAAGGTACCTGAACGTTACAAGTGAAGAATTAAAAAACGAACACACATCGGCAATGCCAATGGGTCTCAGCCGTGAAACTATTGGCTTTGTGAAGTATTCGTTTTTCAAACAGCGAGGGTGGAAATTGATGCACTCCCATGGAGCACTCCAAGCTAATTTAAACAAGCATTTACAATGCAATCGGTCTCTCATTTGCAAAAGTTAGAGCTTTTGGTGTTGTAAATGACTATGTCTTTTACCCATGTGTTTTGGTTTGAAGTAGAGTGGATGTATGTTGTTTGAGGTGGAATTGTTAGTTGTGGAATTGTGTGGGGTGTAGTGTATTGGTGTAGTGGAATTATGTGGCATGGTGTATAGATAGGGGTGAGAGCTGCACAGAATAGATTGAAAGGAAGATATAGAGGGATAGTTCGTTTGTGCACAAAGTGGTGAATGAACTCCAGACAGAGGAGCAGAAAGAATGTAAGACACAGGTACTCATAGTACGGCCCGCGGGCCGCCAGCGGCCCGGCAAGCCTTCCTTGGCAGCCCCCGGACCTTGCAGACATCGTACCTGTGTTTTGTTTTTAAAGTGTGTCAGCAAACACCGCCGGTTGCATCAGCGCGGACTCCGAGAGACTCTGCTCTATGGGGGCCGGGCAATTCCAGCGATAGTCAGAGTGGAGATGCAAGGGCGCTAAGGAGAGGTGAAATACAACAAAGCCTCATTAACAAGTAAATGGTCTTTTAAAGACCTGTGAAGTACTCGGGTGCGGCTGTTTCTCAGCCCGGGAAGCTGTCTCAGCCCGGGCTGCCACACACGCAAGGTGAGGTGACAGAGGGTGACAGAGGACAGCAGGGAGTGAGAGCCGGGTGAGATGACAGAGGGTGACAGAGGGCAGCAGGGAGTGAGGGGGGGCTGTCTCTGGGCTGGTGACGGGGACGTGTAGACACAGTACGTGTGCACTGCCCGAGGCACAGAGACAGATAGAGACAGAAACAGACAGATAGAGATAGAGATAGAGATAGAGATAGAGAGAGACAGATAGAGACAGAGCCAGATAGAGACAGATAGAGGCAGAGACAGATAGAGGCAGAGACAGATAGGGGCAGAGACAGATAGGGGCAGACAGAGCTAGATAGCGGCAGAGACAGGGACAGACTGCCAGAGGCAGAGACAGATAGAGGTAGAGACAGAGAGAGAGACAGAGATAGAGACAGAGATAGAGGCAGGGACAGATAGAGGCAGAGACAGACAGAGGCAGAGACAGACAGAGGCAGAGACAGACAGAGGCAGAGACAGAGAGGCAGAGACAGGGACAGACAGAGACAGATAGAGACAGGGGCAGACAGATAGAGGCAGAGACGGAGAGGGAGACAGGGACAGACAGAGACAGATAAAGGCAGAGACAGGGACAAACACAGACAGATAGAGGCAGAGACTGACAGAGAGACGGAGAGAGAGAGGGAGACGGAGAGAGAGAGGGAGACAGGGAGAGTGAGGGAGAGAGGTAGGGAGAGGGAGGGAGACAGAGGGAGGGAGACAGAGGGTGACAGAGGGAGGGAGAGAGGGAGACAGAGAGAGAGGGAGAGAGGGAGACAGAGGGAGGGAGTCAGAGGGAGGGAGAGACAGACAGAGGGAGACAGACAGAGGGAGTCAGAGGGAGGGAGAGGGAGACAGACAGAGGGAGACAGAGGGAGACAGACAGAGGGAGGGAGACAGGGGGAGGGAGACAGGGGGAGACAGACAGGGGGAGACAGACAGGGGGAGGGAGACAGAGAGAGGGAGACAGAGAGAGGGAGACAGAGGGAGACAGACGGAGGGAGACAGACGGAGGGAGACAGACGGAGGGAGACAGACGGAGGGAGACAGAGAGAGGGAGACAGAGAGAGGGAGACAGAGAGAGAGAGGGAGGGAGATAGAGAGAGAGGGAGGGAGATAGAGAGAGAGGGAGGGAGACAGAGTGAGTGGGAGACAGACAGAGTGAGAGAGAGAGGGAGAGAGAGAGAGCGAGGAAGAGAGAGAGAGTGAGAGAGAGAGAGGGAGGGAGAGAGATAGAGAGAGAGAGGGAGGGAGACAGAGAGAGGGAGGGAGAGATAGAGAGAGGGAGGGAGACAGAGAGAGAGAGAGACAGAGACAGAGACAGAGAGAGAGACAGAGAGAGAGAGAGAGAGAGAGAGAGAGAGGAGAGAGAGAGAGAGAGAGAGAGAGATGTGTGTATGCCGGGTCTGGTGGCTCAGTGGACGAAGGCGTCCGCTGCAGGGGCCTGTGTTCAACCTCATGGTCACAGTTTTTTTTTTCTCTAGCCCCACCCTCCTCCCCCACTGACCCCGCCCCCACCGGTGCGGCTCTCGGCCACAAACCACACTGTAAATTTGGCCCCCGAGAGAAAGTTTGTGAGTACCCATGATGTAAGAGAAGGAAGGGGAGAGCAGGCCACAGATGCATAAAGAAGGTGCAGCTGTGTATGCAGAAGACACCCCAAGAAGAGGAGTAGAGCGTGGCTATGAGGGACGGAAATCTTGAAAAGGCATGGGAAAGAAACGACACGAAGACCTGAAGTGAACCAATATGAGAGAGGCATGAAGAGTTCGTGAGAAAGTGAGAGTGTGGTGAGAGAGAGACAAATGGGAGGGGCACCCGGCGGGGGAGGCGAGAGGTGAACCAGTGTACAGCGTGAGGAGGTACAGGAAGGGAGCAAGGCTGAGCAGGCCGTATAAAGAGAAGATAACTTACTGAATGGACAGTGGAATCATGATGTAGGAGACTAATTGCTTGTGGAATACTCCTGTTTTCTTTTTCAACAGCATGAGGCATGCTGGGACTTTTAGGCCCTTCTTATGAGATAAACACTTAAACTACAAGTCCCACAAGCTGGCTGAAATGCACCGTTGTGGCATGGGGTCAGTTAGGAACTATGACAAGTCTCAAAACCTGTGGTATCTACAGTAACAGAATAAAACTGAGAAAACGTTGCCAGTTCCTAATGCGCTTACATGCTCCTCACTCGTGGTTCCTCACCCGCTTTAAGGCGCTCATTGCTGACCCGTCGCCGTAAAACAAAAATAACGCCAAGTAACAGTAGTTCTGGGATGGAAGAGATAGAACAGATAGGGAAATTAATGCGAATGACACAGAAAAGACACGGAAGCAGAGACAGAGGTGAAAGAGAAGAGGGGAGAGACAGAGGGAAAGGGAAAGAAAGGGGCTGCGGTGGGGAAGGGTGGCTGCGGGACAACCGAAAAGAAAATACAAATGCTGCGAGAGAGCGCCCTGCCCCACTGCTGTGCTAGAAAAGTCTGAGGATTTGGTAGGTCACGAGCACCTGCAGCAACCAGCTGACAGAGGTGTTCATAGTTTACCGACCTTTTTTTGTCACTGGACTATCGATTACGCTCACAAAGCACAATTTGCACAGACATTTGTACTACCTGACAAGCGCATACAATGCCAACATTTTAAAATATTTCCCCCATTGACTTCTATTGAAGGAGATGCAGTTTCAGACGGGAGACAGCCAAAGTAAAGCATAATCGGGAGCTTCCCGCCTGAATTCGGGCTGGACTGTTCCCATGAGGCACAGGGTCAAGACTGATTTGCATATAGCTGTGTCTGAACTGTGGTGGCGAAGTGAGCTAAAGAACGATGATGGCTTCAACCAGATCTGGGGGTGAGTGTCTGAAAAGTTTCAGCGCTCGTCCATCATCTCCTTGTGTTTGCTTTGAATCGGGTTTATTGGCATGTATAGTTAACAATCTATATCTATTTAATCTCACTTTCTTTACTTTCCAATGTCGGAGGTGGGATAACCTCACAGGAAATGAATGACAAGGAAGTGTGCTCATGATAATCTTCATTACAAAGTAAGTAAGCATGTCAATGAGCCACGAATTGGTGGTAGGAACAGCTCTTTCCTCTGAACAAGTCAGATATAATGCTTCTTCCGTGACCCTCTCGAAATATTACTGTTACCTAGCTTACATCATGCATCAATTCTTGTCAGAAAGAATTCTCATTGTGGCTTTGAAACTGTGGCATGTATGAGTTATGCTGTAATAGAATTCTGCCTGGCACTTATAAAGTTAAGGAGTATGAGAATAAGGGAAGTGTGGGGTCGGAATGAGCTGATGTCAATCAGCCCGAAAACTTAATTTGAATCAATAATTAAGGCTTGTTGCCGTATACATTAAAAACGGCTTTCGAAAACAATATAGGTAAAGTGCAAAAGTATATAAAACAGATCCAAAGCATGCCCAGGAGCCGCGATGGCGTTGTGCTAATTCAACAGGTGTAGAGTTATTACTTAATTTTAACTGCATGCATGGGGGCTGGCAGGACCGCCTTAAAGATCTAGGGGGCATATTAGCAACGATTTGCGATAATTATCGCAAAGCGCGCTTAGCGCAGTTTTTTTTATCGCCGGATTTCATCGCCGAGCTAGCGCGTTATTAGCAACGCTTATCTCCAAGGCGATAAAAAATCCAGCGAAATTCGAGAATATCGCAGGAAATCCTGCGATAAAACACCAGCGATAGGGGAATCCTTGATGATAGGCCATGGTGGACTTAGCCTCACAATCCACCTCCCATTGAGAAAATGGGTAAGTCAAGTTTTTAGCAGGTGTTAAATTCCAGCGATAATCGCGGTTAGCGCGACTTTTTTTATCGCTTCGTGGGCATTGATAATAGGGGGAAGTTGTGTTTGCGACTGTTTGCAGTTGCTTTTAGTTGGGAACGCCTACTTTGCATGTCATTAGCGATAATTATCGCTGACATGCAAAGCGGCACCAAAACGGCCGCTATCGCCATTAAGCTGTCGCTAACAGCTGTTAGCGACAGCTTGCTAATAGGGCGATAAAAATATCGCCGCTTTATCGGCAAAAAGTGCCGCTAAAGTGGCGATGCTGCCCTTGATAATATGCCCCTAGGTCTTATAAACAACTTATAACTAAACAGAAACGTGTCCATAAACCGTTATTGCAATGAGACCGCGGTTGCATTGAATAACGTCAATATGATAATAAACGGATGAGCTGCCTTAGGTCAAGCTCGGTGTTTACCTGTGAACTTCACGGCGCGTCAGTTTCTGCAGTCCCATAAAGTGTTACACTAGCGTTTAGGTTGTACACCATTTTATTGCAACTCAAAAGACCACAGTCCCTCGTCAGTTTATATTGAAGCTTGTAGTGGGCGATCTTAAGGTTGTCCTGATGGTCGCCATCTTAAAAGCGGAATCTAAAGCATTTGTGGCTCTGGTTATAATGGGAAAATAAATGGGTTTCATGTTCATTGTGTTTGTAAAACCCTATATGTAAGTAAAACGACTATTTGGGGATATGCAAACATTTACGAACATAAGGGGGCGAATCCAGCAGTGCGACGCTGTGTGTAACAATCTAGACTGCCCAAACCTGTTACTTGGGGATGGGGCAGCTTATGGGCGGGCAACAACGTAATAACCGCAAAAGAGCCCCCTGGCACACACACTCTGTAGGAGGAAGGTGAGGAAAGACTGGATCCATTCCAGGGATTTTTCGCGGATGCTGGCATCATGGAGTCTTGTGCATAGGGTGTTGTGGGAGACGGTGTCGAAGGAGGCCGAGAGGGCCAGGAGGATGAGGGCTGCGGCTTCGCATCGGTCGAGGAGGGTACGGATGTTGTCCGTGTCAGTAAGAAGGGCAGTCTCAGTAGTGTGATTACTTCGGAAGCCGGATTGGGAGAGGTCCAGGATGAGGTTCGCTTCAATGAACTCGGAAAGTTGGGCGTTGATGGCCTTTTTGAGGACCTTGGATGGAAACGGGAGCAGAGAGATGGGTCTGGAGTTCTTGAGGTCCTTCGGGTCGGCAGAGGTTTTCTTCAGCAAGGGTTTGATCTCTGCATGTTTCCAGTCTTCCGGGAATGTGGCAGAGTTGATGCAGCAGTTGATGTTGCAGCAGAGCTCGGGGGCGATGGAGGTGCCGACTCTGTTGAAGATGTGGTGCGGGTAGGGGTCTGAGGGTGATCCGGAGTGGATGCTCTTCATGATCTTGAGGGTGTCGTCAGTGGTGAGGGGAGTCCAGCTGCGCAAGGCCTGCTGGGGACCGGTAGTTGCAAGTGGGGGAAGAGGGCCTTGGGTATCGAGGCCGTTGAAGCCGTCGTAAATCTAAATCCGGTATTTGTAAAGCACGGACTAGTCACCCCTGAGTGTCTCAAGGCGCTGGGGGCCTTCGGGGAGATTAAGTGAGCTATTGCCCAGAGTCACATGGTGCTGAGCTGGTGCCGGCGTCGGGGATCGAACCGTGAGCCCTGCGCTCCAGAGTCGGCCACCCTGGCCACTGCGCCACACCTCTCCCCAGATCTCCTTAATCTTGTGGAGGAAGAAGGCGCTGTGGTTGGTGCAGAGGTCCTGAGAGGGTGGAATGTCTGCTGTCCCTGTGCTGGGTTTGGTGAATTCTTTGACCACGGCGAAAAGTTCTTTGCTATTGTGTGCGTTGGTGTTTATCCTTTCTTGTAGGGCCTCTTTCTTTGTTGTTCTACTGAGATGGTGATGTGTGGTGACAGCGGTTTTGAAGGCTGAGCGGTGTTCCCGGGTCTTGCTGCTCCTCCATCTCTTTTCGAACCGTCTACAAGTGCATCTGTCTTATGTAGGGCGGGAGAGAACCAGCTGGCTTTTTTGGAGTGTGGCTTGCCTGGTGCTTTCTTGAGGGGAATCAGTGTGTCGGGCAGTTGGAGGTCCATTGGTGGAGGTTGCGAGCTGAGGTATTAGCGTCTGCGGAATTCGGAGGTGGGGTTTTGCTGAGGGAGGAGGTGAGCTGTTCTTCGGTGCCCTTGTTCCTGGCTTCTGCAGAGGGTAGCGGTGGGCGTGGTGGTGTATGGTGTGTTTGGTGAAGGAGAAGTTGATGCAGCGGTGGTCGGTCCAAGGCAGCTCGGAGGTGTGGCTGAAGGAGACGTTATCACTGGCAGAAAAGACGGGGTCGAGCGTGTGTCCTGCTGAGTGGGTTGGAGAGGTGACCCATCTGAGTCTGACAGTGGTGAGGTTTTCTAGCAGGAACGATGTGCTCTTGTCATTTGGGTTGGCTAGGTGAAAGTTGATGTCGCCGAGGAGGATGTAGTCTGAGGAGGCGAGGGCGTGGGGTGAAATGAAGTAGATGATGGAGTCGCTGAAGGGTGGATGGGTTCCGGGGGGTCTGTAGATGAAGGTGGTGTTCGGGTTGGTCTGAGCCTGGAAGTGGAGGTGCTCCATGTTGGTCGCATGGTGATGACCTGATGCGCGGCTCAAGTTTTCAGCAGTAGCTGCTGTGAGTCAGATGAGCAGGTTACGTTGCTTCGAAGAGATCAAATAAATACAAACGAGGCCATGGGCGGAAAAACGACCTGCCTAAAGCGTTCTCCCAAAAGAACAGAAAAGCAATGCAAGCGTAAGAAAACAGTATATTTGGCCGGTGCTCCCGTGTGGAAAAACAGAAGTGACTTATCGCTGCCTGAGCCAGTTAGGAGGCAGCAAAGAAGAGTGACACTGGGCTGAACCAGTTGGGAGCTAAGTTCTTGTGGTGATATGATGCTGGTGGAGATCTATGAGAATACTGTGATGTCATCTAGAGTGTTGATGGGCGTCCTGCCCTGAGTGTTCTCTCAGTGGCAGTTACTGCCTGTGCCTTGGCTGTGCCAGCTGGGGCGGCTCTCTGTACCCCTTCAATAAAGGTTACTACAGTTTCTATCTACTGCGTCCCTCCTACTTTACATCAGTGGCGACAGAAGATGGGATTCTACTATGTACAGCCACCTTTGTTTCCTGATGATTCATGATCTGTGTCACAGGTATCCTTTGCTGTGATCTGAAAGTTCAGCTGTGAGTATTTTTTTTTTACTACCCTTTCTGCGCGATTGGTACAGAGAGCCGTGCCGGTCTTTGTCCTCCCTCCAACTGTTTTTGCAGCCTGTTTCTTTTTGCTGCGAGGGACTGCCTGAAACGCTGCTACGAGGGACTGCCTGCTACGCTGTTGCTCTAATGTGTCTGCGCTGCCCGAGTTTGAAACGCTGCTGCGAGGGACTGCCTGCTACGCAGCTGCTCTAATGTGTCTGCGCTGCCCGACTTTGCTGTTTGTATACTGCCCAGCGTGATTAACTGTTAAAACAGTGATATTTCGTTTTCACTTCAGAAAGGGGCCTCCTCGTTTGCCCTTTATCTCTGAGCGTTGCTCGCGCGCTACTCCACGAGCTGCTTTCAAACCAAAGTCTTTCTCCATTCGCTTCACGGAGCTCCGACAGCTCACGCTTAATCACGAGCTACCTTCCGATGCTTTACAAACATTCTGTGGCCAAGCAACCAAGTTGCTTCACGGAGCCACGTATTTCCAAGGCTCTTTCACACGCACGATTGGTGATTTTGTTTTTTGCGCTGACACACACAGCACTTACCATTGTGTGTCCACTTCTCCTCAGTGTTCTTCGAGTCTTGAAGGAAAGGCATTTCTCACTCCCAGAAGGCACATCTTCTACTTCCTGCCATTTGCTCATTGGTTGGATGGAATCTACAAGTTTACTGCTTTTCTCCATTATCCAATGCTGCCATCTAGTGACCAAGTTAAAGATCAACATTTGATGTGGAATTTTTCCTGTGTGTTACTTCTGTGATACACACACACTTTTTTTTTTTAAATAACTTTATTCACTCCTATATTTGAGAAATTTGGCTTTGTTTCTCTTCTGTGCAAAACAAGGCAGTAGTTTCTCATTTTCTGCTCTTGCGGAAGTAGTGAATTTCAAGATATTTTTTTTTTTTCTTCTTTTTTTTCTTTGTTCTCATTCTTCTTTTTAACCATTTTTAATCCACAGGTACTCTATTAACATGCAGAGTGTTACTGCACCAGCGCCTTTTTTACAAGAACCCGGAGAACCACCATTATAATGGAAGTTATGGATTAGATCTTTCAAGGCGTACTTAGGTGCCATTGATGGTCAGAGATACAGACCTGAGAGGAAAAAGAATCTGATGTATTACCATCTAGGGGTCGAAGGACAAAATGTATTTGACCATTTACCCCCGTATGATCCGCCCGAAGATGAAGACCCTGACGAGTTTGAACTAGCTGTAGCACAATTGGACAAGTACTTTACCAAAACAAAGAACATTGTAGTGCATAGATACAAGTTTTTACAAGGATGCAGAAACCATATGAAAGCATAGATACTTTTATCACAGCTTTAAAAGTTTTAGCCTCGAAATGCGAGTTTGAAAATTTACATCTCAACTGGTGAAAGATGAACTTGTTGCACGATGCTATTGTAAAAAGATACATGAGAGACTTCTTACCTGCAAGGATCCCACTCTAGATAAAGCAGTTGACATTGCCAAAAGTATAGAAAGTTATATGGATGATGCAAAGCAGCTTGAAACTGCTCTATCTAACTCTACCATTTCAGGTGCTGTCTCCACCAAGCATCCAGGCGCTGTCTCTACCAGGCCTCCCACTGTTGTTCGTGACAATATTAGAAGACCAAACATGCCTAGGGGTGGGAGAAATTTCATACAAAATAGACAATCTAACCCTAGAATCTATTGCTTTAGGTGTGGCTCATCCTTGCACGTCTCATCTTTCAAAAATTGTCCAGCCATCAACCAACTGTGTGGGCAATGTGGGAAAATGGGCCACTTTGCCAGAGTTTGCATGAGTGGCAGAAGAAGAAATGTAAGACGTGTTATTAACGAAAGTGACAATTTCTACGATGAGGATGTCACGAATCAGGAATATGTTGTAGTAAAAAACTGCAAAGAAAAACAACTACCAAATATTCCTGACCCCGAAGTTGATGTTACTATCGAAACTAATCGGATTCAACTTCTAGTAGATACAGGGGCACGCATTACCATTGTGTCGCAAGAAAAGTATCTTAGGTTTTGGTCTCAAAAAAGTTTATTACCACCTGATGTTCTCACTGTAGCCTTTGAAAGTAGTAGAATCGAGTTATTGGGGTATTTCTGGTCTGCCATCAGTGTTCTAGGAGAAACCATCAAAGGCAAAGTGTATGTTGCTAGAAGAGGGATCAATGTTCTTGGTCTTCTCCATCAAGCTGAGTTCGGGTTGACTATCAAACCTGGTTTGGAAAACCCTGTTTTCATTGACAAACAACTTGGTCAAAATCACATCAATTCCACTAAAGATATCAACTCTCTGTCTAGCACTCAAATGCCCAATGATTGGGAACTCAAGTTCAGCAAAGTTTTTGAAGACCGTCTTGGCAATATTACTAATTTTCAACACTTTAAAAAAGTTAAAGAGAATGCTAATCCTGTCAAACACAGGTTACGCAATGTTCCCTTAAGCATTAGAGGTGATCTTTCAAAACATTTACAAACATTGTGTGATCAAGGTATAATTGAAAAGGTTGAGTCCACTCTCTGGCTTTCACCCATTGTTTTGGCCAAGAAAAGGTCTGGGGACTTGAGGATGTGTGTCGACTTGAGAAGCCTCAATGAAGCCATCTGGGTCGATGGTTTTCCCCTCTCACGCATTGAGGATCTTATTGCAAAAGTAGGGTCCTCTTCATGGTTTACCAAACTGGACCTCAAAGCAGCTTATCATCAAGTCGAACTTCATCCTCAGTCCCGACACCTTACAGCATTTGTTACCCCTGATGGTGTTTTTCAGTTCTGCCGGCTTCCTTTTGGTCTGGCCTCTGCGGCTGCTGTTTTTCAGAGACTTATGACCGAAATATTTCATCATAATCTTCATGTTGTAGTCTTTCAAGACGACATTCTTATCTTCACTAAAACTGAAGCAGAACATGATTTAGTTATCGATCAAGTATTTAGTGTGTTAGAGAGCAGAGGTGTGACTTTACAGAAAAACAAGTGCACTTTCAAAGTAAAAGAAATTGAATACCTAGGTCATATCATCTCGCAACATGGCATAAAACCTAGACCAGGGTTAATCAAGAGTATCATAGAGGCGCCCGACCCCCAGAACAAAGAACAACTTATGTCTTTCCTTGGCCTTTGTGAGTTTTATGCAAAGTTCATGAAGGATTTTGCTAAAACTACAGAGTGTTTCAGAGCACTACTTAAAAAAGGGGCAACTTTTACATGGTCAGAGGAATGTGAGAAAGGTTTTCAATCCATCAAAGATCACATTGTTAAAGCTCCAGCTCTGCAAGCCTTTGTGGAAGGTAGGCAAACTGTTGTCACAGTTGATGCCTGCGAGTATGGTCTGGGTGCTGTTCTATCGCAATATGCTGAAGGAAGAGAGTACACGGTGGGGTTTGCCTCCAGGACTCTTCGTCCTGTTGAACGAAAGTACTCCGTCATTGAAAAAGAGCTGCTGGAGTGTCGAGAAATTCAAGTCCTACTTGTGGGGCAGATCTTTTGTTCTCAAAACTGATCATCGACCTTTGGTTGATATTTTGTCTGGGGAAAATGTCAAACGTACTACTGCTCGATTGGCCAGGTTGTCAACAAAACTACTGGAGTACACATTTAGTGTGGAATACATCCCTGGAGGAAGGAATAGCAGAGCAGACTGCTTATCTAGGTTTCCCATTTCTGACACAGATGAGCAAGATTGGGAAACTGAAATAGAGGAATGTTTTGTAGCAACTATCAATCACAACAGTTTGTCATTTGCAGAAGAAGATTGGGTGACTGAAGTTGATAAAGATGCTGTATTACGGGAAGTTGCTTTGCTGATTAAGAAAGGTTGGCCATAAGAGAAATGTCTTTCTCCAGATCTCCAAATGTTCTGGAAAGTCAGCAATGAGCTTTCGGTTGAAGGCGAAAAGTTGTTAGGGGCGACAAACTTGTGCCTCCTATGTGTTACCGAGAGAAAATCATTTTAGCTGCTCATTCTGGCCATCTTGGTGCAACCATCACTAAGAGAAAGGTCAGAACTGATTTCTGGTGGCCTAGGATGGACACTCAGGTTGATGAGTTAGTTAAACAATGTGTACGATGCAATGCTAGTGACAAAGTTCTTGTACTTGAGGGTGTTGTTGAATCTCCTGTACCTACCCCTGGGAGAGCCTGGCAGAAGTTAGGTATGGATTTTCTTGGGCCTTTCCATGTTCTTCCTACCAACTCAAAATACTTTTTGGTTCTTGTTGACCATCTGTCCAGATGGGTTGAAGTTGAACCCATCAGTGTTCCCAATTCCAAAAGTGTCATCAATTGCCTGAATAAGATTTTTCTCAGGGAAGGTTATCCTGAGGAAAATCTTACAGACAGCGGTGTCCAATTTGTCTCACAAGAGATGAATTCCTTTTTGCGCTCTTGTGGCATTAAACACACTAGAACTCCTCTTTATCATCCACAAAGCAATGGCAAGACTGAGAGATTCAATAGAGTTGTAGTAGAGTGTGTCCAGGCAGCTTTCAGATCCAAGTCTTGTATTTTCCAAGCTGTAAAAGATCTTGTTTGGTCATACCGCACATCGCCTCATGTTGCCACTAATTTCAGTCCATTCAAACTTATGAGAGGAAGAAAAGCTTCTTCACAGGTTTACCCCTTTTGGATGGTGAAGTCTTTCCACCATGGTGGTGACATGAGGTGCATGTGGGAATCTGCCAACAAAAAATCATCTGAAACTTGTTTTTAAAAAAATGAACCTACTATTGAGAAAGAAATCCACAAGATTTGTGTTGGAGACTGGGTTAGAGTAAAAAACCCTGTGTCAGTTAGAAAAGGTCTTTAAAAGTTTCTAGATTCTCAGCAGGTCGTAGAGATTCGCAAGAATCTAGGGGAGAGGTGTGGCGCCGCGGCCAGGGCGACTGACGCTGGACGCTGGGGATCACGGTTCGATCCCTGGCTCCGGCGGCAGGGGTCTGCCCAGCACCATGCGACTCTGGGCAATAGCTCGCTTAATCTTCCCAACGGCCCCCAGCGTCGAGAGACCGCTTCGGGGGTGATTCGTGCACTATACAAGTACTGGATTTGCATTTGCAAGAATGCTGTGAAGTTGGCCAATGGAAATTGGTGGAGCACCTCTCGTGTGGCTAAGGACCCTTGTTTTTTCCCCAAAAATGTGAAGAATGACAAAAATGTTTCAGGGGGGGATGGTGTTAGGAAGAGCACCAGGGTTCATGCCAAACCAAGCAGATTACGAGATTATGTATAAGTTTTAATGTGTTTTACTTACGTTGACCTTTGGTTTTATTTCCCCCCTTTCTTTCTGTATCCTATTTTCCTTTTCCGTTGTTTCAGTATCTTTTTGTTAAAAGGGGGGAGGTGTGGTGATATTATGCTGGTAGAGATCCATGAGAATACTGTGATGTCATCTAGAGTGTTGATGGGCGTCCTGCCCTGAGTGTTCTCTCAGTGGCAGTTACTGCCTGTGCCTTGGCTGTGCCAGCTGGGACGGCTCTCTGTACCCCTTCAATAAAGTCTACTACAGTTTCTATCTACTGCGTCCCTCCTACTTTACATCAGTTCTTTATTGAATACAGGAGGTCATGCAGACAGTGCATGCGCGCAGCCTAGGCTCAACCTAAAAATGGTCTCCGCGGGTCAGCAGTAGACAGATATAGGTCAACCAGTCAGAAACATAGTACAGCAGAAATGCTCTAGAGGTGGGAGCATAAGGGGGGGCCCGAGAGCCATTATCCAAGATGTTCGCTTGAGCGCCCAGCTCCGCTTCCGGAGCCTGATCTAAATTCGAAATTAACCCATCTGTCCCCTCCTGCCAGGAACTGAAGGTTTGTGGGGCCGTTGGATCCAGTCTTGCCAACGATGAGCCCACTGAGGACACTTGGGAGTCGACTGGCCATGTGGGGAGTTGCACTCAAGGGGCAATGTGCGAAGGCTGGTGCTGGTACCTGGAGTGGTTTGGCGTGCAGGTGGTGGCAGGGCCTGATGTTGCCACGGTCCTGGAGCGGGCTGCTCTTGGCTTGTTGACAGGATAGGAGGACGCTTGAGTGACAGCTGTTGGGGAGTCAGAGGCTGCACCACTGTAGGGAGAGGGCATCTTGTCCCATATTTGGTACTATATGTATGGTGGTCTCATTTCCCAGATACCATCTTGTAAGAACTTGGGTTATCGGTTGAGGGGGGATGGAAGCCCCACTAGGTGCAACAACCACAATCCTGGTCCGGGTGACCCCCAAAAGTCCCTAAATTAACCTGTGCTTAATCCTCTCGTAGCTTGGCACAAAAGCAGTCTATCTTAACTTGAAGGCAATGTGTAAAGTATTTATGCAGCACACAAATTGCGATAAATTGAAAAACCCAATGCAAGAAAAATCGCAAACCAATTTAGAAAAATACAGTAATAAATAAAATTATACCAGAAAACCAAAAATCCAATTAGTATAACTGGAGATAATACATTTTAGAGTTTTAGTGAGGCCGAGTGTGGCGGTCACCGTGGGTGGTCATTGCTGTAGCTCGGAATGTAGAACGTGCGTTGCCAGTCATCGCTGGCGATCACGGGACCAGGAAGTGCCAGGTTCACTGGAGCTTCGATTTGGCGGGTGGCAGAGTCTTGGTACAAAAGGTCCCGGTTGCATTGAGCCCAAACTACAGAAGTTCACCTTTTCTTCTCAGAGGAAGCTCAAACTGATGCCAGTGAAGGGTACAACCCAGAGAGGCACCTGTTGGGGATCAGGAACTCACTCTAGCAGAGGCCAGCACGGCTCAGGCAGGTCCTGTTGCAGATCCTCTGGAGCTTGTTGTGTCCCTGTAGCTCAGACAGGAGGGGAACCAACTGACCCTGGAGTCACTCAGGTTAGCCTGGGATGAAGGTAAGCAGGTCTAGTCTTCCTTCTGAGACAGCAGGGCAGGCCTTCTTCTGCAATGTGTGCATATCCAGGAGTTTTCTGATGAGTGACAGGAGGTCCAATATTTATATTTTGTGGCAGCCTTTGTGTGTGGGGGGACACTCTATCCTACCCCCTCATATGGCCCTGGAAAGTTCTTCCCTTCTGCTGTCAAGACTCCAAACTCTCTGGGGTGACAATAGGTTTGTGTCAGGTTCCTTTGAAGTTTAAATGGGGCAGTGCACAGCTCCACCACCAACCATCCAGTCCACATCTAGTCTCCTTTATGTCACTGTAAGGGAGGAATGCACAACGGCAGAGCCCTTCACAGTCATGTGAGCCAGGCAGAAGACACAAATGGTTATGACTAGAAAATGCCAACTTCCTAAAAGTGGCATTTTCAGAATTATTACTTAAAATCTTACTTCACCATTAAAGAGTTTTAAATTATAATTAATTTGAGTGTAAACAATATATTCCTATTGGCTCTCAATCCATAGTTATCACTCATTAAATGTTATAAGGCAGGGGTCACCAACCTTTTCTGTAATGGGAGCTACTTCTGATCTGTAAAAATCAACATGAGCTACTAAAGGCCAAGTTACTTGCACATTTCTCCGAGACCCCCCCCCCTCGCCACTTCATGACTTTGTCTATTTTCTTTCAGCCCATACTGTGGTTTGAACAAAATACTTAATGGTTTCCTAGAAATACTTATAGGAATGCCTTTGGGTTTGTGTTGTCAACACGCTTCAAGACCTTTGAATTAATAGCGGTCACTGAAATAATCATTATAATGCCGCTCAATTAACAAACATAAAAGAAAATCAAAGAAAATGTGGAACTGTGGGATGCCCTCTAATACTGTGTAATCTGGAAGCCTGGGAGGGCGATCCCGAAGAAGTCGTTATTGTAGTCGCATTGCGTGGCAGTCGGCCGGTGCACAGCTTTGCTGAATCACAAATGCATATGGATTCAAAGAGGTGTTACTCTTCGGCTGCAGCTGCGACAAGATCGCTGTGTTTTTCAAGGTCCAGATCCGCTGAACGTCAGCTTTGTTTTATGCAGCTACTTGCACCGGAGCGTGAAAGAAAGCACTGAATCTGTCCTCTACTCTACATTCTTGGAAAGGCTAAGTGTTGCCTTTAAGCTTCTCATTGCTCCCGTTCCCTTTTTGTTGTCAGTAAGCCAGGCCTGCAGTACACATTGCTTTGTTCTTGTTCAACTAATAAAAGAGCTTTGAAAGATGCTGAAGATTATTCTCGTTAGATTTCTTTTTTTTCTTGATCTCAATAAACCAGGCGTGCAGGAAACACTGCTGTGTCATATCTTGTGCAGCAAATAAAAAGTTGGAAAGGTGCTGAAGATTCCTCTGTCCAGCTACTTTTACTTAGTGTTGGTAATGAGACAGATACCTGGATTTGGGATTTCACCAGTAGCTGTCACTGAATGTGTATTCATCGCAACTGCGTGCAGACCACTTCAGTGAGAGACTTAACACTGCCGGGCGTCCACCAATCCCCTGTGATCTGGGGTAAAGCCTGAGGGGGCAACTCTAATGGAGTCATTCAAATATTAGTCAGTCAGACGTGTGCGAAACTTAGATTTTACAAAGTTCATATTAGAGAGCGCGGATTCACAAAGTTAAGTAGAGCCGAAAAGGGAAAACAGCATCATTGCAGCTGTGCGGATGTTCTTGTACATTTCAGCATCCACAAGACTCCAGAAAGTAACGTCAGATTGACTCACTTTCAGTTCAATGTCATGGAAGTGGGACAAGCTCTATTTCCACGGTGGCAGAGCCAAGATTAAGAAGCACAGTCACTGTCTCAGAAATGTCACTAACATCCACTTCAATAAAGGGGCTTGAAGTAAACATCACACAGGGCTCCAGTGGCTCAGAATCACTACATCTGTCACTGAAGTCTTCATGAAGCCTCGTCAGGAGACAACTGTATTTTTCTAGGTCCAGGAGCTCAGCCTCAGCTTTGTTTTGAAAGGATTTGGAGCACAATCAATCAGGGAATTGTAAGCGTGCTACTCACCCGTGAGGGTCTCAAGGCGCTGAGGGGGGGTCCGCAGATCTGTTTAGCCGAAGAGCCAGGTCTTGAGGGTCTTCCTGAAGGTGTTCAGGGAGGGGGCGCGTCTGATGCCTGCCGGTAGCTCGTTCCAGGTCTGGGCTGCAATGTGAGAGAAGGATCTTCCGCCTGCTCTGGCTCTGTGGATGCTCTGTGGATGCGCTGGGTTGGAAGATCGGAGGTTTCTTTTGGGTACGTGGAAGTTGATTCTGTCGTTGAGGTATTTGGGTCCGTTGTTGTGTAGGCATTTGTAGGCGTGAGTGAGGATTTTGAAAGTGACTCTTTTCTCCACGGGGAGCCAGGAGACACTCGATATATAATGTTAAAATTATGCCTCTTTAGACATTTCCAAATAACAACTCTCACTTCTGCTCCTGCTCCTTCCAAGGGCCTCTCCTCTCCCCGAGAGTGTTAGTTGTCATTTTGAAGTTTTACAGTGAGTGTTCGTGTCGGGGGATGCCGAGGACGAGTCTGGCGGCGGTGTTCTGTACGGTCTGGAGTTTGCGGAGTAGGGACTTGTTGATGCCGGCGTAGAGTGCGTTTCCATAGTCCAGTCTGCTGGTGATGAGTGCGTGGGTGACTGTCTTCCTTGACCCAGGGGGGATCCACTTGAAGGCCTTGCGGAGGATGCGGAGGGTGTTGAAGCAGCTGGAGGTGACGGCGATGACCTGTCGGTTCATGGAGAGTGATGAGTCGAGTACGATGCCGAGGTTCTTGGCGTGGTCTGAGGGGGTAGGAGGGCTTCCGAGGGCGGTCGGCCACCAGGTGCTGTCCCATGCAGAAGGGGTGGTACCGAGGACGAGGACTTCTGTCTTCTCGGCGTTGAGCTTTAGGCAGCTGTTGGTCATCCAGACTGCGATGTCTTGCATTCCTTTCTGGAAGTTGAGTTTGGCAGTGGTGGGGTCTTTGGTGAGGGAGAGGATGAGCTGGGTGTCGTCGGCGTAGGATAAGATGTTGAGGCCGTGTTGTCGGACGATGGCTGCGAGGGGGGCCATGTAAATGTTGAAGAGGGTGGGGCTCAGTGATGAACCCTGTGGGACTCCGCAGGTGATTTTCGTGGGGTCGGAGAGGACGGGTGGGAGTCTGATCCTTTGGCTTCTTCCAGTGAGGAATGATCGGATCCAGTCCAGGGCGGTTCCTTGTATGCCTGCGTCGTGTAGTCTGACGACTAGTGTGCGATGGGAGACGGTGTCGAAGGCCGCTGATAGGTCGAGTAGGATGAGGGCTGCGGAGTGGCCTTGGTCCAGGAGGGTGCGGATGTCGTCTGTGGCGGCGAGTAGGACGGTCTCTGTGCTGTGGTTGCTTCGGAATCCGGATTGGGACGGGTCGAGGACGGCGTTTTCTTCAATGAATCGTGTCAGTTTCCTGTTGACTGTTTTCTCTGCAACTTTGGCTGCGAAGGGGAGGAGCGAGATGGGCCGATAGTTCTTGATGTCGGTGGGGTCAGCTGTGGGCTTCTTGAGCAGGGGTCTGACTTCTGCGCGCTTCCAGTCGTCTGGGAAGGTGCCTGTTTTGAAGGTGGTGTTGATGGTGCGTTGTAGTTCGGGTGCGATGGCGGACACGGCTCTGTGGTAGATGTGAGGGGGCAGGGGTCGGTGGGGGCCCCGAGTGGATGCTTTTCATGGTCGAGGCGGTGTCTTCGGCTGTGATCGGTGTCCAGTTGGAGATGGTGGGCTGGCTGGTGTTTCTGGGGGGCAGGGGGCCGTCTGTGGCGCCTGGTGGATGGTCGATGAAGTTGTCGTAGAGGTTTTTGATCTTGAGGTGGAAATAGGTTCCAAGCTTGTTGCAGAGGTCTTGGGATGGGGTGATGTCTGTGGCTTCGCTGCGTGGGTTGTTGAATTCTTGAATGACACTGAAAAGTTCCTTGGAGTTGGTGGAGTTGGCCAGGATTTTGTTGTGGATGAAGTTCCTTTTGGTGGCTCTGATCTGGTTGTGGTAGTCCGTCATGGCGTCCTTGAAGGTGGTGTGGTTTTCGGTTGTCTTGGTGTTTCTCCAGTTCTTCTCCAGGCGTCTGCAGGTGCGTCTGGCTTCTTGGAGAGCAGTTGTGAACCAGGCGGCTTTCCTGGGGCGTTGTCTGTCGGGGTTGCGTATCGGGGCGAGCTCATCTGCGCAGTTGGAGATCCAGGTGTGGAGTTCTCTGGCTGCGTCGTTTGCGCTGTTTGCGTCGGGTTCCCAGGTGTGGTTGTCTCGGTTGAGGGTGGAGTTAAGTTGCTCGTCGGTAACCTTGCTCCAGTTCCTTCGTGGTGGGCGTGGGGCTGGTTTGGGTGCCTTGGGTTTGTTGATGGCGAAGTGTACGCAGTGGTGGTCGGTCCATGGCGGCTGCGTTGTGTGGCTGAAATGGACGCTGTTTCCTGCCGCGAAGATGGGGTCGAGGGTGTGTCCTGCTCTGTGGGTCGGTGTGTTGACGAGTTGTTTAAGTCCGATGCTGGCAAGGTTGTCACGAAGGATAGTGGAGTTGGGGTCGCTGGGGTTGTCGAGGTGGAAGTTCAGGTCTCCAATGAGTATGTAGTTTGTTGAGGTGATCGCGTGGGGTGCGATGAAGTTGGTGATGGTGGAGGCGAAGGGTGTTCGGGGGCCGGGGGGTCTGTAGACGAGGGTTCCTCGGAGTGTGGCTTTGGGGGTGGTCTGGATCTTGAAGTGCAGGTGTTCGGCGGAGGGGAAGGTTTCGCTGGAGGTGGTGAGGCGGAGGGTGCTCTTGTGGGCGATGGCGAGGCCCCCTCCTGGGTGGTTGGGGCGGTCTTTCCTCTGGATCTTGTATCCGTCTGGGATGGCGGTGCTGATGTCGGGGGCGGAGGATGCGTTGGTCCAGGTCTCTGTGAAGAAGGCGATGTCGGGCAAAAGAGAGTCGAGTAGGTTCCAGATTTCCATGGCGTGTTTGTGTACGGAGCGTACGTTGAGGAGGATGCATTTTAGGGTGTCGCTGGTGCTGGCGTCGGCGGTGTTGGAGACCGGGGTGGCGGTGAGGGTCTGGCGGCAGTGGAGGCAGGAGAACTGGCCGTGGGTCGTGTTCGGCGAGGCCTGTTGGCATTCTCTAAGTCTTCCAGGGTTGAGTGCGAGGAGGGTGGTGGTGTCGTAGCGATGGGTAGTGGGAGGGCCAGGGTTCCTGGCGCTGGCCGAGGTCGGGACGTGGATGGGCGCAGATGGGCTTGCCTTTGGCGCGCCCGATGCGCGCGTCCGCTGCGCAACCGCGCAGCGGCCGCCATTAAGTAGGGGAGGTGGGAGGTAGGAGAGGCTGGGAGGCGGGAGCAGGGAAATTCCGGGGGGGAGGGGCAGCAACGGCGAAAGGCAAAAGGAACAGGCAGGCACGTGAAAATAAAAACAGTGGTGGAATTAGAGCAAGACTCAGATGGGCACAATAACAGTGGCACAACAGGGAAAAAATTAAGAGAAAAAGCGTCTGAGAAAGGTTACGGTGGTTGGAGGCAGTCTGGTCCCAGTTGGAGCGGGCAGCAGGCGCAGGAGCGGGCAGCAGCCTCGAACCTCCCAAGGAGGAGGTCGGGGTCTGGAGGCAAGAGACGGCACAGCGGAGCAGTGGGGAGAGAGTGGACCTAGACCGAGGGTCGGAGGTCTTACTGCACAGAGGGAAAGTGCTGCATCTTTCTGTTTTGTACATGCTGTATGAAGAGATTAAGGTTTGATTTGAATGTTTTCACAGAAAGAAATCATGTTGGCGATTTGCTTGTTTTTCTCCTTGTAACTCGTAGTTCAAGACATTGAATTTTTCTGTCACATCTGTCAAAAATGGTTAATCGAGCAGCCACTCAGGGTTTGATAACTCTGTGGTGTCTTCATTTCTAGACTCCATGAAAGCTTTGACTTCTGGCAATAGCAAAAGGAATGTACAAAGTATTTATCCCCATGCTAAGCCATCGGATCTGAGAATACAGTAAAAGGTCACCATACTCGGCTGATATCTCTTCAAGGAACAATCTGAAGGTTTGGTGCTGCTTGGCCGTAGCACGAATTGAATCAATAATTTTAAGAACAGGAGTCATCACGTGATCAAACCCCTTTACCTTGGCACATATTGCCTGTTGATGTTTAATGCAACGGTGGATCAATAACGGAGGGAAACCTGGATCTGCTTTACAATTGGTAATGAAACCGGAATGACGCCCTCTCATTGTGGGCGCGCCATCAGTTGTTATCGCCACTAACGTTTACAATGGGACATTTTGTTTCACAAAATAATTTTTCACTACATTGTGGATGTCGGCTCCTCTAGTTGCAGTTTTCAGAGGCAATAAAGTTAAAAATTTCCTGTATCAGTGAAATCTTCGAAAACCATTCTAACAAACATTGCCAACTGGGCAATATCACTTGCATCAACGGATTCATCACATTGAATTTAAAAATATTTACATGTCTTAAATCCTGCTCTATCCTGTTGATCGATAATGCAGATACCCTTCTTGCCAAAGTGTTCGAAACTAACTGCACATCTGAAATGGCAGACATAATTTCTGGGCTATTTTCGATGTCTTTGAATAAGGACTCGGTCGTTGGAAGCATTGCTTCCTTCACAATGGCTCCATCCGAAAATGTTGCTTTGTGCTTGATCAAGTGAGGAGTAAGTTTGAAAGATGCCTCAGTTGCCGCACTGGTTTTCTTCGATGGCTTTGTAAAAAATGATTGCTGTGTCTGCAACGCAGATTTCAGTTTGTTTACTTTTTGTGACCTCAGGTTGCTTCCTTTAGGGAACCTTCAAAATTCATGTGCATTGTTGAAAAATGCCTCTCAGAATTGCCCTTTTTCCCATTGCCACTTTTGCTCCATAGATTAAACATACACAGTTGTCTTTAATTTGTATGAATACAAATGTGTTCTCCCACTCTTGATGGAAGTAGTGTGTCTTACTCTTGGCCTTTTGGAGAGACCTGGCTCCTCATCCATGATTACAGTTGTTAAGGCTACAAGCAAGAGTAGAAATATTGGCGAAGTCAACATCCGGTCCATAACAGGCAAGAGCACCATTTGGACACTTTTAATGAAGTTGTATTTCAGGGCATTTGTGATTAGCAGCCAGGCCGGTAAATTAAACAGCACTGTTTGAAAGTGAGATAACCAACTCACCGTAGCTATGTTTAATTATGAACACTGGATGGCAGCTTCCCACAAATGACCCTACATTTAATTCAGCGTGACCCAAGAAGAGCCACAAACTACGGGTTGTGTAGAGTTTAGCCGACGTATGCGAAGAGGAAGAGGACTACAGTTTGCACCACACAAAGGACCCAATTCACAAAGGTGAAAGTTATGCGAATCCTTTCTATCGGGTACTCCGACATTAGTAGCAAACATTGGACGTTTTTGAATTTGGACAAACTTTCAAAACTACTCCGGATAATGATATTCCAGGACCGCTGCAGTTTTGATGGCACAACCCCTGTGACCACCGACCTATGGCAGTTGGGATCCCCCACATTTCAAACCAATTTCACCCTCCTAAAGAATATTCATTCTCCATTTCCTTGGGATCGCCTTCACCTGCATTTTTGAGTCACGAGGTTTACACGTACGCAAGACAAGCAGAATAAAATAAGCACATGCGCTTTTCTGTTTTTTTTGCTCCGTAACATGAAAGCAACAATTACAAGACAAGATGACCTGGACCTAAAACCTAACATGTCTTCATTGGGTGAGGTATGACTGCCCTCTGCCCTCTGCCCTCTGCCCTCTGCCATAAGCATACTCCATATCGCACACAGCTGACTGAGGTAAGGAATGTTATCCATTATACTTAGGACTGAAAATGTCTCCGGATCCGGATGACCAATTGCTCTTTGGCTGGCTCTGTTGCGGAGAGCGGGGTCGGTGAGCACAGCTGCTCTGAACTGCCCCTGTGCTCTGCTTGTGTCTTAACTTGTTCATGAGTACGCCACAGGCCAAAACTCACCCTGTGGGGCACTGAAAGTGGTCAAACCATCTCTGGGGAGAAGGAGATACATATTGGCTGAACTGTACAATTTGTTACCAGAAAGCCTAGGCTCAATCCCAGTTCCCCTCTTCAACAAACGGTGTGATCCTGACCTCGGTGGTATCCAGTAAAGGCTGCTAAGCAGACTACAACAGTCACCAGAAATACAAATGGGACCTATAGAGCTGTCCAAAGCTGTCAGCAGACTCAAAATCATGAACTGTAGATCTGTCTCACACCCCCACCACCGCGCTGCGTCCCATAACAATAACTGCCTCTTGGTGTTCATCAGGCAAGACGAGGAAACACTTCCCACACAGGATCACAAACCAAAGAAAATACTTCAACCCAATGATACTGGTATTATTGGACCTCTCCTCAGCCTTCGACACCATCTCCTATATGAGGCTGATGGAGGTTACAAGAAATCGGCATCCAGGGTTTGGCATTAAAATGGCTACAGCATTTTCTGAGTGACAGACATCAAACTGTGATCATGGGTCCCTACTCTTCACGCAAATCAATCCTAGATAAGGGAGTGCCGCAGGGCTCATGTCTGAGCCCTACCTTATTTAATATTTACATGGCCCTTTGGCGGGGATCGCAAAGCGTTTTGGCTTTGATGTAATTTCTTATGCCGACGATACCCAGCTGCTGTTCACTCCTGGCCAGGACCTGGCGGCGGAAAAAGAACGTTTCTCCGCAGGCATGTTAGCCATCTCAGACTGGATGAATGAGAACTATCTCCAGCTGAATGCAGATAAGACCAAGATCATGCTGTTCGGGAAAGCCCCTGCTTTGTGGACTGACAACTGGTGGCCGCAGCAGCTGGGCGCCCCCCCTGTCCCCAATCATGCAGTAAAAAACCTGGAGATAAAAACTGATCAAGATCGAACTATGAGAAATCATATCCGGACCACTACTGGCTCTTGCTGCCACTACCTACGCCTGTTGGGTAGAATCTTCCCTTATCGTCCTATCACCGCCCGGAGAACGCTGGTTCAGGCCTTAGTAATAAGCAGACTGGACTATGGCAACGCCCTGTTGGCCGAGGCCACTGAATCTCTCATTTCTAAGCTTCAAGTCGTTCAAAATACTGCTGCAAGGCTTGCACTCAAATGCCCGGCAGGCACCCTTTCGGCGCCGCTGATGAAAGTACTACACTGGCTTCCGATAAGGAAACGCACACACTGTAAAATCTGCTGCCTTACCTACAATGCCTTAAAGGGCAAAGGGCCATGTTCTCTTCAGAGGAGCATAAAAGCATATGACCCCTGCCATAATTTAAGATCCAGCTCGAAGTCACTGCTGTGGATCCCCCGCATCTGTCTTACTCGCAGTGGCGGTAAGGCTTTTTCCTATCTCGCCTCAGTGTACTGGAACAGGCTCCCGCTTCACGTCCGTTCCTGTCCCAGTTATTGTAAATTCAGGAAACCACTTAAAGCTCACTTATTCTAACCACCTCCGTCTGTAGTTCCGTTCTTGACCTGCATTCAGCGCCGAGATGCCCCAGGGTGATTTGCGCGCTATATCAAGTCGATTTAACATAACATAACCACCCACCCTACGCATGCCATAGCTTGCTAACCATGTAGGTAGTGCTTCAGTGCCACACATTGGGTTAGTAAGCACTATAAAAATGCTGCAACACAATGCCTCCCCTTTTTTTCATTATCAAATAAACAAAGGGAGAAAAGTTATGTCACAAATGAATATATATGATTTCTTTCATGTCCGGGCCTTTGCAGACTATTAAAACAACAACAAAAGGCTGGTAGTTGAAAGGTGGCAACCCTAGTTTCTCTATGTGCATTATTTCATTTTTAAATGACAATGCATGCTCATGTCTATAATCTCATTAAATGAGTGTTTCTACCAACATTTTTGTTTTTAAAAAAGAAGGTACAAGTTGTCCCTAGGCACAAACCTGAACCAGGAACTTCATTGTATGACAATTTAATCATGGAAAAAAAATTGCTGGCTCTGGTTTGGAAACTTGCAGCTAGCACTGATAGATGCAAATATTTAAAACAAGCATTGGCATAGCCAATAGGTCTCGCCTTTGGGACCTTATAAGTATTTAGTTAG